>JAPVLO010000050.1:6000000-6600000 GCA_027257055.1 Cephalopachus bancanus
TTTCTTTTTTTTTTTTTTGAGTTGAAGTCTCGCTCTGTCACCCAGACTGGAGTGCAGTGGCATGCTCCAGGCCACTGCAACCTCAACCTGCTGGGCTCCGGCGATCCTTCCAAGTAGCCTTCCAAGTAGCCGGAACCACAGGCGTGCACTACCACACCTGGCTAATTTTTGATTTATTGTAGAGACGAGTTCTCATCAAGTTGCCCAGGTGGGTCTTGAACCCGTGGGCTCAGGCAATCCACTCGCCTCGGCCTCTCAAAGTGCTAGAATTACAGGCTGAACCACCGAGCCTGGCCTATAGTTATACTTTCACCACCTATGTATGTATTTTGAAATAATTTATAGTTTGTGTATTTTTAAATTTTTTCATAAATGGAATCACATATTTAGCCTTTTAGAAATTAACAGCTTTATAGAGATTCAAAAAATTCATAATCATAAAATTCATCCTCTTAAAGCATACAGTTCAGTGACTTCTACTATTAATATAGTCACAGAGTTATGCAAATGGCACCACTGATTCCAAAATATTTTCTTTTTTTTTTCGAGTTGGAGTTTCACTCCGTCACCCAGACTGGAGTGCAGTGGTACACTCCCGTCCACCACAGCCTTGACCCGCTGGGCTCCGGCGATCCTTCCGCCTCAGCCTTCCGAGTACCCGGAATTACAGGCACGCACTACCACCACACTCGGCTAATTTTTTTGATTTATTGTGGAGATGAGGTCTCGCCAAGTTCCCTGGGTGGGTCTCAAACCTGCGGACTCAGGCAATCCACTCACCTCGGCCTCCCAAAGCGCTGGGATTACCGGCTGAGCCACCAAGCCCGGCCCCAAAACATTTTCAACATCTCTCCCCAAAAGCGCATACCATTAGCAATCACTTTCTGCTGCCCCATGCCCCCAGCCTCTGGCAACCACTTATCCACCTCTGCCTCTATGGATTTGCCCATTCTGGAGACTTCATATAAATGAAATAATACAATATATGGTCGTTCACCATTGATTGTTTAAAATTTAGCCTAATATTTTTAAGATTCATCCATGTGATCAGTACTATTTTCTTTTTTATGACTGAGTAATATTCCATTGTATGGATATGCCACAGTTGGGTTATCCATCTGATGGATATTGGTGTTGTTTTTACTTTTTTGGCTATTTTGAATAATGCTTCTGTAAATGGTCATGTGCAAGTTTTTGTATGGACACAGTTCAATTCTCTTAGGTATATACTGAAAAGCAAAATTGCTGGGTCATACATTAACTGTATGTTTAATTCTTTGAGGAACTGCTGAATTATTTTCCAAAGTGGCTCAGGCTTCTCCTTTCCCGCCAGCAATGTATATGGGTGCCAATTGTGTCTCTTCCTTGTCAATACTTTTATTGTCCATCTTTCTGATGCTAGCCCTTCTGATGGGTGCGAAGTGGTATCTCATTTAAGTTGTTATTTTCATTTTCCTGATGGCTAATATGTTGAGCATCTTTTCATGTGCTTATTGGTCATTTGTGTATTTTCTTTGGAGAAATATCTATTCGATTTTTTTGCCCATTTAAAAAACATGGGTTATTTTTCTTTTTATTACTGAGTTGCAAGAGTCTGTATGTACTCCTGCATATTTCTGCATTTTACTGAAGTGTCTAGTCCACTTACATTTAATGCAATTACTGACAAGGTGGTGCTTCATGTCATACTGATGAAATGTCCATACTTTTTCTGTTTGTTTTCTACATGTCTAAGTTGTTTTTTTTTTTTTAAACCTTGTTTCCCTCATGGACTCTTTTGTATTAAATAGATATTTTTAGTGTGTAATTTGAATTCTTTTGTTTCTTTTGCTCTATATATTTTTGGATTTTTTTTTTAGTGGTTGCCTTGGAGATTATAAGTAACACCTTAATTTAAAGCAATCTAGTTTAGATTAATACCAATTTGATTTCAACTGTATACAAAAACGTTGCTTCAATATATCTCTGTTCCCTACTCCCTCTTGTGTGCTATTTTTGTCATAAAAAATTACATCTTTCACATTATAAACTCGTCAACACTGATTTGTAGTTATTGCTTTATGCAGTCGTCCTTTAAATATATGTATTTGAGTCCGGGTCTCACTCCTTCACCCAGAGTGAGAGTGCAGTGTCACAACCTGGCTCACCACAACCTCGAACTCTTGGGATAAAGGGATCCATTCTCTTCCGCCTCCCAAGTAGCTGAGACTACAGGCATGTGCCACCATGCCTAGATAATTTTTAAAATTTTTTTAGAGACAAGGTTTCACTGTGTTGCCCAGGCTGGTCTCAAACTCCTAGGCTCAACAATCTTCCCACCTTGGACTCCCAAAGTGCTGAGATTACAGGTGTGAGCCACCAGGCCCAATTATTTTTAAATCAAAGAAAGCAGAAGGAGGTTTAATGTGGTGGCTCATGCCTATAATCCCAGCACTTTGGGAGGCTAAGGTAGGAGGATTGCTTGAGCCCAGAAGTTCAAAACCAGGCTGGGCAACCTAGTGAGACTTCATCTCTATAAACCAATCAGAAAAATTAGTCAGGTGTGGTGGCACATGCCTGTATTCTCAGCTACTTGTGAGGCAGAGGCAGAAGGATCCCCTGAGCCCAGGATGTCAAGGCCGCAGGGAGCTATAATGTTGTCACTGCACTCCAGCTTGGGTGACAGAGCAAGACCCTGTCTCAAGAAAGAAAAGAAAGGGGTGGGGTGGGGGAAGGAAGGAAGGAAGAAAAAAAGAAAGAAAAGAAGAAAGAAGGAAAAAAAGGATGGAAGGATGGAAGAAGGAAGGAAGGAAAGAAAGAAAAAAAGAAAGGAAGGAAAAGAGAAAAAACATTCATATGTTATTTTATATTTATCGATGCTGTTACCTTTACTTGTACTCCTTATTTCTTTGTGTGGATTCAGGTTACTGTGTAGTGTCCTTTCATTTCGGCCTGAAGGACTCCCTTTAGAAATTCTTATAGGGCAGTTCTCATAGCAATAAATTATCTTATTTTTTGTTTATCTGTTCATGTCTTGATTTTTTAATTTTTGAAGTATAATTTTGCTAGATATATGATTGTTGGTTGATAGTCGTTTGCTCTCGGCGCTTTGAATATGTCATCCCACTGCTTTCTGAACTCCGTTGTTTCTGACGAGAAATCCAATGCTGATCTTATTAAGTTGATGAATTACTTTTCTTTGCTCTCAAGTTGCCCTCTTGGTATTTAGTTATCAGCAATTTGACTATAATGTGCCTAGATGTAGATCTTTTGGAGTTTATTCTACTTGGAATTCATTGACCTTCTTGGATGTGCAGAATAATCTTTTTCATCAAATTTGGGATGTTTCCGACCATTATTTCTCAGATATACCTTCTGTCCCTGTCTTCTCTACTTTCCTTCTGGGACTCCTTTTATGCATATGTTGGTATTCTTGATGGTATCCTGCAGGTCCCTGAGATTCAATTCATTTATCTTCATTCTTGTGTTTTGTTTTGTTTTTGTTTTTGTTTCTTTGAGTTGGAGTCTCACTCTGTTGCCCAGACTGGAGTGCAGTGGCTGCTCCCAGTCACTGCAGCCTCGTCCTGCTGGGCTCCAGCGATCCTTCCGCCTCAGCCTTCCGAGTAGCCGGAATTACAGGCACGTGCTACCATGCCCGGCTCATTTTTGATTTATTGTAGAAATGAGGTCTCACCAAGGTGCCCAGGCAGATCTCGAACCCGTGGACTCAGGCAATCCACTCACCTCAGCCTCCCAAAGCACGGGATTACAGACTGAGCCACCGAGTCCGGCTTATCTTCATTCTTTTTTCTTTCTGTTGCTCAATCTGGATATTCTCGATTGATCCACTTAAAAGCTTGCTAAGTCTTTCTGCCAATCTAAATCTGCTATTGAATGTCCTCTAGTACATTTTAAAAATTTCAATTACTATACTTTTCAACCTCAAAATTTTTATTTGGTTCTTCTCTATAAAGTCACCTCTTTATTGATATCTCTCTTTGGTGACACTTCATTCTCACAATTTTCTTATTTCTTTAGACATAGTTCCCTTTAGCTTTTGAATATATTTAAGATAGCTGATGTAAAGTCTTGGTCTAGTAAGCTCAACATCCTGGCTTCCAAAGGGACAGGTTCCTATGTACGGATCATGTATTTCTATTCCTTTGCATGTTTCATTTTTTAAATTGAAAACTGGACATTTTTAGTAATATAATGTGGCGACTCTGGAAATCAAATTTCCTTTCTCCCTATGGGTTTTGTTTTAGTTGTTTGCTGTTGTCACTGTTTATTTGTTTAGTGATTTTTCCAGGACTAATTCCATAAAAGTTGTATTTTGTTGTATATAGCTACTGAAGCCTCTGCTTGATTTGCTTAGTAGTCAGTTACTTAATGGACAAAGGTTTCCTGAAATCCAGTCTGCTGGTTTTCTATTGTTTGTAAGGAGTAGAATGACGGGAATTAATATTCTTGGTGAAAAATGTATTTTTAGCTGTTCCCTCTAAGGCCAGAACCTAATGGCACCTCTGCCTTCCTCCCACAGCTGGAGATCTTTTCCCAGTCAAGCTTCAGATGAGACCACAGCCCCATCCTACCTTTTGATTGCAGCCTCATGAGAGACCCTGAACAGCAATCAAGATAAGCCATGCCTGAAATCCTGATCCACAGAAACTGAAAAAATAAATATGTATTGCTTTAAGCCTCACAGCTTGTGGGAATATTGTTTTGCGGTAGCAGACAACTAATATAGAAAGGAAGGACAGACTGTCCACTTTTGGAATTACCCGGGTCTGCTTGAGATTGGGAATCTGTGTGTCTCTTACCCCATGAGAGATCAGAAGGCCTGGGTTCCAAAGGCCTTCATCTGTTTACTTTTCTGTCTCCCTGATGTTGAGCTCTTGCAGGCAGAAGCCATGTCTAGGCTCCCAGTGCCCTGTGCAGTGTATAGCACAGCCTGGGTGACCCATCATTATTTGTTGAGTGGGACCAAATGCTCCTCCGAGGATAAGGGAAACCCATTTGGGACACACCATGAGCAAGGCTTAAAACTCCTTAGGAACAAGGTCAGAGACTGAGGCTGGAATAACTATTTTATCTCTTTTTATGAAGAGCAAGAAGGGATCCCCATGGGAAGTAAGAGCATGGCACACACTCCCATGAATGTGTGCTGGACCCTAAGGGAGTCTTCGGCACTAGAGGCAGCACACTCAGTGGTCAGCACAGGAGAAATGCAGCCAATCAAATCTGACCCAAGAGCCTAACTCCGCCCTTCCTGGCTCCCTTGCATTGTGGAGCCTCAGTTTCCCATCTGCAAAATGGGGTTAATAAACTCATTATCTTGCATGTTTGTGGTGAGAACCAATGAACATGTAAATTTCTTATCGCATAGTAAATGCTTAGCTAATACTTTTCACAAGAAACATGTTTGGAAAGATCACCCAAGTAAGTTGGTGAGCCCCAGGCAGCTGAAATCATGTAGACTGGAGTCCAATTATCCTTTCCTTAGGCCACAGGAAGCTGGTTCTATCCAACATGTGAGAGAAAGAGGAGGCAGCTTGGAGAGGAAGACCTAAAGTTGGTATTGCAGTGATGCTGTCTGCTATCTAATAAGCCACTAGTTCCTCTTTCTCTTCCTTGAGGAAGAACTGATGCCCAGACCCACAGAGCAATCAGGGACAAGACTAGTTTGACATGTAACAGAAGAGTAGCCTTGCTCTTGAGATTATTGGAGAGGTTTTCAGAATGCCTCCCCAACCCCAGACTTATCCCTCGGCCTATCATTGTGTCTGAGATTTTCACCTTTCAGTCTGCTCTTAAATGTCCCCAATGTGAGCTGTCAATTTTCTTTCTTTTTTTTTTTTTTGAGTTGGAATCTCACTCTGTCGTCCAGACTAGAGTGCAATGGCTGCCGGCCACCTCAGCTCGACCTGCTGGGCTCCGGTGATCCTTCCGCCTCAGCCTTCCGAGTAGCTGGAATTACAGGCATGCGCTACCACGCCCAGCCGATTTTTTGATTTATTGTAGAGATGAGGTCTCGCTGCCCAGGCGGGTCTCGAACCCGCGGGCTCAGGCAATCCACTCACCTC
Source organism: Cephalopachus bancanus (assembly GCA_027257055.1). NCBI lineage: Eukaryota > Metazoa > Chordata > Mammalia > Primates > Tarsiidae > Cephalopachus > Cephalopachus bancanus. The sequence continues at coordinate 6,006,063 of JAPVLO010000050.1, forward strand.
AGCCTCCCAAAGGCGCGGGATTACAGGCTGAGCCACTGAGCCTGGCTGTCAATTTTCTTAAAGTCAACCAACATCTATCCAGAGTCTTCTGTGTATAGTCCACTGTGGGGGGACTCTCTCTATATGTTGATCTTATACTTCATAGAGTGCTTCTAACACAGCTAATTTGATCATCACAGCAACGCTACGAGGTATGTATTTTTTATTCCTCCCATTTTGCGGGGGAAGAAACTCAGGCCCAGAGAGGTTAAGGGGCTTACTGCTAGGTAAACCAACATTAAATGGCAGAGCTAGAAAGCAAATTGGGTCTGACTCCAAGCTCTTGGTGCTTTCTTGTTCATCTTGGCTGCTCTTAAGAAGATTACAGGAAACAGACAAGTCAGCCAATCAAGAAATGGTCAAAGGCTTTCCAGTTTGGCTCTCTGGTACTCTAGGGTTCTCCGAGTGCTGGGAGGGATAAACAGGGTAGGTGGTACTGGGCCTGGGGCTCTACACACACCTTGGCCAGATCTCCCCTTTCTCCTGTCTTTAGAGGTACAAAGTGTCCAACATTCCAGGGCAGGAAACACAGCAGTTAAAACCAAACAAGAATTTCTTGAATACCTATTGTGCATCAAGCCTGGAGTACGGGGAAGAGGGTCGCTTCAGGCAGTATCAGAGGAGCTTACAAAACAACCCACGTGTGAAAACTTGACGAATGATAAGAAATTGAATAACAGCTCGATACAGCAACAGAAGGGTTGTCCCACAGCCATGTCTGGCTCCCTAATTAATGATTTCGGAGTGCCTTGGGTGGTCAAGGGAGAGCCAGGTTTAGCTGAGTAACCCGGCACTCGGCACCACCCATTATCCGGAACAGGGAGCAGAAGCCCTTAGCGATGACACCTGGGTAGGGCATGTTTTGGCAGAGAGAAGACAGGAAGGGCCTCGGTGGGAGGTGGATGGGTTAAGTGCAGTATCACAGCAACCAGCCTCTAAAGGAGGGCAGCACCGAACCCGGTGTGCCTGCACCACCACTGCAAGGCTGCACCCCACAGATGAGGACCCACCCTTGGCTAAGCGTTCCCCTTCCCCTGCCTCCCTCACTTCCTCACCTTGCACTTGGCCCATTGCATCCTGCTGGGCAGAGGCCGTGGGATGACTGTCTAACCGACTGGGTTGAGATCCCAGCCTCGTCTCTTTGTAACTTATTTATTTATTTTTGAGTTAGAGTCTCACTCCGCCACCCAGGCTGGAGTGCAGTGGCACGCTCACAGCCACACCAACCTTGACCTGCTGGGCTCTGGTGATCCTTCGGCCTCGGTCTTCCAAGTAGCCAGGAACCACAGGCATGGGCTACCCTACCTGGCAAATTTTTGATCTATTGTAGAGATGAGGTCTTGCCAAGTTGCCTGGGCTGGTCTCGAACCTGTGGGCTCCGGCCATCCGCTCGCCTCAGGCAATCCACTCGCCTCGGCCTCCCAAAGCGCTGGGATGACAGGCTGAGCCACTGAACCCGGCCTACCTCTTTGTAACTTAAATACACAGATAATGATGGCACCCACCTTCCAGGGCTGCTTGGCCAGTGAACTAGATAGCGCACATAAAGAGCTTGGCACCATTCGTCCCTGGCACATGTTCATTCTCAATAAATGTTATTGGCTATTATCTGCAGCTACGTTCAGCATGGGCAGGCCAGGAGCAAAGCTCTTCTTGGCTTTTATTTACTCATTTAACAAGCATTTAATGAGCACCTACTCTGTGCCAGGCAATGCGCTGGGAGCTGAGGCCAGAGACAGAAAAGTTCATTTTCCTTAAGTAGTTCCCGATCTACTGGGAAGACAGAATTGCAAATGATTTCTGTTCCGTGTAAGTGCTGGAACATCTGCTTGGTGACAATGAGTAACACTGAGCATTTATTGAGTACTTGCCGTGTGCTGGTTGTGATGCACTTTATAGGAATTATTATCTCATTTGAGCTTTATAAGGTAGGACTTGGCCCTTTTCTACCAATGGGGAAACTGAGGCTCTGGAAGGTTCTGGAAGATCTTGTCTCTGCCCAGGGTCCCCTGGTCAACAGGTGGCAAATCTAGGCTTCCACTTCAAGATGGAGGGGAGTTCACCAGTAGGCAGAGGGTATAGCAAACCCAAAGTCATGGCGGTTCGAGAGACCATGGAGAAGTCAGAAGGGATGAAACACAAAATCCTCTAACTATGAGCCCCTGGCAGCAATTTGTGTCATAAGGCAGAGCCACCAGGAGTCAGCGAGGAGCTGACTCAAAAGTTCTAGCCTCACATCTGATTGGTTTTAAGCATTTGACATTTATTAGATGAGTTAATATATGTGAAGCACTTGGTTTTAGGATTAGAGTTCAGTTGGAGTTGGGTTTACGCCTGGCATGAAGTCAGTGTCTGAAGTGTTAGCTATTATTTACTATTACAGTTTTCCTCACTTTTGTGTGGTATGGATATGCATGAATCTCAGTTACCATGTTTAAAAAATGTCCTCCCCACCACCCCCCGCGTGGCTTATATTTCACTTTTTACAGTATATCAAGTGTGAATAATCGCATCAAGTGCACACTTTGCTGTTAGCTCTTCAGCCCATAAATCACGAGATAAATAACAGACGCGTATCACGATCAGAGACTGTGACGTCACTTCCTTCCAAGTCTATCGGTGACTGGTCACCGTGCATCTGTTACTCAGTTCACACACAGCTAAGCGTGCAGTCGTGTTGCCTCCTTGTCTCTTGGTGATAACTCACTTGACATTTTACACAAATGGATAATAAAGAGAAAGGACTGGCCGACAAAGATGAAAAGTGAGGTGCAGCAAAGAAATGAAAAAATGATGATACTGGAATTGATTCGAAGGTCGATGGAACTAGTCAAGGTTCTCCAAACAAACAAAACCAACAGGAGATGGATGGATAGATAGATAGTAAGGAATGGGTTCGCACATTGTGGAGGCTAGCAAATCCAAAGTCTGTAGGGTAGACTGGCAGGTTTAAGACACAGGGAAGAGTTTATACTATGGCTACCTAGAGGCAGAATTCCTTCTTTTGGGGTCAGTCTCTCTGTCTCTCTCTCTCTTTCTCTCTCTTTTCAAGACAGGGTCTTACTCTGTCACCCAGGCTGGAGTAAAGTAGTGTGACTGTAGCTCACTGCTGCCTCAAACTCCCAGGCTCGAGTGATCCTCTCACCTCAGGTCCCCTAGTAGCTGGGATGACAGGAGGATGCCACCATGCACGGTTAACTGGGTGGGTTTTTTTTTTAATTTTGGTGGAGACATGGTCTCACTATGTTGCCCAGGCTTGTCTTGAACTTTGGGCTCAAGTGGTCCTCCTGTGTTAGCTTCACGAGTAGCTGGGACTACAGGACTATGCCACTACACCCAACTGCCAGTCTTTTTCTGCTAAGACCTTCAGCAGATGGGATGAGGTCCCCACATTAGGGAGGGCAATCTGCTTTACTTAAAGTCTCCTGATTTAAGTGTTCATCTTAGCTTTTTTTTTTTTTTTTTTAAAAACCCTTCACAGAAACATCTAGAATAATGTTTGACCAAATATCTGGGTACTGTGGCCCAGTCAAGTTCACACATAAAATTAACCATCCCAGGATTATAGAAGAAATAAATGAGGGAAGTCATTGTGAGGATAAAGACAAGGCTGCCCAAAGGAAGTGAGGCTGGCAAGAGCTCTCAGAGATATTTCACGACATTGAAAGTGCAAAGGATAAAATGTTGGAAACTGTTCCAGTCTTAGAATGGAGTGGAACAATTTGCCAAGGCATATAAAAAGATGCTCCCTCTGGATCATTAGTTAGACAACAAGAAGCAGGCAAGCATCGTTTAAGCTATTCTTGATCATTTTTATACAAAGAAATAGAACACATATTTTCGCTGTTTCTAATGTTATAAATTAGAAATGTTAGTTCTACTATATTTTCATTCTCTTAAACACTTATAACCAACAGTCAGAGAACTTTGATGTTTTGATAAAAAATAAAGGTCACAGAATAATCGTATTTTATCCCATTGGTTATTTAGATTGTTTGGCAAAATTTTACTTTGCATAAGCATTTATGTTTTTTGAGGGGGGGTCTCTCCCTGTCACCCAGGCTGGAGTGCAGTGGCACAATCATGGCTCACAGCAGCCTTGACCTCCTGGGCTCAGGTGATCCTTTTGCCTCAATCTCCTCAGTAACTGGGATTACAAGTGTGGTCAACCACACCCAGCTAATTTAAAAATGTTGCTGGCCAAGCCATGCTTCCTGGCTTTGGCCTCTTCTCTCTCTCTTTCTTAGTTTTTAAATAAACCGTATTTTCTAATTTAAATCAATCAATAAATTTTTTGTAAAGATGTTACCTAGGCTAGTCTCGAACTCCTGGGCTCAAGCCATCCTTTTGCCTCGGTCTTCCAAAACGTTGGAATTACAGGCATGAGCCACTGCACCCAGCCTTCAGGGGCATTCTTCAAGTACAAACCAATGTGTAAATCGAGGAATGTGTGTGCTATGTGTATCATCCACATCGTCATTATCATCATCACCTCCACCAGGCAGGTCAGGCAAATGCCCAGGATGCCAGACCAGGGGTTTAACTCTTTCTGATCTTCTTTTCTGACTCTGGGTAAAGGGCCCCCTGCAAAGTCCCAGGCCAAGGCCCTCTCTGCTCTGGCCAACATTGTCCTCTCTCTGCAGGGTCTGGGATTTTCTAGTACTGGGTAGTTCTCAAGGAGGTGAGGTCAGTTTACAAACCAATAAAAATAACTCAGGGGTGATAAACAGCCCCAGGTCCCAGGGGATGCTCTTACACAATCTGCCTGGCTTTTGCAAGCCCGGCATGGCACCATCAGCACAGGCAGACTGAGATATGCGGCCTGGCTGACACCACAGGGCAGGGGCCCCTCTGGCAGAAATGACAGGGGACGGCAACTTTGGCTGTGACATGGGGTGGCTCATTTACAACAGAAGACACACAGAAATAGCACAGCAGATTGATTGATTGGGTGGTTGACTGACTGATTTAAATATATGCTATTTCTTTTTTCAGTTTTGGCAGGGTATATAAGCAATAGATGGTCTTAGTAGAAAATGCAGAATATATATAAGCCAAAAGGAAAAAAAAAATCAAAACACCCCATAGTCCAACTATCTAGAGAGTGTAACTGTTATCTTCAACCTTTCAGAATTTTCTAGAAGCTACCTGCCAAAAATATATGGTGCAGGGCTTCAGACGCTGGTGCCAGCCCACCTGGGTTTCACGCCAGGTTGCTAAACTATTCTTGCATGTTTCCCCATCAGGGGAATGGGAACAACAACAGGTGTTGCGCTGAGAGGTTTTCTGTCTTGCTACTCTGAAGAGGCTGAGGAAGAGCCTGCGGTTAAGTCTTTGTGAACCTTCTCAATTATTTCTTAGGATGAATTCTTGGGAGGACGGCTACAGTGTCCAAGAGGATGCATACTTTAATGACTTTGTTCATCCCTTGCCAAGTCAGGAAACGGATTTAAATGGGCTACCTGGGACCTCTGGGAAGTGAGAATTGGCACCATAACCAGCCATCCCAGAGGAGAGGCACAGAGGTTAAACCTCCTGCCCAGGGCACACGATAATTGTAATATTAGAGCCAGGTTCAGTAGCTCAACCTGTAATCCTGCGCCTTTGGGAGGCTGAGGTGAGTGGATGGCCTGAGCCCGCACGTTCGAGACCCGCCTGGGCAGCGAGACCTCATCTCTGCAATAAATCAACAAAATTAGCCAGGCGTGGTAGCACGCTCCTGTAGTTCCGGTTACTTGGAAGGCTGAGGCGGAAGGATCGCCGGAGCCCAGCAGGTCGGGGCTGCGGTGGCCGGGAGCGGCCACTGCACTCCAGTCTGGGTGACAGAGTGAAACTCCAACTCAAAAAGAAAATTGTAATATTAGAATGTCAGCTAACGCAGGTGATCCCAGCACTTTGGGAGGCCCAGGCGGGAGGATCGCTTGAGGTCAGGAGTTCAAGGCCAGACTGGGCAACACTGGAAGATGCTGTCTCTAAACAAAATAAAAATAAACCAAAATTTTTAAAAAGTAGAAAGTCAGCTCCAGGAGGACCATGCATCCTGGGACCGTGTTAGTCCTGCTTGTTGCTGTGTCCTCACTCCCCACCCCCCATGACTGAATGAACTTAGTAGAGGCAGAATTTTCTGAGCCCAGTTGGAGTCCATTGGGTTCTATTGTCTCCATACGGTTCTGCTAACCACTTGGTTATAGGCACTAACCTGGATTCTTTTACCACGCAGCCTTTGTTAAACTCTGTAATGAATAAAATATCAACCAGTGCACTTCAAAGAGAAAAGGAGGGTGTGAGAGCCCCCCAGAAGGAGAAAGCTGGAACAAAGCAAGCCAACAACGAGAGGCGAAAATAAATAAATGCATCATTTGTATTGTCGTTTGATTGACACGTCTTGAATCATTTATTGCGAGCTCCACCTCTTTCTAATAATATGGAAATCGGGAACATGTTGCTTTCAGTCATGATTAGGAGTGAGTTTCAGAGAACGTTCGCAGGTAAGGGAGACAGATGTTGGCGGTGGCACAGTCATTAAGGTGCGCTGTGATTTATGGGCCTCAGCGGGCGGCCACCATGGGCTTCTGCAGCGTGTTGGTTTCGGACACGTGGGCAGAGAGAAAAGTGTCACTGGCATTTCTCAGGGCGATTGTCCTTGTAAGAATGATCACCCATTCATCAAATATTTACGGAGCACCCACTATGCACCCGGCACCAAGCTAAATGCCAGGTTGTATGAGACTCAGAATTCACTTCACCTGAAAATCATGCTGCCTGAATACCTACTGCGTGCTAGGCACTGCACTGGATGCCACATACACACACACAGAGAAGAATAAACGGAGCTTGGAGTGAAGACAGATACGGAAACCAGCAGCCACCTCTCCTACCTGGCTAGGACTCACACTTTTATTTTAGATGTTTAAAAATTTTTTTTAGATATTTCTATTTTATTTATTATTATCGTTATTATTATTATTATTTTACTTTTTACGAATAAAATACTTTTGTTGCTGTTGTTGCTTTCCTTTTTTTAAAATTTCAGATTCAGGGGTACACATGTGTGTTCGCTATGTGGACATATTGCAGAGTGGTGGAATTGGGTTTCAGGCGGCCCAATCCCCAGAGAGAGAACCCTGTGCCCCGTAGGTAGTTTCTAAACTCCAGCCTCCTCCCCCTTCCTCCCATTGGTGTTACTGGTGTCTATTATTTCCATCTTTGTGACTGTTTAGCTCCTGCATATGAGTGATAAAGGGCTCACACTTTTAAAAGAAGGTTTCTTGTGAACCTTTTTCTTTGATTTTCTTAGAAGCCACAGGCTGGAGAAGGTGGCTTTTGAAGTCAGACCTAGCTGTGGCTCCCAGATCTGTCACTTACTGGGGCAAGTGCCTCGCCCTTCTAAGCCTCCTTTCCCTCTTCTATAAAAGGAAGCACTGCCAGGTAAAAATAAGTGGCCAGATACATTTAAATGTCAGAGGACCCGCCAATAATTATTTAGCATAAGTGTATCCAAATGGTTGCATGGGATAAACTGATCCTAAAAAATATTTTTCATCATTTTAAATTCCTGGGTACCTGTTCTCCTTCCCTGCCCTGCAGCACCCCCCCCCATCCTGACAGCTCTAGAAGTGGGGACTGTGTCAGTTTCTGGTGGATACCTTTTCAGAGCATGGAATTGAGTTTTAAAAAAAAAGACAACAGGGCCGGGCTCGGTGGCTCAGCCTGTAATCCCAGCACTTTGGGAGGCTGAGGCAAATGGACCAGACCGGGCAACTTGGCGAGACCTCGTCTGTACAATAAATCAAAAATTAGTTGGGCATGGTAATGCACACCTGTAGTTCCGGTTACTTGGAAGGCTGAGGCGGAAGGATCTCCGGAGCCTAGCAGGTCGAGGCTGCAGTGTTCGGAACGTGCCACTGCACTCCAGCCTGGGCGACAGGGTGAGACTTCAACTCAAAAAAGAAAAGACAACAGAATGGGACTTATTGCTCAATCACGTTTAGGTAAATTATATACACAGAAAACAGCTTGCATTTAGATGTTCACTTCTTGGTAAATAAACACACAGTGTACTGGTCTCTCACTCAATGACCAGACAGCCTGAAAGGACATATGCTAATAAATAGGTGATGAGGTTGGACGTAGAGCTAGAGAGAGAGAGTCGAGATGAGGAAAAGGGAAGTGAAACAGGAAGAGGTCTTGCATGGAGAAATGACAGCATGCCACGCACCAAGGGTGTACAGTCAACTCATGGCCCTTCGGTGAGAGAACCGCTCAGATCTCGGAGTTAGAAGGATCTGGCTTTGAGTCCTGGCTTGGCCTCTCGGTGGCTGTGTAACCTTGGGTAAGTGACTTTCCATTGCTGGGCCTCAGTGTTCTCCCCTGGGTTAATATAAAGCCATCTTCTGGGGAGGGTTATTATAGAAATGATAAGTGAACAGGGCTGGTCACATCATCTGATCCACATCACAAAGATGATAGTAATAGTCATTATGGTTTTTATTAACCCGGAGAGAGACGGTTTCTCACACGTGCATAAGAGAGAGGCAGAGAGACCAAGCTGGTCACAAGAGCATTCTGCAGGAATGCTGGAGAGAGGAGGCCTTGGCCAGTGGGATGGAGGCTCTTACAGACTGAATGTTTGTGTCCCCTAAACATTCGTATGAAATCCTAACCTCCAATGTGATGGTGTAGGAGGTGGGGCCTTTGGGAGGTAATTAGTTCATAAAGGTGGAGCCCTCATGAGTGGGATTACTGCCCTTATAAGAGAGACCCCAGAGAGCATTCTTGCCCTTTCTCTACTATGTGAAGATATAACAAGAAGGTGGCCATCTGCAACCCAGAAGGGAGCCCTCACCAGGACCGGACCATGCTGGCAGCCTGATCTCAGATTTCCATCCTCCAGGACTGTGAGAAATAAGTTTCTGTTGTTCCTAGGGCACTTTGTCATGGCAGTAAAGCCTTTCTGTGGTCCTGTAGGAACCTGACAACCACTGAGGCTTCAAATGCCCAGAATTTACATGCTCCAAGAGGTTTCCTGTGTGTGCATGCACACACACACATACACATACACCCCTTCGTTCAGTTCAATGCAAAAAGCCACTCCCCTCTGCTAAAGATGGGCCAGACACTGTACTGGGAATACAGAGATGAGTGACGCATGAGTATTTTTTTTTTCTTTTTTGAGTTGGAGTCTCACTCTGTCATCCAGACTGGAGTGCAGTGACACACTCCCGGCCACCGCAGCCTTGACCTGCTGGGCTCCGGCGATCCTTCCGCCTCAGCCTTCCAAGTAGCCAGAACTACAGGCACACGCTATCACGCCTGGCTAGTTTTTGATTTATTGCAGAGACGAGGTCTTGTCAAGCTGCCCGGGCGGGTCTTGAACCCGTGGGCTCAGGCGATCCACTCGCCTCAGCCTCCCAAAGTGCTGGAATTACAGGCTGAGCCACCGAGCCTAGCCGATGCATGATTCTTGAAGTGCACGATTCTGTAGAAAACCACACGAGAGGTGATCGTTAGCACACCATTTGTTATGTGCAGTGATAGAGATGAACTCAATTACTATGGGAACTTGGGGTCAGAGGCATCTAACCCACAGGCCTCTAAACCTAACTCCCATTCTGTTGTCAACTGTGGCATATGCCTCCTAGGCTGTTTGAGAACCAAATTTCATACACGGGAGGGGATTCAGTCTCATGCTATTTATTGAGGAAGGTGACTGTTTTGAGGGACATGCTCTCAGGGGAAGGGAGAGAGGAGACAGGATAGGACAGGGGAGTTGCTAAGGACGGGGACCGCTGTCTCAGTCTGGTCCTGTGGGGCTCTCTGGAACTGAAGTCGTCCTCAGCAGTTGTTCTCTCCGCTGGGGCAAGAGGGCAGGCCCTTCACACCTTGCCCGTCGGTCATTGGCTGTGGGCTGCGCCAGGTGGGAGCACACCCAGGTAGGGCCACCCTCCCTTGACTGAAGATTGTTCTCCAGAAGGGCATAACTGTGAGGCGTCCACAACCAAAACTCACAGCAACAAGGAGTGGAGGTGGCCCTGGCATCCTTGAACAAGTTCTCATTCTCCATTCCTAATCCTTCATATCAGGTAGACTCTCAGGCTCCAAGATGCCGCAGGTAGAGAAATCAAGTTTGCAGCTACCACAGACTGTCAGCTGAAAAGACCCTCAAAGATCACTTAATCCACACCCCTGATTTTGCTCATGAGATGGGGAGAGGTTTAATCATTTGCCTGTGGCTGGTATCACAAACTCTAATACCACAGGGACCAGGCAGGGGCAAGAGATGCTAAGACAATATGGAGTGGTGAGGACTGTGGCAAACTAGAGACAGAAATTCATCTAAGGGGCAGTAGCAGCCTGTCTCCCACGGTCATGAGCAAATGAGGCCCCAGAGTAATTGGAGCTTCTGAGTCTCCAGAAAAGTCGAAATCAATCAATCAATCTCTCTCTCTCTCTCTCTCAGTCTCTCTGTGTGTGTAACTGTGTATTTCAGGTGAACTCTTTCAGTTTTGAAAAGTTGGCAACTTTAGAAAGTTCTTAAGAGCATTGTATTGGCCAAGGAAAATATGTCAGTTGATGAGACTCGGCCCTAACTGTATAATCAGCCCTAACTGTATACTGTATACCAGGGTGCAGTATCTGGTCTATGGCCTCGGACACGTGAGAAGCACAACCAGGGTTCCTGGACCAAGGAGCTTCTAAAGGATCAGAGAAGAAGAAACAGGAGGCGGGAAGGGAGAGGGCACCAGAAGAGGGAAACAGGAAGAGAAACATGAGGAGAGCATTCTGGGACTTCTCTGCAGAGTCTCCAGGGCAGGATAGGAGGGGAAGGCCCAGGCTCACTGGTATTGTTTTTTTTTTTTTTTTTGAGTCAGAATCTTACTCTGTCACCTAGACAGGAGTACAGTGGCATGATCACAGTTCACTGCAGCCTCGACCTCGTGGGCTCAGGTGATCCTTCCTCCTCAGCCTCCCAAGTAACTGGGACTACAGGGGTGCACCACCATGCCTGGCTAATTTTTTTTTTCTTTATAATTGAGGTCTCGCTATGTTGCCCAGGCTGGTTTTGAACTCCTGGGTGCAAGCAGTCCTCCCACTTCAGCCCTCCCAAAGTGCAGGGATTTACAGAGGAGAACTACCATGCTTAGCCTGTTTTGTTTTTTTAAATGAAGGTGAAATTCACATAACATAACATTAACCATTTTAAAGCATATGATAAAATTCATGTAACATAGCATTAGCCATTTTAAAGCATGACATTTATGTTCTTAAGTGGCATTAAGTATATTCACAATGTTGAGCAGCCCTTACCATCACCTCCGTCTGGTTCTAGAACGTTTTCTTTTCTTTCTTTCTTTTTTTTTTGAGTTGATGTCTCACTCCGTCGCCCAGGCTGGAGTGCAGTGGCACACTCACGGCTAGCGTCGACCTGCTGGGCTCTGGTGGTCCTTCCGCCTCAGTCTTCCAAGTAACTGGAACTACAGGCGTGCACTACCACGCCTGGCTAATTTTCTGATTTATTGTAGAGACAGGTCTCGCCAAGTTGCCCAGGCTGGTCTCGAACCCGTGAGCTCAGGCAATCTCCTCGCCTCAGCTTCCCAAAGTGCTGGGATTACAGGCTGAGCCCCCAAAGTCAGTCCAGAATGTTTTCATTCCCCAGAGGGAAACCCTGTACCCATTAGCAGTCCTTCCTATTTCTCCCTCCCCCATCCCTGGCAATCACTGCTTGGCCTCCAGTTTTCTGCAGGATTTGCCTGTTCTGGACATTTCATAGGAACGGAATCTACATTATATGGCCTTTTGTGTCTGGCTTCTTTCACTCATCGTGTTTTCAAGATTCATCCATGTTGCAGCGTGGATGGGTGCTTCATTCCTTTGTATGGCTGAATACTACTCCACAGTAGGGGTATACCACTTTTTTTTTCTTTTTCTTTCTAAAAGAAATTTTAAAATAGAGATGAGGCCTTGCTATCTTGTCTAGGCTGGTCTTGAACTCCTAGCCTCAAGCAATCCTCTCACCCCGGCCTCCCATAGAAGCAAATTTCCATCAGGAGCGTTGGCTGGGTGTCCCTTGGACGTCTTGGCTGAGGGACCCTAGGTCTGGAGAGAGAGGCTGACAGCCGGCAGACACCAAGAAGGCGCGGAGGAAAACAGGACCAGAGGGAAATGTGGATAAACAGGGAGGGGCCGGGAATGCGGGAGGTGTGTGCGCAAGCGTATATGGGATTGTGCGTGTGGGTTCATGTAAGTGTGAGTGGGTGTTTGAGGATGTTTCTGTGTGCGTGTGTGTCTGCAAATGTGTGTTGTGTGTGCCTGTGAGAATGGTGTGTGTAGGAACGTGTGTCTGAGTATTGTGCATGCACTTGTGCCTGTGAGTAGGTGTGGGAATGAGCGTCCATGTGTGAATGTGTTTTTGAGAATGTGTGTCTCTGTGTGTACCTGACAGTGTGTCTGTAAATGCATGTTGTGTGTGCATGTGAGAATTGGGCATGAGCATGCAGGCATGTGTGAGCGTGGGTTAACTAGAGTTCAAGTGTAAACGTATGTGAGCCTGTGTGAATATGTCTCTGTGGGAGTGTGGGTGTGTGTGTGTCTCTGTGTGTGAGCATGTGTTTGAGTGAGGGTGTGTGTGTGTGACTGGGTATGAATCTGTGTGTGTCTGTGAGAGTGCCTGAGTGCTGTCCACGTGCGAATGAGTGTGTGTGTAAGAGAGAGTGTGTGTGTATGTATGTATGTGTGTGTGAGAGAAAGACAAGAGTGAGTGTGTGTGTGTGTGTGTGTGTGTGTGTGTGTGTGTGTGTGTGTGTGTGTTGTGGGCAGGGAGAGGATACAGGGAGGAGCTGGGAGCTGAAGCCATCCCCATCAGAGAGTCAGAGAGCACAGATCTGGAAATTCCACTCTGACCTGAGTTGTGGCTGCGCTTTCTTCGGGTTGCTGGGGGCGGGCAGCCTGGTGGGGTCTGAAAGGGGGGAAATGACCGTAACTGGGTTTTGTCTTGATGAGAGGAAATTCTTTGCCCAAGGCAGCAGCCCCCCCTGGGGTGTGCCCTCCGCTGTGGGTGATTGGGAACTCCAGAGAGCCCAGTGAGCCTCTTCAAACCCAATTTGCATTAGAAATGAATGTGGGTTTCTTTTTTTTCCCCTGGAAGCCCCAAGATGCCAAGACCCTCAAGCAAGTAATAATGATGCTTTTCAGACGAAGACTTCAAACTGCTTAGCTGTGATTAGTCTCCTTTTAGACACAGGAAAACTGGGGTGACTTTAAGAAATTCTGCTGACAGGTCAAAGGGAAGCTGTGGCCTCCCCACCAAGGTGACCCCAGGGGTCATGGAAACCTTGGCCCCATGCTAGGTCCCACTTACCTGGGGGCCACAGCACAAGGAGACCCTGCTGGCTTCTGGAGGCAGAAGGAAATTGAGTCCCTTGTTGATGTCTCCAGGACAAAACCCTGCAGCCAAGGCGGCTTGTCCTCTGTGGAGCAAAGGCAGGCTAAGCGTGGATTCCAGAGACCCTTCTATGACCAGCTCTGACAGGAATGAGAGGCAGCTGATTGGTCAGAATGGAGCCTTAGTGCTGTGAATGTGTCCTCAATCCTCCCATCTGCAAAACGGGGACAGCGTCCTACATAGGAGCTATTGTTTGAGGACCAAGTGGATATGGAATGTTTAGCACAGTGTAGGTGTGCACTCAAGAGTGGTGACAGATTTATATCATCATTATCATCATCAATATCATCATCATCTCCCCTTGGAAAAGTTCCCTTCCTAGGAATGGAGACCCTGAGAATTCTAGCGCTCCAGGATCTGAGGGCCTAGGAACATCCCACACTCCGGGCCCCTCTAGCCCAGTGCTGCTGATGGATAACATCAATTCTGCAAAGGCAATGACAGAATTTCTGGTGGTGGATCACCCTCGCCTGGGTTTCTGGGGAGCCTTGGCCAAATGGGCTGAAGAGTTTCCGAGAAACCTGCTATCGAGAATGTTTGAATTCGGACCAGGTGTTTGGGAGGCCAAGGCAGGAGGATCGCCTGAGGCCAAGAATTCAAGACCAGCTTGGGCAACATAGCGAGACCTCATCTCAAAAAGAAATTTGACTTCAAGGTAGAAATTTTTTTTTTTTTTGAGTCAGAGTCTCACTTTGTGACGTGTTCATGGCCACGGCAGCTTTGTCCTGCTGGGCTCAAGCCATCCTTTCACCTCAGCCTTCCAAGTAGCTGGGATTATGGCGTGCGCCACCACACCTAGCTGATTTTTTAATTTATTGTAGAGATGAGGTCTCACCAAGTTGCCCAGGCTGGTCTTGAACCTCTGGGCTCAGGCAATCCTCTTGCTCCCGCCTCCCAGGAAATTATAGGCATGAGCCACTGCACCCGGTATGATTTTGATTTCGTCTCTGAAAGATCTAGACTAAATCTGAGTGTCCACAGCCCCCGAGTGGAAGACTGGCTTGGAGGGAGTCAGTATCTTGGAAAGAGGCTGGGTTTGGAGAAACCCCTGAGTCTTGCAGACCCGGGTTCTAATTCTGCCTCTGTTCTCAGCTGTGTGAGCATGATTATACAGACCATGTTTTGTTTTATTGCCCAGCAGGTCTCAGTGCCACCTTTTTGAGCCTCGATCACTCAGTCTGTGAAATGGCCACGGTGATAGACTCTCTTGGGTGATCTGGCACATAGTAGGAAGTTTAAAATGGTGGCTCTGTTCACCTAGTCAATTTGATCGGTGAGCAAACTGGTTTGAGGTCATCAGAATATTTCCCAAGGATGAGTCGGGGGTTCGTTCAGTCCACAAACATTTGCAAAGAACCTACTATGTGCCAGATCCCAGGGACTCAAAGAGGAATGAAACAGGACCATCTAATGGGAAGAGGAGGGGACATGTGAACACAAGGAAAATGTCACGCGATTCCCTCTCCCAGGACACAGGATGTTCTCTCAGGAGGCAAGCAATGGTGACGCGCTTCCTCTGGGGAGCTTCCCAGGCAGCCAGGCCTCCTGAGAGGGAGGACCCACCCACAGAGCCTTGAGGGATCTGCTGTGGCAGTCCCCAGGGACACGGGTGA
Source organism: Cephalopachus bancanus (assembly GCA_027257055.1). NCBI lineage: Eukaryota > Metazoa > Chordata > Mammalia > Primates > Tarsiidae > Cephalopachus > Cephalopachus bancanus. Next base: position 6,021,156 of record JAPVLO010000050.1, read on the forward strand.
CAGTGGCAGGCTTTCTAATCCCAGAAACAAAACAACAGACCAAGAAAACCGTGGCAGAGCCGTCCGCTGGGAGAGCGTCCTGGAAAGAGAACTGCCCTTTGAAACACGGACGTGCAGCCCAGTTCCTCAGGGACCCAAAGAACCCACAGTGTCACCTGGCCTCTCTGAGGTAAAATGACCCGCCCAGCCTTCTGCCAAGTAGACAGACACAAGGGTGTCGGGCACCAGCTACTAGCCAAGAAGCCCTTGGGAAGGTGATCCCCTGACAGAAAGGGGCCATTTTCTCTTGCTTCAGGCCTGCAGGATTGGCTGGGGTGGGTGCCTGAGGAGGAGGCGGAGGAGGGGGAACAGGAGGGAACCGGTCATTTTGGCTTTGGGTCTTTGGGCAGAGTATGAGTTCTCCTTGGTTTCCCTCTGGTCAGGGGCCAGGAATCAGCATGGTCCCACAGCTTCCCAGACCTACAGCCGGCAGAGAGGAGGTGAAGATGGCTGACCTCACGGCAATGGAGGACGAGGTGTGTATTAGTGCCTCCCCTGTCTCCCCCAGGCCCGGACCCTACACAAAAGTCCAAGGTACCCATGCTAGTCTCCCAGGGCTGCTATCACAAAGCTGCAAACTCGAAACAACAGGAATGTATCAACTCACAGTTGTCGAGGCTGGAAGTCTGAAATCAGGGATCAGCAGGGATAGAGCCTCTCTTATTCTAGCTACTGGGGGTTGCCTACAAGCCACAGAGTCCCTCAGCTCACAGCTGCATCATGCTGATCTCTGCCCCATCTTCACGTGGCCGTCCTCCCTGGCGTCTCTGTTCTCTGTGCCCAAATCTCCTTTTTCTTTCTTTCCTTTATTATTATTATTATTTTTAGAGACAGAGTCTAGCTCTCTTGCCCAGGCTGGAGTTCAGTGGCGCAATCATTGCTCACTGTATCTTCAAACTCCTGGGCTCAAGCAATCCTCCTGCCTCAGCCTCCCTAATAGTTAGGACTACACGCATAAGCCATGGTGCCTAGCTTATTTTAAAATTGTAGGGGTTTTTTTGTTCGTTTGTTTCCTTTTTTTTTGGTACAGACCATGTTTTGTTCTATTGCTCAGGCTGGTCTCAAAGTCCTGGCCTCGAGCAGTCCTCCCATACTGGCCTCCCAAAATGCCGTGATGACAGGCATGAGCCACCCTACCCAGAGTCCCTTTCTTTTCTTATAAAGACACTAGGTTGGCTTTATGGCCCACTCTTTTTTTTTTTGAGTTGGAGTCTCACTCTGTCGCCCAGACTGGAGCGCAGTGGCCGCTCCCGGCCACCACAACCTCGACCTGCTGGGCTCCGGCAATCCTTTTGCCTCAGCCTTTCAAGTAGCTGGAACTACAGGTGCACACTACCACGCCCGGCTAATTTTTTGATTTATTGTAGAGATGAGGTCTCGCCAAGTTGCCCAGGCAGGTCTCGAACCCGTGGGCTCAGGCAATCCACTCACCTCAGCCTCCCAAAGCACAGAATTATAGACTGACCCACCAAGCCCGCCTTATGGCCCACTCTTACTCAGTAGGATCTCATCTAAACTTGATTGCATCTACAAAGACTTTATTTCCAAATAGGGTCACATTTATAAGGTCACATTATAGGTTTGAGGTGAAGATGAGCTGAGGAGGAACACTATTCAACCATGTATAGTAGTCAAACATTGGTGTCATCCAGGCCTGAGCTCCAGTCCTGGCTCTGCCACTTAATAGTGGTAGACGTAAGGCATGCTTCTTCTTTTTTTTTTTTTGAGTTGGAGTCACACTCTGCCACCCAGGCTAGAGTGCAGTGGCATGATAACAGCTTACTGCAGCCTTGACCTCCTGGGCCCAAGCGATCTTTCTGCCTCAGCCTCTCGAGTGCCTGGTACAACAGGCATATGCCACTATGTCTGGTTAAATTTTTTTTATTTTTTGTAGAGATAAGGTCTTACTATATTTCCCAAGCCAGTCTCGAATTCCTAGGCTCAAGCAATCCTCTCCCCTCAGCCTCGCAAAGTGCTGGGATTATACATGTGAGCCACTGGGCTCAACTTAGGATACAATTCTTTTTTTTGAGTCGAAGTCTCATTCTGTCACCCAGGCTGGAGTGCAGTGGCACACTCATAGTCACCACAACCTATCTATCTCAGCCTTCCAAGTAGCTGGAACTGCAGGCGTGTGCCATCATGCCTGGATAATTTTTTTATTGATTGTAAAAACGAGGTCTCGCCAAGTTGCCCAGACTGGTCTCAAGCCGCGGGCTCAGGCAATCCTCTTGCCTCCGCCTCCCAAAGTGCTGGGATTACAGGCATGAGCCACCACACCCGGCCTGGGGTACATTTCTTAACCTCTCTAGGCCTCTGTTTCTTCATCAGAAAAATGGGGGCCGTGATGCACACTCAGCAGGGCTGTAGTTAGGAGTGGAACTAAGGTACGTAGAATTCATAGTAGGTCTCACAAGATGGAAAAGGTCATTATCTGATATTCCTGCTAGAATTGACCTTGGACCTGCCCACCCTTGCGGCTGGCTTCTCAGATGCCTGCAGCTGGTGTAAAGCTCTGACCCCAGGGTGCTCCCAGCCCAGACACATCCAGAGCCCCCTGGACCTCCTGAGAGGACGAGGATGGATGGAAGCGTGTTGCCATCGCTGGGGCACCTGCCTGTGTTCTGGGCCGCAGCCAGGAAATGGTAGCACCCACAGGAGGAAAGCCCAGGCAAGTCCTGGAGAAGGGAAGGCGATGGAGCCCTGTGATTCCAGAAGAATGTCTGCAGGATTCTTTCCATTGTTCCCAGGCCCAGGTTCCCAGGTCAAGTGGGCAGGAGAGAGGATGTGTCTTCAGACAGGAAGCCTTACTGCCCAGGACTTGGTGAGGATTCAGCCAGACCGTGCTCCGACAGCTGTGAGGGCATTATAAATCTCTCTCTTCGAGAGGAGACACAGAGGCTCTTGACTTGTCCTCCTAATGGTATATCTGTCAGCGCCCACAGCGCAGGCCCGGACTCTCAGAGCCTCAAGGTGAGACCGCCTGTCCCCCCAAGCCTGCTAATTGCAGCCGCAATCTACTCCCCTCCAAATGCGGAAGGCTGTCTCTTTCTTCACTGAAAGCAACAAGGGAGTTTTAACCGTAAAGCCGACTGTGCTTTAAATTCCATCTAAACGCCTTGTCCTTAAGCCCTGACCTGCCAATTTTCTGCAAAAGACACTGGGCGATTTGGGTGGAATTAGGCCAGACGGTGTCCCTTGGCTGTTGTGAAAGTTTTTGTGGGTTTTGTTGTTTGCTTGTACAGTCTGTCTTTAAGTCTTCACTTTAAAAAAAAATCATTAGCTTTATTTTTTATGTAGAGGATGTGAAATCGGAAGTTCAGCTCCCTGATTTACCATCACCTAGTTTTATGACTTTGGACAATCCCTTCATCTCTTTTGATTTTCTCTTCTGTAGAAAGATGATTATAAAATATTTCTTATTGGTTGGATACAAGGATGAAATGAGACATCCTATGGCTATCAAAGCTTTTAGTTGTAAACAATCGATCGTATGTCGATAAATCGGCTCTTCAAAAAATAAAAAGTCTTGACTTGCCAATTTCCGTGGTGAATATACACCCATCATGTCCAATTTTAAGCAACCAACATGATGTCACTGAACAAGGATTTGGGAAGAGATGCAAACAATCGGCTTCCCTGAGCTGGCATGTGCCTGCTCCAGCTACTGAATACGCTGGCTAATTTTATCAGGCACAAATATATCCAAAGGATATGGGGTGGCTTGCAGAATTTCCAGCTGGCAAATTAGACTTGGAGTTTGTGCACTGAGGAGCAATCCCTCAAATAATCACCAGAAGTAGGCCACTAAGTGAAGATGCTACTGCTTCTCCTCTGGAACAGATACAGCTCTGTGTGTCCTCATCACCAACAATTTTGGACACAGGTCAATGCCACTAAAACTTCAGTCACTGATATTTCTGAAAACACCCTGCTGCTGCTTCCTCGTTGCCAGTGCTGGAGAGGCGTGGTTTCTGGTTCCTTCCACCACTAGCATCTCATTCAATTGGGGAAGAGGCACCTAGTTGGTAGAGTCATGTGTCTGTGCCCTAGCTGCAAGGGAAGCTGGGAAAGTGAACTTATTCATTTCCGATGGCTGCTGGAAGGAATGACTAACAGCAGATAGTTTAAAGCAACAGACATTTATTCTGTCACTGTTTTGGAGTCCAGATGTCCAAAATCAAGGTGTCTGCAAGGCTATATTCCCAGAGTCTCTAGAGGAAGACCATCCCTTGCCTTTCCAGCTTCTGGTGGCTCCAACATTTTTTTTTTTTTTTGAGTTGGAGTCTCACTCTGTTGCCCAGACTGGAGTGCAGTGGCCACTCCCGGCCACCGCAGCCTCGACCTGCTGGGCTCTGGGGATCCTTCCGCCTCAACCTTCCGAGTAGCTGGAATTACAGGCATGTGCTACCACGCCCGGCTGATGTTTTGATTTATTGTAGAGATGAGGTCTCGCTGCCCAGGCGGGTCTCGAACCCGCGGGCTCAGACAATCCACTCACCTCAGCCTCCCAAAGGCACGGGATTATAGGCTGAGCCACCGAGCCCGGCTCAACATTTTTTTTTTTTGAGTTGGAGTCTCACTCTGTCACCTAGACTGGAGTGCAGTGGCACAATCGTGGCCACTGAAGCCTCGCCCTGCTGGGCTCAGGCAATCCTTCCACCTCAGCCTTCCAAGTAGCTGGAACTACATCTGCTACCACGTCCAGCTAATTTTTTGATTTATTGTAGAGACAAGGTCTTGCCAAGTTGCCCAGGCTGGTCTCGAACTCCTGGGCTCAGGTAATCCTCTTGCCTCTGTCTCCCAAAGTGCTGGGATTATGACCTGGCTCCAACATTCTTGCAGCTACACTCCTTTAGTCTCTGTCCCAGCCTCCCCCTGGCCTTCTCCTCATCTCTTTCTATCTCTCCTCTGTGTGTCTCTTTGAGAACACTTGTCATTGGATTTAGAGCCCACTAGGATAACCCATGATGATCTCATCTTGAAATCTCAAACTTAGTTATGTCTTTTCTCAAATAAGATCACATTCTCAGGTTCCAGGCATTAGAATATGAACACATATTTTGGAGGGCCACAATTCAAACCGCTATAGTGAGTGTCTGCATTTTTAGCCTCAGTAACGGGCAGTAGGCTCTGCCTCACTGGATTGGAGGTTTCTTGATAATAAGAAGGGAGTTGATAGGCTGGGATAGTCAGGAAGAACATCCAATGTCTTCTAGAACTGAGGTGGTAACTTTTTTATTTATAAAGAGTCAAAGGATAAATGTTTTCAGCTTGGAGGGTCATATGGTCACAACTACTCAACTACTGTTGTAGCATAAAAGCAGACCTAGACAATAGTAAAAAGTAAATGAATGGATGTGGCTGTGCACCAATAAAACTTTATTAACAAAAACAAGTTGCAGGCCAGATTTGGCCCATGGGTCATAGATTACTAACCCCTGTTCCAGAGCATGAAAAAGCCCAGCTTTTTAGAGAGTTAGAACCATCCTACCACGTCGTGAGTAGGATTAAGTTAGACAGTTTTCATCATAAAAAATCTTAAGAGCTGAGTGCGGTGACTCACATCTGTAATACCAGTACTTTGGGAGGCTGAGGCAGGAGGATCACTTGAGCCCAGGAGTTCGAGACCAGCCTAGGTAACATGGTGAGATCTTTTGAACAAAAAAAAATTAAAAAATTAAATTAGCTGGGCATGGTGGTGCTCACCTGTTGTCTCACCTACTCAGAAGACTGAGGCAGGAGGATCACTTTAGTACAGAAGGTTGAGGCTGCAGTAAGTTGTGATCATGTCAGTGCACTCCAGCCTGGGTGACAGAGTGAGACCCTGACCCAGAAAAAACAAGTTCCTTCCGGGCATGGCTGTGGGATTAGGAGTGAAGTTTTGAAAACCTACACACCATAATATGTGTAGCCAAGTAAGCACTGTCCCTCCAAGGAGGCCAGACCCTTGGCCAGCGAGGTCACTGTGGCACAGAACGTTTTGAAGTCGGTCTCTGAAGAGCCTTCGATGTCTCTGCAGTTTCTCCTGACTCTCCCTGTGGGGGTGGGTCATTCTTGGAGCATGAACTTGACTTTTGGACAGAGCCCCAAAAAGTTCAAGACTGGGTTCTGAGGCGTGAACTAAGAGTTGAGGCTCAGATGGGGTGACTTTGGGTGAGAAAACACCTGTGGTGTTAAGTAATAAATACTAAAATAATATTATTCAAATAATGAGCAGAGGGGCCAGGCTCAGTGGCTCGGCCTGTCATCCCAGAACTTTGGGAGGCCGAGGCGAGTGAATTGCCTGAGTCCACAGGTTCGAGACCCACCCGAGCAACTTGGCGAGACCTCGTCTGTACAATAAATCAAAAATTAGCCGGGCGCAGTAGCGCGTGCCTATAGTTCTGGCTACTTGGACGTCTGAGACAGAAGGATCGCTGGAGCCCAGCAGGTCGAGGCTGCGGTGGCTGGGAGCATTCCACTGCACTCCAGTCTGGGCGACAGAATGACTCCAACTCAAAAAAATAAATAAATAAAAATAGGTAAATAAATAATGAGTAGAGGCTCCTTGTGTGGCTTAGAACTGTGCTCTGAGCCGGGCTTGGCGGCTCAGCCTGTAATCCCGCTCCTTTTAGGAGGCTGAGGTGGATTGCCTGAGCCTGCGGGTTCGAGACCCGCCTGGGCATCGAGACCTCATCTCTACAATAAATCAAAAAATCAGCTGGGCGTGGTAGCGCATGCCTGTAATTCCAGCTACTGGGAAGGCTGAGGCGGAAGGATTGCCGGAGCCCAGCAGGCCGAGGCTGCGGTGGCTGGGAGCGGCCACTGCACTCCAGTCTGGGTGACTGAGTGAGACTCCAACTCAAAAAAAAAACCAAAAAACTGTGCTCTGAAGGACATCCCCTGAGGGGAACTCCAAAAAGGGCAGCTAGAATGAGTGACTGAGCCCTGAGGGACAACTACACTTGTTTAGGGTATCTGTGGTCTCTGTATGTTATAATCGTGTTTTGTAGGATCCATTTATTCATTCACCATTTATTGAGCTCCAGGCGCTTTGTTAGGCACTGAGTGTGCACCAATGATGACTTGGTTCTTACCCTCAGGTTTGCAGCCGTAAACAGATATCGCCAGATGCGGTGGGTCAAGCCTGTAATCCCAACACTTTGAGAGGTGGGGGTGAGAGGATTGCCTGAACTCAGGGGTTCGAGACCAGCCTGGGCAACATGGCGAGACCTCATCTCTATAATAAACCAAAAAACTAGTAGGGCATGCCTGCGGTTCCAGTTATTTGGAAGGCTGAGGCGGAAGGATCGTCTGAGCCCAACAGGTCGAGGCTGCAGTGGCCATGATTGTGCCACTGCACTCCAGCCTGGGCGACAGAGTGAGACCTCCAACTAAAAAAAAAAAAAAAAAAACCACAGATATTATCCCAATCTTGATAAAGGACCAGCTAGACACGCCACTGTGGTCTACGCAAATGGTGTCTCTAGAGTTGTGCAGTGCACAACCTGTACGCTGCACATGGCAGCCTTGTTTCATGGGAGAAAAAAATAAGGAAGTGTGTTATACTCATAGGGCCAGGGAGACATTTGATCTAGGTTATTAAGGAGTTTGAAGGAGTTTTCAAGGCAAGGAGAGGAGGGAATTCCTGCTCCTGGACGGTGTGGTGCGTACTAAAGCACAGAGGATCAGGGTAAGGTACGTTCAGCGAACACCGAGACATCTGGTGAGGCAGGTGGGTTGGGGGCACAGAGGCTGAGGGGACTGGTTTTCCAATGCGTGAGTCAAGCTCCCCCGGGGCCTTCTGGAGGAGTCGGTGAAGCCGCTGGATGTCAGACATTCCATTCCTCTGAGAGGGCCTCCCAGCCTCTGCTGAAGGGGAAGGTTTGAGAAAGAGCTCCGGCCTTGGCGTGGCACAGTCCAGGCCCAGATCCCAGCTCTGCAGCCTGCAGATCATGTGTTCTCCCACAAGACCCTTAACCTCTCAGAGCGGCTGTTGCCTTATCTGCAAGACGGACGTCATGACAAGGTCTCCTGTTAGGGTTGGGGGCACAGTAGGTGCTGGAGAAGTTAGTTTCTTTCCTCTGCAAGCTCTGGTCTCTGTCAACGTCTTTGTGTCGGTCGCTTTGTGCAGGGGACAGACACCGCTAATGAGGGTGCTGACAGCACCGCCCGCTGCAGGTGAAGTAGGCGATTGTTCCCGTTTCTGGAAGTCTCTCTCGCTAGCTGTTTGACCCAAGTCGCCACATTTCTCGTTAGCATGGCGAGCTCTTTCTCTGGGTTTAGCTTTGCCCTTGCTCCACAGTGGGCTTCTAAAATGCAAATCGCCCCCTTTGAGTCCCCAGTGCCTCAGGGTAAGCTACTTTTATCAGTGTTTTCCATCAACCCTGGAATGGAGAGTGCGGCCCACAGAAATGGGGGTGGCACACTTTGTGCTGGAAGGGCGGGGGATGAGGCTCGGGCTTTTGCCCTTCGAGAGACAGCAAGGAAGCACGAGGGATTGGAACCGGAAGGGGCAGGAAGGGAAAGAGCACCGAGGGGTCTCGAATGTCCCCCCTGCACGGAGCCGCATGGGGTCCTTCAGAGATCCTAGATTCACTGGGCCTGCACGTGCATGCAGGGTGGGGCAGGGCCGAGGCTGGGGCTGGGGCTGGGGCTGTCAGCTGAAGAGACACAGGCCCTGCCCTCAGGGGACGCCCAGTCTTGCAGGGAAACCAAACCGAAAGGGCCAAGCAAGACATAAAAGGGCGAGCCGCTGCGGTGAGCACAATGGCGGCCTGTTCTTGAACAATGGCCAAGAGAGGGCCCAGGCCTGTTATCTCTACCCTTGAGAGGGCGATTAGGAACTACTGTCTACCGAGGCAGAAACCGAGACTCAGAGGAGCTAAAAATGATTTGTGCAAAGCCAGAAAGCTAGCAAGTGACTGGGATTCCGTAAGTCAAGCTCTCCACTGTTCTGCTGAAAGGCCAGATCTGAAAGGTCAGCACATCTGTCCCTGCCCGAGTTTGGAGGGGCGTGCCCTCTCCCAGTCTCAGGGCCCGGCCTGCTGTGGACTTTCATTGCAGCATATTGGACAAGACCAAACCCCTCCAAGCCTCTTTAGTCTTATTCATGGAGATAAAATAAAACATAGAAGTACACGTTTGAAATAGTGCCATGTAAAAGTAGGTATGATACCCGGCACGGTGGCTCATGCCTATAATCCCAGCACTATGGTAGGCCAAGGCAGGAGGGTCGCTTGAGCCCAGGAATTCAAGACCAGCCTAGGAGGCATAGTGAGACCTTGCCTCTACAAAAAATATATATATATATATTAGCCAGTAAAAATAAAAATGGTGGCCCATACCTCTAGTCGCAGCTAGCCGGGAGGCTGGGGTGAGAGGATCGCTTGAGCCCAGGAGTTTGAGCCTATGGTAAGCTGCGATCATGCCACTGCACTTTGGCCTGCGCAACAGAGTGAGACCCTGAAGCAATATATACATATGTATAAGCATAATAAGTAAATTAAAAAGTATGAAATCATAAATGTAAAATGTGGAACAATACCAGCCTCGCCGGTTTAAAAAAAATGCACCCTTAATTGCATCGTTTCAAAACCAAGCGGGCCAAGTGAAACTTAAACCATGGTGCACTATTGCCATGTGTTAGCAACACTTTAGTTGATAAATTAAACCTTCTTGAGAATTTAATTATGTAAAGATCTTCAAGTATGCATCTTTTTTAAAAATGTGACTCCCCCTTATTACTGTATATGTGTGTGTTTAAAAAGATGTAGCAGATAAATTATGGGTCCCCATATGGCTCCTTCTACGGACTGAGTTGCAGTCACAGAACTACGGTCTAGCCATCAAATACTAATTAAATCCATACCGTGTGTAGTCCAAACCCTGCAGCTACACTGAATGCAAGCTGTGCCCTCCTTTCTCCTGCTCCAAACTCCAAAACTCCCGGACTACATTCCCCTCCCACCTCCATTCCCCCAGCTCCTTGTTATGCAGATAAAATAAATTGCTCCAGAAAGTCTCTGTCTCTACCTTTTTCACTTGTCTCAGTCCAAATTTCTATTTTAATTTATTATTATTATTATTATTTTTGAGTAGGAGTCTCACTCTGTCATCCAGACTGGAGTGCAATGGCATGCTCCTGGACACCACATCCTCGACCTGCCGGACTCCGGCGATCGTTTCGCCTCAACCTTCCAAGGAACTACAGGTGCACACTACCACGCCCAGCTAATTTTTGATTTATTGTAGAGACGAGGTCTCGCCAAATTGCCCAGGTGGGTCTCAAACCTGTGGACTCAGGCAATCCACTCGCCTTGGCCTCCCAAAGTGCTGAGATTACAGGCTGAGCCACCAAGCCCGGCCTATTTTATCGATTTTTAGGGACAGGGTCTCACTCTGTCACCAGGCTGGAATGCAGTGACATGATCCTAACTCATTGTAACCGAGAAACTCCTGGCCTCAAGTGATCCTCCTCCCTCAGCCTCTCAGTAACAGGGGCTACAGGTACGTGCCACTGCACTTAGCTAATCTTTAAAAAAAAATTTTTTTTTTTTTAGCGATAGAGATCTCACTATATTTCCCAGGCTCGTCTCAAACCGCCAGGCTGAAGCGATCCTCCTGCCTCAGCCTCCTCAGTAGCTGGGATTACAGGCTCAAGCCACCACATCCAGTCCAAACCTTTACTGAATGGGTGGTCCACAAGGCGAAGTCTTTAGCTCTGGGCTGGCAAAGACTCTTGGGGGAGAAAGGGAAGAAGGTTAGAAACACCAGCATTAGTAGGTTGTAGAGTTCTCGTCCATGATTATGTCTTGGTCTCATCTCACACTCTCCCCTAAGCCTCACCTTACCTTGGTAACCCTTGAGGTGGCTGCCTTCTCTGCCTGCTACTTGTCTACTTTAAGAACAGCTGGCCTAGAGTGCTCAGTTCTGTGTCTTTCCCTGAGGGCCCCCAGGCATACTCAGCCACTCCCCACCCTAGATTCCACCTACACCCACTTCCTAGACAATGATCTGCAAGGGTTTGTTTACAGGTAAATTTTATCTCTAGGCCATGAGCTCTCAAAGGGCAAGGACCAACTTCCATCCCTCCATCCCCAGCACTAAGCCCTGGAGGCATAGTGGGTGCTCAGTAAAGATCGCCAGGAAAGACCACCTTTGGGATAAACTGAATTGAAAGGGAAAGTGAAAAGGAACCCTTTCAAGCATGGGGGCTGAGATTCCCCTGGAAAAGACCTGGTGAAGGTCAACTGTCTGGTTTCTCATCTGTAGCTCTCATGGACGTTCTGGATAGTTTAGCCAAAGCCCCCGCCCCGCCCTGTCCTGCATGCCTGTGCAGATCCAGTAAATCTGGGACGTCTGAAGGACTCCATGCAGCTCATGCATGGGGGAAATTCAATATGTCTTCAGTGCTGTCTCCCTTTTTCCTTCTGATTCCAATTCCAGGCTCTTCCTTGCTATCTCTCTGGGGGTGAAATAAGTAAGCCCCATCCCCTCCCTTCCAGCATGAGGTATGCAGCTCTCATTCCTCTGTGCTGCACTCTCCATTCCAGTGTTGATGGAAAACACTGATAAAAGTAGTTCACACTGGTGGGTAGGCAGACACCTTTGGTGCGCTCCATCCCCGACTTTGGGTAGATTTTTCCAAAGATCCCATCTCACATATTCTTTCTCAGTGGACCTTATCACTCCTCCCATCCAGAGGATGGGTTCTTCACCCTCTACTTGAGTCTGGACTGGCCTGGTTCTTTGCTTTTAGCAACAGAATTCAGCAGAAGTGAGGAGGGGCAACTTTCAGGCTTTGAAGCTTCTATTTTTACTTTATTGGAACCCAGCCACCATGCAAAGAAGCCCGAGTTATCCTTCTGGAAAGACCACATGGAGGAGAACCTAGCTGACAGCCAACACCAGTGCCAGACAGGCTATGAGGGTATCTTGGGTCTTCTGGCCACATGAGTGAACCCGCTGATACCATGTGAAGTAGAAGAACTGCCCAGCTGAGCCCTGACTGAATCCCCAACTCACAGAACCATGGGCAATAACACAGTTGCAATTAAAAAAAAATTATTTATGTATTTTTGAGTCAGAGTCTCACTCTGTCACCCAGGCTGGAGTACATTGGCACGCTTATGGCCACCACAGCCTCAATCTGCTGGGCTCAGGGGATCCTTCCGTCTCAATCTTCCAAGTAGCTGGAACCACAGGTATGCGCCACCACACCTAGATAATATTTTTGATTTATTGTAGAGACGAGGTCTCGCAAATTGCCCAGGCTGGTCTCGAACCCCTGGGCTTGGGCAATCCTCTCACCTTCGCCTCTTAAGGTGCTGAGATTACAGGCGTGAGCCACCACATCCAGCCTCACAATTGTAATTTTATTTATTTATTTATTAAGTTGGAGTCTCACTCTGTCACCCATGCTGGACTGTAGAGGCACACTCACGGCCACCACAGCCTCAACCTGCTGGACTCAGGTGAGTCTTCCACCTCAGCCTTCCAAGTAGCTGGAACCACAGGTGTGTGCTATCATGCTCAGCTAATTTTTTGATTTATTGTAGAGACGAGATCTCGCCAAGTTGCCCAGGCTGGTCTCAAACCCCTGAGCTCAGGCAATCCTCTTGCCTTCACCTCCCCAAATGCTGGGATTACAGGCGTTAGCCACCGTGCCTGGCCACAGTTGTATTTTTTTTTTTTTTTGAGTTGGAGTCTCACAGTCGCCCAGACTGGAGTGCAGTGGCCGCTCCCGGCCACCACAGCCTCGACCTGCTGGGCTCTGGTGATCCTTCCGCCTCAGCCTTCCAAGTAGCCAGAATTACAGGCATGCGCTACCACGCCCGGCTGATTTTTTGATTTATTGTAGAGATGAGGTCTCGCTGCCCAGGCGGGTCTGGAACCCGCGGGCTCAGGCAATCCACACACCTCAGCCTCCCAAAGGCGCGGGATTACAGGGTAAGCCACCGAGCCCAGCTTACGGTTGTAATTTTAAACCACGTGTTGTGTTTTGGGGGTGGTTTGTTACATAGCGATAGATAACTGATACATGAACTTTCTTCTGGATGAACAGAAAAATTGGTGTGGAGCTGGGCTGTGGTTATTGAGCTGGGACTTAGAGAAGACACCATCAGAATTCAGACATCTTTGTTTTCATTTGTTTCAATTTATGTTTAGTTAAGAATAGAAAAAAGGTTTGTCCACACAATCAGTTATTCAATTCCACCCACATTTCATGAGCACCGGCTCGGAGGCAGGTGTAGCACGGGACCCCTCCTGTCCTCTGTCCCACGAGAATGGGCTGCTCCTCTGTGCTCCTTCACCCTGTTCTGCTTCTCATACAATATCGTGGCCAAAACTAAGCTGCTGGAGCATTTGGGTTGAAATCAAGGCCTCGCGTCTGAATGATTGAGGTTAAGTTACCCAATTTAGGTGTGCCTCGGTTTCCCTGCCTGCTAATGGATCTAATGACAGCACCTACCTCTTAGAGTCCCTTAACCCAGTGATCACCTGCCCGGGGCAGATTGACGGGATGTGCCACCTGATAGGATGCACTGAGGATGAAAACATGTTACTGGGATCTATTCCTGAAGAAGCAGCTGATGGTCTGTAAAATGACCTGTTCTCTTGCAAAATGTCAATGTCATGAAAGACGTTAAGAGACGGAGGACCTGTCCCAGACGAAAGAAAGCAAAAGAGACAGGACGGCCAAGTGCCACACGGGATCCAGGATTTCCTTCTGCGATAAGGGACATTATCATCAGGACAAATGGTGAGATCTGAAAAAAGCTTGTAGTTGAGACGATAATGCGGTATCGGTGTTAACTCCCTGATTTTGATCATTCTGTAGTGGCTTGGTAAGAAACTGTTGCTTGTTTTTAGGAAATCCACACTGAAGAATTTCGAGGTAAAGAGGCGTTATGTGAGTAACTTACTGCTAAATGTTCTAAAAAAAAAAACCCATGAATTTCCCTTCTATATATCTAGAGAGAGAAAGAGAAAGGAGAAAGCAAACATGGCGAAGTGTTAGCATTTGGAGAACCTGGGTGAGGTATGGGAATTCTCTGTGCTGTTCTTGCAACTTTTTCATGTGTCTGAAATTGTGTTAAAATAAAAGTAAACTTTAAAAAAAAAGAAAGAAAATCACGATGTGTGCATGGTTGTCCCCTAAGAGGAAAGAACCAGCCGCCTGGGGCGGGCTGTCTAGGTTCTCTCTGGAAGACCCTGGCTCCAGCTGACTCTCACCCCTTCCCCTCTCCTTCTGGTGGCCGCATGTGATTAGGAGCCACTGGCCGGCCAGGCTGCCTGCAAGGCAGGGAGCCTGGTGTCTGGAAAGAATCAACTGCTACCGCCAGCTCCCTCCCACCTCCCCCTCTCTGGCCCCGGGAATCTGAAGGCCAGGCTGGGTTTCAGATGTACGAATCCACAGATCGCTGGTCTTCCTAGGAGACTGTCAGGAAAAACCCTTCTGGGAGATCCCTGGAAGCGCTTTGTTGTGGCCTCAGAGACACCTCTGCCTTCCTCGCTCGGCTGAAATTGGGGGATTCCTGTCCACAGGTTGCAAAGCACAGGATAATGGAGGTGATGTCTTGAGGAGCCCTCCTCTGTCACGAAGCATCCTGAGGGGTTTAGCTATTTTGTCTGCCTGGGGCAGGGACTAGACGCAGGTCTACGCTAAAGGAAGGGATCATGGGGCCCTGTGGGATCCGGGAGCCTCTCCAGGCTTTTGTGCTGAAACCTCCTCCCTTCCTGCATTTCTAATGCAGCACAGGCAGCATTGTGGGATTCAGGGCATGCATACGAGACTCCCAAGCTGAGCAGTGCCAACCGTCCATGTTTCTGGGCAAAGCTTCCGGAGGGGAGTGGACCGCGCTAGAAAGAGCCAGGGCTTTGGAGGGCAGTCCCCGACTCGCTGCCCTCCCTGGCTGGGGAACACTGGCCAGGAGACTTTTCCCAGGGCTGTGTTTGACTCCCCGTCTGGAAACTGGAAATGATCAAACACACCTGGGAGGTGAATGAAGCCATAGGAAAGTGCCCTCGCGAAGCAGGTTGGTCCACACAATCAACTATTCAGTTCCACCCACTTTTCATGAGCACCAACTCCAGCCAGTAGCACGGCCCCTCAGAAGTGTCCTCTGCCCTATTAGAGTGGGCTGCTCCTCTGTGTTCCTTCATCCTCTTCTTCTGCTTTGCATAAGACAATGTCATGGCCAAAGCCCAGCTGCCCGAACGCTTGAGTTGAAATCCAGGCCTCACCTCCAAATGACTGAGAATAAGTTATCCAATTTGTGTGTGCCTTGGTTTCCCTACCTGATCATGGATACAATAACAGCATTCACCTCTTTTTTTTTTTTGAGTTGGGTCTCACTCTGTTGCCCAGACTGGAGTGCAGTGGCCGCTCCCGGCCACCACAGCCTCGACCTGCTGGGCTCCGGCGATCCTTCCACCTCAGCCTTCCAGTAGCTGGAACTACAGGCGTGCATTACCACACCCGGCTAATTTTTTGATTTATTGTAGAGATGAGGTCTTGCCAAGTTGCCAGGCGAGTCTCGAACCCACGGGCTCAGGCAATAATCCACTCACTTCAGCCTCCCAAAGCGCAGGATTATAGGCTGAGCCACCGAGCCCAGCTAGCATTCACCTCTTAGAGTACTGCAGAGATTAGCTGAGTCGATATGTGTAGATTAAATAACAGTGAATGCTTCCGTAGCAGATATTGCATGTGAGGCATGGTCTACACTCTATATTAGTGGTGACTCACACCTGTCATCCCAGTACTTTGGGAGGCGTAGGCAAGAGGATTGCCTGAGGCCAGGGGTTCGAGAGCAGCCTGGGCAATTTGGCAAGACCTCATCTCTGCAATAAATCAGAACATTAGCCGGGCATGGAGGTACATGCCTGTAGTTCCAGCTGCTTGGAAGGCTGAGGTGGAAGGATCGCCTGAGCCCAGCAGGTCAAGGCTGTGGGGGCCCTGAGTGTGCCACTGCACTCCAGCCTGGGCGACAGAGTGAGACTCTGACTCAAAAATAACTATTAAATAAACAAACAAATAAATAAGTAAATAAAATATAAATAGTACTGCACCCATTCTACAGATGAGGAAGCTGGGGCACCAGAGACTGCATAATTTGTCCAAAATTACAGAGATAATAAGAGGCAGAGCTGGAATCACCCAGGAATCTGGGTCCAGAGTTTGTTTCGAATCCTTCAGCTCTACAGCCATGGGCATATAGTACTTAATTCACGTTAGTTGTTACTAATGCTCCACAGTCTGGACCAGCTTTATGGGCATGAGACCAGTGCAGTCACACAGCACCTGTGCTTAGAAGGGTAGTGTTCATTTAATGCCCTGCAGTTGCTATCTTGAAATTGTGAGTAGTATATACTATTTTGAATCAGAGTCTCACTCTGTCACCTAGGCTGGAGTGTAGTGGCACACTCATGGCCACCGCAGCTTCGACTTACTGGGAGAAGCCCATCATGCAATATACCTATGTGACAAACCTGTGTATGCCCCCCTTAAATCTAAAAAAAAAAAGAATGGCTACTCTGTCAATGCAGCAGAAAGACCCAGCATAAAGTGTAATTATGTGCCATGGTGCTGGAGCTGGACAGCATTTACTCAGCCTGGCCAGGCTGCAGGTAATGTCAAGACCAAAGTGTAGGCTATAGTCAGACCTTCCCTAAGTGGCAGATGTGATTCAGTCCAAAGGTTCAAGGGTGGTGGCTACAAGAGTTAAGATCATTTTTTTCCCTTTATATAGGGGAAGGGAGGGGACTTACATTTGTTGAGTACCTACCATGTGTCAGATTCTGTGTTTTTGTTTTTTTGAAATGGGGTCTCACCCTGTTGCCTAGTTGGCCTGCAGTAGCATAATCATAGCTCACTGCAGCCTCGACCTCCTGGGCTCAGGCAATTCTCTTGCTTCAGCCTCCTGAGTAGTTGGGGTTACAAGTGTGCGCCACCACGGCTGGCTGATTTTTAAATTTTCTGTAGAGACGAGTTCTTACTATGTTGCCTAGGCTAGTCTGGAACACCTGGATTCAAGTGACCCTCCCGCTTCAGCCTCCCAAATAGCTGGGACGACAGATACAACCAGCACCATTTTTTGAATTCTCACAGAAACCCTGGGTATAAGCATTATGATCTTTGATGGTGTTCAGAGAAGGTAAATATGATGCTAGTCCGTTATTTAGGATGCTTTGGGCTGCAAGTTACAGACAACACAACTTAGGTGGGCTCAAATGGCCTTAAACATAAGAAAAACCATTACTTCACATATAAGAAACCCAAGGAAGGGCACATTCCAGCTGTAATACAGCCCATGGCTACATAGCATCATTGTCAACATTGTGAATTATTTCCAGCTTGGGTTTGACATCCTTACGATTGACTTTGTCTCAGGCTGCAGGGATTCCCAGTGTCACATTCAGACATAGCAATGACTGTGCAGTGTCTCCTGGTTAACAGGAGGGAAGCTTTCCCAGAAGGCCCAGCACACTTTCCCACCATTTCCCACCACTGGGTCACATGGTCACTGGAGAACCAATTACCGGCCAGGGGAATGGAAGTCATCTGTCTGGGAGCATCATTTGGGTAGAATAGACACTGGGAACATAGGGTTGTAGGAGAGAGGAACAGGGTCGACCACAGTGTACAGAGGCAGAGTTTGAACCCAGAGTTGCCTTCTTTTCAACCTCATGAATATTCAGATGAATATTCAGGAAAGTATAACTCAGGCAAAGGTTGTCCTGCATGCCTCCAGCTCAGGGAAGGAAACCCCACCCCCGACTTCCTTTTTTTTTTTTTTTTTTTTTTTAGTTGGAATCTCACTCTGTTGCCCAGGCTGGAGTGCAGTGGCACACTCCTGGCCACTGAAGCCTTGACCTGCTGAACTCAGGTGATCCTTCCATCTCAGCCTTCCAAGGAGCTGGAACCACAGGCATGCGCCACCACACCCGGCTAATTTTTTGATTTTTTGTAGAGAGGAGGTCTCGCCAGTTTGCCCAGGCTGGTCTCGAACCCCTGGACTCAGGCAATCCTCTTTCCTCAGCCTCCCAAAGTGCTGGGATTACAGGCATGAGCCACCGCACCCAGCTCCGACTTCCTTTTTAACCATGGTTTCCAGCACCTTGACGCCTTTCATCTGTCCCGGACACCCCTGGGCTCCAGCCAACTGGTGATCCAGCATGTCCATTCCAATCAGTCAACCCAGCTCAGAGCCAGGGCCGGGAACTTCTCATTCTGCCTCTGATCGTGCATCCACCCGCATCAGCCTTCCCTGACCGCCCGCAGGGTCGGGGCCTCCGAGAACTGCTCCTGTTCAGCCAGACAAAGCCGGCGGATCAGCAGTTCTGGGCCTGGGGCCGCCAGGGCGAGGGCCTTTTTGGATCTGCTGTCTGTTCACATGTATCAGCTGTTCCTGGGCTGCGGCTCCTGTTCCACTCACAACACTGCCAGGCCAGGCCCCATCATCGGAGGAAGCCAGAGGGGGCCGTGCAATTAGCATGCACCTTTCTTGTTTGGAAAGCTGAAGCCTGGGACTGGGCCTGGGAGAAGGAAACAGACAGTCGTGGGAGGGTTTGGGATGACAAAGAAGGAAAGAGGGAAGAGGGAGAGGGAGAACAAGGAGAATCTGAGATGCAAAAGGACCTGTCTGCATCCCTGGCACTGGATATAGTGCTGGGTGCAAGGCCAGGAAGAGTCGGTTGAGTTGGCTTGAAAAGTGAAGGAGAGAGAGAAGATCCCAAAACAGAGGAGGCAGATGAAGGGAGGAGGGGACGGAAGAAGAAAAAGAACCAGAAAGATTCAGGAAAGTATAACTCAGGCAAGGGTTGTCCTGCACGCCTCCAGCCCAGGGAAGGAAGCCCCACCCCCGATTTCCTTTTTTTTTAGTTGCTGCGGCAGTCTATGCCTGTAATCCCAGCACTCTTGGAGGTTGAGTTGGGAGAATTGCCCGAGCCCAGGAGTTCAAGACCAGCATGGGCATCATAGAAAAAAAGTTTGCTGGGCATGGTGGTGTGTGCCTGCAGCCCCAGTTATTTAGGAGGCTGAGTGGGAAGACTGCCTGAGCCTAGGACGTCTAGGCTGCAGTGGCTGTGAGCGTGCCACTGCACTCCAGCCTGGGCAGCAGAGTGAGGCCCTGACTCAAAAGAGACCAGAAAAGAAAAGAAAGAAGAAAGAAAGAAAGAAAGAAGGAAAAAAGGGAGAGAAGGAGAGAAACAGAGGACAGCTTGGCAAGGCAGGAAGGGATAACGATAACCCCCAACTCTAGGACAAGCACTGATGTCTTTTTGTTTTTTTGAGTTGGAGTCTCACTCTGTCGCCCAGACTGGAGTGTAGTGGCCGCTCCCGGCCACCGCAGCCTCGACCTGCTGGGCTCTAGTGATCTTCTGCCTCAGCCTTCCAAGTAGCCGGAACTACGGGCACGCACTACCACACCTGGCTAATTTTTTTATTTATTGTAGAGATGAGGTCTCGCTAAGTTGCCCAGGTGGGTCTCGAACCCACAGGCTCAGGCAATCCACTCACCTCAGCCTTCCAAAGCTCGGGATTACAGGTTGAGCCACTGAACCCGGCAGCACTGATGTCTTATCTTTATGTTCTCATTGCTATGATCAGAATGTTTGCCCCCCACAAATCTATACTTTGAAATCAAGTACCCAGTGTACTGTTTTAGGAGGCGGGGCCTTTGGGAAGTGATCATGAAAGCGAGTCCTCTTGAATGGGATTAGTGCCCTCAGAAAAAGGCCCCAGGGAGCTTGTCCTCCCTTCTGTCCCTGAAACCCTGTGAGGACACAACAATGAGGCCCCTTGGTGAAGCAGAGCACAAGCCCTTAGCAGACACCAGGGCTGCTGGCACTTTCGCCTTGGACTTCACAGTCTCCAGAACTGTGAGCCATCCGTTCTCTCTGTGTATCGATTCCCCAGGCTCAGGCATTTTGCTAGAGCAGCCCACATGGACAAAGACACTCTTCTTGTGCGCTGTCCCTGGAATTTGGCTTCATAAATGTTGGTCTTGCTGAACTAAAAGAAAAGGAGGCGAGTGGAGACAGAATAGGAGAGGAAAGAAGACAGGAGGCGGAGAGGGTGGGGTGAGGGCACTGGGTGATGAGCAAGCCCAGAGACAGAGGAAGGGGAGGGAGGAGGGAGGACAGAAATAAAGCGAGGGAGGGCCAGAAAGGCACAGGAGGAGGGAGGAGCGAGAACAGACAAGGACCCAGGCAGGGAAGTGGAAGCAGAGAGGCCAGGCCAGCCATGGGAGCTCAGCTTCATCCCTTTGATGAAAATGCACATTAGCAGACGCGCAAGGATCTGACAAGCGCCAACAGGCCCATCGCAGAGTTAAAAAGCACTACATCTGTCAGGGTTTCGATTTTTAAGTCAGGACTTTCCCTCTTCTCATGCTGGGATTCTGCAACTGTGGTTTCTCCTCCCTCCATCTCCCACCAGTGTGGAGGCTTGTCATGGGGCTGCCAGCCATCCAGAGAGCCTGGAGGGGCAGAGTGGGCACATCATGGGTCCTGGCAGGTGGGGCGGGGTAGCTGCCTCCTCCCCAGCAGCTGTCACAGGGGTGTCCTGCCAAGGGAGGGCACAGGGAAGTGGGTGATGGCTTCAGCAGACAGGGGAGCCTCCAAGGCAGCGAACCTCTCTGGAGGAGGCTGAATAGTGTCTCTCCACCCCCAAATTCATGTCTATCTAGAACATAAGAATTTGACTTTTGGGAAGAAGAATCTTTGCAGATATAATTTGCTAAGGATCTTGGGATGCAACCATCCTGGATTGAGGGTGGGTCTTAAATCCAATGACTGCTGTCCTTATAAGAAGAGTAGAGGAGATAGAGACAAAAAGCGTGGAGAGCCAGGTGACCACAGGGGCAGAGAGTGGAGTGATTTAGCTGTAAGCTAAGGAACATCAAGGGTTGCCCAGTCGCCAGAAGCTGGCGGGGAAGCATGGTACAAACTGTCTTCTGAAGCTTCCAGAAGGAACTAACCCCACAGAAACTTAGGCTTTGAACTCCTGGCCTTCAGAACTGTGACAGAATAACTTCCCTGGCTTAAGTTACACAGTGTGTGGTACTCTTTTGTGACAGTCCCGGGGGATGCATATACTCTCCTGGTCTTAAGGACTCATTTTTCCTGCTCTTATGTCAAATGGGGAGATAGCTGGTTTGTTAGAAATGAAGCTGGGTGCAGTGGCTCACACCTGTAATCCCAGCACTTTGGGAGGCCAAAGCCAGGAGTTTGAGACCAGTCTAGGCAACATACCGAGACCTCATCTGTACAAAAACATTAAAAAATTTGTTGGGTGAGATTGAAACAGGAGGAGTGCCCGAACCCAGGGGGTTAAGGTTATGGTGAGCCATGATTGCACCATTACATTCAAGCCTGAGTGACAAAGTGAGACTCTGACTCAAAAAAAAAAAAAAAAAAAAGAGAGAGAGAGAAAGAAATGAGGGAAGGTTCCAGGCCCTCAAACCCAGTCCTGTCAAATCTCCAGACCTGGAGAGCAGTAGTTTTCTCACCACTCGGGAGTCTCTCTAGATTCAAGACCTTAGATAGAACTCTAGAGGACTTTCATCCAGCCATGCATTCAGAAGCCAAGTACAGGGTCAAAGGAACTAGGCCCAGGGTGCTGCTTAAGCAAAGAATTCGGACTTCAACAGACCCGTATTATTATTACTATTTATTTATTTTATTATTTATTATTTATTTATTTGAGTGGGAGTCTCACTCTGTCGCCTAGGCTGAAGTGCAGTGGCATGCTCATGGCCACCGCAGCCTTGACCTGCTGGGCTCAGATGATCCTTTCACCTCAACCTTCCAAGTCTCTGGAACCACGGGCATGCACCACTATGCCTGGCTAATTTTTTGAGTTATTGTAGAGACGAGGCCTCGCCAAGTTGCTCAGGCTGGTCTTGAACCCCTGAGGTCAGGCAATCTTCTTGACTCTGCCTTTCAAAGGGCTGGAATTACAGGCATGAACCACTATGCCTGGCCTATTTTTTTTTTTTTTTTTTTTTTGAGAAAGCAGGATTTATTGAGAGAACAGAAAAGTTCCCAGAGCGGGAGGGGACCCGAGAGGGTTGCCCTATTTTTTAATTTTTAAGAGACAGGATCTCGCTTTGCTGCCCAGGCTGGAGTGCAGTGGCAGGACCATAGCTCACTGCAGCCTCAAACTCCTGGGCTTGAGGGATCCTCCTCCCTCAGCCTCCTGAATAGCTGAGACTCCAGGCACATACCACAATGCCCAGCAATTTTCAAATTTTTTTTGTAGAGATGAGTTCTTGCTATGCTGTCCAGGCAGGTCTCAAACTCCTGTCCTCAAGTGATCCTCTCACCTCAACCTCCCATAACACTGGGCTTATTGGTGTGAGTCTGGCCTAGACATGTCTTAAATCCTGGAAATTCCCAGGTGTGCTAATCTGAGTTGGTCACTTCAACTTCAGGCTTTAACAGTCTCCTTTATAAAATGAAGAGAATATCTATCTCACAGGGTTGTCGGGAGATTTAAAGAAGAAAATATGCAGAAAGGGCTTAGACAGGACCTTATGTAACGATGGTGAGGAAGATATTTTGGAGCCTATTTATGTCTAGTTCTGAAGGGTTACTTTGGGTTGTGGTAAGGAAAATGATCTCTGCCCTCCAGCAAACTTAGGACACTGGACACACGTGTGTGAAATAACTGAGAAGTCATAAAATACACAATATTAGCAAGCGACTAGGAGTTAATCTAGCTTGCCTTGGGGTAGGTGTTCTATGGTAACATGGGGGTAAGTAAGATAGGGTTGCCCACTACTCCTGGTTTGCTGGGACTTGCTTGGGTCTGGCACTGGAAGTCCCAGGGACCATGTCATCCATCCATTCATTCATTCAAGCATTCCCTGAACATTTACTGAGCACCTACCATGGGCCAGTCTGTTTTAGACACTGGCCAGAATAGATGCAACCCTCACAGCACTCACACGTATTCCTGCATGCATTCATCCACTCATGCAATACAGCTTCGATGATGCACCTACTGTGTACCAAGCACTCTTAGGTGCAGCAAGGACAAAGACAAATGACCCTGTTTGTGTCTTCAAGATGCTCACATCTAATGGAGGCAAGAAAGACAGGGAGGCAGGGAATTTCCTCCCGTGTGGGAAAGGCTGCTGTAGCATTGGTTAAGTGGACAGCCTTGAGGAAGGAGAGAAAGGACTGACTCTGAAGGGAAAGATGGCAGTTGGAGAAACAAGGAAGCAGGAGGATCAGCCTGAATGCAGGTGGCCAGGCAAGATCAGCCGGCAGGAAATGCAAGCATGGCACCACAGGAAGGTGGTAGAGACGAGGATGGACAAGGAAAGGGGAGGGGAGGGAGTTCGGTTTGCAAAGGTGCAGAAGTAGGAGCCGGCAGGAGCTGTGGAAGGACTAGCAGGGTGCTGACCGAGGGGAGGTGCTTGAACTCTATATCCTGACTGGGGGGTGGGCCAGCAGTTCTGGCTGGTGGGCAAGACCATACACTTGCTGGGGCAAAGCACTGTGGGAAGATCAAAGAAGGAAAGACACACATGCCTGGTTTCAGGACTGGCCAGCCCATGGGAGAAACAAAGAGAAATAAATCAGGCTTCTCTGTCACTGAACAGACTGGACACCATTGTCAGCTTGGGACCTGGTTTCCAGGAAAAGAAGGTGGCATGGAATCTTCCTTGATGTTTGGGTCAAAGGTGCTCATTGCCCTTACTGGCTCTATACTTTTTTTTCTGTCCAATGGAAAGACATGCATTGAGCAGTTTGAAGTTGAACCCCTTTACTGGGGCCTTGGTATACAAAGATAATTACGACGGAAGCCCTACCCACAAGAATGGTGATAAAGATGAGTGCAGAGACATAGACACACACACACACACACACACACACACACACACACACGCACACACACACACACACACACACAGAAGAGAGAGAAGGATGTGATAACAACAAGATCCACTGTTCATTTTCACTGTTTACTCTCTACCACACACTGCAATAAGTATTTTGCTGACATTAACTCATTGCAACTAGTTGCTGAGCGCCTGCTTGGTGCCTGGCACTGTTCTAGGCACTGGGGAATTCAGCAGAGAACAAAATAGACAAAACATCAGTCCTTACAGAGTTTTTGTCCCATTCCCCGCCAAGCCCCACGAGATGGATTTCATCGGAATCTTTATTCATACAGATGGAGAAACTGAGGCTCAGAGCAGTGAAGTGACTTGCTCAAGGTTACACAGCTTGTGACAAAGCTGAGATCAGGACCCAGGAATATCTGACTCTAAAGCCCTGGTGCTGTGCTACTAAGCCTTACTATAAGAAACCAGGGGAAGGGGATTCACTTCAGAGATGGGTGAGGGAGGTTGGTGGGGGGTGTTGGAAAAGGTTTAATGGAAATTGTTCTATGGGCAGAATTCTAACATTCATTCTGGAGATATTTCATAAACTCTTTTTGTTGTTGTTGTTGAGTCAGAGTCTCACTCTGTCACCCAGGCTGGAGTGCAGTGGCATGATCACGGCCACCCTGGCCTCAACCTGCTGGGTTCAGGTGATCCTTCCACCTCAGCCTTCCAAGTAGCTGAAACCACAGGTGTGCACCACACACTCGGCTAATTTTTTGATTTATTGTAGAGAGGAGGTCTTGCCAAGTTGCCCGGGCTGGTCTTGAACCCCTAGGCTCAGGCAATCTTCTTGCCTCCGCCTCCCAAAGTGCTGGGATCACAGGCATTAGCCACCATGCTGGGCCTTCATAAACACTTATTTTAAAAAATGTTCTTATTTTATTTTGGGGGGTAATACCTCATTCTATAAGATAGAATAAGTGTTCTTGTATTTTATAAACTCCTATTTTTGTCCAGACACTGTTTTAGGCCCAGGAGATACAGGCATGGAAAAGACAGACGAGGTCTCTGCTCTCATGATGTCTACAAATTCTACTGGAGGAAGACAAAGCTACACACACACACACACACACACACACACACACACACACACACACACGGTCATTTCAGACAGCAAAGCGTCACAGAGAAAACAAAACCGGATACTGTGAGGGAGAGAGATGGATGAGGGGTCAGAGGGAGCGAGGGGCTCAGGCGGTCAGAGAAAGTCTCCCTGAGTTGACCTCCCTGAGCTGACCTTCAATGGTCCAAAGATGGGGGACAGCAAGGAGCCTTCCAAGCAGAGGGACCAGCACTTGCCAAAGCTCAGAGGTGGAAGCAATTACCTTGAGAGCAAGGAACAGAAAGCCAGGTTGGATGAGGTGGGGGAGGGGGACATGGGAGGGGATGCTGGGACAGAGGTGGGCCAGGGTCAGGTGATGCAGAGCCTGAAAGAGTTGAAAGTTGAGTGAAGAAGTCCAGAGAAGCCACACAACCTGCCTGCGGTGAAACAGCTTGCTGGCATCAAAGCAGGGTTAGGACCTACGACCCCCCGACTTTCTGACTTCCTTTTGAGGGAGGCCCTGCTTCCCCTTCTGGGGAGGTGAAGACAGCGACTCTGCAGGCGTCAGAGAAGACTTTTCGAGGCTCGGTTGCAGCCCCCAAAGGCTTGGCGTGTCTTGGCAATGGGGCACTGGCCCCAGAGCTTGGGAGCCAGCCTGCGCTCTGCCACACGGGCTTTCCGTCTGCCCCTTAATTTCCAGGACTTTCAATTTCCTGATCTAAGAGAATTTTACAGACATGGTGTGCGTGGCTGGCTGCAATAACCGTCTGTTGAATAAATGACCCCTTCTGTCTTGACTCGCAGGTAGTTAAACCTCATGCTGAGAGCAAAGGTGAAACACTGGGGCGAGGGGGGCGGGGGGGGGCGGGGAGTTGTTTGCCAGTGACCTGCAGGCTGTCTTCACTCGTGGGGGCTTCAATTTGTCATTGACAGAACATGACTAACAATGTTTATTTAACTCCTTTGGTGTTTGGAACTGCTTAAGCAGAAATATTTGACATTTTAAAAAAAAGCCTTCCTGAATTCTGTGGCTGGGTCCCCCTGGCCTAACACCCCAATTTTCCTCCAGGGAGGCACCGCTCTCCTACTACCCCCACGAATATCCCTGGACTTTGGGTAACAGTCAGAGCAACTTTCAGTTTCGGGTGTGCCACGTGACTCAGGATTGCCCAATCAGAACGCTAATTCTCCTGGCCACAGGGATTGGATAAGAGACAGGCATATGGGCCAATCAGAACCCACGAGACGCAACAGCCTTTGGAAAAGGCTACCGCCCAATCTTTTCTGCTGAATTTGAACATGGAACGGGACTTACTGACAGCCATTTGGCAGAGATGGGAATGGAAATCATATGGAGAAGAAGCCGGGTTCTGATGATATTTGCACCTTTAGACTCAACTATGCCTACAGCCCACTGTGAGGGTTAATTTTATGTGTCAACTTGAGTGGGTCAGGCGGGGACCAGATTAAACACTGTTTCTGGGTGTGTCTGTGAGTGTGTTTCTGGATGAGATTAGCGTTTGGATGGTAGACTCCGTGAAGGTAGATTGCCTTCTCCTGATGTAGGTGAACATTGTCCAATCCGTGGAGGGTCTGATTAAGACAAAAGGATGCATTTGCCTTTTCTTCCCCTGCCTTAATTCTTATTTCTTCTTCTGTTCTTGGTCTGGGATTTTGCATCACGGACTCTCCTGGTTTTCATGCCTTTAGACTCGGGCTGAATTACACTCCTGGCTTTCCTGGCCCTCTAGCCTACTGATGGTAGAGCATGGTACCCCTCAGTCTCCATAATTTTGTGAGCCAATTCCTCATTTTTTTAAAAGATGGGATCTTGCTGTGCTGCCCAGGCGGGAGTGAAGTGGCTATTCACAGGCTCATTCCCACTACCGATCAACATGGGAGTTTTGATCTGCTCCGTTTCCAACCTGGGCCAGTTCACCATTCCTTGGGGAACCTGGTGGTCCTCTGCTCCAGGAGGTCACCGTATTGACACCGAACTTAGTGCAGACACCCAATTGGCATAGCTCACTGCAGTCTCAACCTCCTGGGCTCAAGCTACCCTCCTACCTCAGCCTCCCAAGTAGCTGGGAGTACAGGCACATGCCACCATGCCCAGACACGTCCTTAATTTTTTTTTAGAGGTTCTGTTTCTCTGGAGAACTTTGGCTAACATACCACCTATCCCCTAGACTTTTTAGTCATGTGTGCCAATAAATTTCTCATTTTTGCCTAAACCAGCTTGAGTTGGATTATTGCCTACTTGGATTCAAAAGAGTCCTGCTATGCTCATCATTTAGACCAGAGGCCAACAAACGATGACTTGTGAGCCAAATCCAGTCCACTGCCTGTTTTTTTTTTTCTCTATAAGAACATTATCGAGGTATGATTTACATAATATTAAATTTGTCCATTTAAAGTATATGATTTAAAATGTTTTAGTAAATATATACAGTCATACAACAAGCACCAAAATAAATTTTTGAAATACTTCTACCCATTCCCAAAATTTCTCCTCATGTCTTTTTTGCTTCATCAGTAAATGGAGTTTCTTACAATAACTTTCTTGAGATATGAGTCACATACTATGCAATTCACCCATTTAAAGTGTACAATTCAATGGTTTTTAGTATAGTCACAGATACGTGCAACCATCACAATTTTAGAATATTTTCATCATTTCAAAAAGAAACACTATGTCCTGATTTTCCCTAACCCAGCAACCATTAATCGACTTACTTTCTGTCTCAATGGATCTATTTTGGACATTTTGTATAAATGAAAACCTGTGATATGTGATGTTTGGCTTCTTTCACTCAGCATCATTTCAAGGTTCTTCCATGTTATAGCCTGTATTAGTACTTCATTCCTTTTTTATGGTTACTTCATATTCCATTCTGTGGGTAGATCACATTCTGCTTATCCATTAATCAAGATGACGGTCATTCGGGCTGTTTCCACTTTTGGCTCTTGTAAATAATGCCGCCATGAACATTCATATGCAAGTTTTTGTGTGGGCATACATTTTCAGTTCTCTTGAGCACATACCTAGGAGCGGAACTGCTGGGTCATAGGATAACTCTGTGTTTAACTGTTTGAGGAACAGCCAGATTGTTTTTCAAAGTGGCTGCCCCATTCTACACTCTCACTAACAGGGTGTGAAGGTTCTGGTTTCTCCACATCCTCACCAACACTTCCTATGATGATGTTTAGATTACAGTTGTCCTAGTGAAGTGGGGGTGGAATGCCTCTGCCTGTTTTGCAAATAAAGTTTTATTGGAACACTCACACTCATCTGTCACTTACATATTGTCTATGTCTGCTTGCAGAATTGAGTAGTTGTGACAAAGACAGCATGACCTGCAAAGCCTAAAATGTTTACTGTCTCACCCATTACAGAAAAATACTGATCCCTGATTTAGATCAATCTTTTTATTTGTTTATTTTTGAGTTGGGGGTCTCACTTTGCCACCCAGGCTGGAACGTGGTGGCACAATCATGGCTCCCTGCATCCTCAACCTCCTGGCTCAGGTGATCCTTCTGCCTTAGCTTCCCAAGTAGCTGGGACTACAGACACTCATCACCATGCCCGGTCATTTATTTTATTTTTTATTTTTGTAGAGATGGGGTCTCACTATGTTACCTAGGCTAGTCTTGGACTTCTGGGCCCAAGCAATCCTTCCACTTTGGCCTTCCAAAGTGCTGAGACTACAGATGTGAGTCATCGTGTCCAGCCTTATTATTTCTTATAAGAGGAAATTAAAGCCCAGAAAGATTCTGTCTCTACCTAAAGGCACACGGCCAGGACTGGAAACTTTCTGGGGCTCAGTTCCTACATCTATGAAATGGGCTACGCTGTCACCTTATGGGATATGGTGAGACTTAAATAAAGCAAGGGCAGTCAAGTGCTCAGCCCAGGAGTAGACATCCATTAAACCCGACCCTTCTCTAGAATTCGAGATGCTTGAATCCTCGTCTAATGGCTCGCCCGCCCCTAATTTCTCATACAGATGCTTTTTTTGTCAGCCAGCTGGATACAGCTGAGTTACTTTGTTCCTACTGCGTCTTCCTTACTCTGTTCTGCAAAGTCTAAGATGTGCATCTTACATAAAAATTAGGTTCATGCATCTGGAAATCTCACCCAGCACATAGACTAGAGCCCTCTCTTCTCTCCCTGGTTCTTTTCTCTCTCTTGTCCTGCAGGTTTCTGGCACCCCATCGCTCTCGGCCTGCAAGCCACCTCTCAGCTCTGCAGGCTGCTCCTCCTCCCTGCTCTGTGTCAGAGGGCCAGCAGGGGTTACACACACGATCACACACCCCGGGATGGGGCCCAGCTTCAGTCGCTGGGAACAGGGGCTCCGTTTGAAGTCAGGCAGGTGGCGATCTGGCCCTGATACCAGATCTTGTGGTCCCTTGAGCATGTGACTCAACCTCTTTGAGCCTCAGTTTCCTTGTCTGTCAAGTGTGGATAGCTATGTTTACCTCTTAAGGGTCACCCTGAGTATTAAACAAGTGAATGTGTGGGAGTTGGAAGCCCAATGCCTGGCATGGTCTAATGAATGTGTTCTCTAGAAACTAGAAGTCAAAGAGCGAACCTGTAGGCTGCAGCTGTGCAAAGTGCTTTCTGTGCATTCATCCCATTTTACAGTGGGTACAGGAGCTCAGAGAAGTGAAGTGAGCTCACCAAGGTCACACAGCAAGTGAGGGGCAGAGCTCTGCACCTACCTGCCTGCATCGCCTCTGGCCAGGCCCTTCCCTTCTTGTGACCTCTGCCCCCCCCACTGGGTGGATGATCTAGAAGTTCTCATCCTATTCTGAGTTCAGAGTCCTGGCTCCCTCAGGGTCCATCTTCTGGGAGGGGCAGGGGTGGCTGGCCCACTGTCCCTCCCCTGGCTCCAGATTGGCAGCAGTGCCCCACATCTGTCCCAGAGGCTTCTCTCCCTTCCCCATCCCTTCCTCACCCCCCCCCACCCCTCTGTTGCTTAAGAATATCCATCATCTGCTTCCTGCATAACTGACTCATGCCGGGAAGAGTTGGCTCTGGGTGCTGCAGGTGTTTCTGCTCTTGGCTAATTTGTTTCCACCGGTGCCAACCTGACAGTTCTGCAGGGCTCCCTGTGAGTTGAAATGGGGGTTTGCTGGCATTGCCGTGGCAGGGTCCAGAAGCTTTACTCAACTCACACTCATGGCGACAATGACTCTTCTTTGTAAATCCCCTCATGTGAGTCAGTGGTCCAGGAATTCCGTAAAATATGTGAGAAGAGGCCCCTGGTGGAAACTTAGATCCAGATGGTCATTCTGCCTGGCGTGGCCGTCCCTGCCTCAGTGACTGGCATCTAAACCTACTCTTTATGCTGATTCCTTCTCTTCCTTTAGGTCTTGTCAAAAAGTCACCTCTTCAGAGAGGCCCTCCAGATTGCTCATCTAAGTATCCTCCTCCCTCCACTCTTCTCGCACCAGTTTCCTGTTTGCTTCTTTCAGTTCACTAAACCCACCTTCCAGTTGTACATATTTGTGTCACTTGTGTGCTTGTTGAGTATTGCGGGCTCTGAGGGGACAGGGCTGGTGTTGTGTTTTTCATCCATCCATAACCCAGCTCCGTCAGTGTCTAACACATAGTAGGTCCTCAATGCATTTCCGGTGAATGAATGAGAACTTTGTTCGGAGCAGCGAGGGAAGCGTGAGGAAACTGTTTTTTGTCAGCGAGAACACACCGAGCCAGAGGTCCTCCTGCAGGGAGTTGAGTTCACCCCTCGTGTTCCCGTCCCCAGCCCTGTCCAGAGGCTACAGGGAGGGAACTGTATGTACAACTATTTTCACAGCTTTTCAGACTTCCGAGCAAGCTGCCCTCCCAAGAAAACACATGACACAGAGCCTTTTTTCCCCTCCTCAGACAGCCAGTGTCCCAAGGAACGGCCCTTTGTTTATGATAATAAAGCAGGACCCATGGCAACGCATTGTGATGTCATGGGAGTGTGAGGTCATAAATCCTTCCAGGGGAAGAATGAGAAGCCACGGACACAATGTGTTCCAAGCCTCCCCTGGCCTGACTCAGGCCGTTGCCAGATATGTTTCTCTTATACCAGGCATTCATTTCTTTTTTCTTTTTTTTTTTTTCTGTTTCCCTCTTGCTCTTTTTTTTTGGTCCCAAAGGAAAAAAAAATTAAAATAAATAAATAAAAGTTTTAAAAGACTCTGAGTGGAAAGATTTGTCCCAGGAATTTCCTGTTGGCTGATGTCCAGTTAGCAGGGAATGCCAGCAATAATGGGAACAATGCTCGCTCGTCCCGGACCTGCAATGAGAAACTTGCCCCCTTCGATTCCCCAGTTTCGTGGCTGAATATGGCAAAAACCTTGACGAGTTACTGGGTTCTGGACCGTGGGGCTTGCAAAGAAAGACTTCTCCAGCTCCTGCTGTTGGTCTGTCCCTCCACTCTCAATCCTGTCCCCTGTTGCTCTTTTCCCAATTTTTTTTTTCCAATTGATCTGGTTGCCTCCTTGTTGGGCTTTCTCTCTCTCTCTTTCTCTCTCTCTCTCTGTGTGTGTGTGTGTGTGTGTGTGTGTGTCTCCACCACTCACAGTTTGTCTCCCTCCAATTTGATCTCAATCTCTTTCTCGGTCTCAGCCTGTGTTTTTTCTTCTGCCCAGTCTGTCCATCTCTCCCAGGCTCTGTCTTGGGCATCCTCAAAGTTTTTGACTTGCTGTCTCTCTCTCTCTCTCTCTCTCTCTCTCTCTCTCTCTCTCCCTGCTGCTCACTTCCTCTCTCCCTTCCCTCTGTGCTCATGTTACTGAAACAAATCACATTTCAAACTCCGTGGACCGAAGGGCAGGCCCGCTGCCGGGCTCTGTGATCTGCAAAATGAGTGACGAGGGGCCAGGTTTCCAGGCTAGGGGGCTCCAAGTGGCAAGCTGCAAGCCGATGCAGGACATCTGCACCCACTCAAGGAACATGTGGGGCCTATGATTTGGAAGCTAGAGAGATGGCCATTGTGGTCACTGTCTGCAGAGGCCTGTGGACTTTCCGGCATTTCTCCCTGCCAGGCGCCTCCCCCCACACGCTGCAGATGGGGAAGGGAGGAAGATCACTTGGCGGTGGATGGGAGGGCAGGGGAGGAGGCTCTTTCAATCTTTGGTCACCCCAGTGCCCTTGTCTTGCCTTGAGTTTCCTTTTGACAACCCATATTATCTTTTGCAACGGCCCCAATATTGAATCTAAACCTAGGATTTTCAACCGGAGACTACTGACATTTGGGGCTGGGTAATTCTTTGTTGTGGGAGGCTGTTCCGTGTTGTAAGATGTTCAGCAGCGGCCGGGCTCCGTGGTTTAGCCTGTAATCCCGCGCTTTGGGAGGCCAAGTGAGTGGATTGCCTGAGCCTGCAGGTTCGAGACCTGCCTGGGCAACTTGGCGAGACCTCATCTCTACAATAAATCAAAAAATTAGCTGGGTGTGGTAGTGCGCGCCTATAGTTCCGGCTACTTGGAAGGCTGAGGGGAAGGATCGCCGGAGCCCAGCAGGTCGAGGCTGTGGTGGCCAGGAGCGTGCCACTGCACTCCAGTCTGGATGACAGAGTGAGACTTCAACTCAAATAAAAAAAAAAGATGTTCAGCAGCATTTATTAGATGCCAGCACAAACCACTCCTTGCCCCCCATCGTGACAAAAAGACTCCAGGCGTGGCCAAATGTCCCTTGGGTGGGGAATAAAATTGCCCCTGATTGAAAATCACTGCGTCTAAACCATCTCTGCTCTTTTTCCTTCCATCCACATTCCTCCTTGTTACTCTCACTTTTTCTCTTGCTAAAATCCTCCATGACTCTCTATTATGATGATGATGATTGCTGCTATTAATATCATAGCAAACATCTACATAGGGATTTCTATGTGCCAGGGGTTGGGCCACCCAGTTTGTATATATATTAACTAATTTCCTAGCACCTAACTCATGGAGCTGCTATGGGGTTGATTGTGATGAAGTAACACACACACCAGTGCTACTTGGTGGTGGTTGCTATTACTGCGCGCCTGTGGGTCTTAGTGTCCCTAAGCCACACTCCTTCATGCTTCTGTGCTTTTGCACCTGCCCCTCCAGTTGCCCGAATCAATTTCATCCCCTTTCTCCAATGAGCATTCTCCTCCTCATCCACCATGACCTGGATCCTAGCTGACTGGCTCTTCCAGCTCCTCGCGGCCTGGAGCTTCCTGAGCCTCCTCCACTGGAAGCTCCTACCTGTAATTCCGCAGTTCTCAGCTGGCCGGAAGCTAGGCGTGGCACGGGGGGTGATGGTCTATCCAGCGAGTTGGGCCTGGGTGGCCCTTGAAGGTTCCCACAGGAGTGAGGGTGAGTAGCCTGCGCAGTGAAGCCTATGAACAACCGAGGCAGAAAGAACGAAGGCCTGCCCAGGTCCCCTTCTTATTCCCATCATCCTCATCTCAGTCCCAGCACTCTGGCCACCTTCTTATACTGGCTCCAGGGGGCCACCTGACCCAAGCCTGGCCTATCTGAGGAAGCCACGCCCCTGGCCGCAGCCATTGGCTTGTGCTTGGGCACGTGACTCTACCACAGCCCCATGTCACTTCTGGAGACAAGGTGGGGTTAAAGGCGAACTTGGAGGGGGCTCCCTGCTGTTGACAACAGTCGTCCCAGCAGGGTAATAAAAATCAAGTTAAAAAAAAACAAAAAACCGAGGAAAGCAGGGCTGAGATGGAGCCAGAGGCCGGATGTCCCTATTCAGGGCCCATGGGCCGGTGGTGCCTGAAATTCCGTCTTGGACTTCCCACTTCTGGAACCAATCGTTTGTCTATTCCACCACAGTCGTTCGGAGTTGGCTTTTTTGTTTGTTTTTTTTTGTTTTTTGAGTTGGAGTCTCACTCTGTCGCCCAGACTGGAGTGCAGTGGCCGCTCCCGGCCACCGCAGCCTCGACCTGCTGGGCTCCGGCAATCCTTCCGCCTCAGCCTTCCGAGTAGCCGGAATTACAGGCATGTGCTACTACGCCCGGCTGATTTTTTGATTTATTGTAGAGATGAGGTGTCGCTGCCCAGGTGAGTCTCGAACCCGCTTTCTGCCTGTCTGTCGGGCCCCACTGCACACCCGCACCCTCCACCCTGCCCTGCCGTCCAAGCCCGCCTTGCCACGGAGCTCGAGGTCCTTCTGATCTCAGGCACAAAATCTCCAGCCTTGCCGGGACACACCTGGGGGTCCCGCTTGGCTCCGGGTGCCGACCTTGCCTCTTGCCCATCAGGCTGGCGTGGTAGTGGCCGCAGGAACTGAACGCACATCCAGGGGTCCCCAGGGAGGAAGAAGGGGCTGCCGGTGGCTAGCGCCTTGGACTCCAGTCTGCTCACCGCTGGATCTCGACCCACAGGCCTCCTGCAGAGCAATGGAAGGCTCAGTGTGAAGGCTCACACCTCGAGCCCACACCTGCATGGGTCCCTGCAAGGAGGGCGCCCGACTAAGAAGTGAGTGGGGGTGGGGAGGGTTGGGGGGCGGAGGGATGGCAAAAAATCACGACTGTGGATGCAATTGCACCCTCTAAAATGAGGTGCAGATGGGCAAATAAGGGTGTGCGTGTGTATGCAAACCCTGTGTGTGAACTAACGTGCGTGGCATGCTGCAGATCATATTTTCATACTAACAGCATGGTTTGGGTGCCTTAGGCACAGGCCCGTGTACACACACACACACACACACACACACACACACACACACACACACCCCTGTGTTAAGCACTTGTAAGCACCGCTCCACGCAGGATACTGAAATCCTAAATTAGGGACATATGCGGGTCATGGCGCTAAGCAGCGAGTGTTGGGAAAAGTCAGGACGACCCTTCATAGTATACAAGGTGCCCCCCACATTCTCCAAATGTAAACGTCCCTGGTATTTGGGGCTACGGAAAGCTTGCAAAGTCCCCCCCACCCCCCCACCCAGCTACTTTCCTGCTACTTCCCCCCTCATGCCCAGATGGTGCCCGAGATATAATCGCCATATAACCCCCCCCTCGAGGCTGCGAGCCATGGAATAAATTTCGAGCCATGCTATAAACTGTGCTTTTGGATGTCATTGAGCGCTCCCGTGCCAATGACATCACCGTTTCCATGGCAACTAATATAATTAACATGAGAGAAAGTGCAAGGAGAAAGAGAAGGAAAAGAGAGAAAACACCAAGTCCAACCCCAAACACAGAAAATTACACGGTGGGGGAGAGGAGGGCGGGCAGAGGTGCCTATAAAATGTTTTACTGCCACTTGTTAGAAAGGCCCGACATAACTCCGCTCACGGCTGCTGCGGGGTAATGAGATCATTTGCAAACTGTATCTCTGCGAAATACAGAAAGGGCTTTGTCGCCTTCACAGTTTATGGAGTTGAAACAGAGGGGCCTGCGCCAGGTGAGGCGGGGGCACCTCCACCACCCGCCCCACTGGGAGTTCTTGTTAAGCAGGGTCTGCTCTGCCCAGGACCCAGAAGGGCTTCCTCAGACCCGCGATTGGGCCCTCTGGGACATGAGAATCTCCAGTCTGGCTGGGGGCGCGTGTTCATTATCCCAGTGATTTGGGAGGGTGAGGAGGGAGGATCGCTTGAGCCCAGGAGTTTGAGAGTAACATAGCAAGACCTTGTTTCTGCAAAAAATAAGTAAATACAAAATTAGCTGTGTGGCCAGGCGCGGTGGCTCATGCCTGTAGTCCCAGCACTCTGGGAGGCAGAGGCAAGAGAATTGCCTGAGTCTAGGGGTTCCAGACCAGCATGGGCAACTTGGCAAGCCCTCATCTCTACAAGAAATCAAAAAGTGAACTGGGCATGGTGGCACGCACCTGTAGTTTTAGCTATTTGGAAGACTGAAGCGGAAGAATTGCCTGAGCCCAGCAGGTTGAGGCTGTGATGGCCATGAGCATGCCACTGCACTCCAGCCTGGGCAACAGAGTGAGACTCCGACTCAAAAAAAAAAAAAAATTAGCTGTGTGGGGTGGTGCACACTTATAATCCCAGCTACTCAGGAGATTGAGGCAGAGGGGTCACCTGAGCCCAGGGAGTTGAGGCTATGATAAGCTGTGATCACGCCATTGCACTCCAGCCTGGGTGGTATTGTGAGACCCTGACAGAAGAAAGAAAGAAGGGAAGGAAGGAAGGAGGGGAGGAATAGAGAAGAAAAAAGTATGAAAATGTCATTTCTTCCCTTCCTTCCGTGGTTCCTCTCGTGACCTGTCAGTGTTTTCATTTGCTGTGTAACGTTGTACTCTCTCAAGCCTGGGGGTACATGGATGGCGAGTGGGGACCCTCACAGGTGCCAGAACCCCACCTGTGACTTGGCACACATGCAGGCATGGCCCCCTGGCTGCTGGCTCCCCTTCCCGTCAGCATATGGTGCCTAGGGAGAGATGGGGACATTGAGCTAGACAGTTCTCCCTGCTATGGACGTACCACCCTAATCCATGGTGAATAGGTGACCCCAACAGCATTGCAGCCTCTGTGCCAGAGCTCTCTAGACACCTGGATTGGGGGTGGACAAGAGGTTTATCCCCTCCAAGCTGCCCACTGAATGTGTCAGGGCACTGCCAGCCTGGTGTACCTATGACTGCCACCATGTCCCCACTCTGAGATGCTGCACCACACGCACACTTAATCCCAGCCCTCCCTGTGCTACCCTCGGGCCCCTACCAGGGACAGAGGATGGCAGCAGTCACTGGGGGATGGGGAGAAGGTGGGGAGCGAGTGATGAGAGCCCATCCTGAGGAAATGGGGGAGGCAGCAGGAGGTGAGGCCCTGTGTGATCTGAGGCTCCAAACCCCCCGTGGGTGTTGCATGTCCCATCAGCCTCCACTTGCAAAACAAACTCGAAGACAAAATTACTAAAAATTTCAAGATGGTGGCAGCACAGTGAAAAACCCCAAGTGCAGGACTCAGCACTGGTCATCTGCCCATGAAGCCCGCCCTGGCCGAGGGGCTTGTCAGCAATTCTACATGAAATTACATGTGGTAGAAGCAAAGAAAGACTCCCTAGCTAAAAAGAGGGCTTAATTACAAGTGATAAAAAGATCCGAGAACAGAAAAAAAAAAAAGGAACTTGACCGTGGAGAAGCCTGACAAACACTGTCTCGGCCAGGTGCCCAAGGTCAACATCCACAGCCATAAGTCATGCTGACAGTGTGGATTCTTGTTAGGATGTGATAGGAGTGGCATTTTACCTCTAGGTCTTCCTCTCCAAAACACATAACTCTGGTGTCTTCATCTGTCTTGGGCCGCTCTAAGAGAATGCCAGAGACTGGGTAATTTATGAAGAGCGGGTTTATTTCTTATAATTCTGGAGGCTGATGTGTTTAAGGTAGAGGGACCTGAGTCTGGTGCATTGTCCCGTGGTGGAAGGTGGAAGGGAAGAAAGTATGAGAGAGAGAGGATGGGGAAAGAGAGAGAGCGAGGGGGGGAGAGAGAGAAAGGGGCAAACTTCTCCTTTGATCAGGAACAGTATTAAACCATCCATGAAGCCCAGCCCTCGTGGCCTCATCACCTCTTAAAAGTTCCACCTCTCACACCGTTGTACTAGGGATTAAATTTCCAGCACATGAACTTTGGGGGACACATTCAAAGCCATAACACCTGGTCTAATTATGAGAAAAACATTCAGGGACTTTTTATAAAATATCCAACTAGCACTCCTCAAAACTGTCAAGGCCATCAAAAACAAGGATAGTCTGAGAAACTGTCACAGCCAAGGGGAGTCTAAGGAGACGTGACTAGATGTAATATGGAATCCTGGATGGAAAAAAGACGTTAGACAAAAATGAATAAAATCTGAATAATAAAGAATGGATGTTAGCCAACAATAATGTAATAATAATGTTTTAGTTAATGATAATGTAATAATGAATGAATAATGTTCATTGTTGTGATAAATGTATCATGCTTATATATTAATTATAGAGAAAACGTGGGTGGGGTACATAGGAACTCTACTATTTTCACAATTTTTCTGTAAATCTACAACTAAATATAAATCTAAACTATAATAGACTTCTAAAGGATGAAGTCTGTTAAAAAAAGCAAGACACCCCCCCCAAGCCTCTTAACCTAGCCCAAGGTCTTGGTAGTACAGAGAAGGCGATACAATGGCGTGATCACAGGCATAGACTCTAGAGGCAGGAAGTCTGGGTTTAAACCCTGGCCCTGCCACTCCAGCTGTGTGACCTGGGGCAGCTGATTTGACCTCTCTGACCTCATATGTCAAAAGGTGAAAGTGACAATTCCACTGTCACAGAGTTGTTGGAGAGCTCAGAGGGAGACTTCTAGTGATGCACTTTAGGCTCAAAACAGGGAGCCTGGCAGGACTGGTGATGCCGCACCCTGGGGCAGGGACCTACCTGTGCACACAAGTTAGTGGGAGCTTTTTCCATCCACACCAGATGAACTCTGGGAGAGAGCATGCCTTTTGAACATGCCTGTATACCGCAATGGCTTGATTTACACAATGACTCTATTGAATAATGAGTCTTCATTAGAAATACCAGCGTTTACACCTGGTCGCTGGGTTGTATTTTGGGACTTTAAAAAGAAGGTCTGATTGCAACTGCTCTATGACGAAGACACATTCAAAGAAAATGTAGGTGAATCCAGATCCAGGAGCTGAGGAATTAGGAAAAATGCTTCCACTGGATTTTTTTTTTTTTTTTTTTTGAGTTGGAGTCTCACTTGGTCACCCAGACTGGAGTGCAGTGGCCGCTCCCGGCCACCGCAGCCTCGACCTGCTGGGCTCAGGCGATCCTTCCGCCTCAGCCTTCCGAGTAGCCGGAATTACAGGCATGTGCTACCACGCCCAGCTGATTTTTTTATTTTACTGTAGAGATGAGGTCTCACTGCCCAGGCAGGTCTCGAACCCGTGGGCTCAGGCAATTCACTCACCTCCCACTGGATTTATTTAAGAACTCTTCAAAAGGGTGAGGTCTCCTCCCCACCTCCTCTCTCCTCCCGTCTTCCCCTTCCCTCCCCTCCCCTAAGCCTCTTCATGCCCGTATTATTCCCGAAGAATCGTGACAATGATGAATGCTTTCCCTCTTACAAGGAGACCCGTGCCCTTCTGACGCATCCCAAACCTGCGCTCCATGGTCAGTGTCTCTCCATTCTAAAGACTCTTCGTCAAGGGAAATGGAACCACCTACTGGGTTCTTTCTTGGACAGTTTAGAGAAAGTGAAACTAACCTACGTCTGGGGTTTTATATGTGGACTCTGATGGTGAGGCTCTGCCCCTTTCTAGCCAAGTTGATGAACCCTCTAGGCCTTGGTGTCTTCACGCATTGTCCACAGACAACAACGTTGCCTCACCCAGGGCTGCATCTAGGGTTGCAGTGAGGACTCAATGTGAGGTGCATGTAAAGAGCAGAGGCCCGAGGCCTGGTTTAAGGCAAGTGCTCAGTAGAGGTTGATTGTTAATTCCAACTAGGCGCTATGCCCGGACTTGACATTTATTAAATCTCAAGCAGTGCACTCATCTTCCAAGCCAGAGCTTCTGCTTTCCCTTTCACAGAGGGGAAACTGAGGCACAGGATGGTGAAGGAGCTGGCCCCAGGCCTCCTGGGAAACGCTGAGAGGATGCAGATAAGCCCATGGACCAGGTAAGATGGAGGCAGAGAGAGGGATGACTTGTGTCTGCAAGATCTGCGGTCTTCAGTGCGCACCTTTGTGAAGCACCTACTATGTGCCAAACAAAACAGACCCGGTCCCTGTCCCTGAGGAGCTCCACAAGGAGGAGCATTAATACACACTCAAGACCCAACAGCCCACCTCTGGGGTCCAGAGCCAAATTCAGAAAGCAGAGCCCTGTCCAACAATAGACCCCTTGGGTGCTGACACCCAACACTTCAGAATGTGCCCAGAACTGTGGTGGCCTCTGGGATGCCCCTTGTGCTTGGTTATAGCAGTAGGGCGGCCGACTCACCTCCATTTGCCTGGGGCTTTCCAGGTTTTTTTGTTTTGTTGTTGTTCTTTTAGAGACAGAATCTCACTCTGTCGCCCAGGCTAGAGTACAGTGGTGCGATCGTAGCTCACTGCAGCCTCGAACTCCTGGGCTCAAGGAATCCTTCCATCTCAGCCTCCCAAGTAGCTGGGACTATAGGCACGCACCAGCACACCCAGCTAATTTTTTAAAAAGATTTTTGTAAAGACAGGGTCTTGCTATGTTGCCCAGGCTGGCCTCAAACTCCTGCCCCCAAGCAATCCTCCTGTCTTGGCCTTCCAAAGTGCTGGGATTACAGGCATGAGTCATTGTGCCCAGTGGCTTCCCAGCTTTTAACACTGAAAGCCCTAAGTCCCACCTCTGGGTCCTGGCCAAACCAGGAGAGTTGTTCTCCCTGCAGGCAGGCAGGGGTATGATGATTACAGTCATAAGATTATCACCAACATTTGTCACTGTGTGCTTGGCATACATTAGGTCATCTCATCCTCACAACCAGCCAGTAAGGCAGATCCTGCTATATCTTCACAGATGAGGAGGTTTGAGGCTCAGTCAAGGTCAAGCAAGGGCTGAAGTTAGCCATTTCTTCCAGGGGAAGGGTGTCCTTTCCTAATTCCCAGTGCCATGCTACAGGCTGGGGACAGCTCTATGCACAGAGAGGGGGCTTGCACTCAGACTGATGTTCCTTCAGCAAATAGACTTGCTTTTTTTTTGAGTTGGAGTCTCACTCTGTTGCCCAGACTGGAGTGTAGTGGCCGCTCCCGGCTACCACAGCCTCGACCTGCTGGGCTCCGGTGATCCTTCCACCTCAGCCTTCCAAGTAGCTGGAACTACAGGCGCACGCTACCACACCCGGCTAATTTTTTGATTTATTGTAGAGATGAGGTCTCGCCAGGTTGCCCAGGCGGGTTTCGAACCCGCGGGCTCAGGTAATCCACTCATCTCAGCCTCCCAAAGTGTGGGATTACAGGCTGAGCCACCGAGCCCAGCTAGCAACTAGACTTGTAACCCTGATCCTCTAAAGTGCCCAGATTATTCTGCAATAAGGTGGCAACTTTCTCTTCGGCATTGTCTACATACAGCCTTGGAACAGTGGATTGAAACGTTTACTAAATCATGTCCTGGGAGCGTCCCAGGACAGGGGCGCTGCTCAAATCCAAGGCCATCCTTCTCCTTGGCATGCACAGCACAGGGTGTGCTGTTTGGGACATTTGGTGCAAGGTGTACAAATGTGACTGGCCATGAATATTCATGTTGAGAATCGTGGCTGGGCCCATCGTCAGCAAGTGGCCTGGGACAAGCTGCCTCTGAAGGACACAAAAGGCCTGCCACTGGCACCCCACTGGCCACGGCAGCCTGAACCTCCTGTGTTGACCTTCATGACTCAAAGGTGACCTTCATGACTAAAAGGTGACCTCCATGACTCAAAGAACGCATGTTTCCCAGGAAAGATTCTGGTTCTGGCCTAGTGGGCCACTGGGATTGTTTTCAAAAGCAGCCTGGCCCGTGGTCCACATTTGGAATGGAGAGGCCAGTAAGCTGCACGCTGGACCAGAGCATGACCCTACTCTGGTCCTGCACCAGAAAGCGCTTTGTGCAATTCTAGAGCCCCATTTCTGTGTGTCAGTGCTGCGTTCTCAATCACACGTCTCAGCCCCCCGCCCCCTCCCCTCATGGTCTGGGGATATTCTCACACGGAACATTCCCGTCCAGCGTGTGTGGAGTGTCTGTGCATTTCCCTGGCTGCTATTCTTTCACTGCCCCCCTTTCTGTGTCTTTCCCCCACTTGCCTGGATCAAGTCCCTGGTACCTGGGAGACCTGAGTGACAAAGTCCAAGTGCACCGGGCATGGGGGAAGGAAGGATACGGAGGGGGGAGTCAGCCAGGTGACTTAGCAGGATGAAGAAAGGCTGGACACGGTGACTAGTGCCTGTAATCCCAGCGCTTTGGGAGGATGAAACAAGAGGATCGTTGAGGCCAAGAGTTCAAGAACAGCTTGGGCAACACAGTGAGGCTCCATCTCTGTAAAAAATGAGCCTGGTGTGATGATGTGCTTCTGTAGTCCCAGCTACTCAAGAGGCTGAAGCTGGAGGATCACTTGAGCCCAGAAGTTTGAGGCTGGACTGAGTTATGATTGAGTCACTGCACTCCAACCTGGTGACAGAGTGAGATTTTTTAAAAAAACATACATACCAGAGAGAGAGAGAGAGAGAGAGAGAGAGAGAGAGAAAGAGAAGAGAAGAGGAGGAGAGAGAGAAGAGAGAGAGAGAGAAATCTCTAGGAAAATTTTTCCCAAGGCTGCCTTGTCTATGATGGGACGTCTACCGACCATGGTAGGAGACACACATACCTTCCTAGGTAGATGGGAATAAGATGCATGAAAAACCCTAGCACCACACCTGATACATAGGGAGTTGTTGTTGTTGTTGTTGTTTTGGCTAGTAATTTATGCCTTAGTTTACACCAGAATGGGTCCTCTCCTGTTCAGTGCTCACCATCCTCCATGCACATCTACAAAGCCCCCGAGCACCTTGTTGCTGCAGCTGCAGTGGGTGACACCCGGCTGTGGAGAGAAGCTCACCGATCGCTTACCTGGTGCCAGGCACTTGCCTGTGTTGCTCTGCTTGACCCTCCAGGATTCTCCCTAGGAAGACAGTTGCTTTTATAGATTCACATGCTGAGGCGCAGAGACACTCAGTGTCTCATCTAAGGGGCAGAGCTGGGCTTTGCAGCCTGGTGCTGTCGGGGACCAGAGCCCATGGCTCTCCTCTGAGCCTCTTGTGCAAAAGACCCAGCCCTGCCATCAAGAAGCTTATGGTTATGATGGAGCAGATAGATGAGAAATGAGCACATGGGGAAAAAAAACTACCAGTTGGTACCAGTGGCCCCAAATGAGCACAAACCTAGGCCATGTGGGTGTGATAGAGGCAGGTCTCACTGCAGGCAGGAAGGCTTCCTGCAAAGTCCTTAGTGAATAACCAGATAAGTCAGGCTTTGTTCTGCAGGCAGTGGGAAACCTTTGTTGATTTTTCTCTTCTATTTAAAAAAGTTTTTTAAACTTTTTTTATTTTTAAAAACAGAGATGGGGATCTCACCGTGTTGCCCAGCCTGGTCTCAGATTCCTTGCCTCAAACGATCTTTTTGCTTCAGCCTCCTAAAGTGCTGGAATTACAGATGTGAGCAACCATGCCTGGCCCTTATTGATTTATTAAAAACATTTTTTTTTTAGAGAGAGGTTTTTGTCATGTTGCTCAAGATGGTCTTGAACTCCTGGCCTCAAACAATTCTCCCACCTCAGCCTCCCGGTGTGCTAGGATTATAGGCATGAGGCACTGTTCCCAGGATCTTTTTTTTTTTTTAGAGGATGAAAGTGACAGGAAAATAGTGTCCTGGGAAATTCTTCCAGTTGTGCATCATGATAACTACAAAGGTTTCTGCTACTGCCCTCTGCTCGGTCCTTTTTTTTTTTTTTGAGTTGGAGTCTCACTCTGTCGCCCAGACAGGAGTGCAGTGGCCGCTCCCGGCCACCGCAGCCTCGACCTGCTGGGCTCTGGCAATCCTTCCACCTCAGCCTTCCAAGTAGCCGGAATTACAGGCATGCGCTACCACACCCGGCTGATTTTTTGATTTATTGTAGAGATGAGGTCTCGCTGCCTAGGCAGGGCTCAAACCCGCAGGCTCAGGCAATCCACTCACCTCAGCCTCCCAAAGGCGCGGGATTACAGGCTGAGCCACTGAGCCCGGCTTCTTCTTTTTTTTTTGAGTTGGAGTCTAACTCTGTCACCCAGACTGGAGTGCAGTGGCCGCTCCCGGCCATCGCAGCCTTGACCTACCGGGCTCCAGCGATCCTTCGGCCTCAGCCTTCCAAGTAGCTGGAACTACAGGCGCGCGCTACCACGCCCGGCTAATATTTGATTTATTGTAGAGATGAGGTCTTGTCAAGTTGCCCAGGTGGGTCACGAACCCGCAGGCTCAGGCAATCCACTCACCTCAGCCTCCCAAAGGCGCGGGATTACGGGCTGAGCCACTGAGCCCGGCTCTCTGCTCAGTTCTCAATCGGGTACTGGCTTTGTCCTTCAATGCCTTATTTATCGTCCCAGGGACACTAGGAGCAAGACTTTAGAATCACCTCCATTTCCAGTGTTGATCTGTCTATTTCCAGATGTTGGGATTCCGGTGTATTTTGCGAGTGAGAGAGACATGAATATAGGGAGGGGCAGAGGTTAGATTGTAGTGGGTTGAATAGTGGTCCCCCCTACCCAAATTCATGTCTATCCAGAACCTCAGAATGTGACCTTAGTGAAATAGTCTTTGCAGATGCAATTAGTTAAGGATGTCATGATGAAATCACCCTGAAACTAGGCTGGCCCCTAAATCTAGTGACAAGTGTCCTTCAAAGAAGAGGGGAGGGCAAAGACAAAAGGAGAGGAAGACTGTGTGTTTTTATGATTTTTTTTTTTTTTTTGAGTCCTCAGTCTCACTCTGTCGCCCAGGCTGGACTGCAGTGGCACGCTCATGGCCACAACAGCCTCAACCTTCTAGGCTCGGGTGATCCTTCCACCTCAGCCTTTCAAGTAGCTGGAACTACAGATGTGAGCCTCCACGCCTGGATAATTTTTTTTTTTTAATTATAAAGATAAGTTCTCACCATATTGCCCAGGCTGATCTGGAAACCCTAGGCCCAGGCAATCCTCTTGCCTACGCCTCCCA
The DNA here is from genome assembly GCA_027257055.1 of Cephalopachus bancanus. Classification (NCBI taxonomy): domain Eukaryota; kingdom Metazoa; phylum Chordata; class Mammalia; order Primates; family Tarsiidae; genus Cephalopachus; species Cephalopachus bancanus. Next base: position 6,065,769 of record JAPVLO010000050.1, read on the forward strand.
AAGTGTTGGGATTACAGGCGTGAGCCACCGCACCTGGCTGACAGTGTGAAACTGAGAAATGCTCACAATTTGCTGGGGATTAGGAGGGAGACAGAGGACAGACCCTCCTTCAGAGCCTCCAGAAGCACCAGTCCCACGGACGCCTTAATTTTGGACTTCCACCTTCTCAGACTTTGAGAGAATAAATTTCTGTTGTTGAAAGCCACTCCGTTTGTGGTGGTTTATTATGGGAGTCCAGAAAAGTGATACCGATTTTGGACATTTGCAATTCTTACTCCAGGGTCCAGACTCTCTCTGCTTTGGTCTGACAGAAGGGGACAGGGACAGTAGCTGGGTGTCATTTAGGAGGCTTGCTGTGGTTGAGAGCAGAAAGCAGGGCTGCACCCATAAGAATGCGTGCCCAGGGCCCTGCGTGGTGCACAGAACACAGTAGGCGCACAGTAGGTGTGTTTTCATGGGAATGGGAACTGTCACCCTACTAGGTGCTAAGTTCTACTGTATAGCATTGTCCACTGCTATGAATGGGAGTGTTAAGGGCTGGGAGATGGAGGGAAGTAAGATAAACGGTCTGGGTCAGGGCTGGGAGACCAGGAGAGAAACAGGGACTGTCCCCTCTTCTCTCCTCTCTTCTCTCTGTCTAGTCTGGAAGTTCTGACCTCCAGCACACATTTTATTTTATTTTATTTTTATTTTATTTTGAGTCGGAGTCTCACTCTGTCGCCCAGACCGGAGTGCAGTGGCCGCTCCCGGCCACCGCAGCCTCGACCTGCTGGGCTCCGGCGATCCTTCCGCTTCAGCCTTCCGAGTAGCCAGAATTACAGGCACGCGCAACCATGCCCGGCTGATTTTTTATTTATTGTAGAGATGAGGTCTCGCCAAGTTGCCCAGGCGGATCTCGAACCCGTGGGCTCAGGCAATCCACTCACCTCAGCCTCCCAAAGGCACGGGATTACAGGCTGAGCCACCGAGCCCGGCTTAATTTGTTTTATTTATCATAGCGATGAGGTCTCACCAAGTTGCCCGGGCTGGCCTCAAATCTGTGGACTCAAGCAATCCTCTTACCTCAGCCTCCCAAAGTGCTGGGATTGTAGGTGTGAGCCACCGCGCCCAACCCAGCACACATTGTAGAAGAACGTAAACCTGCCTCTTTCTCCAGTCTGGAGAACTGGAGATAATTCCAAGATCATTCCAAGTGATAGTTCCAAATGCTAGCCTATTAACATTGGATCCCCATACCCTCATCACTGACCCCAAAATTCACACAACTTTTAGCAAAAAGTCTTAGTGGTCCCTATGACTCAGAAGGGCCAGAGGGCATATTTGTCGTTTGTTAAAAAATTCTCATCTCTCTCAGCATAGGAGAGAGATAGCAGAGATTTTTTTCAGATAGGCTGATTCTTTTTAATCAAAAGGAAATTAAAGAACAGGGACTGATGTACATTTCTTATGGGGAGAGCGGGAGTCTTATTCCTTGGTTGTCTCAAAATAGCCTGACGGAACGCAAGCATTTGCATTTATGCTCAGGGTCAGCTGCTCTGGGGACTGCGGCCCAGCCCTGCCTGGGGAAGGGAGCGAGGGGCTGAGATTTTAGATTTACTGCATTAATGCTTCTCTAGTTTCCGTGGAGTAGCCACTGGAGAGAGGCTTTGGCTGCGGGTGTAGTGAAAGAAACATGCAGAAATGCAGTAACAATAACTAAATATAACTCACATCTGAAATGCCTTTCACCGCACCCGGAGTGCTTTCCAAATATATTATCTCATTAAATCCATACAAGAGTGGAGGGAGGTGGGGTCCTCTCCCTCGCCCCCTCTTGTGGGGGAGTGGAGATAAGAGCCCAGGTCTGGTGATGGCACGTGGCGTGTCCTTCCATGTCGTGGGCTGCCTGGAAGACCCAGATTCCATGGAAGTGCCCTGGGGACAGACAGTGGAGATGGGGCTGTTAGTTAAGGCGGTGCCAGCTGCTGTAACAAACTGACCTCCAAGTATCTATGACTTAACACAATGTGGAATTTATGTCTCACAATGTGGAATTCAAAAGGAGTGTTCCTTGCTAAGGAAAGAACACGATCAACACCAACACTGTAAACTCTAAATAGGAGTAAAATTGCAATTAAATATTTTGGACCAGTCTCTTTTCACATTGTATTTTCAATGTTATCTATCTTCTCGTTAGGTAAAGAGATAAAAAAATAAAATAAAATTAGTCATTTCAAACATATAAATGTTTCTGGGCTTGTCTGAGATTTTTTTTTTTCTTTCAGAAAATAAATGCTGAAGTCTGTTGTAATCCTTGTTAAAAAGAAACAACAGTCAGTTTCTTTAATCTCAATTTCAATTTAGTAAACTGAGGATGGTTCACAAAAGTTAGAGTATTCTTCCCAAGTATACAATAAAATGATTGGTCTCTATAAATAAAATGTGAGAACAATACCATTTAAAAATTGCCTCCAGCCTGGGCGTGGTGGCTCACGCCTATAATCCCAGCACTTTGGGAGGCCAAGGTTAGAGGATTGCCTAAGCCCACAGGTTGGAGATCAGCCTGGGCAACTTGGCAAGACCTCGTCTCTACAATAAAAAAATTAGCTGGGCTTGGTGGCGCATGCCTGTAGTTCCGGCTACTTGGAAGGCTGAGGCGGAAGGATCGCCTGAGCCCAGCAGGTCAAGGCTGCAGTAGCTGTAAGCATGCCACTGCACTCCAGGCTGGGCGACAGTGAGATTTCAACTCCAAAAAATAAAAATAAAAAATAAAAACAAGCCGGGCTCGGTGGCTCAGCCTGTAATCCCGCGCTTTGGGAGGCTGAGGTGAGTGGATTGACTGAGCCCGCGGGTTCAAGACCCGCCTGGGCAACTTGGCGAGACCTCATTTCTACAATTAAAAAAAAAATTAGCTGGGTGTGGTAGTGTGCACCTTTAGTTTCGGCTACTTGGAAGGCTGAGGAGGAAGGATCACCTGAGCCCAGCCGGTTGAAGCTGCAGTGGCCATGAGCATGCTACTGCACTCCAGCCTGGGCAACAGAGTAAGATCTCAACTAAAAAAACAAATAGCCTCCTGAGTACTGTAGGCCCCCTTAGCCACAGTTTAACTTTCTGTGGTTTCAGTTACCTAAGGTCGCCCGTGGTCTGAAAATATCAAATGGAAAAATTCCAGAAATAAACAATTCTTAAGTTTGTTTGGTTTTTTTTTTTGAGTTGGCATCTCACTCGGTCGCCCAAACTGGAGTGCAGTGGCCGCTTCCGGCCACCGCGCCTCGACCTGCTGGGCTCCGGCGATCCTTCCGCCTCAGCCTTCCAAGTAGCCGGAATTACAGGCATGCACTACCATGCCCGGCTGATTTTTTGATTTACTGTAGAGATGAGGTCTCGCTGCCCAGGCGGGTCTCGAACCCGCGGGCTCAGGCAATCCACTCACCTCAGCCTCCCAAAGGTGCGGGATTACAGGCTGAGCCACCGAGCCCGGCTTCAATTCTTAAGTTTAAAAACAGTGTTAACCATTGCCAGGCGGTGGTGGCTCACACCTATAATCCCAGAACTTTGGGAGGCCGAGGGGAGCGGCCACTGCACTCCAGTCTGGGCGACGGAGTGAGACTCCAACTCAAAAATAAATAAATAAATGAATAAAATAAAAAATAAAAACAACATCGACAACAAAAAAACAAAATGGGTGCTCTTGTTTGTCAGACAGCCTTCCATACGATCACTGGGGCACCCTGGCCCCTTCCAGCTCGTGGCTCTGCTGACCTCTCACCTCTGCCCTGCATTCAGCCTGCACATGGGGCCGGCTTTTAAGAGCCAGGCCTGGAAACACCCCCCCCATCACTTCCACCCACATCCATTGGGTAGAGCTCAGTCACATGACTACGTCTATCTGCAAAGGAGGCTGGGAAATGTGACCCGGCTTCATTGCAGAGGAAGAGGACTGGGTAGGGTGAAGAGCTAGCCAGTCTGTATCATGAAACGCTCCACCCTTTTTTATTTTATTTTATTTTATTTTATTGAGTTGGAGTCTCCCTCTGTCACCCAGACTGGAGTGCAGTGGCTGCTCCCGGCCATTGCAGCCTCGACCTGCTGGGCTCCGGCCATCCTTCCGCCTCAGCTTCCAAGTAGCTGGAACTACAGGCGTGCGCTACCAAGCCCGGCTAACTTTTTGATTTATTGTAGAGATGAGGTCTCGCCAAGTTGCCCAGGCAGGTCTTGAACCCGCGGGCTCAGGCAATCCACTCACCTCAGCCTCCCAAAGCGCAGGATTACAGGCTGAGCCACTAAGCCTGGCTGAAACGCTCCACTCTTACCTTCTGCTCCAAACAGGGCTGCTCTGATGTTATGCATCTCATATATTGCATTCTGCATAAGATTTGGTTTGAAAAAAAGACTCTCCAGAACTTTAAAAAATGGTCAAGGCTCTAGATCAGTGGGCTAGGGGAGGTTGAGAAAGACAGACTTCAGGACTGCTCCCTGGCAGTTCTGATTCTATAAATACCAGGCCTTTTGTATGTCCAGCCAGCATGTGCACCAAGCTTCTTCACTTGCCCTTGTGAATTTGTTAACAGACTGGTGAATGATGGAGATAGCAGGTGATCATGTGAATAAAAGTCAGGGGACAGCAAAAGTGCTAGTGAGAACATGAAGGAACAGCCCTGTACAACCACTTACTTAGTAAAGTTGAAGTTATACCCAGTATATGACCCAGCAATTCCTCTCTCTTCAAGTGCATGTTCTTAAAAAATCCTTACCCACGTGCACCCATAGACACGCATGGTGATGCATCATAGTTGTGATTGCTGCTAGGGTTTGGATGTTTGTGTCTCCTCTAAAATTCATATCGAAACTTAATCCCCAGTGCAACAGTACTAAGAGGTAGGGCCTCTGGGAGATGGTTAGTCCATAGGGCTCTGATTTCAAGGATGGGATAGTGCCTTTCAAAAGAGCAAGAGGGAACTAAGTCGGCCATTTTGCCCTTCTGCCTTCTTTCATGTTAGAACCCAGAAGCAAGACATCATCTAGGGAGCAAGGAGCCTGGGCTGTCACCAGATGGCAAAACTGTTGTGCCTTGTTCTTGGACTGCCCAGCCTCTAGAACTGTAAGAAATGCATTTCTGTTGTTTATCAATTACCCAGTCCTGGGTACTTTGTTATAAGCAGCACAAATGGACCAAGACTATCGCCAAAACCTGGGTGTGACCAAGCATCCATCACAGGTAGAAGGGAGGTGCTGTTGAATTCCGTTCCATGGAATACAGCAAAGCAGTGAAAGCAAATGAGTTTCAGCCACAGACGAGCTCATGCTTGAATTTCACAAATATTTTGTTGAGCACTGAGAAGCAAGAGAAAACAAATTTACAAGCAGGAGTCTATTTACATAAAGTTCTAAATCAGGCAAAACACACCTAAATAGTTTGGGGACGTAAACATATGTGGTAAAACAATGAGAAATAAATATCTAAGAGTCAGGATGGGGGATACCCCTGAAAGAGACACACAAGAGACCCCTGAGGTGCTGGTTGGTTCTGTCTCTTTGCATAGGTGGCTGAGAGGTAAGTGTTCAATTTCCAATTATTATTATTATTATTTGAGTTGGAGTCTTACTCTGTCACCCAGGCTGGAGAGCAGTGGCATGATCACAGCTCACTGCCATTCTAGGCTGACCTTCTAGGCTCAGGTGATCCTTTGGCCTCAGCCTCCCGAGTAGCTGGGACTACAGATGTGTACCACCACACTCAGCTAATTTTATTTTGGTAGAGATGAGGTCTCACTATGTTACCTAGGCTGGTCTCAAACTCCTGGACTCAAGAAATCCTTTCACCTTGGCCTCCCAAAGTGCTAGAATTGTCGGTGTGAGCCACAGTGCCTGGCCAATTTCTAATTATTCTTCTACCAGCATAAATGTCCCATGTCCTTTTCTATATGTACGTCATCTCTCTCAGTGAAAGAATATGGAGGGAGAGAAGGGTGCATCTGTTTGTCCATGTGGCTCATACAGTATGACACAGAACCAAAAGAACAACCTTTTAGAATCAGAAAGTTCCAAGTTCAAGCCCAGCTCTGTCCCTATTAGTATATTCTTGGACCAATTGTTTAGATTCTGGGTTTCTTGATGTCTTCATTTCTATCACAGAGATGAAAAACCTTCTTCAGAGGAAAAAATATACAATGCGTTCAACCTTCCTCATAGGAAAAAAAAAAGTAGAAAATGTGTTCAGCCTAGGAACCAACACACAGTAGGTGCTTAATAAATTGTAGCTGTTCCCAGCCAAACAGATACCTAATATGTGTGGCTAGATCCAAGGCAGCAAATGTTGTGGACGCTACAGTCCTCGTCTTTGTACCAGCTGCATTCTTGTCTCAGTGTTTGTCTCTCTGTTCCTTCTATGGCCATTCACTTGCTTCCAGCTAATGTCACTTGACTGTATTTTCTGGAGTGCTGTGAGCCGGAAGAAGGCATGGAGACGCACAGACACGTTGTCACCCATGCTGCCATATTGCCTTGATGTCTGGGTCGAGGGTGTGGTTGAGGATGAAGTGAACAGGGGTTCACAGGTGCCGCGTGAGACTTGCACACCAGCGCGCCTATCTGTGTGATCTCCAGGTATGTCAGGGCTTCCCATGGCTCAGTCCTAGCCTGTCCCCTCCCTTGGAGCACTATCACTGCTTGTCCTCCTGGCGTTTTTTAGAGTCTTCTCAGTCTAACCCAGCCCTGTCCCCAAGGTCACACTCTCATCAGTTTTGGTGCCAGCAACAATTCTGCCCTAGTTTGAAAATGGTTGAAAAAATGCATGATATATACCAGTGATAAAATTGTGTCTGTCTGACATGGATGAGGATGTCCTTGTTTCTGGGGTCCTTCCGGTTCACGGACATGGGGCATTTGTTAAAGGGAGCAAAGATTCCCCAGAGGCTGTCTTGCTATCCTGATCACCAAGCCCATTCTCCAGTGATGGCCTTGCTTCTCAAGGCCCTCTCTAAAAATGTTTTTTGGGACACCAAAGGTCACTTCACTATCCCAAACACCTGAATTTCCTGAGGGGTTCCCAGGGAACATTCAGGGGTATTACATGAAAGCAGGATTTTTGGTCAAATAAGTTTTGAAAATATTTGGTAATCACAACTTAAAAGAGGCCTTTACCACAGAACTTATCAGATCTTTTAACACACTAATCTATTTCAGAAAATTCAGAGGAGAACTAGAAATGCAGCATTTTCCAAACTTATCACAGAATTTCTTGTGAGGCTGAGGTTGCCCAGAGCAAACTTTGGGGAAATTCCACCATGGCTTGAACTTCAGATTGACAGCACAGGAAACAAAAGCCTTGCTTTCACTGAGTTCACTAAAGAAACGTCCCTGCTGAGTATAAAGATGAGTCACACAGGCCCCTAGTCTCTGCCTCGCTCTACCCACCCACAAAATGGGTACAGGGTCATTAACGCTGAGGCTGTCAAGAGAGTTGATTATACTTTGACCCTGGAAGGAGACATTATGATTATCATCAAGGCTGCAAGATGTGGGCAACTTCAGAGCATCATATAATTTCTGGATGACAGAAAAGTTTTCCATTACATCATCTAATTGGTTCTTTTGGTTGGAACAGGAAGTCTCTGGGCGATCTAATCACACCCTTGGCTTTGGGGCACACCTTCTTCCAAGGAACTCAAAAGGGTTTTGCTCCTTATTTTTTATTTTTTACCCTTTTCCCCCCTATTTTTTAATAGAGATGGGATCTCATGATGTTGCCTGGGCTGGTCTCCAACTTTTGGGCTCAAGAGACCCTCCCATCTCAGCCTCCAAAATTGCTGGGATTACAGGCGTGAGCCACCACGCCCGGCCAGGGTTTCACTCATCTTAGGGTCCAGAGCCCTTCTGGAGGGGAAGAAAGGGAGAAGGAGTGGTTTCCTCAATTGCAAAACATGGTCCTTCTTTAAAATCATAAGAGAAGCATCATTCTAAGGTGCCAAATGGCCACTCTGCTGGTCTAATGGCTAATAGAACCCACAGGAAATTACTCCAGCAATATTCAGAACCTTAGCCGGGCTCGGTGGCTCAGCCTGTAATCCCGCGCCTTTGGGAGGCTGAGGTGAGTGGATTGCCTGAGCCCGCGGGTTTGAGATCCGCCTGGGCAGGCAAGACCTCATCTCTACAATAAATCAAAAAATTAGCCGGGCGTGGTAGCACGCGCCTGTAGTTCCAGCTACTTGGAAGGTTGAGGCGGAAGGATCACCGGAGCCCAGCAGGTCGAGGCTGCGGTGGCCGGGAGTGGCCACTGCACTCCAGTCTGGGCGACAAAGTGAGACTCCAACTCAAAGAAAAAAAAAAAAAAATTCAGAATCTTGGGTCTGGAGGGCACTTGGAGGGGTCATTTAAGCAGGACAGCCTCCAGGCACTGCTGTTCCCATATCAGCAAAGACTGATGCCTGGCCTGCACTTTGCTCACAGCTCAAGATATACCGACCGCTGCCCCTTTGAAGTTACAGAGCCAGGAGCCACGGAGACTGTACTTTTCAATTTTCACTCACTTGAATTGAAATCACAGGGGTAAAAACGTCAATCAACAAACAAGAACCAGTTACTGACACACTCTAACTGCTGGCGCTCACTTTCTGTTGAAAAGTGGTACAGCTTGGCGTCAAATATTCCCTACCATTTACTAGCTGTGCAAGCTACTTAACCGTTGTGGGTTTCAGGTGTCCTCAGTGAAATGGGCAGAAATGCGACCTACCTCATGTGAGGATTCAGCGGGGTGGCTTGGTGCCGTGGGAACTGTAGTAATGCAAGTAATCACTGTTGGCTTCACAGAAGCAGCCTGGGCAGGAGAGAGATTTGTGCTGACAAGTCCTTAGTGACCACTGAGGGCTCTTCAGGGAGACCGGTGGTGTTCACTTTAAGAGTGTTCAGTTTCCAAAGTGCTGGGATTACAGGCTGAGCCACTGAGCCTGGCCAAAAAAAATTTTTTTAAATGTATATGTATGCACATGAGATTAGGTTTTCATGTCAACACATACAGCAAAAGAAGGTGGAGTCAATTACCTAGAAAATTCTCTGCCCATAAAGTAGGGTAAATATGGTATTGTGCACAGACCCTTCAAATGGAGAACCACCGAGTCAGACCCTAGGTGGGAGTAACAGCAACCTGGCCGTTCAAACCGTTCTGTCTCCAGGGAATTGGGTCTCAGTGGGGGAAAGGGGGCAGATTTTGCCCTCTTGGGGACGTTTGGCAATGTCTGAAGAAGGACAGTTTCCTGAAATGCTGATGGGAATGTGAACCTGCCAGCCAGCTGTTCTGAAGGGCATTTTGACCTTAAAATATGCGTGTCCTTTGACCAGCACTTTCCCGCCTAGGAATTCATCCCAAGGAAAAACGTGTTCCTTGTGTCACTTAGGCACAATGACACTCACCACAGTTTTGGCAAAAACAACAGTCACTGGGGAACGACTTTCATGCCCCATTGAGACGTTCCTGGTGCTGCCACATGATTCAGCCATTGAGAATGATGCAAAAGTGCATGCCCTGACAGAGCAAGACGTTTCTCATGCACCATAGAGGGGAAAGCAGGTGACTACAAAGCCAAGTAAAGCATTTTAGGGCTGGGGCGCTACAGCTCACACCTGTAATCCCAGCACTTTGGGAAGCCGAGGTAAGAGGATTGCCTGAGCCCAGAAGTTTGAGATCAGCCTAGGCAACACAGTGAAACCTCATCTCTGCAAAAAATAAATCAGCCAAGCATGGTGGCACACGCCTGGAGTTCCAACTACTTGGGAGGCTGAGGTGGGAGGCATGCCTAAGCCCTGGAGGTCGAGGCTGCAATGAGCCAATCATGCCACTGCACTCCAGCCTGGGCAACAAAGTGAGACCCTGACTCAAAAAATATTTATTTATTTAGTTGGTTAGTTATTTATTGAGTTGGAGTCTCACTCGGTCGCCCAGGCTGGAGTGCAGTGGCACCCTCCTGGCCATTGCAGCCTCAACTTGCGGGGCTCTGGTGATCCTTCCACCTCAACCTTCCAAGTAGCTGGAACTACAGGCACGCGCTACCACGCCCGGCTAGTTTTTGATTTATTGTAGAGACGAGGTCTCACCAAGTTGCCCGGGTGGATCTCCAACCCACGGTCTCAGACAGTCCACTCGCCTCAGCATCCCAAAGTGCTGGGATTACAGGTTGAGCCACCAAGCTCGGCCAAAAAAAAATTTTTTTTAATGTATATGTATGCACATGTATAGAAAGAAGGTTGATGTCCAATAAGACATGAAAAGATGCTCAGTTTCACAGCCATCCGGGGAACGCAGAGTAAGACGGGGTACCTCGTTTTTTACCCATAAAATTGGCCATACATGAGAAATTAAAGATGGATAATTTGCAGTGTTGACAAGAGATAGGGATCAGATCTCATGTGCTGCTAGAGATATAATTTGATATAGCCTTTTTGGAGTGGAATTTGACTTTTTTTTTTTTTGACTGGATCTTTCTCTGTCACCCAGGCTGGAGTGCAGTAGTGCAATCATAGTTCATTGCAGCCTTCAACTCCTGGGCTCAAAACTCCTGAATAGCTGAGACTACAGGTGTGCACTACCATGGCCCCTAATTTTCTATGTTTCCATAGAGACAGGATCTCGCTATATTGCCCAGGCTGATCTCGACCTCCTGGCCTCAAGTAATCCTCCTGCCTCGGCCTCCCAAAGTACTGGGATTACAGGTGTGCACCGCATGCACCCTGCCTGGAATTTGACAACTCTATAAAAATGTAACTCTCCTATTACAGTGACTCTGCAATTTCATCTCGATGACTCTGTCCCACAAAAATACTTGCATAAGTGGACGAAGATGTACACTTTGTATTAATGATAAATTGGAAATGACCAAAATAACCCATCAGGAGGGGAGTGGGTCTATAAATCGCAGTCGGTTGAGGCAATAGAATGTTATCCAGTTGTCAAAGAAAACAAATGAGTTGGTGTGCAAAGCTCTCCAAGGCACGTTGCTAGGAGGAAAGAAGCCAATCGCAGAAACATACACATTGCGTGATCTTTTTGTGTAAATACCACACATGTATCACTATACACATACATGTCTACAAGTCCACGCACAGAGTTTTGACAGACTCACAGCAAACAGCAGTGACTACCTCTGTGAGGAGGCCTGGTGGAGGATATTTTACATTTTTTTCCAATAGTTTGCACGCATTCATGTCATACTTGGCCGAATTTTAAAAAACAAACAAAAAAGAACCATGGAAAGATGTTAGCTCTGGGTCTTTCTGGGCAGAGGGCTTGTGATTTTTTAAAATTTCTTTGGATTCATCAGGATTTTTCTGCTTTTTCTATAACGAACATATGTTACCTGTGCTATTTTTAAGCATTGTAAATTTTAAGAGGAATGATATTAACAGAATACCTTATTAAGGCTTTTTAAAATTTTGAGTTGGAGTCTTACTCCATCACCCAGGCTGGAGCACAATGGCACACTCACAGCCACCCCAGAGTCGACCCACTGGGCTCCGGCAATCCTTCTGCCTCAGTCTTCCAAATAGCTGGAACTACAGGCGTGCACTACCATGCCCAGCTAATTTTTTATTTATTGTAGAGATGAGGCCTTGCCAAGCTCCCTGGGCTGGTCTTAAACCCGTGGGCTCAGGCAATCCACTCACCTCAGCCTCCCAAAGTGCTGGAATTACAGGCTGAGCCACTGAGCACAGCCAAGGCATTTTTTTTTTTTTTTGAGTTGGCGTCTAACTCTGTCATTCAGGCTGGAGTACAGTGGCACAATCACTGCTCACCGCAACCTTGAACTCCTGGGCTCAAGTGATCCTCCTGCCTCGGCCTTCTGAGTAGCTGAGACTACAGGCACGTGCCATCATGTCTAGCTAAGTTTTATTTTTTGTAGAGATGAAGTCTTCCTGTATGGCCCAGACTGGTTTTGAACTTTTCCCAAAGTGCTGGGATTACAGGCATCAGCCACTGTGCCTAGCCTCAAAAGCATTTTAATAGAGACAACTAAGCAAAGCATAGGACACAGCCCCCTACCTTCCAGGGTTCTGAGATCTAATTGGGTTTTCTGCATCTTTCTATCTCTTACACATACGCACACACACACACATTACAAGACAGGGCATAGGCAGTAAGTGTTTCTAGGTCAAAGGATAAAGGAAATTGTGTACAGTGAGGGCGGCAAGGAAGGTGTCCTAGGGGGCGGTGGCAGTTAAACACTGCCTTGTAGAAACAGGAGGGCTTTAATAGACAAGAAACCCTGCAGTAATTGAAATGCTATTATCTGTGCTGGTGGCATCCTGCTCTGGGGATTAATGACCCTTGTTATCAATTAATTCTTCTTGGATTTCAGGCTAGATATTGGCTACTAGGACTTAAGTGGCTTTCTTTCACGTCTATCCTTCGTGGACACAGAAACCTTTCTGTACGTTTCAAAGGGAAAAATAAGTGGTGCGTCCATCCATCTCCCAGACTAAGACCACAACAAAGGAGAGGACATTCTTCCCGACGCGAAAACATAGTCTCATCCGCCGCTGCGGCCACTGGTGCTTAATCGTGAGTGGAGAAATGAGCTCTCTGGTGATGGTTTCACAGGTGTATACGTATCCCCAAATCCATCGAGAAATATACATTAAATATGTATAGCTTTTCATATGTCAACCATTTCTCAATAAAGTGGTTTATTAAAAAAAGAAAAGAAATGAGCTCTTTGAATGCTTTTCCTGTGCCAGGTTTGCTGGCATGCTGTCGGATGCATATCTTTATCATGGGCTAACTTCAACCCCTCACTCCATCCTTCAGGAAACCCCAGAAGGGGCCAGGCATGGTGGCTCATGCCTGTAATCACATTGCTTTGAGAGGACCACTTGAGCCCAGGGGTTTGAGACCAGCCTGGGCAACCTAGTGAGACCTCTTCTTTACAAAAAAAAAAAGTGGGGGAAAAAAAAAGTTGGGCATGGTGGTGCACCTGTAGTCCCAGCTATGCAGGAGGCTAAGGTGGGAGGATCGCTTGAGACCAGGAACTTGAGACTGCAGTGAGCACCATTGCACTCCAACCTGGATGACAGAGCAAGACTATCTCTTAAAAAAAAGAAAAAGGAAAAAGAAAGCCCAGGAGGTGGTTGTGTATCATTACCATTACACAGGTGAGAAAACTGAGACTCTGTCGGCCACAGAGACTGAGTTCAAGGCCCAGGGATAGGGGTCTGAATCTGCATCACAACTGCTTTGTACTGATGAGGTCAAGGACTTGGGTGACGTTCTCTCTGAGCTTCCAGCCTTCTTGGTGGGCAACTATATTCCACACCACCTAACCCAGGGCAGACATACCCAGCTTTCCATCTCTGCAGATCAGATCAGAATATGTCCACACCACACACTCCCTTCCTCTCTCTTTCCACCCCAACAGAGACTGAGCCTGAATGCAGATTCCAGGATCACGACTAGGATGCATTCAAGGCTTCTGCCCTTCAGGGCTCACTGGCAGGTGCAGGAGACAGACTCTCAGACACACAGTTTCAGTGGGAGGTGCTGTGGTAGGGAAGACACAGCCGGGATTTGGGGGAGGTGGAGAGAGGCTTCTCGGAGCAGCTATGTGTGAGTTGAGTCTCGAAGAACAGACAGAAGTTCCCTGGCCAAGAGAGAAGGAAGAAAGGAGACACCAGAAATGTAGAATGACACAAGGCATCCTAACAAGCGTTGATCACAGGCTGAGCATAAGGCTATTTTTCTTTTTCTTTTTTTTTTTTTTTTGAATTGGAGTCTCACTCTGTCGCCCAGACTGGAGTGCAGGGGCACGCTCCCAGCCACCGCAGCCTCTACCTACTAGGATCCGGCAATCCTTCCGCCTCAGCCTTCCAAGTAGCTGGAACTACAGGCACACGCTACCATGCCTGACTAATTTTTGATTTATTGTAGAGACGGGGTCTTGCCAACTTGCCCAGGTGGGTCTCGAACCCACAGGTTCAGGCAACCCACTCAACTCAGCCTCCCAAAATATTGGGATTACAGGCTGAGCCACCAAGCCCGGCAGGAGCTATTTTTCATGGATGCTTTCATGTGACAATCGCCTAGTCCTCTAAGGCAGGCACCAGTTTATCCTCACTTAAAGTGACTCGGTGTGTAGCTCTTAGGGATTAAAGGCCGGCATTGAACCCAGGTCTGTCTGGCTTGACCCTTCTTTTACACACCCTAACAGGGTAGCGGTTCTCAAGTGGGGGCAACTGGGTCCCAAGAGACATCTGGCAATGTCTGAATTTTTTTTCCCTTTTGGTCTTTGCTACTGGCCAGGCATGCCACTCGGCATCCCACAGTGCACAGGTTAGGTCCCCAACACGAAGAATGCTCCAGCCCCAACGTCAGCAGTGCTGAGGCTGACAAACATCCAGAGAGGAGACCCACCGAGTGCTGTGTCCTGGGCATCTCTGGGAATCTGGGAACCACAGTGCAGCAGGGAGGCCGGGCCTGGCCCACGTGAGCCTTGGGTTATAGCTTGGAGCCAGCCTGGAGATGTGAAGGGTGTTGGGTGTGGGCAGATTTGGGCCTTAGGCCCAGCACTCGGGCACTGTAGGAGAGGACAACTTAGGGGAGGCCAGGACAGCACTCCAGGGATCCAGATGAGATTCATGGGCAGAGGCAGAGAGAAAAGAGGGAGGAGAAAGCAGCTCTTCTGCACAGCTGACGGGTTGACACGGCATGTCCCACTATGAAGGACGGTACATTACAACCTCTAAATGAGAGGAGCGACCTGATTAGAGACAGAACGGAGGGGCTTCCCCTTGGGATGCGCACAGATTAACACGCTTATTCAAACAACCTCAGCGAGTGGCAGTGCAGCAGCCCAGCAGGGACACCTGGCCTGTGGGTCCTGATGGTCTCTGAGGCTCCCCTTGGTCTCCACGGAGTCCTCCATGTACTCCCCCCGCTTCCATGGGCTTCCATGTTTGTCCTGCTCTTTCCCAAATCCTTTGCATTTGGTCAATATCCTCCCACAGGATATTGATCAATATCCTTGCTCCTCCGAGCGAGGGCTCCTCTCTGGTCCTGTACCCAGCACCCAGCGAGGCTTTCCTCCACCGAGGCCCTGAGGGAAGGGACTCACCCAGAGGGCCATTTTCTGCAGGAGAGGGTAGGATTGCTTTGTGCCGGGGATCCAGGTGGAGTCATTTGAGCTGAGTTTAATCTTTTTGCTTCGTTCTGAAGACAGGAGGTTCCAGAAATGAACCTTCAAGAATTCTCTACCTTGAGTTAGCCACTGGTTGCCTCCTTCAAAAAGGCTAAGGTAGCCGGGCTCGGTGGCTCAGCCTGTAATCCCGTGCCTTTGGGAAGCTGAGGTGAGTGGATTGCCTGAGCCCACGGGTTCGAGACCCACCTGGGCAGCGAGACCTCATCTCTACAATAAATCAAAAAATCGGCCGGGCGTGGTAGTACGTGCCTGTAATTCCGGCTACTTGGAAGGCTGAGGCGGAAGGATCGCCGGAGCCCAGCAGGTTGAGGCTGTGGTGGCCGGGAGCGGCCACTGCACTCCAGTCTGGGCGACAGAGGGAGACTTCAACTCAAAAAAAAAAGGCTAAGGTAGGCCAAGCTCTCACCTGTAATCCCAATACTTTGGGAGCCCAAGGTGGGAGGATTGTTTGAGGCCAGGAGTTAGAGACCAGCCTGGGCAACATAGTGAGCCCTCCTCGCCACACACACACACACACGCACACACACACACACACACACACACACACAAAATCAAAAAATTAACCAGGTGTTGTGTTGTGCATTTGTAGTCCCAGCTACTTGAGAGGCTGGGTGGGAGGATTGCTTGAGCCCAGGCTGAAGGCTGCAGTGAGCTGATGATGCCACTACACTCCAGCCTGGGTGACAGAGTAGGGCCTTATCTCTATGTATATTTTTTAAAGGGCTAAAGTATTTGAGCCCTGGGACATGCTACTGGCTGTGGTTGGTGTTGCTACTGGTGTGTGTGTGTGTATGTGTGTGTGTGTGTGTAAAGACTTCTGGCCATAAGGACAGCCTCATTGCACCTTACATCATGTTAGTCCATGCTCTGCTCAGATGCCTCCGAGAGCACCCAGAATTACAAGATGAAATTCAGTGTGACACCTGAGTGCGCCATGGACCAGCACCACCTGGCCCTCGTGTCATCTACCTGCTTTTGCCTAAAATGAACCTGCCGTTCCAGCCCACCAGTCCTTTCAACACCCCCAGCCACACCCCATGAACTCCTGACCCCTCACTTTTCTCTGGGTGAGCCCCCCACCCCCTGCTCCGCCCCAGGGCTCCACCCCTCCCTCCCCTTCCTGGTGAAGATTCTGCCTTTTCTTGAATTCCCGCCTCTTCCCGACAGGGTCCTCACCTCCTGCAGCCCACTCGCTCCCCCAGTTTCCTTCAGCAACACTCACACATTTGGGGCCGTGCATTTTCACCCGTGGTCGGCCCTGTCTGTGAGTGTCCCATGGCTGGATGAGGGGTGATGACAAGGGAAAGTCGCCCATCTCCACCCCTCCCCCACGCCGACCCAAAGCACCGACTTCCAGTCTCTGTAGGGGTCCTTGTTTTGGACTTTGATGTGAATGGAATCGTGCCATATGTGGCCTTATGTGACGGGTTTCTTACATTCAGCGTCATCAAGGTTCTTCCACGTTGTAGCATGGGACAGCACTCCCTTCCTTTTTATGATCACCTAGTATTCCATTGTGTGGATAAACCCCATTTTGTCTATCCATTCATCCACGGATGGGCATTTGGGCTGCGTCCACCTTTGGACCGTCATGAATACTGCTGCTGTGAGCATTCACGAACAAGTCTTTATGTGAACATACGCTTTCATTTCTCTTGGAGTATTTACTGTTTTAATTGCTTTCTTTGATCCCTGGACATGTTTTATTTATTTTGACATTTCAAATGACGCTAGGACATGAGTTAAGTATGTGCAGAGAGGGCACGGGTTTAACCAAGCCTTAAGAAATACTGCTGTATGTGGTCAAGTGTGTTGGTGAAGTGGGCGGGAACCCTCATGCAGGGCAGGGATTGTGTCCTCTGTTTATTTTGGATCCACACGAGTGCTTGTGGAGTGACACAAACGACCCAATCCCTTCAGATTCTGCAGGTGTTTGTCGAGCTGAGCACTTTCCTGTGCCTGGATTCATCTACCCTGCAAGGTGTAGAAGTCCAGATAATCCAGACATTTATTCCCATTTTACAGATGGGGAAACCAAGCGAGGGGCATATGCCACAGTCCTGTGCCTTTGAGGAGTTCTAGAAAATTGAATCAAAATAAGTCATCGGAGTTGGAGGTCTAGCAATTTATCTTTTATTCCATCGGCCTCCCCTGTGGGAGTTAGATGCTGGGAGCTGTGCATTAAACAGGAAAAACTGAGTTGCCCCAACAGATGCACGACCTGGTGTTACTCATGTGACCAAAGGGATTCTTTATCAGACGAAAGAACGCGGCTGGGTTCTGTGGCTCAAGCCTGCCATCCCAGCACTTTGGGAGGCCGAGGTGAGGGGATTGCCTAAGCCCACGGGTTAAGAACAGCCTGAGCAATTTGGCGATACCTCGTCTCTACAATAAATTAGCCAGGTGTGGTAGCGCATGTCTGTAGTTTCGGCTACTTGGAAGGCTGAGGCGGAAGGATCGCCGGAGCCTAGCAGATCGAAGCTGCGGTGACCATGAGCGTGCCACTGCACTCCAGCCTGGGTGACAGAGTGAGATTCTAACTAAAAAAAAAAAAAAAAATGGAAGACCCCTGTCCTGGCCAGGTCCCTGGCGGCTGCAGAACACATCATTTGACACACCAGCTGGGCTTCTACCAGGGTCGTAAGTCAAAGTTTTGTAAATTGGATCATATTTTAGAGAACAGATAAAATAATGACTGTGAATCCTTGGGAAGAATCTGCATGTGAGGCGATAATCAGAAGCAGATTTATGATTTCTGTAAAGACAAAAATCAGAGATAAATGTCAGCAGCGCCAGGAGTCCTGTGATAATTAATTCAGAGCCTACTGGCATAATAGGTACTGGTATAGCTTTAAAGATTTTTTGAAATTTAAATCTCACAAAAGCAGAAACCAAAAATTTTTTTGAGGTGTTACCAATCTCCAGCTCAAGAGTTGGGGAAACTGAGGCTCAGGGGTATTAAGTAACTTGTTCAATGTCAAAGAGTTAAGAGGCAGAGCTCAGATTTCAACACAACTCATATGTTTTTGACAGCTCTGGGTTTTTCCAGGAGACAGGGCAGTGGTTATGTGTTGACTCTGAGGCCAGACTGCCTGGCCAGAGCACCAGCTCTGTCCCTTACACACTGTACATCTGTTTTTTGGGTTGTAAAATGAGCTACAAAAGCACTACCTTAAAAGATGGCAGTTGGGCGTGGTGGCTTACACCCGTAATCCCAACATTTTGGGAGGCTGAGGTGGGAGGAGTGCTTGAGCCCAGGAGTTCAAGACCAGCCTAGACAACATAGGAGACCTCATCTCTACCAAAAAAAAAAAAGGATGTGGTGGTATGTACCTGTAGTCCTGGCTACCTGAGAGGCTGAGGTGGAAGGATCATCTGAGTTCAGGAGGTCGAGGCAGCAGTGAGCCATGATCATGCCAGGGCACTTCAGCCTGGGTGACAGAGCAAGACCCTCAAAAAAAAAAGATAGCTGTGAAATTTAAATAAGATGATTTATTTAAAGCACCTGGCACACAGCAAATGCTTAATAAATGTTAGCAATCATCATGCTGAACTGCTCCTAGAATGAAACAATCAGTCCCAGCAACAGCATTTATCAAGCACCTACAGTTCACAGCACTGTCCAATGCCCCAACAGCATTATACACGGGCATTGTAATAGGATCATCAGTGGCCTGTAGCCACTTACTCACTGCGGGACTTTGGAAAACTGCTTACCCTCTCTGAACTTCAGTTTTGGCAAAAAAGGGCTACAGCTAGCACCCAGCCCCAAAGGGTCATTGTGAGAGGATTTAATGAGCTATACACTGTGAAGGGACTTAGACCAGGAGTCACCCAAACGACATTGCTATTACTATGTGCTGGGAGCTTTCTCTTTTTTTTTGAGTTGGAGTCTCACTCTGTCGCCCAGGCTGGAGTGCAGTGGCACGCACGCTCACGGCCACCCCAGGGTTGACCTGCTGGGCTCAGGCGATCCTACCGCCTCAGCCTTCCAAGTAGCCAGAACTACAGGTGCGCACTATCATGCTTGGCTAATTTTTTGATTTATTGTAGAGACAAGGTCTTGCCAAGTTGCACGGGCTGGTCTCGAATCCCTGGACTCAGGCAATCCTCTCGCTTCCGCCTCCCAAAATGTGGGGATTACAGGCTGAGCCGCCGAGCCTGGCTGGGAGCTGTCTACATGCTCTTTCCAGAGACCTCGCCACAATCCTAGGATGTGGTTTCACAGAGGAAGACACTGAGGTCAGAGAGGTCGATATTGCTCCGGGTCGCACAAGCAGTCGGGATGGAGCTGGGTTTTATACTCAGGCCCATCTGACATCAGATGTGCCGTGTGGGTTGTCTGTCCAACAGCCATTCCTCGGTACCCCGTTCCCCGATTTTTTGAGGTGTACATCATCTCATGTGTAGGGAGTGAGGTTTATTCCTAGTCTCAGAGGAATATGTGTAATTTGGGTCTGCTGGGAAGAAGATGCTAAGAGCACGTTAGACGTGCAGGAGAAGTACTGAGAAGTCATCCATGAAGGATGACAGGGAGGGAGCAAGCAGGAGGGGGTAGGGAGAACCTTCAGGTTGTGGTGTGGGTCTGACACTCGGGAAAGGAGAGGGGGAGGGAAGGAGGACAGAGCTGGAGGAAGCACAGACTGCAGCCCGGCTCTGAGAAAGTCTCAGCTAGCCTGATGGGGAGTTAGAGTTCCACCGTGGGCAATGCACCCACGGTGCACCATATTTCCCCCGCCCCAATGCACAGTGATAGCCTGGGAGCAGCCTGGGGAGAGCAAAGCCTCTGCATGAAGTCTATCTGATGGTGTGGTACCCAGAGGCTGTCAGATAGCTACATGCACCGCAGCCGTTCTCTTGAGGGGAGGTCGGGTGGCACATCTCCACGGCTGCTACAGGTGCATGTTATGAGTCTAAGCCAGCCAATCACAGCGGTTCTACTCCCCTTGGTAGCTCCTGGTTTGGGCAGGAGTATGTGATGCTCCAGGACTGGTGAGACATAAGGGGGAAGTCCTCTGGGGGGCTTGTGGGAAAGGTGTGTTCTGTCTGTCTCTCAATGCAGCCGTATGGGGATGTGGTGTCTAGAGCTGTGGAAGCCACCTCTTGAGATCATGAAGGGACAAGCATAAAGGTGAGAGTCAACATACTCAAGAAGGCAAAGCAGGGAGATGAAAAGAACACGTGGTCTTGATGACAGCAATATGTCCCTGAATTAACCACTCTGAGATATCCTCCCTCAAGAAACTTGTCATGTGAGATAAGTCCCTTATTGAATTATCTATTGCTATGTAACAAATGATCCCAAAACTCAACAGCTTCCAACGACAAACATTTATAACTTACACGGTTTCCAAGAGTCAGGAATCCAGAAGCAGATAAGTTGTGAGCTTCTGGTCCAAGGTCTTTCATGAGGTTGCAGTTAAGCCGCTGGGCAGGGGTGCAGTTATCAGAAAGTTTGACTGGGGCTGAGAGATTCTTTCCCAAGATGATGCATTCACATGGCTGGTGGCTGGAGGCCTCAGTTCCTCACCAAGTGGGTCTCTCCATAGAACAGCTTGAGTATCCTCACAACATGGCGTCTGGTTTCCCCTGTATGAAAGGGATCTCAATGAGAGAGAAAGGAAGATGCCATATGCTTTATAATACCTCTGAAAACACACACTGTCTTCTGTCTTATTCTGTTTGTTAAAAGCAAGTCACTTAGTTCAGTTCACACCCAAGGGAAGAGAAATTAAGCTCTACCTTCTAAGGGGTGGACTATTAATGAATTTTTGGAATTAAAGCTGCCACAGCTACTTTTGGTTGGGTCTTCTTTATTTACAAAGATCCCAAAGCCAATAGTCTTTAAGTCACACAGAGCCAAGGTGGGCAGGGGAAATTTTGTGCTCAGGAGATTACAACAAACCCAATAACCCCTGGAAGACCTTTCAACCCAGAAACACTCCACATCTATAGGATTCTTGCAGAGTGGGTCTGCTAAAAAAAAGATAGGCCTGTATAAACCTGTCCTACCTCAAGTGAATTTAAATAAAATTATTCACTAAGAAATATGAAAAGTACAAAAAAATGGGAAAAGGAATAATTGAACAGCTCCCTTGAACCACCACCCAGCTTAAGAAATAAAACAATCTGCACCCAACAAAGGTCTCTTTGAACACATACAGAAATCCATGGCAGACACTGTATAAGAAATTAATTAATTAATTAATAAAACACTCATGCAGGGGAATCAATATCTTCATATATTCTGATCATTGTTCTTCTCACCCCCAGTGGGAACCATTAACCATATTTGAATGCTTTTCATACCTGTGATTTTCTTTAATTCTTTAACTATGCATGGTGTAGACTAAGGTTATATATGGCATTATTTTGCATATTTCTAAACTTTGTAGAAAAGGAGTCATATTGAACGTATTCTTTAGCAACTTGCTTTTGTCTCCAATCTTTCTGTCAGTAAGATTCAACCATCGAAGGATGTGAAGAAATTGGAACCCTCACACATCACTGGCAGGCAGGGAAAATGGTGCAGCTGCTTAGGAAAACAGTCTGGCAGTTCTTCAAAAAATTAAACACAGAGTTGCTATATGACCCATTCACTCCTAGGTATATACCCAGGATAAGTAAATGAGTCCACAGAAAAATCTGTACGTGAATGTCCATAGTAGTGTTATTTAAATAGTCAAAAAAGTGAAAACAACTCAAGTGCCCATCAATGGATGACTGGATACATGAAATGTGGTATATCCATGCAGTGGAATATTATTTGGCCGTAAAAAGGAATGAAGCACTGATACATGCCATAGCATGAGTGAGCCTTGATATCACGCCAAGTGAAAGAAGTCAGACACAAAAGACCACACATTACATGATTCCATTGATATGGAATGTCCAGAATAGGCAAATCTAGAAAGTAGATTGACCTGGGGAAGAGGGTGGAGAGGAATGGGGAATGTCTGCTGAATAGGTACAGGGTTTCTTTTTGGGGTGATGAAATCATTTTGGAATTAGAGAATGGTGATGGTGGCACAACTTTGTGAGTATACTAACAGTCATTGCATTATACTCTTTAAAAGAGTCAATTTTATAATATATGAATGATATCTCAATAAAAGACGATTTAGCCATATTATTAGGCTCATTTTCACTACTGTCTAGTAATCCACTGGTATGAGTGCTTTCCATTCTCCTGCTAATAAACATTTGTTTATTTCTCACTCTGCTGCTATTGCAAGCAATGCTGCTGCAGACAGTCCCTGCATCTCTCTTTGTGCATGCATGAGGGTTTCTTGACGGTACACACCAAGATGTTGGTTACTGAGGTGTAGGGTTTTTGCATCTTTAACTTCACACCCCCCCCCTCCAAAACTCCTTCCCGAGTCTAGGGAGAGAAGGCAAGGAAGCGAGCTCTGCCTCCACCCTTGGCCCTGCAAACCTCCCGAGGTCTCAGAAAATAGGGCAATTGGAATGGAAAACAAATAGCACAATCAAATGGTGGGCTGTTTCCCCTGCTGCCGCCGTTTGGAGACCCGCTAGATGGGCAGTGGGGCCTCCCCCACCAGAAAATATTAACAGCATTTAATGAATATTCACAAGGATTCATTAAACATTTCCCCGTGTGGCTGAGCAAAACAGTGTTCAAACCCCCAAGCCATTAACAAAAAAGGAAGAAGAAATATTACAGGGACGATATGCACAAGCTAAAAATGCCACAAGCAAAAAGTAGCTGTTACTATTATTATTTTTAAACTCAACTTCATTTCACTGATGTTTAAAAGGGGTCCGGTGTCCTAAGTCTTTGTGAAGACTTGCCACAGGACAGTCCTGATTAATATGACTACGATTACATTTTTCAACTTCATATACACAGAAAGTTATCTTCATCACAGCAATAATATTTAAACGAGACATTTAAGTTGGAAAGAATTTCTTTAGAAGCCGTCTCATTGGATGCCCACAGCTACCTGGTAGGATGGTCCAAGCACTATTATTTCCATTTGACAGACAAGGAAACTGAGGCCCAGCATCATTCATGGACTCGCCCAAGGTCAAGGTCACTGTCCTGAATTGAGGCTATTGTATCCTCAGTGCTTTAGCCATTGTCTGAGGAAAGTTGACCTCATGACTTCATCACCCTTGACCACAGCAGACTAGGCCAGAAATGAGTCTGACCCAAAGACCAAGACTGAGAGGTGGTCTTGTGTAAGAGTGCTGTCCCGCAAAGGTGCCCTCCACTGGCAGGTGGCCAGAAGAGCCAGATAGATCTGGGGAGTCTAAGTCTATGAGATGTGCACATAGGAGAATTGGGAGCTTGGACAGAATCTGAAAGACCCATCGAGGGGGAAAAAGAACCATGAGTTAGCAGAAGCCATGAGTCAGTAGAAACCATGAGTCAGCAAAAAGTCATGAGTCAGTAGCAACCATGAGTCAGCAGAAGCCACGAGCCCTTGGAAGCCCAAAGCAACACAGGCCACAGACCTGAGATGGGCAGGTGGAGTGGGGGACTCTAGAAGTCAAGCTGGAGAGGGGCTGAGCCAGTTTATTGGCAGGACACTTAAGGAGGGCACAACTCATGTCTGCCTCTGAGAGAACTGCAGGATCGCTGAGGGGTAGCTGATCCTCGGTGCTTCCTACTCCTGCGAGACCTGGCTCTGCCTTACTAAAGACTGACCGCCCCTCCCTATTTCCTGTACTTGGAGCCTGTGAGGGATAAGGCCTGTGTTAGTCATCTTCTGGTACTGGATAATTACCTAGCAAGTTAGTGGCTTAAAAGTGGCTTAAAACCCACTTTTACTAACTACCTTTTGGATTCTGTGGAATTGGGAAGGAGCACAGCTGGGTGGTCCTGGCTCAGGTGTCTCAGGAAGTTGCAGTCAAGATGTGGGCCTGAGGCCAGGGGTGTGGTGGCTCACGCCCATAATCCCAGCACTTTGGGAGGCTGAGGCGGGAGAATTGCTTAAGCCCAGAAGTTTGAGACCAGTCTAGGCAACAGTTAGCTGGGCGTGGCGGCACGCACCTGTAGTTCTAGCTACTTGGGGGGCTGAGGCAGATGGATCACCCAAGCCCAGGAGGTCGAACCTGCAGTAAGTCGTGATTATGCCATTGCATTCCAGCCTGGGCAACAGAGTGAGACCTTGACTCAAACAAAGCAGCAAAAAGCATGTGGGCCTGAGTTGCCACGGTTTGAAGGCCTGACTGAGGCTGGGGTGCTGCTTTCCAGGTGATTCACTCGCATGGCTGTTGGCTGGAGGCCTCAGTTCCTCCCCACAGGGACCTTCCCATGGGGCTGTTTGAGATTCCCCACCTCATGGCAGCTGGGTTCTCCATGTGTGATCCAGGAGAGAACAAGGAGACAGCCACAGTGCACTGGTTAACCCTGCCTTGGAAGTCACTCACTGTCATCTAGCCACATTCCTTTCCTTAGAAGTGAGTCATTAAGCCTGGCCAGCATGCAAGAGGAGAGGAATTAGCCTCCACCTTTTAAAGGGTGGAGTATCAAAGAATTTGTGGGCTTTTAAAACCGCCCCAAGGTTCAAGTCATATAATTGGCAATTGGTGAAACTGGGATTTATCAATCCACTCAGTCCACAGATATCAGCACTTACATCTTCACCTACCAATATGGTAGCCACTAGTCACATAGGCTATTGAGCACTTGAAATATGACCATTCTGTCACCCAGACTGGAGTGCAGTGGTACAATCATGGTCACCACAGCCTCGACCTGCTGGGCTCAGGTGATCCTTCCACCTCAGTCTTCCAAGTAGCTAGGACTACAGGTGTGTGCCACTGAACTTGGCGGATTTTTTTAAATTTAATTTTTAAAATTTATTGTAGAGACAAGGTCTCGCCAAGTTGCCCAGGCTGGTCTCGAATCCCTGGACTCAGGCAATCCTCTCGCTTCCGCTTTCCAAAGTGTGGGGATTACAGGCATGGGCCACTGCACCCAGCCAATTTTACTTAATTTAAAATTAAAAACCTGTTCATTCAATGATTGAAACACTTATGTATGTTTAGAACAACTTGGGTGAGTGAATCTCCTCTCTCCTTAAATTTTATGAAATTAAAATGAGATTAAGTATTTTCATTGAAAATTTAGCACCCCAAGACACACTGAGTTTTAATTTATTTAATTTATTTTTTATTTTATTTTATTTTTTAAAGTAGAGATGAGGTTTCACTGTGTTGCCTAGGCTGGTCTTGAACTCCTGGGCTCAAGCAATCTGCCCACCTTGGCCTCCCAGAGTACTGGGATTACAGGTGTGAGCCACTGCACCCGGCCCACAAGACTTAGTATGATCAAAAAAGAATGCAAACTATCCCATTCACATTTTTATATTGATCATGAACTGAAATGATAATATTTAGGGTATATTGGGCAAAATAAAATAGTAGTCAAATTAGTTTTACCTGCTTCTTTTTACTTTTTCATTTTCTTTTCTTTCTTTCTTTTTTTTTTTTTTTAGAGACATGGTCTCACTCTGTTGCCCAGGCTGGAAAGCAGTGGTGTGATCATAGCTCACTATAGCCTTGAACTCCTGGCTTCAAGCAATCCTTCTGTCTAGCCTCCCTGCGTGAGCCACAGCACCCAGCCTCTTTTTGCTTTTTTAAGGTGGTTGTTAGATACTTTTAAATTAGGCATACTGCTCACCTTTCATTTCCATTAAGGGCATCATGTTCCGTATTAAACCCTGTGTTATGACAGTCCCTACCTTCATGGCGCTTACAGTTCAAAGACAGCTATTAAGAAATTACTCCCAAGAGCCCATTGAAAAATGACTGTGCCAGGTTCGGTGGTTCAACCTGTAATCCTGTGCCTTTGGGAGGCTGAGGTGAGTGGATTGCCTGAGCCTGAGGGTTTGAGACCCGCCTGGGCAATTTGGCGAGACCTCATCTCTACAATAAATCAAAAATTAGCCAGGCGAGGTAGCACACGCCTGTAGTTCCAGCTACTTGCAAGGCTGAAGCGGAAGGATCGCCGGAGCCCAGCAGGTAGAGGGTGCGGTGGCCGGGAGCGGGCACTGCACTCCAGTCTGGGCGACAGAGTGAGACTCCAACTCGAAAAAAAAAAAAAGAAAAGAAAAATGACTACTACAGAGCAGAGGTGAGGGGAGCTCTGCGTTTCACAGGGGACCTGGCCCAGGTGGGTCTGTCTCCCAAGCAAGCCTGTGGTTTGAGAGGGGAGAGAGTTCAGAAGCCCAGCCCTGGGAACATGGGGCAGGCGGTAGGGGCTCCGTGCTGGGGGGAGGGGGCGTGGGGACTGTGCCAGCTCCTTGGAGTTCAAGGCCAGCGGAAGTGATTCACCGGGAGCGCTGTCACTTTGATGTGCAGGCGTGCGGCTGCAGTGGGGGCCGGGCTGCCCTCAGCTGTCACGTTGGCACTTGCCGCTCTGGCTCTGCCTACGCAGTCGCCAGGCTCCGGAGGCCTCCCCGGGCCTTCTGGGTGTGGCCTCCTGCGACTGTGCTGGAAATCACCTGAGCTCCCACAAAAGCCAAGCCCCAAGCAGGGTGCTGGCCCTGGCTCTGCCCTATGGCCAGCTCTGAGCTCTGAACCTCTGGGTTCCCTCTCAAGCACAGGCTGGAAGGTGACTTTGACAGCTGCACTCGGGCTGGACTATGGCACCTGGGACTCTGTTGGACCCTACTGCTGGCCAGTGTGTTGTTCAACGCAGCCTCAGGTGATCCAAATTCCTTTGCCACCGAACTGGTCCCTTAGCTACGTTTCTCCTCCCTCAAATCTGCCCTTCTTATAGTCACCCAAATTCTCTGTGTTCCCAGAACACACCAAACTTGCAGCTGTCTCAGGGCCTTTGCACTTGCAGCATCTTACTAGAACACCTCCCTTCAGATATTTACACAATTGGCATCTTCTCATCATGTAAGCCTCAGCTCCAGAGTCACCTGCATCCTTAAAGTCCCCTCCTTACGGTGACTCTGTCTCGTGTCCCTGTGGATCTTTGTTCAGATCCTACTGCTCACAGTCTGAAATTATCTTATTTGTTTGTTGTTTTATTTGTCATCTGTTTCCCCCACCAGAAACTAAACTCTGCTAGAGTGGGAACTTGTGCAGTGCCTAGAACAGTTCCTGGCAGGTGCTCAAAAAATATTTGTTGAATGAATTCATTCATCTTCCTAAAACGCAGATCTGAAAACAATTATGGAGACCTCACAGGAATGTGGACAAATGTTTGTGATGAAATGCTAAGTTAAAAAAAGAACAGAAAAACGATACCCTCTGATAGTGTGCATATGAAATATGTACGTGCTGGGACAAGAAGGAAATGCGCAAACGGAAAATAGTTACATGCTGGGAAGCAGTCTACAGGTGACTGCTATTTTTCAAACTCTTATTTAATGTGGTTATATTGTTTTTTAATAACTGTGTTATTGAGATACCGTTCATATACTGTGAAGTTCACCTTTTAAAGCATACAATTTAGTGGTTTTTAATGTATGCTCAAAGTTGTGCATAGAGCTAACTCCAGAACATTTTCATCATCCCCAAAATCCCTACAGCCGTCAACAGTCATTCCCATTCCCCTCTCTCCATCCCTGCCACACGCAGCCACGGATCTCCTTTCTGTATCTATGGACTTGATTGTTCTGGATATTTCATAGCAGTGAGTCACACGAGAAGCGGACACGAGAAGCGGTCTTCTATGGCTGGCTTCCTTCACTTGAATTATTTCAGTTACCTACTCTTTCTTTCCTTTCCTTTTTTATTTCTTGTAGAGACAAGGTCTTGCTCTATCACCCAGGCTGGAGTACAGTGGTGTGATCATGGTTTACCGCAACCTCCAACTCCTGGGCTCAAGCGATCCTCCCACCTCGTCCTCCTGAGTAGCTAGAAACATAGGCATGTGCCACCACGCCCAGATAATTTTTTTTTTGTAGAGATGGAGTCTCATTATGTTGCCCAGGCTTGTCTCAAACTCTTGGACTCAGGTGATCCTCCTGCCTTGGCCTCCCAGAACCACAGCACCCAGTTCGGTTAAACTGTTTTGACCACTCACACAAAAGGTGTGGTGGAACGTTCTCCCTTACCAGTCTACAAATATGGTCTTGTCATTTCCCTGGCTCCAGAATCCCAGCGGTTTCCCAGCCCTTACAAGAGGGACATAGCCAGTTCCTGGCTATCCTTCCAGCATATTCTCCGACTCCTTTCTCTGAGCCCTGCTGCACCCTGAGACATGCTAGCCGTGCACCCTCAGATGCCATGCCTTTGCCAACGCCATTCCCTCTTCTGCTTCCTGGAAATGATCACCCGCACACTGTAAAATTGGCCTCAGATGGCCCTTTCTTTGTGAAGATGTCCCTCCTCTCGGTCCTCTGTCTGTAACTCTCTCAACAAGGACTCATTATTTGATCTGTTCCCTGCCTGTTTCCTGCCTTGGCCTGTGATTGGAGCATCCCTAGGGTCCCACTCACCTTTGCCTCTCTCTCCCCGTCCACTGTCCCTGGCACCCAGAAGACACTCACTAAAGCCAGATGACTGCAGGTATGAATGGAGCTGCCGCTGTGGTTGACTGCATGGGAATCCAGCAGTGCCACATATCAGCAAAGAAGACATTAAAAGGTCAAGGTTAAAGTGTGGGCTCAGGAGTCAAAGCGTTCGAATCCTGACTCTGCTACTTGCTAGTTGGGTGGGTGGCCACTTGGTGATCGTTCCCTCATCTTTAACATAGGCATAATTTCTCCCACAGAATGGAGCTGCTGGGAGGATTGGAAGTAAATAAAACATCTAGCACAGAGTAATTGCTCAATAAGTGTCTGTTGTCTTTTTTTTAAATTATGGTATGTGCTGGGTGAGTTGGTATGCACCAGTAGTTCCAGCTCTTTAGGAGGCTGAAGCAGAGGATGGCTTGAGTCCCGGAGTTCAAGGCTACAGTGAGATATGATCATAGAACTTACCGTACTCCAGTTTGGGCAACATAGCAAGACCTTGCCCCTTAACAAAAAAGGTATAATATACATGACATATAGTTTCCATTTGAACCTTTATAAGCATACAATTCAAGTGGCATTCAGTAAATTCACATTGTTGTGTCATTAAGTGTTTTTATTAACAATACTACTTTTTTTTTTAGTTGGAATCTCACTCTGTCGCCCAGACTGGAGTGCAGTGGCATGCTCCGGGCCACCACAACCTCGATCCTTCCGTCTCAGCTTCCAAGTAGCCGGAATTACAGGCGCGCACTACCACACCTGGCTAATTTTTGATTTATTGTAGAGACGAGGTCTCACCAAGTTGCCCGAGTGGGTCTCGAACCCGTGGGCTCAGGCAATCCACTCACCTCGGCCTCCCAAAGTGCTGGGATTACAGGCTGAGCCACCGAGCCCGGCCAATAATGCTACTATTATGTAATGTTTTTGTTGGGCTGGAGTGCAGTGGTGCGATCATAGCTCACCGCAGCTTCAAACTCCTGGGCTCAAGCAGTCCTCCTGCCCTAGCCTCCCACGTAACTAGGACTGTAGATGCATGCCACCATACCTGGCTAACTTTTAAAATTTTGTAGAGATAGGGTCTTCCTATGTTGCCCAGGCCAGTCTCAAACTCCTGGTCTCAGGCGATCCTCCTGCCTCAGCCTCCCAAAATGCTAGGATTACAAGTATAAGCCACGGCACCTGACCTCTGTCAGAAGTCTTAATGGTGTCAGTTTTGCTAGAGACAAGACATGTTATTTTCTAAACCAGTTATGGACTTGTCTAATCTCTGCTTTCCCTAAACCATTTCACCCTCCCGGGAATCCTGGGAAGTTTAATCCCGTCTATATGGGAGAGTCTGAGAATGCTAATGGTGCATCTGTGGGTACCCGACAGCAAATAGCAGAGGTGAGGCTGACCCCCAGACCCATGCACCTGTCCACTACCTACCAATGGCCGCCTGCTAGATTGCGATGACCCCTGTCTGACCAAACCACTTCTCCGAGGTTTTGACTTTGGCCCTGGGAGGGGAGTAGCTAAGTGGGAACAAAGGCAGACCCATTCCAGGCCAGGTGAGCCAGGCCAGTGGCTCTGGCATCCTCAACCCCACAGCAGGGCTGGGCAGGGCAGGGGCCGGGAGCCTTGTCGAGCCGCTGATGTCTTTATGCGGCCGGGATTGACTCCCCCACAGCAGGCCCAGCGTGCATCACCCCTGTGACAAATGATAAAGATCTCACTCCGGTATGAGATCCACTCTAGGAACTGAACGGAGACAATTGAAAAGCGCTGCACCCCAGCCGCTGAAGCTGAGAGCCGCAGATTCTGCTGATTTCAGGTCTTCTGTGCGGATTTGCTGATCCTGGGGAATCTTAGCTATTTGGGTTTTTAATAGAGTCTCTGGGCCTCCTCGTAGGGAACCGGCGCGCTGGAACTCAAAGACCTATCTCGTCAAACTCGTGGCATCACAGCACAGAGACACCACGAGTGTCTGTCATTCAGCCAATCAAGTTTCATTCGGGGGGGACTCATTCTGATGGCTAATTCCTCACTGCTTCCCCGGGAAACTCTTAAAGGGGTCCCCTCTTTACTATTTCCTTTGTCACAGGGACAAATATTTGCCCTTGCAATTGGATCCCGCCTCCTGCCACCATTGCGATATCTTAGCAGCTCCTGAGAGCTCGACAAACACCAGTCAGCCAGCTCAGGGCAGCTGCCACCGACCCCTTGAGCGTGTGAGTGAACATGACAAGTGGCTGGTGACATGCTCAAGTCACTCATTTGTGTCGCCACGTTTAGCCGTCTGACTGTGCACTTCTAAGTGAAACGGTCTCGCCCCAGGTGATTCCAGTTCAAAGTGCCTTTGGAAGCAGTCATGCAATCGGCCGATAAACTTAAGAGTCATGGTGTACATGGAGTGTGGGACGCTGGATAAAAACCCATGACAACCTGAGCTGCTGCTCGCTAAGGCTTAGGCCCTGGTCACACCAGGCCAGTGACATTCCAGGGCTGGGCATAGTGGCTCACGCCTATAATCCCAGCACTTTGGGAGGCTGAGGTGAGAGGATCGCTGGAGCCCAGGGATTTAAGACCAGTTTGAGCAACAGAGCGAGACTTTGTGTCTATGAAAAAGTCAAAAAACTATCCGGGCGTGGTGGCGCTTGCCTGTAGACCCAGGCACTTGAGAGGCCGAGGCAGAAGGATCGCCTGAGCCAAGGAGGTTGAGACTGCGGTGAGCCGCAATTGGACCACTGCACTCTAGCCTGGGCCACAGAGCGAAACTCCAACTAAAAAAAAAAAGCATTTCAAAATGGAAGAGACTGGGCACATGCAGATAAATCATGGTACATGTATAGAAGGGGTTGGTCTTTAAGCACTGAAAAGGGAGAGGAGCATTTTCTGTATTGGACATTAGTCACCCGACTTCCCACCTGGATACTTTTCCCTCCATCTGCACGCTTTTCCATCTGTACCAAGCCCCCGGCACATGTGTATTTGGCATACAATAGGTGTTTAATAGAGGACCTGGCTCTCACCCTTTATCCTCCTTGGGGGTTCACAAAGTGAGCCAGTTATCTTACGCCCGAGGAGCGGGTTTGTGGGGGCAGCTGGGAGTAGGGGAGAAGATTGATCTGGGCGTATTCGAAAGAAGAGGTCCACAGGGTATAGTTAAGTGAAAAAAGTAGGTTATAAGCAGTGTGTACCTTATGACCCACGTTTCTGTAAAAAGAAAATTCTGTATTTACATGTTTGTTTAGAAAAGTCTGGGAGGGACCACACCACATCAGCACTGGTTACCTCTAGGAAGGGCGGAGTAGGAGATGGGAATGGAAACTTTTTGCATTCTACTTTCTAAAGCGTGTGTGTGTGTGTGTGTGTGTGTGTGTGTGTGTGTGTTTACAATAGGCATTGTATTAATTTTATAATTAAAAATCTAATAAAGACTTTCAAATGTGCTTGAGGAATAGAATAACTGAGCTTCCAAAATATTTGTATTTGGCCTTTGTCACAGATGTATGGAGCTGAGCTGTCAGTTATCCTGTTGGGTGTGTGTATTTTATTCCTATTTAAAAAAAAAATTTTCCAGATAGGATCTTGCTCTGTTGCCCTGGCTGGAGTGCAATGGTACAATCCTACCTTACTGCAGCGTTGAACCTCTGGGTTCAAGTGATCCCCCCACATCAGCCTCCCAAGTAGCTGAGACCGAGGGCATGCATCACCACGCCTGGCTAATTTAAAAAAATTTTTTTTTTGTAGAGACAAAGTCTCACTATGTTGCCTATACTGGTCTCTAACTCCTGGGCTCCAGCAATCCTCATGCCTTGGCCTCCCAAGAAACTGGAACTACAGGCATCAGACACCGTGCCTGGCTAATTTTCAAAAAAAACTTTTAGAGGCAGGGTCTGTTTTTTATTCCTTCAACCAGACTGTGAGCTTCACAAGGGCAGCAACTGGGTCTCCTCAAAGTACCAGTAATACCCACCCCAATGCTAACTTCCCCCTTTGCTGGGTGTACCCATGCTACACGCCTCATGGAGTTTGATTTCACCTACTTGAGAATTTCACTTCCATCCACAATAAAAGTCCACCTTTGCCATCTTCAGGGTATAGCCAGAGTGGAGAAAAATTGAGGTACCAGTGCTGACCATTTCAAGCCTGATCTGCCTCCAAATGGGATCAGACATTTGTGAACGTTTGTGACCAAATGTGTAGTGGACCATGTTTTTTGGGAGGCCTGAGCAATCGCCACTCCCTCATTCAACTGACAACACTTTTCTAAACTAGCAGGACTTGAAAATGTCTCTCTTGGCAGGGCACAGTGGCTCACGTCTATAAGCACAGCACTTTGGGAGGCTGAGGTAAGAGGATTGCCTGAGCCCACAGGTTCGAGACCAACCTGGTCAACTTGGTGAGACCTCATCTCTATAATAAATTTAAAAATTAGCCAGGTGTGGTGGCACGTGCCTGAAGTTACAGCTGCTTGGAAGGCTGAGGCTGAACAATCACCTGAGCCCAGTAGGTTGAGGCTGTGGTGGCTGTGAGCATGCCCCTGCACTCAGCCTGGGTGACAGAGTGAGACTCCGACTCAAAAGAAAAAAAAGAAGGAAAAGAAAATGTCACTCCTAATGAAAGAAGATAGTAGGTTGCAATGTAGAAGACAAGCTCTACCTTCCTTCTGAGCCAGAATTCTAAAGGCCTGGGTTCCAGAACACACGTGGTTGTGTTTCCTAAAGTGAGTTCCATGGAGCCCCAGGTCTGTACAGTGCTATGTGAAAGGGTTCCATGGTTAATTATGTTTGGAAAACGTGTCTTACTATGGACCCTCTTGGCAAGTCACATGCTTATGAGCACACAAAAGGCTCTGAAAAGTCTTGCAGTAAAGAGGCAGGTTTCACTTTGGCCAATCCCACATATCTCCAGATCATTTGATCACAGAGCTTGCTGTTTCATGAACAATTCTGAACACGTCATGTTTCTGAACATGTTTCCTGTAAGATGCGTTGGAAAATGCTGCCCTAGAATGTTCTCAGCCAGCTGCCACGAAGAAATGTCTGATCCCACTTGGAGGCAGATCAGGCTTGAAACTGTCACCACTGGTACCCCAAGTTTCCTCCACTCTGGCTATACCCCGAAGATGGCAAAGGTGGACTTCCATCGTGGATGGAAGTAAGACATCCTATCTCCCAATTGCTAAGAGAACACACTATGCTAATTCTTGGTGCTTCTGAGAGACGATGCGATCACTGTTTAGTGCCTTGTGCAAAAGTGTCACGAAAATAATGTGAGATCTGGGGTCAGACAGACCTAGACTTAGATACCGATTCTACCATGGACTCATTGTGTGACCTTGGGTAAGTCCCTGTACCTCTCTGAGCCTTTAAAAAAAATGGAAAGTTCAACAGCCAAAAAGAAGAACAAAATCATGTCTTTGGCAGCAACATGAATGCAGCTGGAGACCATCATTCAAAGGGAACCACCACAGAAACAAAAAAAATACAGCAGGCTGTCATTTATAAGCAAGTCCTAAACACTGGGCATGAGAGCACAAAGGTGGAACTACAAACTCTGGGCACTGCTAATGGGGGAGGAGGGGAGGGCAGAGAAGGGGCACACAACCACCCACTGAGTATCAGGTCCACTACCAGGGGGAGAGCAGGCCCGCTAGAAGTCCAAATCTCACCTGCAATCAATTTACTTATGTGGCAAATCCTCACATGTAGCCCATAACTAAAAACAAAATAAAATATTTTTTAAACGGGTGTTACAATGCCTCCACTGGAGAGTTGTTTGAGGAGTAGACATATTCTTTGTGGGATGTTTGAGAAGAGATAGCTGCTGTGGTGCTCACCCAGAGTTGTCCCTCTAAGGACACCACAGAGAAATGTAAGACATAAGATTCCTCTGATACAGCGAAAAATCTGAATCAAAAAACCTTGGAAAGAAATGTCATCTTAAAACTTTTCTAACTGTTACACTGAAACCAAAGCCTCATCAGTCTCTGAGAATCTTATAAGTGCTTTTAAAAACAGATAAGGAGGCTGGGCTGTGGTGGCTTATGCCCGTAATCCCAGCACTTTGAGAGGCCCAGGTGGGAAGATCGCTGGAGCCCAGGAGTTCAAAACCAGTCTGGGAGACATAGCGAGACCCCATCTCCACCAAAAAAAAAAAAAATTTCTTTCAATTATCTGCGTTAGCTGGGCATGGTGGCACATGCCTATAGTCCTAGCTAGCTGAGAAGCTGAGGTGGGAGGATCACTTGAGCCCAGAGCCCAGGAGTTGAAGGCGGCGGAGAGCTATGATCATACCGCTGCACTCCAGCCTGGACGGCAAAGGAAGTCCCTGTCTTAAAAGTTAAAAAAAAAAAAAAGACACAAGCATAACCCTTAAAGTCACCCAGCTTTTGAATGGAGGTCAGTTCCACAGTGTGATCACTGGGTGACCCTGGGTAAACGAATATACCTCTCTGTGCTTCCAATTCCTCCCGTGGGGAGTCAGGCTGTCCACTGTGCAACCTCCCAGCTCAGGACTGCCCAGGGCTGGCGCCCAATATTGCTGATATTACCACCAAGATGGTCACCCACTGGGTTCCTGGTTCCTTTTGCCAATACCCTTTCCCCCCTTTTCCATCAACAGAGAAAAACAAAACAAACCCAAGCAAGCCAACAGACCTAGCTGCGCAAGTTCTCAGCCGCTCCATCATTCGCCAGGCGCGGGGTCAAGGTCACGGCCCTCTCCCGCGCCCGGGCGGGGCCTTCCCGGGATGCCGGTGCCCAGGCCACGCCCGGGGTTGCCCGGGGCCGGGCGGGGCGGGGCCGCCCGAGGGGTCCCGGCCTGCCTCGGCCTCCCGCGGGCGGGACGCGCGTCCCCGGGGCGGCTGCGCCGCTCGGCCCCAGCGGGCCCGCCGCGCCACCGCCGCGCCGGCTGCCGTGTGCATGCCAATTAGGCCCTAATTTGATTTCTGTCCTGTCTGCGCGAACCCCATTAAAACCCAATTCCGCTTATTCCCGACAGCTCTCCCGCCACGCGGCGCCTCTCCCTCCCCGGGCTGCGGGGGCGCGCAGGAGTGGAGCCTCGCGCACGCGGCCGGAGGGCGCCCCTTCCCTGTCCCCGCGGCCCCGGGACGCGCAGTGTCCCCGCGACAGCCGCCCCCGGGGTCCCCGGGGCCAGCCTGGGGCCCAGGGCCTGGGGCGGGCCCCGAGTGACCGGGCCGTTGCTCAGGAGACAGTGCGATCACAGAAAGCTGGAAGCCGGCTTGTTGCAACTGACTCAGAGGTCACCAGGTCCCGCCTTCCACGCCCAGCAGGAATTCTTCGGACGCCAGGGCCATGTTAGTCCCCTGACAGTGCTTGAGCTGGCCCCAGCCCGGGAGCTCACGCCCTTCCTCGACGACGCCAGGCTGGGTTCCAGTTCCCACCCCGCTGCTGTGTGATCTTGAGCAAAGCTCTGAACCTGTCTGAGCCGCTGGGTCCTTCTCTGTAAAACAAGCCGGGCTCGGTGGCTCAGCCTGTAATCCCGCGTCTTTGGGAGGCTGAGGTGAGTGGATTGCCTGAGCCCGCGGGTTGGAGACTCGCCTGGGCAGCGAGACCTCATCTCAACAATAAATAAATTAAAAAAAAATCAGCCGGGCGTGGTAGCGCATGCCTGTAATTCCAGCTACTCGGAAGGCTGAGGCGGAAGGATCGCCGGAGCCCAGCAGGTCGAGGCTGCGGTGGCCGGGAGCGGCCACTGCACTCCAGTCTGGGCGACAGAGTGAGACTCCAATTCAAAAGAAACAAACAAGCAAACAAAAAACAGGGCCTTTGTGGACGCTAGTGCTTGTCTCCTAGGAGGCTGGGAGGCTAAGACGCAAGCCAAGCCCTAGAAGAGCGCCTGACACAGGGTGAGCGCTCAATAAAAGTGGTGGCTCATGCCTGTAATCCCAGAACCTTGGGAGGCTGAGGCGAGAGGATCGCTTGAGCCCAGGAGTTCAAAACCAGCCTGGGCAACATAGCGAGATCCCCATTTCTACAAAAATTTTAAAAATTAGCCGACCGTGGAGGCACGTAGTGATGGCCTGTAGTCCCAGCTACTCAGGAGGCTGAGGCGGGAGGATTGCCTGAGCCCAGGATAGCGAGACGACTGTGAGCCTTGATCCCACCACGGCACTCCAGCCTGGGCAACGGACCCTGTTTCTGAAAAACAAACACACCCCAAAAAACAAAAACAAAACAAAACAAAAAAGATAGCTATGAAAAGTAGCTCTGTGGGGTCCGGGGTGAACCAAAAATGTCTGTAATCAAGAGAGATACTATTTTACTAATAATACAATATTTTTAAGAACTGAAAATTCATGGCAACAAAATCAAGAATGAACAAACTTTGAAGAAATTCAAGCCCCTCCTACGCTACTTAACAACGAGACAAGTCACAGCCCTTCTGTGCCTCTGTTTCCTCATCTGGATAACGGGGCGGGGCACTAACAGTGGCCAGTCCCCAGAGTTTGTGGGAAGCATAGCTACAGTAACACTCACAAAGCACCCAGCATGTGCTTGACACAGAATAATACATCACTTCAGGTTGCTGCTGTTATTATTGGCGTAAATATCCTTGACCTTGACCAACCTTGGCAGAGCACGGACCCTCAATAACTGGGGGTAGAGGGGATTGTTTGACATCATTTTTGTAAGGGACCTGGCACATAGTAGGTGCTTAATTGTCTGTAAGTACTAGAAGAGCAGAGATGACCTCTGATTTGTTCCCCAGCATAGCCCTCAAATGCCCTGCACATAGTAGGTCTGCAAGGATACTCACAGACTGAATCATTGGTTAAGTGACACAAAATAGTACCTTTCATCTTTGGCTTCAGAAACAACTGGGAAACTTTGTTCTTTCAAGGATCCGCCATCCTTCGACACCCCTGTGTAATAACAATTCTGATGACCGGGTGGCAGCTTCTCTTACCCCCTGTGGAAAGGGCTTGCTCTCCGGACCTCATCTGTGCCCCTCGATTCTCAAAAAACACATGGAACGACTCCAGAAGCTTTCATGTTGGCCTCTTGGCCTTGCAGAGAAAGCTCAAGATGGATGATAGATACACACGTCTTCTACGACACCTGCAGCCAATTTCCTGATGTGCCCAAGGCCCGGAGCCCTCCCCACAAAAATGCTCTTCATCCGGATGAGAATTAGAGACGTGGCTTTGGGAAGTGTGCTAAGGCTGTCGCAGTATTGGGCTCAGGCTGGACACTTCACTAATGTACTTACCTGCTCGGCCCTTCCTGGCACTGAAGAGGCAACCTCTGGTCTGTCCAGGACTTGCCCTGCCTAGACCTCCTGGAGCTGGCCTTGTGTCTCGCCTCGGGGTTCCAGATGCTTGACTTTCAGCAGGGCGCATGGATGGAGATTCTCAACCCAGCCTTGGCTTCTGACCTTTCTGTAAGCTTTGGTTACTCACAGGGGTAGATCTAACCGTCTGTGTGCTGGTCAGATTCCCAGGGCTCTCCCTAGGCCCTGGGGGAACTGGTAATGTCTTTGAAGCTATTGTGAAGGCATGAGGGAGTGATGGAAGCAGAGGGACTCACCTTCACACATCTTACTATGCCTAAGATGATTGGCTAGTGTTAGATTGCTAAGAGACACAGGTTCAAAGCCAGCCCCTCATTATGTTAGCATGGAGGACCACTCAGCGCTGACGCTCAAAAAAATATGTGTCACTTAGTTCAACAGGGGCATTGACTAGTCAGAGCAGATCTTGGTCGCAGCACAGAAGCAGGGTCCTGAAGTCCCCTCCCTGTTGTACTATGGTGCCGTTATTCCTTTTTATTTGTTATTTTTTGAGTCGGGGTCTCACTCTGTTGTTGCCCAACCTGGAGTGCAGTGGCACGCAGCCTTGACCTTCTGAGTTCAGGCGATCCTTCCATCGCTACCTCCTGAGTATCTGGGATTACAGGCAAGTGCCACCATACCCAGCTAATTTTTTTATTTTGATTTTTTTGTAGAGACGGAGTCTCACTGTGTTGCCTAGGCTGGTCTCCTGGGCTACAGTGATCCTCCCTCCTCGGCCTTCCAAAATGCTGGGATTACAGGTATGAACCACCACACCTGGCCTCGTTATCCCTTTAGCTGCTTGATGGTGCAGAGGCCTTGCAGTCATGGAAGGAGTGGAAGGGGCTGGAATAGCCAAGGTGACAGGATAGCACTTAGGGTTCAGGACAGCAGCTATTTACAAAGTGTCACAAAAGTATTCCACCATTTGAACAAACAGTGTCCCCTATCAGTGCATCCCAGTGGCTGTCAATGCTGCCTCAAACCATGGGGGCTGACATTACTGGTCCCCCACCAGATCCTGAACACCACAGGGATGGTGCTGTGTTGCACCCCTCTTTGAAGTCCAGCACGGGCCCTCCCAAAGAGCACACACATACTATGCATGTTTGTGGAAGACAGAAGGATCCAGGAGTTCTTGGACATTATTGAAAAAACTTGGCCAGGCATGGTGGCTCACGCCTGTAATCCCAGCACTTTGGCGGGGTGAAGGCGAGAGGATTGCCCGAGCCCACGGGTTCGAGATCAGCCTGGACAACTTGGTGAGATCTTATCTCTACAATAAATCAAGAAAAATTAGGCGGACGTGGTGGCACGCACCTGTAGTTCTAGCTACTTGGAAGACTGAGGCAGAAGGATCACTTGAGGCCAGCAGGTTGAGGCTGCGGTGGCCGTGAGTGTGCCACTGCCCTCCGGCCTAGCATCAGAGTGAGACTCCAACTCAAAAAAAATTTTTTTAATTAAAAAAATAAAAATAAAACCATTTTTATTTACCAAAGGTTATTAAAGGGACAAGTAGAAAGTGTTGCTTGTGAAGCAGGAGAAAAGCAATTAAAGGTCACTAAAAAAATAAAAATAAATAAATAAATAAATAAAATTTTTTTAAAAAGAAAGGAAAAAACCCGGGGCTGATGACACCCTTTCCACATTGATGTTTGGAGCAGGCTGACTGCCTGCCTGCTTCAGTCTGATTACTCCACTGACTTGCTGGTGCATTTTTTTTTTAACAGCTGGAGATTTGAGGTTGTAGGATTTCACTGCCTTTGTTTCAGTGACTTCCTTGAGGAAACTGTCTGTGTCACTCTGACAGCATGAAAGATTCTGCTCCAGTGAATTTGAATATGCCCTACCTGGGTCATCTTGCAATCAACACTTTTCTTTATTCAAAAAATGATCCTGGCCAAGCACAGTGTCTCAAGCCTGTAATTTCAGTGCTTTGAGAGGCTGAGGATTGTTTGAGTCCAGGAGTTGGAGACCAACCTTGGCAGCATAGTGAAACCTCATCTCTACAAAAAATAAAAACAAAAAAATGAGCTGGGCATGGCGGCGAGTATCTATAGTCCCAGCTACTCAGGAGGCTGAGGTAGAAGGATGGCCAGAGCCCAGGAGGTTGAGGCTGCAGTGAGCTGTGATCATTCAGTAGTGCTCTAGCCTGGGCAATAGAGTGAGACCACAACTGAAAAAAAAAAAGATCCCCTTACATGGTTCGTACATTTCCTGGGGTTGCCATAACAAACAAACACCAACTGGGTGGCTGAAAACAGCAGACATTTGTTCTCTCACAGTTCTGGAGGCCTGAAGTCCAAAGTCAAGGTGTCAGCCGGGCTGTGCTCCCTGTGAAGACTCTAGGGGGAGGATCCTTCCTTGCTTCTTCCAACTTCTGTTGGCTCCGGGGTGTTCCTTGGCTTGTGGCTGTATCCCTCTAACCTGACTCCATTGTCACATGAAAGACCTCAAATCTGCCTTTCTTTTACAAGGACATTTGTCACTGGATTTAGAGATCCAGAATGATGGCATCTCAAGATGCTCAACTTATTACATCTGTAAAGACTCTGTTTCCAAAAGAGGTCACATTCACAGGTACCAGGGGTTAAGATGTAGACACAAATCTTTTTTTTTTTTTAAGGAGGGGCAGTTGGGTCACCATTCAACCCACTGCACAGGGACAGAAACCTTGTCTGTCGTACTCATCTGAATCCCCTATACCGGCATGATGCCAGGCACTCAATGAGTATTTGTTGAATGAATGAGGAATCTGGACAGGACTCTGATGGGGAGGAAACTGGTTATCCTTAGCCCCCTGGCCTGCCCCTGAGCCCTCCACTTTCAGCCCTAGCACCTCTTGTTCGAATCCTGGTGAGACAGAAGGATTGGGTTCTAGAGGACACACGCCCATGCAGAAGGAATTTCGGACTTGGTGTCAGACACACTGCAGGCCAGTGTTGGTTCTGCTATGTACTGCGTGTGTAACTTTGACCAAGTCGCTGAAACTATCTAAGCCTCAGTTTTTTCAGCAGCAAAACATAGGTGATAACTACCCCCATATGAATGACATTCAAGTTAAATGATTATAGTGTGTATACAGCCTCAGATACACACTAGGCACTCAATAAATGCTGATTGTGTTGCAATCATGTCTTGAGTCCACCCAGCTCACTTTCTATTTGTTCTCATTATTTTTTGTGTGTGTTGCAGTCTCACTCTGTCACCCAGACTGGAGTGCACTAGCATGCTCACAGCCACCGCAGCCTCGACCTGCTGGGCTCCGGCGATCCTTCCGCCTCAGCCTTCCAAGTAGCCGGAATTATAGGCGCACGCTACCACACCCGGCTAATTTTTTGATTTTATTGTAGAGATGAGGTTTCACCTGCCCAGGCGGGTCTCGAACCCACGGGCTCAGGCAGTCCACTCACCTCAGCCTCCCAAAGGCGTGGGATTACAGGCTGAGCCACCGAGTCCGGCTGTCTGGCTAGCTTTTGATTTATTGTAGAGACGAGGTCTCGCCAAGTTGCCTGGGCGAGTCTCGAACCCGCGGGCTCAGGCAATCCACTCGCCTCGGCCTCCCAAAGTGCTGGGATTACATGCTGAGCCACTGAGTCCGGCCTGTTCTCAGTTTTATATCTAGGACCTAGCAAAATGTCTAGCAAAACAGAGCTCAGTAAAAATTGCTAGATCGTTGACTAGGGTGATTCTGGGAGGTTCATATATGAACCTTCAAGTGATGGTATTTGGAGGTGGGGGGCCTTTTGGAGGTAACTGGGTCATGAGGGTGGAGCTCCTTTGACAGGATTTGTGTACTTACAAGAACAGAAAGTGAACTAGCCCTTTCTCTCTCTCTCTCTCTCTCTCTCTGTCTCTGTCTCTCTCTCTGCAGAGTAAGGATACAGTTGGGAGCTGGAGCCAGAACTTGGGCAGGAATTTCCCTTGTCAGCGGCCTGGAAGTCTGAAGGTGCTCGTTTCTGACAGCTCTGTGAAAATCTACTCTGGGCCAGGAATCAATCTTTGGATTTCCCCAAACGAAAATGCAACTTTCCCCACTTGGAGAACAATCGCTCAGTCACGAAGGCCTTCCTTGCTGGAGCGCAGGCAGGAACTGACTGCAAACCATTGTCTCCAAGGCG
Organism: Cephalopachus bancanus; assembly: GCA_027257055.1. NCBI lineage: Eukaryota > Metazoa > Chordata > Mammalia > Primates > Tarsiidae > Cephalopachus > Cephalopachus bancanus. The sequence goes on from JAPVLO010000050.1 coordinate 6,107,772, forward strand.
CCTGGAAGCCCAGCGCCAAGTATCCGTTCTCCAAAAATGTGCGTCCACTCGGCTATTCCCAGGGAGGTGTGTGCCGCCCCGGGGGACCCCGGGAGCACAGGAACCAGCTGCTGACATGAAGGAAACATGGAGTTGCACCTCCAGGCACCTAGACTGTAGCTGAGACCTATTCCTCCCTCATCAGAGGTGCTGCTGTTTTTGCATTCCAGGCTTGCTCGGTGGTTAATGTGTGAATTCCAGCATCCGCTAGTTCATGAGAGATGTTGCCTGCATGTGTGATGCCCGCCTTTTCCCCTCTGCCAAAAAAGAGCTGGTTTCAGTGGCTACTGCCATCTTCCCTTGTCCTCGAGCTTTGGAAATGGCTCCATTGCCAGGTGGGACAGTGATGGGACACCCTGGCTGGGAGCCAGGAAGTCTGGCTCTGCTACCTAGACAAAGTAGGAGTTTACACATCTTCCGTGTTAGTTTCTAGGGCCATGGAAATGAATTTCCACAAACTGGGTGGCTTAGAAAAACACATGTATTCATTCGTAGTCCAAAATCAAGGTGTCAGCATGGCCACAGTCCCTCAGAAGGCTCCAGGGGTGGGTCATTCCTTGCTTCCGGTCTGGTGGCTCTGGGCATTCCTTGGCTTGTGGGCGCGTCCCACCAGTCTAAGCTTCCAACTTCGCCTGGACTCCTCTTCTCTGTGTGTCTGACTTCTACATGTCTAATTTGCAAGGATACAGGTGATTGCATTTAGGATCTACTAGGGTTATCCAGGAAAACCCTCTCACCGCAAGACCCTTAATTCAATCCCATCTGGAGAAACCCTTGTTCTGAATAAAATAACATTTGAAGGTTCCAGGGATTTGACTGGGATAGCTTGGTGGCGGGGGGGGTGGGTGTTGGATTTTTTTTGTCTACCACATTCATTTCCCTTCTTCCGGCCTCTTCTGGAAAATGATGGCCCCGTTGAGCCCTGACTTCCCATCTGGATCCCCAGTGAGCAGACTGCCCCTAGCCTGCAAGACCAAGTTCACGACAGTGTTGTCTCAACAGTGTCTAATATTTTTTCAAAGCACTTTTGCGTCTGTTTTGTTGCTCCGTGCTCCTGATCACTTAATGGGGCACCCTGGGTGGTTCATATTAAACTCATTTAATCGATCAGGCGCCCAAGGCCTGGAAACTCCCCATCACTCTCTCCTTGGGTTAGTCAGCTAATGGGCGCGAGGAGCCAGCCAGGTGGTTTCCCTGGGCACCCTTTCCTGTGGTATATCTGCATGGCAAGCTTGGACTCGTCACCTTCTGAGGTTCCAGAACGAAGTCTCTCACCACCCTGGGCTTCGTTCTGGAACCTCAGGAAGGTGACGTCCAAGCTTGCCACGCAGATCCCAGCCCCCCCTGAATCCCTGACTCATACCCCTGGGGGATAGTTGCAGGGACTTCATTTGAACTCCCCATGGTCCTGGGTGGCAGGCCAACTCCCAGGTTCTGGCTGCACCCTGTTAGAGACCTCTTCTTCCCTGTGGATATCTTCCCAAGCAAGGGGACTTCCCCATATCTCAAGAACAGAGGGTCTATTAGACATTAGTAGAATTAGAGAGATCTGCTTTGCCTCCAGGCACGAAAGATTTCAATTGTCTTGGGTCAGACCAAATTCAGAAATGGGCATGGGGAAGCAGGGGCTGGTCCTTGTTGCGAGTTCCACCTGCCCGTGACTTGCGGATCTGGACAAAGAGTGTCCTGTCCTAGCCAGGCCTCAGTTTCCCTGAAAGAACGTGGTTTTGGGGGGAGGCTGGAGGGTGAGTAGATTCCCCATACCTCCATTTCTTTTTAGTCTAATTCAGAAACGAAGACGAAGAGATAATGACCGCCAAGTGTTTGGAGTTCTTGAGAAGACACAGCATCCACACAGGTATTATTAACTTGATTACTTCTCAGGAAGAGGTGGTGGAACCAGTTAGGAAGGAGCTAGATGAGAAGTGAGTACTACCTTGGGATCCCTGGAGGGTGTGGTGGGCATATGAGCTGGAAATGGCCATTATTTATGTATTGCTTTTGTTAAGTGCCTGTGATATGCTGGGTGCTCTGCTGGCTGTGCAGATAACACAGACACTCATGAACCACCCAGGGTCAACCTCCTGTGGGTGGGAGGAAGTTAAAAGCATTCGCATCTCCTCTCCCTGCAAACAAAAACACCTTCCCTGTCAGCCTAACATGGTGCCAACCGTCCCCAGCATTAACTGTTGCTCCTTGGCGGTAGCTGGTAGGAGCCGTGTAAGTGGGTTAAGGCATCTTATTACCTCGGAGAAGTAAGGCGATCACCGCCGCTCACAGATCGCACACGCCGATTTAGTTCATTTCATCCACTGCACAGCAAGGAGGGCCTTGGGGCCTCCCATTTGGACAGTGGGGAGGACTCGGGCCTGAGCTGATGGGTCACTGAGGGGCAGGTCTGTGGGAGCCAGGCGTCACTGTGATGGAAGGTAGGGAGGCAAGGGTCAATGCCACTGCAGACAGCCTTCGGCCACCAAGCCAAGTGGTGTACAGACTTGCGGGAGGAAATGAAACACTGACATGCAAATGTTGAACCAGATCTCAGAGCAAGAGAGCAGCTTCAAGAGTCAGTGGCAGTTCTGACTACCAGGTGTCTAATACCTTTTAAACGCTGATGGATCATGAATCTTTGAGAAACAAGAGTTTTGGATTCTCTCTCTCTGTGTCTGTCTCTCACTCTCTCTCTCTCTTTCTGTCTCATCAGAGACAAGGTTTCTCTCTGTCACCTAGGTTGGAGTACAGTAGTACAATCATAGCTCACTGCAGCCTTGAACTCCTGGGCTCAAGCAACCCTCCCATATCAGCCTCCCAAGTAGCTGGACTACAAGCATGCACCACCACACTCAGATAATTTTTAAATGTTTTTGTAAAGATGGGATCTGGCCATGTCACCCAGGCTGGTTTCGAACTCCTGGCCTCAAGCGATCCTCCTGCCTTGGCCTCCCAAAGTGCTGGGATTACAGGTGTGAGCCACTGCTTCAGGCCTGGAGTCTCTCTTTTGAAAAAAATGCACTTACCTATGTGTGCAAACACACACACACACAAACACACCTTTTAATGCAATGTCAGGGTGTCTGCTGATCCCTGAAGCCTATCCTAGGACCCCAGTTAGATACCCTTTTTTTGAAGTTCTCAACAACCCTGGGAAGTAGATGTGACACTGTCTTCTTTTACACACTATGAAATGGAGACCCAAAGAGTCTCTAGGCTGCATGGTGGGCAAGTATTTGCATGGGGCCAGGAGCTCAGTTGCACACCTCTAGGGGGCAGCGCTTCATCCAATTCTACGTTGTGCTCCACAGAGTGAGAGAACAGTGAGAATACTGCCGCCCTCTTGCAGTTAGGCAATGCAGCTGCCCTGGTGGGCGCCTGGGTCTTCTGGTAACCATTTCTTTCTTTCTTTCTTTCTTTCTTTAAATTTTGTTTTGTTTTGTTTCTCAGACAGGGTGTGCCTCTGTTGCTCAGGCTAAAGTGCAGCGGTACGCTCATACGTCATTGCAGCTTCTAACTCCTGAGCTCGAGTGATCCTCCCATCTGAGCCTCCAAAGCACTGGGATTATAGGTATGACTGCTGCGACCAACCAGTCCCTAACAATTTCTCTAGAACTCACTTGTTAGGCATAATGCAAAAGGTTCAACTCAGGAGTTCTGGAGAGTTCAGAAAGGGATGTAATTGCCAAGATTTGGATTGCCTACACTTCCGAATGGAAGAATTTTTTTTTTTTTTTGAGTTGGAGTCTCACTCTGTCTCCCAGACTGGAGTGCAGTGGCCGCTTCTGGTCACCGCAGCCTTGACCCACTGGGCTCCCGCAATCCTTCCGCCTCAGCCTTCCAAGTAGCTGGAACTACAGGCGCGCACTACCACGCCCGGCTGATTTTTTGATTTATTGTAGAGATGAGGTCTCGCTGCCCAGGCGGGTCTCGAACCCGTGGGCTCAGGCAATCCACTCACCTCAGCCTCCCAAAGGCGCGGGATTACAGGCTGAGCCACCGAACCCGGCTAGAAGAATATTTCTAAATCATTCTTTCCACAAATTCATAGGTGGAGCACCTCCCATGTAAATTTCAGTTCCACTCCCCAGCCTCATCGAGTAAAATTCCAACTCTTTGTAAGGGTCTCCACGGCCCAGGAGGAACTGTTTCTTGCCTTTCTTTCTCTCCTACCTCTTGCCACTGTCTATCCCGTTTATTGCACTTTAGCCACATTTCCCACCTCAGGGCCTTTGCACTTGCCTTTCCTGCTGCCTTGGAATATTCGTGTCCTGGCTCTTCCCAAGGCCTGGCTTCGTCTCCTCCTTCAGCTCCCATCTTGAATGTCACTTTCTCAGAGAGATTGTCTTTGACTTTGTCTAAGAATATCCCTCCACTATTCTCTAGCCATCTGTTTCTTCTTAGCACTTATAACAATCTGTAACTGTCTTATGTCTTAATTTGCTTATGTATTTATTGTCTCTCCCTTGACCATGTAAAGCACCATAAAGCTGGGGGTCGTGTTGTCCTGTTCACCAGCCCCTGGCACTATTGAGGGCTTAATCGTTGCAGAATTAATGACTGAAAAGTGTGCTTGATGGCAAAAGTACTCCTCGGTCACCATTTGGCCCTGCTGTGATAGTCTCCTGACCTTGAGATGGTGAGAGTGTAACTCTCCAAGATGAGGCTATCTACAGAACCAAATTGAAAAGATAAAGACCCTGTAACTTCAGCTTTGGGAAGCAAGAACAATGAGAGCTCCCAACTTAAGAAAGATGAGACAGTGATACTGATTTAAAAAAAAAGTCCACCAGGTTCAGTGGTTCACACCTATAATCTCAGCACTTTGGCGGGCCGAGGTGGGAGGATCCCTACAAAAATATTTTAAGAATTAGCCAGGCATGGTGGTGCACATCTGTAGTCCCAGCTACTTTGGAGGCTGAGATGGGAGGATCGCCTGAGCCCAGGAGGTTGAGGGTAAGGTGAGCTCCAACCTGGGCAACAGAATGAGACCCCAACTCAAAAGAAAAAAGAAAAAAAGCCCAACTTGTCTTGTCAATCGTATTCATCATCAAAGGAAACGCCCCAGTGGACATGTTCATGGGCTAGGCTGAAGCACTGAGCATCAGGGGACTTTTAGAAGTTGTGCTGCCTTCTTGGGAAAATGCTGCTGGCTTCTGGAGCTGCAGTTTAATTACATTCAGTTGGCTGGATACCTTCAAAGGCTGTTCCAGGTCCTCCCCAGCCCTAGCGGACACAGGCGTCTTCTGAGCAAATGTGTGAGCGAGAGCGCAGAGAAAGCAGTTCCTGGCAAGATAAGGCAGGCATTCTCCAACCACAATCAGCCCACACTGGCATGTGCGGAGCTGGCGGCCAAGGCCTGGGTTCCAGACCTTCCTCCAACCACCGGCCTGTCTCCACGTGAGACAATGGAGGCAAGACAATGCTGCCCGCACAGAGGTGGCGCAGGGCATCAGAGCCATCACAGAGGTGCTCGGAGAGGCTGACAGACCCACGTCAACAGATGCCTCAGCCATGAGCCTCATGCAGGCTCTTGCAGGGTGACTCACCGCCACCGCAGGGGTGGAGTTCTCGGAGTTGGTCTCCCAGAAAAGAAGGGTTTGGGGGTCGCAGAGGCATTTTGGAAATCTGAGCTCTCTGAAACGAGTCTGTAACCCAGAAGACACATCAACACGTCTGTGTCTCCTTCACAGTTCCTAGAAAGAACACTCATGGGTCAGAGATACAGTCCTGGCACCGTGGGGTGTGTTGGTTATCTTGGTAAAATACAAACATAAACATAGACCCAGTCAGGTGAAATGTCTCAGAAAAAGCAATTCTTTTTCCAATCTAACTTTTAATAGAACAAAAGCAAACAAAAATCTCACCTCTTTTTCTCCCACAGTCCCATTTCCAAGAGGACTGAGAAGCAGCCTTTCTTCTCTAGAATAACAAAACCAAACCCAAGTCCACTGTCATATTGAGCTGACCTCTGCCGTACACCTATACGGAGCCCTATAGGCACACCTTGGATCCCAGTTGATTGTGTCAACAATGTTGAGAAAAATGTTTTGGTAAGCCCATCTTTCAGATGAGGAAATAGAGGCCCTCAAAGGTAATTATCACTCCCCCAAGAACACTCAACTTGCAAATGACTGGAAACATAAGTTGCTGAGACGATTTAATTGATGCCTCTGGCAGCGTTTATTGGCAACCTACCCCAATTGATCATTGGCACTGTTTTGAGTGCTATGGATAGAAGAGTAAAAAAAAAAAAAATACAATCCTTGCCCTCAAAGAGTTCACTCTTTCTTTGATGTTTAAAATTGTATCTTACATCTTGACTGGGCATACTGGCTCATCCCTATAATCCCAACACTTAGGGAGGCTGAGGTGGGAGGATCGTTTGAGGCCAGAAGTTCGAGACCAGCCTGGGCAACATAGTGAGACCTTGTCGCTCCAAAATTTTTTTTTTTAAATTAGCTGGGCATGGGGGCACATGTCTGTACTTCAAGCTATCTGAGAGGCTGAGGTGGGAAGATCGCTTGAACCCAGGAGTTCAGGGCTGCAGTGAGCTGTGATTGCACACCACTGCACTCCAGCCTGGACAACAGAGTGAGACCCTGTCTCTGAAAGAGACAAATAAATAAGATTGCATCTTACATATTGATGAGTGCATTTGTCTCATTGCATGATGACACTGTAAATTCTTCAAGAGTAGAAGTCTCACCTCAGTTTCCCAGGCACAGGTCATATTGCCCTTGGGCAGTTTGGTAGCACCTGTATGGTTCCCTTTTCGGAACCACTGTTTTCAGGGTATGCAACAAAGAACTGGGCGCAGTGACTCACACTTGTAATTCCGGCACTTTGGGAGGCTGAGGCAGAGGATTGCTTGAGCCCAGGAGATTGAGACCAGCCTAGAGACAACAGAGCGAGGCCTCGTCTCTACAAAAACTGAAAAATTAGCAGAGCGTGGTGGTACACACCTACAGTCCCCGCTACTTGAGAGGCTGAGGCAGAAGGATCGCCTGAGTCCAGGAGGTCAAGGCTGTGGTGAGCTGTGATCGTGGCATTGTACTCCAGCATGGGTGACAGAGTGAGACCCCAACTCAAAATAAATAAATAAAGCACATAGGATTGCAAAGGAAGCCACATGTATACTGTAATACAGATTTCAAAATATTACAAACCAAGTTTGGGAAATAGTAATACCTGTTCTTTTTCATTAGTAAGCTTGAGCCGCTAGGCTATTTACAACTCTAATTTCCAAGTTGTGAGGCATGCAAACTATATTTTGATATTGCCACAACCATTGTTGGTGATATGAAAGTCTCTGCGATTTACATGGCTACTGGGAGCACAGATACTGCTGACATCACAGTGGTCTGTCTCCTACATTCCTGAGCGAAGAAAATGCTTCCGTGTGGATGCAGGTTAGTGAAAATAAAGATGTCTTTCCCCCTCCCAGCTAAATATATGGACCTGTGAATTCTACCTCTGCACCCTCAACGGGTCCAAGGACCCCGAGTTAAGGACCCCTCTACATCAAGTGACATTTGCCCACACTGTGCCCTGCCTACAAGCACCCAGGTCTGCTGAGGGTCTCAGGAACCCAGCTGGGAAGGAGCTTTCTGGGGTCACTCTTTTCTTGTTTTGTAATTGACTGTGCTCAGTTTTTTGATGTTGTCGAGAAGGTTATGGATACATGTCAACTTCTGGGCGGTGGCACGTGGAGATCAAACCATAAATCAAGGCTAGAGGGCAGAGTGGTCAAGGGCATGGCCACGGAGTCCAGAAGCCTTAGATTCATGTTTGGATAGCCCTGCTATTGAGCTGTGGGTCCTTGGGCAGGTCTCAGCTGTCTTGCCTGTACAATGGGCTGAAGATCATGCCCCAGGAGGTTTGCCGTGAGGACCTAAAGACAAAAAGGATGACACATGTGGATACAATGCTGGCACATGGCAAGCACTCACTATAAAGCAACTATTTGGCGCCACCTTGTACTTCATTGTTTATCTAGTTACTTCTACACAAAGCTCTCAGGGGAGTGCACCAGACAGCATTTGAATTAGACCTTTCCAGATCACTGCTTCTCATTCTCACTGAATCCCACTCTAGCAAGTGGCTGCTCACAGCTGGCAGAGACTCCCTGTGGAAGCTCTCAGAAAGTTTCTCCCTCTTCCCACCCCCAGCCCCAGCTCCAGAAATGCCCCAGGGAGTGTGGGGAGAGCACCCTTAACCAGTGGCTTGGCGGTTTCTCTTTTCTTTCCTTTCTTTGTCCTTCTTTTTTTAATTGTCCGCCTAAGCCCAGTTGCTGAGTGAATCTTTAAGGGAGCGAATTCCAAGTGCATGAGCGTCTCTGTGTTTCCCAGGACAGGTTTGGGCCAAGACAAACCCCAGCGATGCCAACAGCAGTTGCTTAAACAGTGGAGCTCAGAGCTGGCTTCCCGGCGTGGCTTGCAGGGTCTGTGTTTGAACTTTCTCCTCTCTCTTCCACCCGATAATTAAAGGAACCACATGTGACTTTCTCCTTCGTCCTCCTGCCCCTTCCTTCCCCGTGCGCCCTTTGGAAAGGTTCTGCAGAGTCCCACAGTGTTTCTCAAAAAGACTGGGCGGCCTCTTGATTTATGTTCACTTGGCGACTTGGAGTTGAAAAGGCCTGAGAAGCCTGAATTCAATAAGAGAAGAGCTGGCAGCTGGGTGTCTGGTTCCGTGGGACTTCTGCTTTGCCCTTTCCTCCACAGACCAGAACCACAGACCCTTGGGCCTGTGGGCAAAGGGAAAAGAAAACAAAGGTCAGGCTCATTCTTGTGATGCCAGCATTTTGGGAGGCTGAGGTGGGAGGATCGCTTGAGGCTACAAGTTCAAGACCAGCCTGGGCAATATAGTGGGACCTTGTTTCTACAAAAAAAACTACAAACATTAGCTGATTGTGGTGGTGCATGCTTGTAGTTGCTGCTACTCAGGAGGCTGAGGTGGGAGGATCACTTGAGCCCAGCCCAGGAGATTGAGGCTATAGTGAGTATGATTGCATCACTGCACTCCAACCTGGGCAACAGAGCCAGACCCTGTCTCAAAATAAATTAATTAATTAATTAAACAAATTTTTTTTTAAAAAAAAGAAAGAAAATGAGGTGGCTGGAGTTAGAAAAAGAAGTCCAAGTTTTTCAAGAGAAACTAGCATCGTCTGTCCTTTCCAAGAACCTGATGGCTCATTTTTTTTCTTCCTTCCATGGGCATCGCCTGCCCATTGAGAGCTGAAAACATAACCCATGGGGAAATAGCAGGAATTTTAATCCCCAATCTGGCCCGTGGTAGGGGTTCAATAAATGTTGGTTGCATTGAATGCTTTTTATAAGCGAAGTTGGAAGTCGACTTTTTTGGGTTTGGTTCTGTGAAGTGTCTTGTCTGGGCCTGCAGAACACGAGTTCATATCTCTGTGAAGGCCTGGCTTGCATCCCACATAAAAGGTTGTATCTGTTTCTTGAATTCGATCCCGAGCTATTCAAGGGCAGAAATGATCCTTCCCTCCTCCTCTCTTTCTCTTGCTCACCCTTTCCCTTCCACAGATATTTATGGAGCCCCTACTATGTGCTGGCATCGTCTTCTCTCCCCCTACTCAAACACTGAGCACATCTGTCTCCCAATAGGTATTCAGTGTTCGATGAATGAATGAGTGAATGAATGAAAAGATAGAGTTTTAGGTGGAACTCCAAAAAATGGGCCAGGTCTTAGGTTCTCCTAGAAGGCTGTGCAAGTGGTTATCAGTTTAGGATTGGGACCAGGTGCAGTGGCTCATGCCTATAATCTCAGCACTTTGGGAGGCTGAGTTGAGGATCACTTGAGGTTAGAAATTTGAGACAAGACTGGGCAATGTAGTGAAAGTTCATCTCTACAAAAATAAAATAAAATAAAATAAAAAATTTGCTGGGTAATCTGGTGTGTGCCTGTAGTCCCAGCTGCTCTGGAGGCTGAAATGGGAGGCCCATTTGAGCCCAGGAGTTCAAGGTTACAGTGAGCTATGATCACACCACGGCACTCCAATGTGGGCAAGAGTGAGACCTTGTTTCTGAAAAACCAGAACAGTTTCAGAATTGGGATTGATGGACTGGTCTAGAGTTAGGAATAAGGACCCGTGGTGACCACTGCCGATTTGATTGCTGCTGCCTACTTATCCGCCATCTTACCGTGTAACTGAAACAAATAAACTCTTTGAACTGCAGTCATTCTATCCCCAAAATGAGAGCAATCTCAAGACATGTTGCAGACCTAGAGTTCTAGGATTCTCCAGAAACGTTTACCCCTAAATCCAATGAAATCAAATCTTTCCATAAAGGAATTAATCCCAGCTCATTCGCTTATTGGATTGTCTTGTCTTGGTTGGTCTGACTTGCAACTGTATGTGTCTTTTCTTGTTCAAGAATCTCTAGTGGGCTGGGCATGGTGGCCTATAATTTCAACACTCTGGGAGGCTAAGGCGGGAGGATTGCTTGAGCCCAGAAATATGGGACCAGCCTGGGCAACATAGCAAGACCTATACAATTTTAAAAATTAGCCAAGCGTGATGGCATGCACTTGTAGTACCAGCTACTCGGAAGGCTGAGGCAGAAGGATCACCCGATCCCAGGAGGTTGAGGCTGAGGTGAGCCATGATTGTGCCACTGCACTCCAACCTGGGGGACAGAGTGAGACCCTAACTCAAAAAAATATATATAAAGAATTGATAGTGGCTCCCAGTTGCTTGTCACATTCAGTGTACCTTTGTCTTCTTGCCTTTTAAGAAACACACAGTCTATACAGGACCCACAAATCCACCTGATTTCTCAGCCGTGGGAATGTTCCCTTCCTCCAATAAGGCTGCTTCCTCCCTGCCCGGATTTTCCTTCAGGCTTTTAGTCTGCTTTCCGGAGTGCCCCTTCCGTTCCATTTATGATTTTCACATGTTAGGGAATGTCATAAAATTTCCTATTAGAGTCAACCAAACTTAAGTTGGTTTGGACTAGATTATCCAAAAATAAGGTCTTACTCCAGGGAAGCAAAAAATAAACAAGATAATGAACACTTCCACACGCAAAGACAAGCTCTGTGACCATCTCAGTTCGTTTCCTTCTAGCCTTTTTTTCTTTTTAAGTCTGAGCAGGGTTTTCAAGGATGACCGATGTCACTTACTTATCTGTCACCCATGGTTGGTTATGGAGATTGTTTCTAATCTTTCACCATAATCTACATGTTGTGAGGAACATCCTGTCACTAAATCTTTTTATACGTCTTTAATTATTTCCTTGGGCTAAATTCCTAACAGCAGAATCATCGAGATTAAAGGCTTTTTGATGATGAGGGTATAGGGACAGAGCAGAAGGCATTACCTTGAGATCCAAATCCTTCTGTGAATCCAGAGAACATGTCAAGTGAGAAAGTGACAATCCCAGTCTTTTTCTTTGGGAACTGGCCAATTTAATAGGTGTCTCCGCACCCTCGCATCCCTGCCTATAATATTCCTGCCTAACATCAAGCTCCTGAGACTTCTAAAAGATTCTCTAACGGCAATGTGTAATGAAAAAAACTGCCAGTATGACTTTAGCTGATGGCAAAATTTGCCATGGAGGGACTGAGGGTTTTGGAACGGAGTCTTTTCTGAGTTTGCCAGTCGCAAACCCTCACTCCACTCCCTGACCTGCCTCCTCACCCACCCCCTCCTGGGTTGATGAACTATGCACTTGGACAGACACGTGTGATTGACTGTGGTATTAAGAAAATATGTCCGACACAATGTTTTTTAGCTTTTTTCCAGAGATATTTATATCACACAAATGGCATGTTGGGTTTTTTTCTTCCCCCTCTCGACCACTAAGAATGAATAAATCAATTGTCCTAATCAAGCTAATGGAGAGGGCAAGGCTAGAAAGAGAGGTGGGAGGGGTGGTTTGTCCGAGTCTGCTGCTGCCTTATCAAGGGGCCTCTAGAAACCCGCCTCTGTTTCTCTGACTTTGAGGTGGGCATGGTGATATCTGATCGCAAATGACTTCACGGGTTGAAGACTGTCAGAAGCATTTGGAGTTCCTTGAGAGAAAGTAGCTACATGAATTTTTAATCCTCTGTTTTCAGTTCTTTGGGAGCCCTGTGTAGGAACAGAGCTGTAAACACAGAAAATGCACCACTCCACTCTAGTTTATAGGGTTTTTGTCTCACACAATCCCACAGGCCTGACCTTAAGAGAGATTCAAAATGGGGGAGAAATGCAGTTTGTTGTGGTCGTTGTTATAACATAAAAATTAATGGCTTGGCAAACTCAGGGATCATCCCGTCACGCTGAGGTCATGTTTACACCAGGCAGATACATTTCAAGGTTCCTAAACCTTCAGCAGTGTCACAAGGCAGAATCGACACGCAATTCCCATGCAAGACTTGGAATCCTTTGCCAGATTCACCCTGGTCCCGAAAGGAGACATGAATATTAATTCTGCAACCAGAATTCCATCCGTTTCCAAATTTCCTGCAGATGAAACAAGTTTTTCAGTTCCAAACTTATTGAGGCCTCCTAGTTCCACTGATCAGTGAGGAAAAAAAGAAAAGGACAATGCGTAAGGATGCAGGACCTGGATCTTGTTCATGTCTCTGCAGCCATTCACCAAATAGATATGGAGCACCTAGGGTCTCTACAGGGCTGTGCTAAATGCTGGGGACGCAGTGGGGGGTTTTCCCCCCTGCCCAGGGGAAAGTTGTAGTCAGGTCAAGAAAATGGACATTAACTAGTAATTGCACAAAGACAGCCGGGTGAGGTGGCTCATGCCTGTAATCCCAGCACTTTGGGGGGCAGGACGGAGGCAAGAGGATTGCCTGAGCCCAGGGGTTTGAGACCTGCCTGGGTAACATGGAGAGACCTTGTCTCTACAATAAATCAAAAAAATTAGCCGGGCACGGTGACACGTGCCTATAGTTCCAGCTACTTGGAAGGCTGAGACGGAAAGATCGCTGGAGCCTAGCAGGTCAAGGCTGCAGTGACTGTGAGCATGCCACTGCACTCCAACCTGGGCAACAGAGCGAGAATTGGACTCAAAAAAAATAATAATAATTGCACAGGGAAATGTAAATTTATGACCACATTGGAAGCTGTGAAGGGAAGGCTGTGAGATTGAGATCCCCCGAGGGAATCTGATGTAGCCTTGGGGTGCAAGTGGAGAGAAGCAAGCAGGAGAATGAGAGGAGGAAGGTACTGTATGCAAAGGTCCCTGCTATGACAGAGTGGCAGATCTGAGGACATCAAAGTCCAGATTAGTAGAAGTGAAGAGGAGAGAACTAAAAGAAGGAGCTAGGCACACTTTTAAAAAGCATTTTTAAGAAATGGGGTCTTGCTCTGTTGTCCAGACTGGAGAACAGTGGTGCCATCATAACTCACTGCAGCCTTGACTAGCTAATTTTTAAATTTTTTCGTAGAGACAAGGTTTCACTATGGTGCCCAGGTTGGCCTCGAACTCCTGGCCTCAAGTGATCCTTTCCCCTTGGTCTTCCAAAGTGCTGGGATTACAGGTGTGAACCAGCATGGATGGCAAAAGTGTTAAAAACAGAAAATTACAAGTGTTGCTTGGCGAGGATATGGAAAAATGGGAACCCTAGCACTGCTAGTAGGGATGTAAACTGGGACAATCACTATGGAAAACAGTTTGGTGTTCCACCACAGGATAGACACATAGTTACCATGTGACCTAGCAATTCCACTCCTAAGGTTATAACCCAAAGAACTGAAAACAAATGTTGAAACAAAAAACTTGTTCGGGAACATTCACAGAGGTGCTACTTACAATAGCCCAAAGGTAGAAATGACCCAAATGATCAACAACCTGTGAATGGACCAACACAATGCGGTCTATCCATACAAAGGAATATCATTTGACCATAAAAAGGAATGAAGCATTGACGTCTGCTACAACATGGCTGAACCTTGAAAACGTTATACTGAGCAAGAGAAGCCAGATACAAAGTTCCCACATTGTATAATTCCATTTAGAGGAAATATCCAAATAGGCAAATCCAGAGAGACAGAAAGTAGTCAGGTGGTTGCCTAGGACCGGGGGAGAGCACAGTGGGGAGTGACTGATTGCCAGTGGGTACTGGGCTTCTGTTTAGGATGATGGAAATGTTTTGAACCAGCTAGTGGCGATGGGAGCACAACAGCACGAATGTACTTCATGCCACTGTGATGTACATGTCACAGTGGTCAAAGTGTGACATTTTATATTATATATATTTTACAACAACAAATTTAAAAATGGCGATGGCTCCCACCTGTAATCTCAGTGACTTGGGAGGCCAAGGCAGGAGGATCACTTGAGCCAGGAGTTCAAGGTTACAGTGAGCTTGGACAGTACCATGGCACTCCAGCATGGGCAACGGTGAGACACTGGCCTGGAGGATGGTTTTCACGCTGAGATCAGCGACCAGAACATCATGGCTGCTGGAGAGGAATGGATAGGAGAGGAGGGAGCCGCAGGTGGCTTGGACCAGGGACTCAGTGGTGGTGGAGAAAAGCGGGCAGATTTTAGCCATATGTAGTAAAACCAAGAGGGATGGGGAGAGATAAGACTCACAGTTATGCAGCATAGACTGAACTCTGCTTCTGCATTTCAGTATGTGTATGCACTTGTTTATGGAATAGGGGTTGGAAGGAGAAAGCATGTGTTCCCGTCAGGATGCTGAAGACCATGCTATCAGAAGACCCTTGGATTCACATTTTGACTTTTTCATTGCCGGACCTCGAGCTACTTTGCTCCTTAGTGCCTCAGTTTCCCCCCCCCCGAAAAATCAAATCCCGGAGATGCGATTTCTGAGTGGTTGTGTGGAGATGGAGACAACAACACCTGCCCTAGCTAGCTTCCCAGACTGTTGGGAGACCCAGATGAGCTGCTCATCCTTCAAGGACGACGCAGGTCGCACAAAGAAGGCAGCTACACAGCTGGGACTGATGCTACGGCTTTCAGAAAGCAGGCCTCTTTAACAGACTCCAAAAACGGTGTCTTCCTAATCATCTCGAAGGCGACAGATGACAGTCTTGCTGAGGCTGTGATAAAAAGGCAGAGGACTCTAGGAAGCAGTATGCGATTTCTAGCGAGGTAGCCCATAACGCTCTTTCTCTGTGCTTGCCCCGCCCCCTCCAGCCCGGGCCCCGCCCCGGAGAGCCCCGCCCCCGGAGAGCCCCGCCCAGTCCCCGCCCCCGGTGTTGGCGCAGGCCACGCCCCCTCGGGTCCCGGCTTCCTGGGCCGGAGGCTTCCACCTGCGCTAAGCTTTGGAACCCGGGAGGGGAGGCGGGGATTGGAATTTGGTAGGGTGAGAACTGGGGTGCTAGTCTGAGAGGAGTCCTTACATGCCCCCCTTCTCCCTTCACCCCCTGGCTGAGGGCCTTGGCTTTTGCATAATGTAAGTAGTCACTCAATGCGTGTGCTAGCTGAGAGCTCGTCATTTGTCTTTCTGTCCTTCGTATGCCAGTGTGCCTCCGCCTTGGGTCTGTCTAGGTGAGGAGGAGGGTCCTCCCCGCTGCTCGCATTCGACCCCCAGCCCCCGGCCAAGGGCGGAGAGAGGCTGGGGCTGGGGTGGCGGGACGGGAGGGGGGTGGGCGCTGGGGCGGGGCGGAGGGGAGGGCGAGGGGGAGGAATGAGAGCACCATATGACAAGCTTGTGGAACCAGATTTGATGCCAACTTGGATTCTGTCCTTTTCTCCAATAAAAGGAACTTTTCACTTGTTTTTCAAACACCCTTTAAAAAGATTTATTTAAAGACACTGGTTCCTATCCATCGGATTGGAAGCATCCTAGTGCAAAAGCTAAGTCCAGCACGCGCCCGCGCGCGCGCGCGCGCGCACACACACACACACACACACACCCTCCCTCCCCCCGTGGTGTTCCCGAATGTATCTACTCCGATTACAAGTAGACGCGGCCCCTCCCCCACCTCGCCCTCCCCCTTCCTCTCCTGGATCTTGGAAGGAGCAATCTCTGAGCCTTCCCAAGTCCCCGTGGGGGCCCTTCTCTGTCGGAGTGGGGTGAGCTGGGGTGGGGGGAGGAGGGTCGTACATCGAAGGCCAGAAAGAACAAATTAGATAATCAAAAGAATTATAGTAATTGCTTTCACCGTCCCCAGCCGGCTCAGCGGATTCCGTCCCCCGCCCTTCCCCTGGCTTTCCGTCTGTCGGGAATTCTCGGTCTTTCCGACCCCCTCCCCTCCCCCAGGCTCCTCCTCTCCTCTTCCCTGGCTCGCGCGTTCCCTCTCTTCCTCCGTTTTCGGGTGTGCTGGAACGTTCAGCGGAATATGATGAATGATCACCTGTCACGGCTTGTTTATTATAATGCAGGCAATCAATTACACATCCCCAACGCTGGCCGGCCCGCAGGAAATTTATATGCTCAGCACAAACCAATGTGAAAATGGAATCTCATTTGCCAAATGTCTTTCTCCCCGTATAGCACGATGATTACAGTGTGTGTTTGTTTCAACAGTCGTGTACAACTGACAGTGCCATCATTTACTGCCTGGCTCGGGTCACGTTACTCTAAGGCTTTATTTATTGTGTTACGAAGGCCAGCACAGGAAAAGGACAAGGGTGTCTGTCAGGGATGCCACCGTGTTAAAAAGTGGGCGTGCAGGGGCGCATTCCCAGGCAGGCAGCGGCTGTAACCTCAGCCTCTGGGCCCTGCCTCCCCACTTCCCACAGCCTCCGAGGTTCAGACCCCCAAACCGCAGGTCGGGAGACAGTTCTGGGTGTCAGGGGCTCCGCCGGTCCTGAGATCGGATGGACCGGGGCTCAGATTCTACTTCTGCTAACTGTGTGTAGCGGGCATTCAATCTCTTCGTCTGGAAAATGGGAGTTTTAATTCCTCCTGGAAGGAATATTGTAAAGTCTGAGATGGCCGAATTGTTGATGAATGTTAGTTCCTGCGACTTCAGAAAGAGGTCCCATTGGAAGACATGTGAATTAGGATTCATGCTCTGCCTTAAAATCTCCTCCAGTCTTGACTTCTGAGACATGGCTGTCTCAAGACTGTTTGTTTCCCTTCCTGGTGGAATTTTACACTTTTGTGTCCTCTCACCTGCAGGTAGTGTGACTTTGAAAAAATAAAATGGCCACCTTGCTCTGCTGCTGTTTCTGTCTTTGTAAGCCGGTGTTGCTGTCCTGAGCTTTCTAGCTGCATGACCTCAGGCCAGTGAGTCTGTCTGCCTCTCAAAACCTCAGCTTCCTCCCCTGAAAAGCGAAGAAAATAACTCCTAAACTATCTCCTCCAGGCTTGCTGGTGGGACCCAAGGTGTCCACTGATGTGAAAAGTGTCTTGCAAACTCAAAGGGAGGTCAGTAAATGAGGAGCAGGCAGATTCTCATGTGTGTATTGGTTGTCCTTTATTGTGTTGTATATTTCTTTATTCTTTGACACGTGTTTTTATTTAATGACTCTCTGCCCCACTAGCATGGAAGCTTCCAAAGGAGCCAAGCGGTGGCTCATGCCTGTCCCAGCATTTTGGGAAGCTGAGGCAAGAGGATTATCTGAGCCCAGGAGTTCGAGACCAGCCTGGGTAACATGGCGAGACCTCATCTCTACAATAAATTTAAAAAAATCAGCCGAGTATGGTGGTGTGCACCTGTAGTCCCAGCTACTTGGAAGGCTGAAGTAGAAGGATTGCCTGAGCCTAGCAGGTTGGACTGCGGTAGCGGGATCATGAGTCAAAAAAAAAAAAAGGAAAGAAGAAAAGGCATCAGGCTGGTTACCATCACCTCTGTGTCCCCAGCACCCAATCTTACTTGGCACGTCTTAAGTGCTCAGTAAATATTTGTGACTTTATGGGTGGATGAATGAATGGCTACATGGATGAACTCCTTCCTAGGGCAACTTCTGTCATGGGTGGGCCCTGGTGATTAATATTTACAAGTATCTTTGCTATTCCTGATCCCCACAGGGTCCAGCAACACCATGTGCACCCAGCCTTGCCTGGAGTCATGCATTCTGCAGGTGTTCAGACCTATGAACTGGTGGTGGACCACCCTGTCCTGCCTGGCAACTCCTACTCACCCCCCAGATCAAGATCCCTGGAATCAACTCCCAGCCACTCCAGCATCCCATGTTGGCCTGTAATGTCTGCCTCCTCCCTAGACCGTGGGCTCCTATGCACAGACAGCTATGCCTTATTCGAAGTTTGGTCCCCAATATGCCCAATGCCATGCCTGTCTCAAAACAGGTGCTTTCCAGTCGTTCAATCAGTCAAGCTGGGTCATCTTTTCTGAACACTGATGGAGGGACTACAACTTAGAATTTCATCCCGAGTCAAGAAAAAAAATGATTCAAGTTCATTTTTGGTTTTTTTTTTTTTTTTTGAGTTGTAGTCTCACTCTGTCACCCAGGCTGGAGTGCAGTGGCATGCTCATGGCCACCCTAGCGTCGACCTACTGGGCTCCGGAGATCCTTCCGCCTTAGCCTTCCAAGAAGCTGGAACTACAGGTGCGTGCTACCACGCCCAGTTAATTTTTGATTTATTGTAGAGATGAGGTCTCGCCAAGTTTCCTGGACTGGTCTTGAACCCACAGGCTCAGGCAATCCACTCGCCTCGGCCTCCCAAAGTGCTGGGATTACAGGCTGAGCCATCGAGCCCAGCCCAAGTTCATATTTTAAAAGAAACAATGGCCAGGCATGGTGGCTCACGTCTGTATCCCAGCACTTTGAGAGGCTGAGGACAGACGTTGCTTGAATCCAGGAGTTCAAGACCAGCTTGGGCGACATAGTGAGACCCACCCATCTCTACACAAAAAAATTTTTTTTTTTTATTAGCCAGATGTGGTGGCGCATGCCTATAGTCCCAGCTACTCAAGCCCAGGAGGTAGAGGCTGCCATAAGCCATGATCATGCCACTGCTCACTGCACTCCAGCCTAAGTGACAGAGTGAGACCTAATACTCATTTTTTAAAAAAGTGAAACATGAGTGTATTTTGGTCAAGCACTTCAGATTTGTGGAAGGAGCTTATTTCTATGCATGTAATTATTAGTCGCCACGATTATAATAATAACGCAGGTGATGGCATGCGACGGTGCCACCCCGGCAGCATGAACTGGTACTCCCTCTGCCGACTTGCTTCACTAGTTGACTAACAGACCTTACTCTCTGGCCAAGCGGATGACGTCCTGGCAAGGCCAGCTTCCCTGCCGCAGAGGGGAGGCCAGAGCAAGCCCATGGGATCCTGGGGGAAAAGCAGCCCGTGTTTGCTGCTGCTTTGACAGTTGAGGGGCTGGCAAACAATAGGAAATGAAACATTGAGTGGCGGCAAAAAATTCTGTGGGAAATTCCCCCCCTGGTGGTATTTATATGTGACGGCTGTGACAAGAAGTGCCCAGGGCTTTCGATTTCAAGGGCTCCTGAGCAGACCACAGTGGCGTTTCGAGATGGCGATCCCTGGGCACCGCTCTCCCGGCCACAAAAGGCCAGCCTGTGTGTCCAGAGAAGATCTGGCCCTAGCGTGAAGCTGGCCGTGTGGCTGTAATGGCTTATTCCCCGATAAACCTCACGGGCGGAGTCTGGGCCTCCGAACCTTCCACTCCTAAGAAGTATCTGTCTCAACTGTTCCTCTAGGTTTTCCCTGGCCTCAAGAGCCTGGGGGCTTATCTGACTGAGGGGCATCCCTCCAGCTCGGCCCCATCTGCAGAACTGTGGGACCCCTCCCCACTGCATGTTCTGGTTAGCATGTGGCCTCCTCTTTTTCTCCATTCTCACTCGCGATGGCCATTTATGGGGTCTCTCCTCTCCCTCCACTCTCATTTAGAAAGTAAAGTGGTATTAACCAATCCTTGCTTTGCTTTCCTTAAAACTAATAAATACTCAGAATACTTAACACCATTGCTAATGTCTTGCTACAGCTGCTGTGATATATGTGTTTATAGATCTGCTTAAAGGTGAGGTTTATAGATTTTTTAGAGACACTCAGGAAATGAGAAAATGGAAACTTAGAGAAGTGAGGTAACTTGCCCATGTGTATTAGTCATGAGGTTCGAGTTGCAAAGTGACAAAATCCTAACTTAAATAGACTTAAGTCAGATAGAAAATGTATATTGGATTATTTTAACTGAGAAGCAAGCACTGTGTAAGCTTCAGGCATGGCTGGATCCAGGCTCTCAATGAAGTCGTCAAGAAATTACCTCTCTCTAGCTCTTTGGCTATGCTTTTCCCTGTATTGATTTTACATTTAGATTGGCTCACTCTACCTGTTTTACATCTTCCCAGAGTCTAATCCAGCCTTTTTCCTGATTGCCTCCGTAAAAGTCCCAGGGTTAGGGCCCATGAACTCTGATTGTTTCAGCTGCCCATTGCTGAACCGACGCAACCAATGACTCTGGTGACAGGGGTAGGATTATCTAAATGCCCAGGTTCCAGTCACTGCTGGAGCCTAACTCAGCCACCTGGACAGAATAAGAGTGAGTGTTTCCCCAAAGAAAATCAGGGTGCTCTTACCAGAAGAAGGAGGCTTGGATGCTGGATAGACAGAAAGATCCAATATCCCAATCTTCCGTGTCACGCTGTCATTGAGGGGCAGGTAGTGTGTGACAGACAGCTCTGTTCTGTGCCTTCTTCTTGCTGCTGGGCACCGTCTCGGGACCCTCCCATGCTCTGTCCTGCCCTGTGCCTGCGGGAATTCCATTTTCAAAATGTGCTGGAGGAGCCGGGCGCAGTGGCTCATGCCTGTAATCCCAGCACTTTGGGAGGCAGAGACAAGAGGATTGCCTGAGCCCAGGAGTCCAAGACTAGCCCGGTCCACTTGGCAAGACCTTGTCTCTAAATTAATTTTTTTTTAAAGTAGGTGGGTGTGGTGGCACATGCCTGTAGTCCCAGCTGCTAAGGAGGCTGAGGCAGAAAGATCACCAAAGCCTAGCAGATCGAGGCTATGGTAGCTGTGAGTGTGCCACTGCACTCCAGCCTGGGTGACGAGAGTAAGACTCCAACTCAAAAAAAAAAAAAAAAAAACACCAAAAACTGTGCTGGAAAGAGGTAGCCAGTGAGGGGACAACAGGCGACTGGGTGGCCTGTGGTCAAGGAACCCGCCTCCTGGTTCTCAATCCTTGTGTCCGGTTGTATATTCAGTTCCTTTGTACTTTTCTTTTTTTTTGAGTTGGAGTCTCACTGTGTCGCCCAGACTGGAGTGCAGTGGCTGCTCCCAGCCACCACAGCCTCGACCTGCTGGGCTCCGGCAATCCTTCCGCCTCAGCCTTCCGAGTAGCCGGAATTACAGGTGTGTGCTACCACGCCCGGCTCATTTTTGATTTATTGTAGAGATGCGGTCTCGCCAAGTTGCCCAGGCGGGTCTCGAACCCGCGGGCTCAGGCAATCCACTCACCTCAGCCTCCCAAAGGTGCGGGATTACAGGCTGAGCCACCGAGCCCAGCTCCCTTGTACTTTTATTTAATCCAAGGCCTCATCAGATTTTTTTAAACCTGAAAATCAGTGACTTCTCTGGAACCCTCGTTCGTTTACCCATTCATAAATGAACAATCACTCAGAAAAAGGCAGGAATGTGACCAAGGCCACATCTGAGAAACCAGGCCTCCAGGGTCCCATCTCCTGCCCTCTGCACTCACAGCCTTGCAGATGAGGCTGGGGCTTGTGGACAGAGACCACCACCCACAATCCTGCCTTACCTTCCTGGTTTATAGCCAAGGTACAGACCCTCACATAAGTGAAAAACGGGAAGAAAAAAGCTTTGCAAAGTTTTTTCTTTCTTTTTCTTTGGGTTAGAGTCTTGCTCTGTGGCAGACTGGAATGCAGTGACACAGTTATAACTCACCACAGCTTCGACCTCCTGGGCTCAGGTAATTCTTCTGTCTTAGCCTCCTGAGTAGCTGGGACTACAAGCACGTGCCTCCATGCCCTGCTAATTATATATATATATATATATATAGTAGATATGAGGTCTTGCTATGTAGCCTAGGCTGATCTTGAACTCCTGGGCTCAAGCAATCCTCTTGCCTCGGCCTCCCAAAGTGCTGGGATTATAGGTATGAGCCACCGTGCCTAGCCTTCATAGTGTTTTTCTAGTCTCAGGGCTTGCTGCACCCAGGGCAGTATCCTCTGGGAACTCACTCTGTAGGTAGGATCCTGCCAGAATGGAGACAAACAGCTGAATTTCTGCCACTCCCTCCCAGTACTGGGAGCTTACATCACTATTCCAGAACAACTGACATGAGTGAGCCATGTGCTTCTGTTTAGAAGGATGTTTACAAACAACTGTCCTGTCCTCCAAGTGTCTGGAAAGCTGCTCCCTGTACACCAGCCCTTATGTGTGTTTTAAACATGGCTTGCTTTCTGCTGCACTGATCCATGCTAATCCTCATAGCAAACCTTTCCCGATGTTTCCAATGTCCCTGAAACTGTGTGCTAAGGCTTGGCGTGTACTGTTTCGTTGAATCTTCCCAACAAACTCATACAGTAGGTATTATTATTATTTTCATTTGACAAGTGCAAATAAAATGAAGGTGCAGAGAGGATGAATGAAGTTGTCTGAGATCCTCACCAGGTTCAAACCCAGGCAGTCAGAGTCAGGAGAACGAGATCTCTGTTACTTTGCGAAGCTAGACGCACAAGGAGCGATTTGGACAAGGAAGCTGTAGGTTGCTGCCAGCACCAGTGCACGGACAGACAGAAAGTTCTCTGCTTTCTTCAGGCCCTTCCTTCCACGGCTCGGGGGCTTTCAGCTGAGCCGGCATTTTTGTTTTTGTTTTTTTTTTTCTTTTCCTTCCCTCTTTTGGCCGGTGTCTTCTGCAAACACACATGGGGGATTACAGGGAGAGAACTCTTCTATTACCAAGTGGGCATGCCCTGGAGGTGCCAACCGAACACAGGTAAGTCAGGTAAGGAAAGGCGTGCGAGCTCATTCCTTAGACTTCCTTGCAGCAGCTTATTGAATTAGTGTGATTCTTAACATCTTCAACTTGGATGTCCTCCAGGCCAGCCAGCTGGTACATTCAGTACGACTCAGCTCGCCTTAACTCAATTAACTAAGCCAGGCTGAGCCGGGCTGAGCTGAACTCAACAAGTTTTTCTTAAGCACTGAGCTGACTGCAGGGGAAAGAAACACACACACACACACACACACACACACACACACACACACACACACACAACAAAGGAGAATAAGATGCTGACTTGGCCTTTAAGAAGTTGTCTTGTGCACTCAGCGGATAATACAGTGCCATATTTTCTAAGCACCACCTTCGTGATTTTTGCCTTAACTGCACTCCCTCTGTGCTATTATTTACTTCATATTTTTCTTTAAATAAATTAACTTCTTTTTTCAGTCTGACAAAGTGGCTCACACCTGTAATCTCAGCACTTTGGGAGGCTGAGGCGGGAGGACTGCTTGAGCCCAGGTGTTTGAGACCAGCCTGGGCAACATACCAAGACTCCATCTCTGCAGAAAATTTTAAAAATCAGCATGGTGGTGCATACCTGTAGTTCCAGCTACTCAGGAGGCTGAGGCAGAAGGATCACCTGAACCCAGGAGGTTGAGGCTGTGGTGAGCTGTGATCGTGCCATTGGACTCCAGCTTAAGGAGAGTGGAATAAGACCCTGACTCAAAAAAAAAATAACTTTTTTGTTCAAACTTAGATACATGTATTTATTTCTTTATTGAGGTGAAGTTGATGTATCATAAAATTAACCATTTTAGAATGAGTTCGGTGGCATTTAGTACATTCATGGTGTCGTGCAACCATCACCCCTATCTAGTTCCAAGACATTTTTATTGCCCCCAAATAAAATCCCGTTCCCATTAAGCAGCCACTCCCCACTGCCTCCTCCCCTCAGTCCCTGGCAACCATAGTTGTGCTTTCTGTCTCTATGGATTTATCTGTTCTGGACATTTCCTGTAAGTGGACGCCTGCAATATTTGTGATGTGGGTTCTGGCTTATTTCACCTAGCAGAGTGTTTTTGAGGTTTATCCATATTTTAACATGTATCAGTGCTTCATTCTTTTTTCTTTCTTTCTTTCTTTTTTGGAGTCGGTGTCTTACTCTGTTATCCAGGCTGGAGTGCAGTGGCAAAATCAGGGCTCACTGCAGCCTCGGCCTCCTGGATTCGGGTGAACCTCCCACCTCAGCTTCCTGAGTAGCTGGGACTATACCCAGGCACAAGCCACCATGCCCAGCTATTTTTTTAAAATTTCCTGTAATGATGGTGTCTCACTCTGTTGCTCTGGCTGGTCTCAAATCCCTGGGATCAAGCAATCCCCTGCCCCAACCTCCCAAAGTGCTGGGATTATAGGCGTGAGCCACCATGCCCAGCCTCATTCCTTTTTATGGTTAAATAATATGTCATTGTGTGGGTTAACCACAATTTGTTTATCCGCTTCTCCATTGATGGACATGTGAGCTGTTTCCATCCTTGAGCTATTGTGAATAGTGCTGCTAAGTACGTTCATTTTTAAAGAAAATTCCGCATTACTATTGTAAATGGGAAGCCTATAGTTTTCTAATACACAATAAAATACACATGTAACTATCAGAAGTAAAAATTTCACTTTCATAGCACATCAAATCATCCTGTGAACTATCAGATATAGAAGTAAAAAGGCTGGACTCCAGGAGGGGTTGTATTTGAATTCGAATCCCGACTTTGCCATCCGTGTGACTCCGGGCAAATGTCCTGTCCTCCCTGTGCCTCAGTTTCTTTGTTTGTAAACTGATAGCACTTATCATTCCTTCCTCCCATACCTAGTATGAGAATTAGAATCATGAGTAAAGTGTTTAGCACCGTGCTGGGCACACAGTCAGCCCTTCGATACACAAAACTGGCAGATAGGGACACACCGCATAGACACATGAGCAGTAATAACACCAGCAGCTAACAAAGAAAATATCTGCTGTGTGCCAGAAACCGAGTGAAGTGCCTTCCGTGTGCTATTTTACATCATCCTCTCAATGGTCCAAGAGGCAAATATGGCCACCTGCATTTTGTAGATTGGAGAGAGGAGACAGAGAGGGGTGGAGCTAGTTGTCAAAGGTCACACAGCTCAAGACTCTACCTCTGGAAAAGTTAAGCGTCAAGCGTGAGAAGTAACAAAGAATCCATTGGAAGGCAGGGGTTGTCCCTGCACCGGAGTGATTCATTGCAAAATGGCTGCCTTGGGCCCCTGAGGTCTGGTCCTGGCAACTCGCTGCAAACCTGGCCTGTTGGCTCTGTTCTTGCTGGGTTCCTTCCAGCAGTGTCTCTTTATCAAATTGCTCCCTCCTGGTCTGCCATGTTGAGGCTCTCGAGGAGACAGCTCTCAGCCTTCGTAGCTTTTCTCGTTGGCGTACCTCTAGCGGCTAATGGGCCTCCCCGGCCATCCTGTGTCCCGTCATCCCTGGACAAATCCACTGTCCCTAAATCATCCCCCTTGCTCCGTCATCTCTCTATTTCCACGCTGCACCTGACCGCTCAAGACTCTCAGGCAGCCTCTTGCTAGTTATCCAGCCCTGGTGCAAACATTAGTGCCTCTCAAGTTCACATGTATCCATTATGCCTTCATCGACTGGGAGGCAGTGTGCGTAATTCACAGTTTCTGTCTGCGTGGGGAATCCTGTCTGCGTGGGGAATCCTGTCCCAGCCATTGGCAACACTAGCATGGGGGTTGGATTAGTCTCCTGGGGCTGCCATAACCTATAACACAAACATGGGGGCTTAGAACCACAGAAATGTATTCTCCTACGGTTCTGAAGGTCAAAATCAAGGTGTTGGGAGGGCCATACTCCCTCTGAAGGCTCTAGGAGAGGATCTTTGCTCACTTCTTCCAGCTTTGGGTAGCTCCTGGTGTTCTCTGGTTTGTGGCTTCCAGCATCCTTCCAGTCTCTGCTTCCATCTTCACATGACCTTCTCTGTGTGTCCTTTTCTGTCCCTTATAAGGACGCTCGTCACTGGATTTAAGGCCCACCTTAATTCAGGATGATCTCATCTTGATCCTTGCCATAATTACATCTGCAAAGACTACTCTTTCCTAATAAGACGACATTCTGAGGTTCCAAGTGGGCACAAATTTGGGGGGCCACTCTTCAGCCCACTAGAGGGGTTTTCACAGAGAAGAGATACCTGGTACTCTTTGTAATTGGCTGGTTGTGTATTTCGGCCCAGTGAACTGGGTTTCCTTTTCCTCCAAAGAAAGTTGCCAGCCATATTTTTACCAATCTCCCTTTCCCAGCCCTAGTGGCATCATGGGGAGACCTTGTCTCTTACTGCCCACTTTCCAATATTGAAAAGGCAAGGCAAACCAATTTAAAACACCCACCTATTGCCTGAGCCCATGGGTTCGAGACCAGCCTGTGCGACTTGATGAGACCTCATCTCTACAATAAATCCACAAAAAAAAAAAAAAAAAAATTAGCCAGGCGTGGTAGCACGCGCCTTAGTTCCAGCTACTTGGAAGGCTGAGGCGGAAGGATAGCCAGAGCCCAGCAGGTCGACACTGGGGTGGCCATAAGCATGCCACTGCACTCCAGCCTGGGCAACGGAGTGAGACTGCAACTCAAAAAAATAAAAATAAATAAATAAAACATCCACCTAGCCTCGTCTCCCAACTGAGGACAATGGAGCAGGCCTGGCCACCTCTCACCTCCTCCTCCCCTGTGTTTCTTGTTCCCAAAGTACGCCAAAAAGGAGGCTTCTCTGGGCAAACAAATTTGGCCAATGCCACATTAAACCAAGTTACCCAGATGTCTTTGCTTCAGGTTCAGCTGATGTGTGAATGTACGTCCAAGAGCAGGTGGTTTCCAAACTTCTTCAGACCAGGAAATTATTTTTCTGTGGACCATCCTACCGTGGTGTTCCCCAGAATATGCTTTGTGAAATGCCTCACAACATAAAACACTGCCAAATATAAAGTATATCCACAGCTATTATGTCTGCATTGCAATAGAAGACGAGTTTTTGAGTAAACACAGCAACTGTGGAACAATTTCGTGATTTATTGAGAAAATTGGCTTCCAGATCACTGTGGACGGGACCCAACTTGGCTGGAAGATTGCAATCCCTCTGCAGAGCGGCATGGACAGCTACGCTGGCCGAATTTGATCCTGAGGAAGGATCAGAGATGGAAACTGCTCTGATTTCCCTACATCCAGCTTCAGCAGCCAGGAGGATGTGACTCTCATATTTAAAAGCAAGTCCTTAAAAATTTTTTTTGAATAAAATAAAAATTTAAAAAAGCAAATTCTTACAAGAAAAATTTGCATTATAGTGTAGTCTCATAACTTATGCAGTTACGTTATGCAAATTCGATGATAGGGTCTCAGCAGATTAATACTAATAGCAATAATAATTTAATAATGAGAGAAAAGAGAGAATTCATAAATGCAGACTGGGTGTGATGGTTCGTGTTCGTAATCCCAGCACTTTGGGAGGCTGAGTCAGGAGGATCACTTGAGGCTAGGAGTTCGAGATCAGCCTGGGCAATATAGTGAGACCCCTGTCTCTAAAAAAAAAAAATCTACATTTTTTTAAATGAAAAAAAAAGTGAATGCCAGACAAAGTGTTATCTGCCAGTCTTCTGGGGTCCCAAGTAGCTCTTATCACCAAACATGGGTCTAGTGCCTAAATACCTGTTGTTTTCATATCATATGACTCTAGAAACTGGCAGACATCTTTTTCCGGTGCTCAGGGGAACAATCAGCAGCCTTCTCTAATGCTGGGGAAAACTCAACTGCACTGAACCAACTGGGAGGAGATCATCTTTGTATTTCCAAAGATTTCCAAGGGTTGTTTTCTGATCGTAGTCTGTGTTCCCCTCAGTTCTACTTTCTATAGAGTTACACGACCATGCCAGATTTGGTTCCCCTGTAGTCTCAAAACTGAACTGTATCTAGTATTGTCCATAGAGTCAGAACAAATACTTCTGAAAGCCAGGACTAACCTTACCATTAAGTTCTGTAGGCACCATCAAGGTGATAAGATTTGAGAAGAGTCATCCAGCTTCACTCCAGGCCCCATCCCTTTCCCTCCAACCCACAAAAAAAGGCTAGAGCAAGCTTTATTTATGTATTTATTTATTTTAGTTGGAGTCTCATTCTGTCACCCAGGCTGGAGTGCAGTGGCACGCTCACCGCCACCCCAGCGTCAACCTGCTGGGCTCCGTCAGTCCTTCCGCCTCAGCCTTCCAAGTAGCTGAAACTACAAGCTAATTTTTGATTTATTGTGGAGAAAAGGTCTCGCTAAGTTGCCCGGGCTGGTCTCAAGCCCTCAGACAAAGGCAATCCACTCGCCCCGACCTCCCAAAGTACTGGGACTACAGGCTGAGCCACCGAGCCCAGACAGGATGTGTTTTTTTTAAAGCTAGGTGTGGCAGCTCATGCCTGTAATCTCAGCACTTCAGCAGGCTGAGGCAGGAGGATTGCCTGAGCCCAGGAATTCAAGACCAGCTTTGGCAACGTGGTGAGGCCTTGTCTCTACATTAAATTTAAAAATTAGCCTGGTGTGGTGGTGTGTGCCTGTAATCCCAGCTACTTAGAAGGCTAACGCAGAAGGATCATCTAAGCCTAGCAGGTTGAGGGTGTGGTGGCTGTGATCATGCCACTGCCCTTCAGCCTGGGTGACAGAGTGAAACTCTGACTTAAAAAAAATAAAGAGGTCTTACTGTGTTGCCCAGGCTGGAGTGTAGTGCCATGATCTTAGCTCACTGAATTCTCATGATCTTAGCTCACTGAATCCTCAAACTTCTGAGCTCAAACGATCTTCCTGCCCTAAGTCTTCTGAGTAGCTGGGACTATAGATGCACAGCATCATGCCTGGCTAGATTTTTTTTTTTTAATTTATTTTTTTGTAGAGACTGGGGTGTCGCTACCTGCTCAACCTGATCTCTAATCCCTGGTCTCAAACGATCCTCCTTTCTCAGCCTCCCAAAGTGGTGAGATTACAGAAAAAAAAATTTAATCTGATTGTGTTACCTGAATGGGGTGGTGACTCATTAATACTCCACAGTCCAGCCAGGGTTTGTTTATCCACATAGCTAACAGCCTACTAATAGTCAGAGGGGTAGGGATTTGCAAAGGGCCAGCAGTCTGGGAGACAGAGCCTGTCCTCAGGCTCTCTCAACTTATTTCATCCCGCATACAAACTCTCACTGCCCATGGAATGATGCCAAACTCAAACTGTCTGCTGTCCCAGCTCACTTCATGAGCTGAGCCTCCAAGGCGGGCACTCATTCTCATTCATCCGCCGATCTGCTTCATCCTGAGCACAGGCTTTGGCAGATAAGCCCGGACTTAATAGATGGATGTAAAATGAAAGAGTAACCCGCATAAAATTCAGGTCCCGCATGCTCAAGTCTCAGCATGATGTCATGTCAAAAAAAACTTTCTTTAACCTGGAGAGCAATTTAAATCTTTACCAAATTTCTCCAGAAACGTGCAAAAAAAAAAAAAGATACTATTGATTGATCGATTTTTAATTTAAATCGTTTTATCTTAGATTCAGGGGATATGAGTGCATGTTTGTTACATGGGTAGATTGCATCCTGGTGGGGATTAGGCTCCAGGTGGCCCATTTCTCAGAGTGAACACTGTACCCAATTAGCTACACAAGCAGGCTGGGTGCAGGTGAAGTTTGGGCCTCCATCAGGTCCTCACTTACCTGGTTTAGGACCAGGTACCTTTGTGTTGTTACACGTCTCCCCTCCCAGCTCCCTTCCCGCCCCTGCCCTTCAGTGTCCAGCAACTGCCAATCCCTCCCTTGGGCTAATGTGATTAATGTTCAGGTCTCACTTATGAGTGACAACACGCAGTATTCAGTTCTTTGCTTTGTAATGTAAGGCACAGCAACCACAGCCTCTACCTACTGGGTTCAGGCAATCCTTCCATCTCAGCCTTCCAAGTAGCTGGAACTATAGGCGTGCACCACCACGCCCAGCTAATTTTTGGATTTATTGTGGAGACAAGATCTCACCAAGTTGCCGAGGCTGGTCTCAAACCCCTGGGCTCAGTCAATCCTCTCGCCTCCACCTCCCAATGTGCTGGGATTACAGGTGTAAGCTACCGCACCTGGCAAGGCAAAACTTTTGAACTTTCAGGTCTCCCCTTCATGGCAGCTGGCAATAACACCTCTTCCAAATTCCTCCAGACTCTCCTTCAGGTCTGCTTTTTCTCATCCTCTACCCTTCTCCTCTTCCAATGATAACTTCCACTCTCTCCTGGTTAAGTGCATGGGCTCCAGGTCTCATCGTGCTGAGTCCAAATTTAGCTCTGTTACCAACTTGGGCAGAAAACTGGCATGTGGTAAGTGCTCAATAAATGCGATTTTAAAAACTGTTATTATTATTCAAATCCTGTTGGATTCTCCAATTTTTTTTTCCACTTGGCCCATTTTTCCATGCACACAACAAGAAATGTGTACGTATCAGCTTCCCAGAGCTGCCATAACAAATTGCCACAAACATGGGGGTGTAAAATAACAGAAGAAGCCTCGTCGCCCATGGCTCTGGAGGCCAGAAGTCCAAGATCAAGGCGAGGGGTCTAGGTGAGATTCTGTTCCTCATCTCTTCCAGCTTCTGGCAACTTTTGGCGTTCCTGGGGTCACGCCTGTATCACTCTAACCCCCGCCTCCGTCTTCACATGGACTTCCCCGGTCTCTTTTCTGTGTGTGTCTTACAAAGACACTCATCATTGGATTTAAGGCCCACTCAGGTAATTCAGGAAGATCTCATTTTGAGAACCTTAACTATATCTGCAAAACCCCCTTTTCCAAATAAGGTCACTTTTGCAGGTTCTGGGGTGAGGGTGTCAGGACGCGGACATATCTTTTTTGCTGGTGGAGGAGGGCACCATTTATCCCACTACAAAATGACACCAGGCCTTTCGCTTGTGGGTGGTGGGCAGGGAGAGGGCTGCACACTCCTCCAATTCTTTTTTGCCTCTGATCCTTGTCATGATGAATAAATCAAGTCCGCAGCTGGCATCAAGTACCTGGGAATGCGGAAGAAAAGAGAGGCAGATGGCAGAAGGTCCTGTCAACTTCTCCTTTTCACTGACATTCACGCCACTCTTTAAGTGGTGCAAGTTTGCAAGCACAGAATACCTAACTGCAAGAGCTACCGCATCCCGGGTGGAGTGACTGCGTCTCGCCAATGAGCAGCAGATTTTAGCCGCAGGGTCCGACTCACAGGCAGATACATCCTGTCCAAGGACTGGAGACAGAGAGTCTTCGCTCTCCCACCCAGCGTGGTCAGCTGCATGCGGCTGGCTGGGGGCGGTTCAGGTTAGTTAGTTATTGATATCCTGTGTTAAGATTCCTGCCTCGCTGCACAGAAGGGATCTGGGAGGCAGTGACTTCACTCGACTCAAATTGCAATCAGCCAGCCTCTTGGCTCGTGTATTCCTCTACCCAGAACTATTTTTGGTGTGTGTTCATAGACAGCACACACCAAAGTATTTGGTATTTGAGATGCAAGCACGAAGGATGATTAAAGTTAGCTGCTAATGAGCATGCCTAGAATAGATATGCTCTCTGTGTGTGCGCGTGTGTGTGTGCGCGCGCTCCATGGTGTGCTCCGTTGTGTGTCTGTGAAGCAGATGTCCACGAACCTGCCCTCAGGTGACCTCACCGCTGTCCATGAGCTGGTGATGCTGGCTCAGTTAAGTAAGAAGTCCCTGGACGGAAATCAGAAACAGATGACAATTGGCCTGTCTCGAAATACTGCTTTACCTGGTACCTAGGCTCCCCTGTCTGTATTCTACCTGTCCTTCAAAGCCCAGCCCATCCCACCAACCTTCTGATCTCCTAGTCCAAGGAGAGCAGATAAGTTTCAGCTCAAAGGCCAGCTCAGATGGAACTGGCCAGGACAACCTGGAGTACTGTGTTGAGGAGGACGCTGGGAACAGATATGGGCTGTGTTCATTCCCTACCGCTGCTGTAACAAAATACCACAAATGGTGTGCCTGGAAACAACACAGATTCATTCTCTTACAATTCTGGAGGCTAGGAGTCTGAAGGCAAGGTCTGGGCAGGACCACGCTCCCTGCAAAGCATTTCAGGAAGGATCCTTCCTTGCCTCTTCCAGCTTCTGAGCGCCCAGGACTTCCTTGGCACGTGGCTGCATCACTGCGGCTTCTGCCTCCATTTTCACGCAGCTGTTATCTCTCTGTGTCTGTGTCCAAAACTCCCTCTCCTTATAAGGACACCAGTCACAGGATTAAGGACAATCCTTTTTTTTTTTTTTTTTTTTTTTGAGTTGGAGTCTCACTCTGTAACCCAGACTGGAGTGCATTGGCACGCTCCCGACCACTGCAGCCTCGACCTGCTGGGTTCCGGTGATCCTTCCGCTTCAGCCTTCCAAGTAGCCGGAGCTACAGATGCGTGATACCACGCCGGCTAATTTTTTTGATTTATTGTAGAGATGAGGTCTTGCCAAATTGCCCTCATCGTCTCCTGATTACATCTGCAAAAACCATGTGCTCAGGTACTGGGAGTTAGGACTTTCGCATATCTCTAGGTAGGGGCACAACTCAACATGTAACAGACACCATGAGTAATCAGGGTTATCTGTCAGTGGTGAGGGAAGGGAGATGGGGCCACCTATTTGCTAAATCTTCCCTACTGCATTTAATTTGGTGTCATTTCGTTGGAAATGAGCACAGGCTCCTATGACTACTGATTTTCTGTCTGTCTGTCTGTCTGCCTACCTACCTTCCTATCCTCTGTCTCTGTATAATCTACCATCTATGTCTGCCTATTTACCTTCTTAAGGTAGATCAAAGTTCCACAAGGGCAGGGATGCCAGCATAAAGTCCTCGTAGTTCTCTGCTGTCTAACCCATAATCTGAATGGATGTAACAGGCGCTCAGTAAACACTTGTTCTGTTATTCATTTTCATTGTTTGGACTCTGAAATTGGTTCAGGAAAAGGTCTCTGCCACACGGTCCTCTAAGGGCTTTCGAGCACAACGTAAGTTGCTCACGAAGGGCTGGATACCCTGGCCCACTCGCCTGCACTCTGACTCTTCCCACATTCAGCAATCTCAGCTACCCAGCCTTCAGTGTGTACTGGGGTATCTCCCGCTAATAGGACAGCCCTGTAATTGTTCCGCGAGATTATAACGTCAGGCTCATCCATCAAGCTCTCCTCTAAGTAGTTTGGTTTTCCTAATGGAATGCAGTGTCCTAAACAAGAAGGGAAGCGTCATAATGTGGGGTTTTATGTAGGCTGGTTTCTAGCTGTGAGCTATAGACCTGAAATGATAGTTAAATCGATGGAGAGGCACTAAGCTGCAGCCTGTGAAGCCGGGCTTCCGTAAAACCTAATTATTGACAGCCCTGAGTGGATGTGTTGCAGGCCAGCTCTCCCAGCCTAGATGGGGTCTCTCTCTCTCTCTCTCTCTCTCTCTCAACAGGATCAACCCAAAAGAAATGGAAATATGATGGCTAACTGATTGTTTTACAGTCTGCATGACAGACCACCCCCCTAACAAGACTCTAGGTCAAGTGCTCTTCCCCACACTGTGGGTCTATTGGGAAGAAATTAGCTCTCGGTGGTATTCCCAATTACAGAGAAAAGCGATTCCTCCCTGGTCTGGCTATAATGTGCTTGGCAGTGGACCAAGAGGCAAGAAGCCTGTCTTTTACCCCTGACTCTTTCACTGTCCGGCTGTGTGACCTTGGGAGGTGACCGAACCTCTTGACTTCTTTGCAGCCTCATCTGTCATGATCTACCTTGACTATTTCATAGTTACAGTCTACATCTCTTCGTTTCCCCCCAGAATGACTGGAACCGGGTGCACACCAAGTGTAGCCACTTCCTTTGTTTTACTGCTGGCATTACTAACTTGTGGGATTTTTGAATAACGGTAGAAATGGATTTACACAATTGGGGTTTTTCTCCCTGCTAGGGGGCCCTGAAACATTCTGGGGTTGTTTATCATTGCTCATTCCCCTGTGGAGGGGATACTGGCATGCCCATTTCTTAGCAAACCGAGGCAGGCTGGCCTCCCAGTGAACCACAGGGGCGGGCAGGAACTAATTGGTGTGGGTCTCACCGCCAAGGCGCAGATCCCCAGCGGACACTTAGGAGATCTGAGCTCTGGCACAAAGAGGAAGCCACATCTCAGGCTGTTCTCCTGTCCTCCCTCCGCTCCAGCCAGGCTGACTTTCTTCCACTTCTTCACAAGCACCCAGTGCTCTCCCGCCTCAAACTATGCACACCTGTTCTGCCCCGGGTGGGAGGCTCTTCCTGCACCTGCTTCCTCTGGCCAAGCACTACGCATCTGTCAGCCTCAATTTCGTGTCACTTTGCAGTGAGGCCCTCCATGACCCCCATGATCTGTCAGGTCCCGCTGTTCTACCCTCTTGGGTTTCCTTTACAGAGTTTACTGCGCTTGTGACTAATTAATTATAAGTGTGATGTCTGTCTTCACTACCAATGTTGAGGTCCATGAGGGCAAAGATTTGTTTGTCTTATACTATTCATTACTGTGACCCCAGCACCAAACAAGTACCTAATAAAAATCTGTAGAATGAGTGGATGGATGGATGGATGAATAGATGAATGACTAGATGATGATGATGATGATAGATAGACAGACAGACAGACAGACAGACAGATGATGGATGGATAGATAGAGATAATGGATGGACAATGGATAGCTAGATGATGGATGGAAGATGGATGGATGATGATGACGGATGGTGGATAGATAGACGGGCAGAGAGATGATGAATGGATGGATGGATAGATGGTAGATAAATAATGAATGGATGACGGATAGATAGATGATGGATGGATGGATGGATAGATGGATGGACAGATGGACAAACGAACAGACAGGTGGATGGACGGACAAATGAATGAACGGATAGATAGATCAATGGATACACAAATGGATGAACAGATGGATGGATAAATATAGTATGTATCTATATGAGTGTAAGCCAAATTACCAGTATTCATCATCAAGAGAAAGTTCTAAGAAAGTTTTAAGGTCCAGATGTTCAGAGAAATTCATGGATGCAGACCTAAGATACACACCAACAGGGTCATATTTTCTCTAAGTCTCTGGGTAGCATCCTTTTTCGTCTCTTCCCAGCCTCTCACGGTGGTTGTCAATCCTTGGCATTTCTGGGCTTGCAGCTGCATCACTCCACTCTCTGCCTCCATTGTCACATGGCTTTCTCCCTGTGTGTCTCTGTCTTCCCATTATTTTCTTCTTTTTATAAGGATGCCGGCCATATTGGATTTGGGGCTTCCTGTACCCCAGTATGACCTTATCTAAACTAATTACATCTGCAATGACCCTCTTTCTTTTTTTTTTTTATTGAGTCGGAATCTCACTGTCACCCAGGCTGGAGTGCATTGGTACGTTCATGGCCACCACAGCTTCGACCTGCTGGGCTCAGGTGATCCTTCTGCCTCAGCCTTCCAAGTAACTGGAACTACAGGCGCGCACCACCACACACCACGCCCAGCTAATTTTTTTATTTATTGTAGAGACGAGGTCTCTCCATGTGGCCCAGGCTGGTCTCAAACCCTGAGCTCAGGCAATCCTTTTGCCTCTGCCTCCCAAAGTGCTGGGATTACAGGCTTGAGCCACTGTGCCTGGCAATGACCCTGTTTCTAAACAAGGTCGCATTCGGAGGCCCCAGGAATTTGGGCTTCAACATACCTTTTTAGGGGGCACAATTCACCCCATAACAATCCGTGGCACAGCAACCCCTCTCACAGGTGTACAATCTAGAGACCCTCCTGCGTGGAATCATAAGGGACATGTGTAAAGATGCTGGAGGCAGACAAGTTTGTCACAGTAAGGAACCCAAGGTGACCTACATGTCTATGACTGGGAGAAATTAGTAAGCCAGATATGATATGTACAGATGATGGAATAATGTGCATCAGGGGGAAATAATGCACAATACCCTGGATTTGAATATATCATCATGGATAGATCTCAAAAACATAGTGTGAAATGAAAAAAGTAGGAACTAGACTGAGATTGATGACACAATACCACGGACATAAATTTAAAATAAACACTCACAGAGCAAGACTATATATGGTTCATAAGCGTTGGAAAGTGGGTTGGAAGGATTTATTTTGAAGACACTGAAGTCGCTGCCTGTGGGAGGCAGTGAGAAGTGGTAGCAGTGGACTCAGGCAAAAAATAATACAAGAAGGCACAAGAGGGGCCCTGAACAGACAAATAGTGAATGTGTGGCATAAACTGAGAAGCGTGATTCTACGAAGGCGCCCACCCGGGGTCCAAATTTTGCAAAGAGGAAAAGAATCACGAAAGGGATTAATGGGTGACAGCCGCCCCCAGGGCTAGGCGGAGTCCGCATCCTGTGGGCATGTGCAAAGGGGCCCTTGAGCCAAGCTGAGCATCAGGCGAGTGTGCTGAGAACACAGCCCTCTACCAAGACCTTGAGAAGAGTTGGAGCCAGTGAAGAATTAGCAGGCAGGCCCAAGAAGAAGGAGCAGCCCGTGTACAAGCCCCCAGAAAAGCCCAGTCTGGCCCTGGTGTGTCTGCCTGGGAAGACAGGCAAGTCTCCGTAGCGCCTCTAAAAAAAAAAGAGGAGACAGGGTTGGCGGTGTTGTGTGTGTGTGTGTGTGTGTGTGTGTGTGTGTGTGTGTGTGTGACCAACTCAGGTGCCCACAGAGACCAGATGGCAGAAATGAGCAAATGACCCAGGCACATATTAAACACTTCCACAAAGAATTATGGGACTTCCTATATGCCAGAAACCCAGAACCCCCTAAGTTTATCTTCCTTTTCCTCACTTTTGATGGAGACATGTGGGCTGACTTCCTCTTTAAGAAAAAGAAGAGTGGAGTATGATCAGAAGTAGCAGCATTCACTCCCAATAGGGGAAATATTAGAGAGGGGTGGGGCTTGTGGCAGACAAGTCTGGACGTACCAGCTCCACTTAGCTTTGGAGGAGGCTGGCTCTGTCCAAATGTGATCCCAGTGTTGACACAGCTTTGCTTTTTCAAGAGAAGCTGTCAAATTGGGTTTTTATGTGAACTCTTTTTTCTTGACATGTGAGCATCTCATTGAACCACAATGAGCTACCATTTCACACCCATTGGGATGGCCACCATAAAATAGGAAGGAAAGTAACAAATGTTGGTGAGCATGTGGAGAAATTGGAGCCTTTGTACATTGCTGGTGGGAAAGTAAATGCTTCTGCCACTGTGGAAAAGTTTAGTGATTCCTCAAAAGGTTAAATACAGAGTTATCATAGAATCCAGCAATTTCTCTCCTAGGTATATGCCCCAAAACTTCAAAGCGGGTATTCATACAAACACATCTACCTGCATGTTCACAGCAGCACTATTCACAATCGCCAAAAGGCGGAAACAACCCAAAAGTTCATTGTGACACATATGACGGTAGAGACGAATCTTGAAAACACTGTGCTAAGTGAAAGAAGCCATATACTAAAGGTCACACATCATTTATATGAAATGTCCAGCAGAGGCAAATCCAAAGAGACGGAACACAGATGAGTGGTTGCCAGAGGCTGGAGGGAAGGGCGCCTGGGAGTGAATAAGTAATGGGTACAAGGTTTTTATTTGGGGTGATGAAAAGGTCTTGGAGCCAGAGACAGGTGATTCAAATATTTAAGAAAAAAATATGCAAGCCAAGTGGACTTATTCCACAGGCTGCATCTGAACCCTGGAGTGCCAACGTCTAAGTCTGTGGCGGGGCTTCCGGTTCGTAGGAGGCCCACAGACCATCTTTTCGCAGAGCTGCGGGGTTAGGATTTCTGTTTTACTCGTAGGGAAACTGAGGCTCGAAAGAGTAAAGTGATGGGATCAGAGTCTAGTGCAGGAGCTGGGACTGGGGGTCCGAGTGTGGTCTCCAGGCACAATTGATCTCGTGCTTCCTGCGGTTGGGGCCGAGGGCTTCAGAAAGCACCTCAAAGGCAGCTGCTATGGAAGCAGGTGGCAGAAGGAGGACACCTGGAAGTTCCGACGAGAACTGCGCATGGAAGTCCCCTTGGGTCTGTCACCTCTTGCCTCACAAGGCCCAGGGCACTTGAGGTGAATCGAAGTCCACTCAGCAAGGCTGGGCCGAGCACCTACTCTGCACGCGACACGCACAACATGTGACGGTCATAAAAGTCGCCAGCGTGAAAGCTTATGGGTTCACCCAGTGCAAGACACATCCTGGGGAGGGCCTGCCCTGGGGCTCACTCCTGAGAAGTAGGAAGAGTCGCCACGCTCACTGCACGCATGCGCTGAACTTACCCAATGCATGCATTGAACATACGCCCATTTAACTGCCCACAACTGGCCAGAAGGAAGACAGCGATATGCTCAGCGAAAGGGTGTGGGCCTGTCGTGTCCCCAGTTTTATTTTAATTTTGTTTGATTCCAAAACTCCTTTCTTTTTTTTTTCTTTGCCCTCCCTATTTTGCCTTCCTTGATATAAGAGAGGTCTGAGGGAAATCAGCGCGCCAGGAAGTAGTCATCACAGATTCTGCACTCCTGGAGGCGACACTGAGCCTCCCAGTTCTTGATGAGGCCACAGGTAAATTTAGCT
Organism: Cephalopachus bancanus; assembly: GCA_027257055.1. NCBI lineage: Eukaryota > Metazoa > Chordata > Mammalia > Primates > Tarsiidae > Cephalopachus > Cephalopachus bancanus. The sequence continues at coordinate 6,146,288 of JAPVLO010000050.1, forward strand.
TCAAAAAGGTGTTCATTAAACTATTACTTAGGATTTTCTGACTCCAAGAGACCAAAGCCTAACTCAGACTAGCTTAAACTAAAAAGGGAATGTATCGGTTCATATGACTGGCAAGTTCAAGGGTGATGGCTTCAGGCATGATTGAACCAAGGAGATCCAGTGGTCATCGGGACATGACACGATCTCTCCATTTTTGTTCTCATCTCTGTTGGTTTCATTCTCAAGTCAACTTTTTCTTCTAATATATAAAGAAAGCCAACAGCAGCACTGAATTTGAAACTTGACCTTCTAAAAACGCAACAGAAAGATTTCCTCCCTCCGAAGAGTTCCAGCAACATTCCTGAAGTTCGTGCTGATTGTCCCAGCTTGAGTCCTGTGGATACCCAGAGAGAATCACTATGGCCAGGGGTGTGTGAGCCTCTCCATCTGCCTGGGCTACCTGCTCACTTCCAGAGTTTGAGAGTAAGTTGAGCCTCAAATCCTACGGAAAAGAGTGGGAGGAAGAAGAATAGGATACTGTGACTGCCCTAGAAAACCACAGACATTCCCACCGCCTCTGTTTGCACAGTTCAGACCCATGGGAAACTTGTGAGACACCGTCCGTATGAAGAGCAGGTGGGGGGCGTTGTGGGAGGGGCTGCCCCAGGCACACCCAGGCTGGCTTGACAGAGTCCTTTCCATAGTCCATCTGTTTGCAGAAAACCTAGCAGAGGGCCATCTTCAGACAGCCCTCGAGAATACTAACTAGTCAAAGTGGTTTTTAAAATGTGCTTTGTGGACCGGGAGCAGTGGCTCAAGCCTGTAATCCCAGCACTTTGGGAGGCCGAGGCGAGAGGATTGCCTGAGCTCAAGGGTTCGAGACCCGCCTGGGCAACTTGGTGAGACCTCATCTCTACAATAAATCAAAAAATAAGCCAGACACGGTAGCGCATGCCTGTAGTTCCAACTACTTGGAAGGCTGAGACAGAAGGATCGCCTGAGTCCAGCAGGTCGAGGCTGAGGTGTCTGTGAGCAGCGTGCCACTGCACTTCAGCCTGGGTGACAGAGTGAGACTCCAACTCAAAAAAAAAAAAATGTGGTTGGGCTCGGTGGCTCAATTTGTAATCCCATAATCCCAGCCCTTTGGGAGGCCAAGGCGAGTGGATTGCCTGAGTCTGCAGGTTCAAGACCAGCCCGGGCAACTTGTCGAGACCTGGTCTCTATAATAAACCAAAAATTAGGTGGGCGTGGTAGCGTGTGCCTGTAGTTCCAGCTACTTGGAAGACTGAGGCGGAAGGATCGCAGACCCCAAGAGGTCGAGGCTGCAGTGGCCGGAAGCATGCCACTGCACTCTAGTCTGGGTGACAGAGTGAGACTCCAACTCAAAAGAAAAATGTGCTTTGTAGCTAGGCGCAGTGGCTCATGCCGCTAATCCTAGCACTTTGGGAGGCTGAGGTGGATGGATTGCTTAAGCCCAGGAGTTCGAGACCTGCCTGGGCAGCATAGCAAGATCTATCCCTACCAAAAAAAAAAAAAAGAACCAGACATGGTGGTTCACATCCGTAGTGGCAGCTACTCAGGAGGCTGAGGCGAGAGGATCGCCTAAGCCCTAGATGTCAAGGGTGTGGTGAGCCGTGATCATGCTCTTGCACTCCAGCCTGGGCAGCAGAGTGAAATCCAAAACCCCCCCAAAAAAGAAAAGTGCTCTGTGAGACTTTCAAAAGGTACCCACAGGGAGGGAATGGGGGAAAAAACAGCTTCTTTAGAGAATGAACTTGGTCAGGAAAACTAAGGTCACTATACGCCATCATGGCCCAGCAAGAGTTGGGCTGCAAATATTCAGTACATGATGTCGCTTAATCCTTATGACCACCTTATGTCACCACTGCTATCTTACAGGTAAGGAACCAAGGCTCAGAGGGGTTCAATGCCAAGGCTGGCATTTCACTTACCCCTGAGCAAACGACTCTCCTTGCCCAGAGGCCTCTGCCCTTTGGTGGTGGAGCTAAGACTGGGACCCAGTCTGTGTGACTCAAAGTCCACAGCTTGTCTCCATCCCACAGGGACCCCTCCATGAAACCTCTTCAGTGCTTTGTTCCAGTCTTTTAACTCTGAGCTCCGTCAGCGAGTTCTCTATTTCCACAAATGGTGCTTGTAAACGAATGGCTTTGAGAGCTATGGACTGGCCTCCTGGCAGTCACACATGCCCATGCTCTGGCTTCCAAAGAAATACACTAGAGGCCGGGAGCAGTGATTCATACCTGTAATCCCAGCACTTTGGGAGGCCCAGGCAGGAGGATCACTTGAGCCCAGGAGTTTGAGAACAGCCTGGGCAACATAGCAAGAACTCTTCTCTACAAAAATAAAAATATAAAGAAAAAAAATTTTTAAAGAAGTACACTAGAAATTCCAGGAGCCAAAGCCCATTTGGAAATGCAGACAGGCCACCATTTTGCTTCAGGATGGCAGAAAAAGCCACACACCCTGAACTGGGACCCCTCTAACCGGGCGCTAAATAAGACCAGGGCCAGTTTCCTCCTTCAAAAGTCCCTTGCAGAGGCAAAAAGCTGAGAAGCCAGGGTTGAAGGAGAGGCCTCTTTCTGTTTGGTCAATAAGCAGCTGCGAAGGTTGCGTAGGATGGAGCTAAATTTGTTTGTTCCTTTCTTTCTCAGAACAGCAGCACGAGGCTCCGAATGCAGCTGTCTCGCCTCCCCTGAGTCCCTTGCAGGGGCCAGCATGCCCAGAGGCTGGCTCTCAGGGAGGAAGATCCCTGTCCATCTTGTTCCCGTCCTGCTCTAGCAAGACTTCCAGCGCCTCCCTGGTGCGCAGGGTGAGATCCCCTGCCAGCGGGTGGGAATCGTAGCCACCTCCCAGACCCAGGCTGGAAACCGTGACCTTTTAGAAACAGACTAAGCTGCGCAACGCAGATCCTCAGGCCCGAGGAAGGCAACTTGTGGCCACACCCTAGAAAACCACAGAAGGCTCAAAACGCCTCTGCTCTCACTGCTCAGATTGGTGGGAAACTTGCAAGACACCGTTGTCCGTGGGGGGCGGGTGGGGGCATCTTGGGAGGGACCTTCCCAGGGCTGGCCTGATAAAGTCCTTTCCAGAAACCATTTGTGTGCCGACGGCCCAGCGCAGGGCCGCCATCGGCCAGCCCTCTCGCACGCCGGTCAAAGTAGGTTTTTCAAAGTGCTTTGTGCGACTTTCAAAAGGTGCCCATAGGGAGGGAAGTGAGAGGAGGCGGGGCCGGGAAGAAACAGCTTTTTTATGTCTAGCCTTGCTTGAATGGCTTCTTGACGGTTACTGCCGGAGTTCTGCTGAGTCAGAAGAATCCCACAGCCGCTCACCGGAAACACAGCTGTTGGGTGAAAATAACCACAGAGCTGAGCGGCATGCACCTTCCAGAAAGGATGGCAGAAAACCTCAAAACAAAAGACAGAAATACAAAACAGCGAGAGACACCGTCAAAATAAAATGCACCGCAGCTCACTGAGCCATCCAGGCCGGTGGCTCTGTCTCTCCTGCTGGCTCAGGACACACAGTTCTGAAATGGGATGAGGTTTGGCTGCTTTTACATCTCAGTGGCTTTCATCGTGGTTCCCTCACCACCTCTGACCAAATTAAAACCCAAAAAAGAAAGAAACGTTCACATCCTGACACACTGGGAACCCGTGATGGTGACCTTACTGGAAAAGGGGTCTTTGCAGAGGTAAATTCACTTAAGGATCTCAAGATGAGGTCATCCTGGATTAAGGGCTGGGCCGCGAAGTCAGTGCCCGGTGTTCTTAAAAGAGTGAGGCAGGCCAGGCGCAGCGATTCACGCCTGTAGCACTTTGGGAGGCCAAGGTGAGAGGATTGCCTGAGCACAGGGGTTCAAGACCAGCCAGAGCAACATGGCGAGACCTCGTCTCTACAATAAATCAAAAAATTAACCAGGTGTGGTGGTGCAAGCCTGTGGTTTCAGCTACTCAGAAGGATCACCTAACCCAGCAGGTTGAGACTGTCGTGGCCATGAGCGTGCCACTGTCGCCTGGGTGACTGTGACTCAAAAAAAAAAAAAAAAGAGGCAGAGGGAGATCAGATACACACAGACACCCAGAGGGGAAGACGGAGGCCGGATTGGAGTTTGCCTCTACAAAGCAAGCATCACCGGGGATTTGTTTTGGCAGCCCCGGTAGGAAACTACTGGAGCAGCCCTGGGCTTCTATTTGCTGGGTCTTCCCTTGGCCATACCCTTCCCTCGCCCATACTGGAAACATTCACAACATCTTGTTTGCGGGAACTCTGAGTTTCCCTTTCTCTGGTCTTCAGAATTATCAGGAAGCTGGATGGGGCCTTGAGGACTCCAGGACTGGGGAGGAGTCCGAGTCCCAGTTGTAGATAAGACCCAGCCACAAGCCGGGAGTGTGACCTCTTTAACCAACCACCATTCACTGGGGCAGCTGAATTCTGGCTCCGCCTCTTGCAAGTTGTATGGCCTGGGGTGAGGTATTTAACCTCTCTGGGACTCAGTCTCCTCATCTGCATAACGGGGATAATAAGAAAACCTCCCTTACACAATTGTTGTAAGGATTAAGCGAGTGAGTATGTGCAAAGCTGTGCTTGGACAAGGCTGAGCTCAGCAGCTCTTACTGTCCAGTGCTTTACACAGGGGCAGCCAGTCTTGTTTTTCCCTGTTCACCATCTGTGACATGGTCTTTTGCTGACAGCATCCTGGTTTGCCTTTAGGAGACCATCTCTCTCCCATCTCCTTTATCCACAGTAGAGGGTATATCACCCAGGCCTGATCAGGGCTTTGCGCAGGGATGAACATGTGAACAAAAGTGGTTCAATCATGACACAGTTGCTGCAACTCTTGAGAGAGAGGAACTCACTTTCCCTTGACTCAGCTATGTGGTGGGATATGAGCCTAGGGTCCCTGGAAGTTATCTCTGCTGCTACCTGAGAAGAGCCTGCCTGAGGATGACACAGAATCCTGGTAAAGCAGAGATAAGGGATAGAGAGAGAGAGTACCAAAGGCATTGTTGAAGTCTCTGGCTCCAGCTGTGCCTGAAACCATCAGTACCTCCAAACTTCCAGGTTCCATGAAACAATAAATACTTTTTATGTTTAAGATAGTTTGTGTTGGTTGGTTGTAAACAATGACATCCTGGTTCATGCAATATCTTATGTGATAATCTCAGCAACTCAAGGAGGTAGACATTGTATCCCTATTTTGTAAGAAGAAATTGATGCTTAGAAGAATTTAATCACTTGCATAAAATCACTAGGAAGACGAGGGCTGTGAACAGATCCACTAAGCCCTGGGAAGGCAGAATGATGTTGTGGTTAGCACATGCCTTGGACAGTCACATAAATCAAGGCCTCGAGTGATCCATCTAGGCCATAAAAGAGTCGGTCTTTTTTAAACTTTTAAGTAGATATTTGAGTAAAAAAGTAACTGTAACGATGAACCATGTATTTGCTGTCCACAACTGACAAATATTCACATTTCTCGAGATGGTGTCTATGATGCTACATAGCTCCTTCTTTCTCTATTTTGATTCTGAATTCTGAAATACCGGGAAGGTCTGACTCAGGATAACTTAAAGGTGTTTTTTTGTTTTTGTTTTTTTTTTTGAGTTGGAGTCTCACTCTGTCGCCCAGACTGGAGTGCAGTGGCTGGGAACAGCCTCGACCTGCTGGGCTCTGGCAATCCTTCCGCCTCAGCCTTCCAAGGAGCCGGAACTACAGGCATGCGCTACCACGCCTGGCTGATTTTTTGATTTATTGTAGAGATGAGGTCTCGCCAAGTTGCCCAGGTGGGTCTCGAACCCACGGGCTCAGGCAATCCACTAACCTCAGCCTCCCAAAGGTGTGGGATTACAGGCTGAGCCACTGAGCCCGGCTTAAAGATGTTTTTAAAGACAAGAATACAAAAGTATTTTACATTTACTTACTTATTTATGATTTCTGGCATTCTTCATTCCTTGTATAGATCTGCATTTCTACCTGTTGTCATTTTTCCTCAGCCTGAAAATGAACTTCTTTTAATATTTCTTGACTGGGTGCAGTGGCTCATGCTTGTAATCCCAGCACTTTGGGAGGCAGAGGTGAGAGGATTGCCTGAGCTCAGGGGTTCGAGACCAGCCTGGGCACTTTGTCCAGACCTCGTCTCTACAATAAATCAAAAAATTAGCTGGGCGTGGTGGCTTATGCCTGTGGTTCCAGCTACTTGGAAGGCTGAGGCAGAAGGATCACCTGAGCCCAGTAGGTCAAGGCTGTGGTGGCCATGAGCAGTGTGCCACTGCACTCCAATCTGGGTGACAGAGGGAGACTACAACTAAAAATAATAATAAAAAATAAAAATATATGTATTTCCTATAGTGCAGGTCTACTAGTAAATAATTCACCTCTTTTTGTTTGTCTGTAAGATTTTTTTTTCACCTTCATTTTTTTATTGCCGCTTCACTGGACATAGACTTGATTAACAGTTTTGTTTTTGTTTTTCAATTTAATGCCTTAAGAATGTTATTCCATTGTCTTCTGCATTGCATTGTTTCTTAAGAGAAATCAGTGATTATTCTTATCTTTGTTCTTTGTATATAATGCGTCTGTTTACATTAGCTGCTTTTAAGACTTTTCTCTTCGTTTCTGGTTTTAAGCAATTTAATTAAGATGTGCCTTGATGTTATTTTCTTTGTGTTTATTTTGCCTGGGTTTTGTTGGTCTTCTTGGATCTTATAATTGTTATCAAATGTGGAACATATTCAATCATTATTTCAGGTTTTTTTGTTTTTGTTTTGCCCTCCTTTACTGAGAATTCAATTACATGTAGGATAGGCCATCTAATATTGTTGTATAGGACCTTGGTGCTCTGATTATTTTAAGTCTTTTTTTTTCCTTTGTTCTTCAGTGTAAATAACTTTTATTATGATGTCATTAGATTTACTGATTTTTTTCTTCTGCAATCTTTAATATGTTGTTAAGCCCATCTAGTGAGTTTTTATTTTAGATATTATATTTTTATCTCTAGAAGTCCCATTTGACTTTTTTTTATATCTTCCACTTCTATGTTTATATTCTTTTAAAAATCTTTGAATATATTTATAATGGCTGGTTTAAAGACCGTGTCTGTTAATTAATCTTTGTCATTTGGGGTGTGTTTATGTGGACTGATATTTCTCATGGCGATGGGTTACATCTCCCTACTTCTTCTGATGACTAGTAATTTTTTATTGGATGCTAGACAACATAGATGTTATGCAGGTGAATAACTGGGTTTTGTTATTTTCCTTTGAAATTTGTTTTGCCAAGCAGTTAAGTTACTTATCAATCAACTTGATTTTTTTTGTTGCAACTTGTTTTCAATTTTGTTGCAGTGGACTTAGAGAAGTTTTTCCTCTAAGGCTGGTTTAACCCCATGACGAAGGTGTAGCCTCACTGTGGCCTCTAATGTATGCCTTGGATGTTCACCAAGTTATTCCCATTCTGGCTTGCTGAAACTCGAACATCCCCCAGTCCCATGAAAGCTCTTGGAATTATTCAGCTTATATCACCCCAGTAGCTATTCCTTGTCAGCCTTGTGTCATTTTACCCAATGCCTGAGCAACTTAGTATTCAGCCAGTGACTCCCGTAGCATGATTTATCTATATAGCACCTTCTTTTCTGGGATGTTGCCTCACAAATTCCATCCTCCTCAACCTCCACATATTATAATCTGTCTCTTCACCTTGGAGAGGCCACCATGCTCTGCTTGAGATTCTCCTCTTTGTACTGCAATCTAAAAAGTACAGGTGGAAGCCAGGTGATCAAAGGGCTCACTTCCATTTGCCTTCCTTCTCTTAGGCACATAGTTCTACATTGCCCACTACCCAATGTCTGAAAACAATATCTTACATATTTTGTCCAGCTTTCTAGTTGTATACAGCTGGAAAATAAGTCTGTTATCAATTACTTAATCATGGCCAGAGGCAGAAGTACACTCTGATAAATGAAACAAAAAAAAAAGAGGAAGGGACTAATGGTAGTAAACATCTGTCTGGGGATGGGGAGACACCTGTTATCAACAAGGGGGCCTGAATGAAGCATATTTGTATATGTAACCCTTAACTGTATCCCACAATATCAAAATAAAAAATATTGATTAAAAAAAAAAAGAGGAAGGGGGTCAGGGACTTCACAAAATAGGAGTAATAGACAAAGAACTGTTCTCAAAAGGACTAGAGACCAAAGCAGCTCTGAAGATCCATGAGAACTAGAAGGGAGATGGTCTCTTTAGGACACACATGCCCAGACTAATGAGCTCACGAACCCCATGCCTACGGAGTGCTTCGAGACTACAATTTCTGGGAGAAGGAGTTTTGTTGCAGTGGATCCAGGTAAGCCTTTCCTCTAAAGGCTAGTTTAGCCCCGTGACTAAGGTGGAGTCTCAATGAGGCCTCTAACGTGTGCCTTGAATGTTCAAAAATTATTCCCATCCTGGTTTCCTGAAACAATCATGGGTTTATCTCTTGGCCAGAGGAAGGTAAGACATTTTGGTTAATGGTACTATCAAAATGATAGTCAATGGGGGAAGATCAATCTCCAAAGCAAAACAGGGTTGCTTTTTCCCAAAGAAAGAAGAATGGGTGTTTGGCAGGTAAAAAACACAGAGACACGTTACAAACGGTTGACTAAGCTCAAAATCTTTAAAGAGGTTTGGTTTTTGAACTCAGAACCTTGGATTTCTTTTCGCTATTTAACCACCAGATTACACAGATTCCTTCTTTTTCCTGATGTCCCCGCCCTTCCCTACAACACAGACAGATTTTCTCCAAAACATGCCCACTTTATAAACAACATCTAGATGAGACAAACTCTTCATCAGGCCAGAAATGCCAGCTCAGGGCTCATGGGAAACAGATTCTCCAAGTCTGCCAATGTTCAAGGAAGACTTCCAGAGACTCAAACTCGCTTGGGTTGAAGGGCAAGCTTGAACCTGTGTCCTGGAAATAGAACATGCAACAAAACATGTTAATTCCCCTTCCACTACTCATAGCCACCGGGAGTTGGAAGCTCCTTGCCTGAAAGAGAATGTTGTGTTTTGTGTTACAAGAGGTGGTTGCAGGCTAGTTCTTAAGCAACTTAAATCAGTCACATGTACACACAAATGCACCAGCAGATAAGGGAACAAGATGTTCTCTGCTTAGATTGTTTTGAGGAAATTCCCCTGCCCCCACTATACCCAGAGGCTAATCAGATTGTGTGTGTGTGTGTGTGTGTGTGTGTGTGTGTGTGTGTGCGTGTGCGCGCGCGCGCGCGCGCGCGCGCATGCGCGCGCTCATTTTAAACCTCTACAAATACACACAAGTCATCCAAGGTCCTTATCGTTTCCACAAATGTTTTCTCGTATGTTTATATCCATTTCACAGATGGAAAAATCTGAGGTACAGTACAAGGAACCATGAGTCAATGAGAACACCAATAATTGAGTTCAAGACTACAGGGGTCAGGCTCACACCTGTAATTCCTGCACTTTGGGAGGACGAGGTAAGAAGATTGTCTGAGCCTAGGAGTTCAAGACCAGTCTTGTCCCTACAATAAATTTTAAAATTAGCCGGGCGTGGTGGCACACTCTAATCCCAGCTACTTGGAAGGCTGAGGTGGAAGGATCACCTGAGGAGGTCAAGGATGCAGCAGCCATGAGCTTGCCACTGCACTTTAACCTAGGCAACAGAGTGAGACTCCAACTCAAAATAAATAAATAAATAAAAGACTACAGGATAAAACCTGCCTGGTATACCTTGAGAACACTTTTGAAAGAAAGAGAAATGGAAAGGGAGGAGAGAAGAGAAAGAAGGAAAGCTAATTAATTTCTTCAAGGTTTCTTGGAAATTTAGGATGTTGAGAAATGCTATTTGCAGACAATTGATGTCCAGCTTGAAATCACAGTCAAGCAAAAGCATCACATCATGTGGCTAACTCCTTTCCCCGGCTTTGTATTTTAGCTACGACCACTCTCAGGTTCAACTTGGAAAGAAGTCTTTTCATTCCTTGGGGGGATTATTCTTTCCCAAGGAAGATATCATGGTATTTTCATGCTGACTGAGAAAAGACTAAAATAAAATTAATTCCTGGAAGGAATTTAGTGACTTGTATCTTGTTGGCTGCTTTATAAAGTTCGTTTATGTTCGTTTGTTTTATTTTGAAGGCCACCGAGAGAGAACAAAATGGAACCCAAAATCCTTAGAGAAGGAATAATACTTTGAAGCTCAACTTCATAGACCTGTGGGAAGGAGACTAGAGGATTAGGAAAATCTTCTGGAGAAGTGTCTGGAGCCTGCGAGGTCTTCAGAGGGACAGATGATCGAGCTCCCAGTTGTTTCTGATGCCAGGCATAAAGCTGATCCACAGTAGGTGTTCAGTCAAGAATTTGTTGAATGAAAGGACGGTTAAGTGAGTGAATGTGATTCTCCTATTTATTTGCCAAACTGGCCCCCAATCTTTGATAGCCTTGCCTGTTTTCCCCATATTTGTCATTCTGGCAGTTGTGTCTGATCCTTTTAAGGCATTGGATCTGAACCTTTTGTAGATCATGAACTCCTCTGACAATCTGCCAAGAGTGGTGGAGCCTCTTCTCAGAAAATGCACAGACACATACACACAACCTTGTATATCCCTTCCAGGTGTGGGCAAATTCCCTGAGCCTCGTCCATGGCCCCAGCACAGCTGTCTCGGGGAGCTTTTTCTACTCTTCTTCCCAGCCTTCCTGTCTCTCTTCCCCTAAAGGTTATTTATTCCTCCACTGGGTTCTCATAACACTTTCCTTTCTTTTTTCTTTTCTTTTTTAAATTCTCTCTCTCTCCCTGTCTCTCTCTCTCTCTTTCTCTGTCTCTCTCTCTCTCTCTCTGTGTCTCTCTTTCTTTTAGCTTAAAACAACATTTATTTTGCTCGCAAATCTATAATTTCTACAGGGCTCACGAGTGCCCTCTCTCTGTTCCACTCCACTCTGGGGCTGGAATCATCTAAAGGGTCACTGCATAGTTTGAATGCATTCCCCAGATTCATATGTTGATGGCTTTTGGAAGTAGGGCCTTGGGGAGGTAATTAGGATTAAAGTCATCAGGATGGAACCCCCATGATGGGAGACTGGTGGCTTTATAAGAAGAGGAAGAGGGTGTGGTAGCTCCTGCCTATAATCCCAGCTACTCAGGAGGCTAAGACAGGAGGATCTTTTGAGGTCAGGAGTTCAAGACCAGCCTGGGCAACATAGTGATACCTTGTCTCTCAAAAAAATAAAAAGTTACCTGGGTATAGTGGTGCTCACCTGTATTCCCAACTATTGGGTAGACTGAAGCAGGAGGATCACTTGAGCTCAGGAATTCAAGGATGCAGTGAGCTATGAATCACACCATTGCACTCTAGCCTGGGCAACAGAGCAAGACCCCATCTCCAAAAAGAGAAAATACAAGAAGAGGATGAGAGACCTGAACTGAGCTGACATGCTCTTGCCCTCTCACCATGTGATCCCATCTACCATGTTATGACGTGGCAGGAAGGCCCTCACCAGATGCCAGTACCTTGATATTGTATTTCCCAGCCTCCAAAACCATAAGAAACAAATTTCTTTTATTTATAATTCACCCTGTCTGTGGTATTCTATTATAGCAACAAAAAACAGGCCAAGACACTTACTCATCTGTCCAGAAGCTGATATGGAAAACACTGAAACAGCTGAGGATCACTGGGCATCCTTCCTGTCTCTGTGTGATATTTCTTTTCCTTTTTTTTTTTTTTGAAAGTAGTATTTGTTGAGAAGATGGAAAAGCTCCCATAGCAGGAATGGACCCAAAGGGTTGTCCTTTGTGTGATATTTCTATGGAATCTCTCTGGCACATCCAGGGCACTTTAAACATACCTTTCTGGTTACTTAGCACACAACATTGTAGGACTATTTTTGCCTGTTGACTGTGGCAGTTTGCTTATGTCTGTTTCATCAGCCAAGCTTCAAATCCTTCAAGGACAAGGACCAGAACTTGTTCATCTCTGTTTTCTCAGGACCCTGGCAGGCGCCGTGCACATAAGTAAGCATCTAATATATGCTATTTGACATAAGTATGTAGGTATGTGTTTATTTTACCATTATGCCCCACTACATTAAAAAAAAATAGGAGATTTTATATATATATATATATATATATATATATATATATATATACCTCAATACAGCAAAATATAAATAAAAAATGTAAAACAAAGAAATGGGGATAAAGTGTACATAAATGTGGGAAAACATATTAAAATAAAAGATAAGATCAGCACCAAAAACATGTACCATAGATTTAGATACCATGCATGATTGGCAGTGGCCCAGAAATCTGATTTGAGAATCCTGGCAGAAAAGGCAAAGAGGGAAATAGAGTCAGTTATAAAATTCATAGTGTGAGATGCAGATGGTCCCTGGCTTACGATGGCTCAACTTATTGACTTTTCAATGGTGCAAAAGCAGCACACATTCAACTGTGTGTCAGCAACCATTCAGTTTTTTGCTTTTAGTACAGCATTTGATTAAAGTGAGATATTCGGCATTGTATTATACAAGAGGGGCACCCCCCAAAACACCAGAATTATCTTTTGGAGGGCAGGCTCCTTGTAGTACAGGCTTCCCCTGCCAGGTAAGTGTTCTAGGAACCCATGGGCATCAGGGTATCGGCCAGCATTGTTGTGAGAGGTTGCATGTGGCTTCAGCAAAAATTTTTTTGGAGATTCTTTCAACATATGTGCCCATTTCATGTTGGGTGATTTACAAGCACACCTGCCCACACGGCACTGAGTGTTCAGCAGTTTTTGACCAAAAACAGCATAACCCCCATACCCCACCCTCCCTATTCACCTGATCTTGCCATGAGCGATTTTTGTTGTTGTTGTTTCTCAGGATGATAGAAGTCCTCAAAGGGAAACATTTTGCCAATATAGGCGAGGTGAACAAAAAACACTAGTGCAGAAGCACTAAAAGGCATAAAAAATGATGAGTTCAGGCCGGGCTCAGTGGCTCAGCCTGTAATTCCAGCACTTTGGGAGGCCGAGGTGGGTGGATTGCCTGAGCCCACAGGTTCAAGACCAGCCTGAGCAAGTTGGTGAGCCCTCATCTCCACAATAAATCAAAAAATTAGCCAGGCATGGTAGCACAGGCCTGTAGTTTCGGCTACTTGGAAGGCTGAGGCAGAAGGATCACCGGAGTCCAGTAGGTTGACGCTGGGATAGCCATGAGTATGCGACTGCACTCCAGCCTGGGCGACAGAGACTCCAACTCAAAAAAAAAAAAAATTAAAAAATGACAAATTCAAAAACTGTTTTGAACAGTGTAAAAAGCATCTCAAGAGATGTGTTGCATCAAACAGCGTGTACTTTGAAGGTGACTGAAGTTTAAACCTATAAGAATAATACACAATTTTAAATAAATAAATTCCGATGTTTTGGGTCCTCCTCATAAAACAGATGATTTTGCCCAACTGTAGGCTAATGTGAGTTTTCTGAGCACGTTGAAGTTAAGCTAGGCTAAACTATGATGTTTGATAGGTTGGGGGTATTCAATGCGTTTTCAACTTACAATATTTTCAACTTACGATGGGTTTATTAGGATTTGGCCCCATAATAAGTCAAAGAGCATCTGTCTAAACAAGGTAAAAATGATAGCAATGCAAGGGGCTTAATACTGCTATTCTCCACGAGTCTGGATTTATCTAAGGAAATATTTAAGACTACTTTAGCTTTTTCTCAAAGATGCACCATGGAATGCCAGTCTTGGAGAAGCTCTGCCCAAAATGAGTTTTATGTTTGAGGAAAGATAGGAAACCCACCCTTGTCTTCCTCTTGTAACTGCACAGTAAACACAGGCACTTTAAAGGCTCTGAGAAATCCTGCAATAAAGAAACCCAGCATTTTGATCACTGTTGTGTAAAAACTTAGGGACAGTCTCCAGATGGGATCTAGGTCCACTGAACTTACCACGTGATGAGTTTTTCCTTCTCATCGGACTAGATGCCAGGAACAGACTCTGCTCTTCTTAAGCAAAGTGTGCTGAAATATCTCTCCTTTGTCCTTTCCTGAAAGGACTAAGGAAAGAAACAAAGTAATATCTGCAACTTTTCCGCTTAAAGCATCTTTGTTTAATATCCTTATTGTTTGCTCTTTTGTTATAGGTATGATCAGGAAAAAAAAAAGGTTAGGGAGAAACTTTTCTTCCTCATATCTAAATGAGGCAAAAGAAAGGTGAGATTGAATGTCACCACAAGCGCACAGTTTCTGCTTCTGAAAAGACAAAAAAGGGGTCATCTCTACAGATGTCAGACAAGCTTCCTGGTTATCCATAACCCTGATCACTGAATGACCAATACTTGCTCAACCCAGTCAGAACACCAACAGTTACACCTCCAGCAGATGACTCAGAGCCACAAGGGCAGTCACGGTCTATTTGTTTTGGCATTGGACGTGAAAATAAATGAAGGGGTCTGTTACTCTTTTGTTTAGTTCCTGGTGCACTGACATTTTTATCTCCAAAGAATCAAAGTGTATCTAGTCCGAAAAGCGAAGGCAACCTCATTTTAGCTGACCATAGAACAATCCCAGGGTCTTTTCTTCCCAAACCGCTTGTTAACATCCCATTTGGTGTTCTATGGGGCCAGGTGCAGTGGTTCACGCCTGTAGTCCCAACACTTTGGGAGGCTGAGGCGGGAGGATTCCTTGAGGCCAGGAGTTTGAGATCAGCCTGGGCAACATAGTGAGACTCCCTCTCTACAAAAATAAATAAATATTAGCTGAGTGACACGCGTCCATCATCCCAGTTACTCAGGAGGCTGCAGTGAAAGATGACTTGAGCCCAGAGGTTCAAGGTTGTAGTGAGTTATGATTGTGCCACTGCACTCTATTATGGACTAAAGAACAAGACCCTGTCTCTAAATGTGTATATATATATTTATACACACACACACATATATATGTGTGGGTGTGTATTTATGTATATATATTTTTTCTTATGGAACATGCTAGAAAACCATGATTAACTACATGAAGGAGGGCAGGGTCTTTAGGTCAAATAGTCTCAGAAAAACTTCCACAGAGCACTAGCGGTTCTCAGAGAAACTCAAAGGCTGCTGGGGAGGGATGGAGCAGCCCTAGGCCTACAGAGGTCTGGCTAGTTCCCAGTCCCAACTCAACTGCAGCATTTCTTCTTGTAGCTACATAAAAACTTGTTTAGAAAAAAAACAGTTTCTGTTACTTAAAATTAGAAAAATATTTGAGAACCCCTACCTTAAACAACGCTCTATGTATCTCTGTGTATATTATTTTTCCCAGCTGAGATTCTGATAAGAATTGAAAGGCAAACAGTCTTCGTTATATTGTTAGCAAGAACCTGGGGCAGAAATTTAATTGCTTTAAAATCAAAAGCAGAGCCATACAGATACCCACCATACCATAAACAAATGAGATATTTGGTGACTATATAATTAATAAAGAGTTAATATCCTTAATTTATAGAACAATCCTACAAATTAAAAAGAAAAAGACCAATAACCCAGTAGACACACAGACCAGGGCTACAGCTTTCACAGAAGCAGATATGCAAATGACCGATAAACATATGAAAAGATGCTCAGACTCACTTGTCAGGGAAATGCAAATGAAACAATGAGATGCTATTTTTTACCCATCAGATTGGCAAAAATGGAAAATGTGTGTAATATCCAGAGCTGGCAAGGGGGTAAGAAAACTAGTTCTTTCAAACACCACTTGGGCGAGAGGGGGGATCCTTAAATTATTATAACATTGTGGAAAATCAACTGTTGGTATTTTTAAACATTTAAACTGTGGCCCAGCACTCCTATTTCTGGGAATATATCCACCGGAAATGGTAATGCCAGAATCTAAAGGCATATATATATAAAGAGGTTTATTGCAGCATCGTTTATAATCGTTAAAAAAAAAAGCCTGAAACGTACATTAATAAAAAAAAGGTTGAACAAATCGTGATGTATTTATAAGAAGAACAACTGTGCAGCTGTTAAAAATGATAAAATAAATTTGTATGCACTGACACAAAAATAGCCACACAATAACTTGCTAAATAGAAAAAAAAGCAAGTTCGAGCCTATTTTTATTTTAAAAAAGAAAGAAAAAAGTCAAATTCTGAAAGTGAGTTTCTATATCTTGTAAATGGAAAAAACAGTAAGGAAATATTTATATTTATATCCAATTCTATAGTTCCAGCTACTTGGAAGGCTGAGGCGGAAGGATCACAGTTGGATTGGAGGGGTGGAGAGATGATTAATTTTATTTAATTTTTAAATTTTGTTTGTTTGGTTTGAGTCAGGAGTCTCTCTGTTGCCCAGGCTGGAATGCAAAGGTATGATTACAGTTCACCGCAGCCTCAACCTCCTGGGCTCAGGTGATCCTTCTGCCTCAGCCTCCCTACTAGCTGGGACTACAAATGCATGCCACCACACTTGGATAATTTTTTAAAATTTTGTGTAGATAGATCAAAGATCTAAATGCAAAACCTCAAACTATAAGAACCTTAGAAAATACAGGAGACACCCGTATGGAAATTGGAACTGTCAACCAATTCCTGATCAAAACCCCAAGTGCCCTTGCCATAGGAGATAAGATGGACAAGTGGGACCTCGTCAAACTGACAAGCTTCTGCAAAGCCAAAGAAACCATCAAGAGAGCAGGGAGACAGCCCTCAGACTGGGAAAAAATATTTGTCAACTGTATGTCTGACAAAAGCCTAACATCTAGGATCTACAAGGAACTCAGACATGCTGAAAAGAAAGAAATGAACAGTCCCATTACAAAGTAGACAAAAGATATGAATAGACACTTGTCAAAAGAAGACATACGAGCAGCCAACAGATACAGGGAAAAAACACTCAGCCTCACTAATCATCAAAGAAATGCAATTTAAAACCACATCGAGATACCACCTAACTCTGGTCAGGATGGCCATCATCAATAACTCAAAAAACACCAAATACTGGAGAGGATGCAGTGAAAAGGGAACACTTCTACATTGTTGGTGGGAGAGTAAACTAGTACAACCACTGTGAAAAACAGTGTGGTGATTCCTAAAAGATCTAAAAATTGACCTTTCAGCCGGGCTCGGTGGCTCAGCCTGTAATCCCGCGCCTTTGGGAGGCTGAGGTGAGTGGATTGCCTGAGCCCAGGGATTCGAGACCCACCTGGGCAACTTGGCGAGATCTCATCTCTACAATAAATTAAAAAATTAGCCGGGCTTGGTAGCGCGCGCCTTTAGTTCCAGCTACTTGGAAGGCTGAGGCGGAAGGATCACAGGAGCCCAGGAGGTCGAGGCTGCAGTGGCCGGGAATGGCCACTGCACTCCAGTCTGAGTGACAGAGTGAGACTCCAACTCAAAAAAAAATAATAAGAAATAAAAAAATAAAAATAAAAATTGACCTTCCATACTACCCTGCAATCCCCCTACTGGGGATATACCTGGAGGACCTCAAATCACTCGATGAAAAAGATGCCTGTACATGCATGTTTATTGCAGCATTATTTACAATAGCAAAAACATGGAACAAACCGTGCTGCCCATCAAAAGAGGACTGGATTTTAAAAATATGGTACATATACATGATGGACTATTATGCAGCCATAAAGAAGGACAAAATTAGCCAGGCTCGGTGGCTCAGCCTGTAATCCCTTGCCTTTGGGAGGCTGAGGTGAGTGGATTACCTGAGCCTGCGGGTTCGAGACCCGCCTGGGCAACTTGGCGAGACCTCATCTCTACAATAAATCAAAAATTAGCCGGGCATGGTAGCACGCGTCTGTAGTTCCAGCTACTTGGAAGGCTGAGGTGGAAGGATCGCCGGAGCCCAGCAGATCGAGGCTGCGGTGGCCGGGAGCGGCCACTGAACTCCAGTATGGGCGACAGAGTGAAACTCCAACTCAAAAAAAAACAAAAACAAAAACAAACAAACAAACAAAAAACAGAATTAGGGGGGAAATTCAAAGCAAATCAAATAATATTGACAATCCTAAAGGCAAGGTAGGCCTGGCCTCCTGGTGTGAAGTCTTACAGAACCCACTAGGGTTTGCCCTAAGAGAAGGCACCTCAGCTATGCAGGTGGGTAAGTTGAAGGAATGTCTTTCTGTAGGGCCAACATTTTTCTTGAAACACAGATTCTTCTCTATAAGTGCTGAGGACTTGAATGAGATCCCAAAATACATATAGAACAAGGGTCAGCAAAAGTTTTCTGTAAAAGAGCAGATAGTAAATATGGTAGGGCGTGTAGTTGTAAGACGTTGTCTCCATCATAACTACTCAACTCTCATTGTAGCAAAAAAACAGCCTTAGACAATGTGTAAGTAAATGCAGGTAGATGTGTTTCAATAAAACTTTATTTATAAAGCATGTACCTAACCAGATTTGACCCAGGGGTTATAGTTTGCTGACATCTGGTATAGAACATAGGCATAATTATCTTTTAAAAGCAAGATTTTGAACTGAAGTATCTAAAATATGCCTAATAAAAGTGTACAAATCCAATTTTTACAAAGTGAATAAATCTTTTTTTTTTTTTTTGAGTTGGAGTCTCACTCTGTCCGCCCAGACTGGAGTGCAGTGGCCGCTCCCCGCCACCGCAACCTTGACCTGCTGGGCTCCGGCGATCCTTTCACCTCAGCCTTCCAAGTAGCCGGAATTACAGGCATGTGCTACCATGCCCGGCTGATTTTTTTTATTTATTGTAGAGATGAGGTCTTGCTGCCCAGGCGGGTCTCGAACCCGCGGGCTCAGGCAATCCACTCACCTCAGCCTCCCAAAGGCGCGGGATTACAGGCTGAGCCACCGAACCCGGCTTGAATAAATCTTTATAACTGTCACGCAGATTAAGATATAGAATGCTACTCACATCCCTAAAGTGCTCCTCCTAACCACAGATTTTACTTTTATTTTTTTGAGTCAAGGTCTTACTCTCTTGCCCAGGTTAGAGTGCAGTGGTACGATCATGGCTCAGCATAGCCTCAACCTCCTGGGCTCAGAAGATCCTTCCACCTCAGTTTCCTGACCTTCTGGGACTACAGGCACATGCCACCATGGCTGGCTTATTTTTTAATTTTTTTAGTAGAGATGCGGTCTGGCTATGTTATGCAGGCTGCTCTCAAACTCATGAGCTCCAGCAGTCCTTTCTCCATGGCCTCCCAAAGTTCTGGGATTAAAGGCATGAGCCACCACACCTGGCTGCTAACCACAGATTTGACTTTTCTCCTCATAATTTGTTTTGATTGATTTTGAACCTTATGCAAATGAAATCGCACAGCACTTTCTTTCACTGAATGATGTGCTAGTGAGATCAATCCATGGGATTGTGTGAATTTCTCCTGTGTCATTGATATCCAGTGTCCCATAGACAGCGTTGTATTTATAGCACTGTACAAATATGCCACACTTTATTTATCTGTTCCACGTGGATAATATTTTTGTGGTTTCTAGTTTGGGGCTATCACAGATAATACCTCTATGAGCATTCTTGAACATGTCTTCGGTGTCCACATTTACATGTCACTATTAGATATGTTTATGGAGTGTGTGTGGGTGCTGCCTTAGTAAACACTACTAAACAACTTTCCAAAGTGGTTGTACTAATTTGGACTCCCTTCATCAGTATAGGAGAGGTTCATCTTCTACAGGAATCCCACCGCCCCTCCCCAAAAAAGAGGCCCAGCTGCTCCAGGAATAACTAGCACTTGTTATTGACAGTTTTTTTTTTTTTCCCTGTAAATTTAGCCATTCTTGTGTGTGTATGTAAAAAATGTATATATAGTAAGGTGCAAAAATCTTAGGCATCTAGTTAACTTTTATTTATATGTATAAAAATGCTCACTGTGGTCTTAATTGCATTTTAATTGACTAATGATGTTGATTCCCTTCTGACAGGTTTATGGCCATTTGGAGTTCTCTTTTGTAAAAAAAAAAAAACTTATTTGTGTGTGTGTTTGTTTTAAATTGGATTGTTTGTGTTTTCCTTAGGAACTTGTAGGCACTCTTTAAATATTCTGAATATGAGTTCTCTGCTTGATATCTTTAGTTCAACTGTCTCCTCCCATTCTGTGGTTTGCATTTTCATTTCACTAATGAGGTATTTTGAACAACAGAAGGTCTTGCCAGGTGCAGTGGCTCATGCCTGTAATCCCAGCACTTTGGGAAGTCAAGGTGGGAAGATCACTGAAGCCCAGAAGTTTGAGGCCAGCCTGGGCAACATAGCAAGACCTTGTCTTTACAAAAAAGAGAAAAAAAATTAGCCAGGCGTGGTGGCTCAAGCCTGTATAGTCCCACTACTTGGGAGGCTGAGGTGGAAGGATTGCCTGAGCCCAGGAAATTGAGGCTGTAGTTAGCTGTGATTGTGCCACTGCATTTCAGCCTTGGTGACAGAGTGAGACCTCAACTCAAAAAACAAACAAAAAAAAGAAATTCTTCATATTAATGAAGTCCAATTGATCAACTGTTTTCTTTATGATTAGAAAGGGTTTTATTCTGTTTTGTTTTCTCTAGATAGGGCTTTGCTTTGTCACCCAGACTGGAGTGCAGTGATGCATGATCATAGCTCACTATAACCTCAAACTCCTAGGCTCAGGTGATCCTCCTATCTCAGCCTCCTGAGTAGCATGCACCACCACATCTGGCTAATTTTTAAATTTTTTGTAGAGTCAGGGACTCACTATGTTGCCCAGACTATTCTCTATCTCCTGGCCTCAAGCAGTTCTTCTGCCTTGACCTTACTAAGTGCTGAGATTACAGGCTACTGTGCCAGGACGGTTAGAGTGTTCTCATGTCCTGTTTTAAATGGCTTCCCCATCCTAAGAACATCTTCCTACATTGTATTATAGAAGCTTAATTACTTCAGTTTGCACGTCTGAGTCTATAGCTTTCATAATAGTCATAACCAAGAATGCCTAATGAGGAGACATGCCCCGCTGCACTATTTTCAGTCCCTCCTGGTCTTCCAGTATCTCGGCACTGCCCATCAAGAAGTGGGGTTTATTTCCTCTTCCCTACAACCTGGGCTGGCCTCTATGACTGCCTTGACCAATAGAATGCAGCAGAAAAGGCAGAGTGTGACATCCAAGGACAAGTCGGAGACAGTGAAGTGGCTTCCGCCTGGCTCTCTCTCTTTTCTCTCAGAACTCTCTCAGGCTCAGAACACATTTTGGGTGTTTTCGTGTGTGTGTGCGAGTTGGAGTCTCACTGTCGCCCAGACTGGAGTGCAGTTGCACGCTCCTGGCCACGGCAGCCTTGACCTGCTGGGCTCCAGTGATCCTTCCACCTCAGCTTCCACATAATTTTTGATTAAAAATTACGTGGAATTTTGAAATTTAAAAAATTTCCTGGCTAATTTTTGATTTATTGTGTAGGTGAGGTCTCACCAAGTTGCCCGGGTGGGTCTCGAACCTGCAGTTTCAGGCAATCCACTTGCCTCAGCCTCCCAAGGTGCTGGGATTACAGGCTGAGCCACCGAGCCCGACTGTTTTGGATATTTTAACCACCACATAAGTCAAGTGAGGTGGCTCATGCCTGTAATCCCAGCAATTTGGGAGGTGGAGGCAAGAGGATTGCCTGAGCCCAGAAGTTCGAGACCAGCTGGGCAATTTGGCAAGACCTCATCTCTACAATAAATCAAAAAATTAGCCAGGTGTAGTGGCACATGCCTGTAGTTCCTGATACTTGGAAGACTGAAGTGGAAGGATCGCTTGAGCCCAGCAGGTCGAGGCTGTGGTGACCATGAGCATGCTACTGTACTCCAGCCTGGGTGACAGAGTGAAACTCTGACTCAAAAAAAAAAAAAAAAAAAGAAGTCTGCTCCCTCAAAGCCACCATAATGGAGAGACGCCAGGCCCCAGCATGAAGAAGCCTTCAGATAACCCCCAACAATAGCCATACAAGATACCCTGAGCTGGAACTGTCAAGCTGCATCCGAATTCCTAACATACAGAAGTTATGAAAGCTAGCCAATGGCCGTTGTTTTAAGCACTATGGCAGGGGCTCATTTGTTACACAGCAATAGACGACAGCAACAGTAGGGACAGCCGTCTTTCCATGCACTTCAGGGTGTGCTTTCAACCCATAAAGGCAAAAAAGTCCTTCACTTTCCTTTTTGAGGCCTCATTTGAATCACTAAGGTGCCTGTGCAAATAGCAGAGCACATTCATGAGAAGAGAGAGTCCCAGAGACTCAAGCGATGGGAAACATGAGATAAGAAAGATAAGAAGTCCCCCTTGACAGCTCTGGAAGGGTGGAGGAATCTTGGTGCTCATCCAGAGAGATTAGCAGGGGACACTTCTTGAGCATCAGTCAGATAGATAAAATCTGCAGGGGAACTGGGGGAACACTGAATCAAGAGAGGAAATGAATCAGATTTCATGAAGATCTCCCGGCTCTGGAGTGCTTGCCACTCAGCCTCCAAGGCAATTCAGCAGCTCAGGTTAGAGAAAGCTCATTCCAACTGGGCCAGGGTCTACAGGAAGCCCTGATGCAGCCTGAGGGAAACACACTTCTACTTACTGGGACTGAAATGGAGTAGGCAACTCAGTGCGGTTGCTGCATTAACAGGACTGTACTTTTCATTTTATGTATGTATATATTTTAATTTTTTAAAAAATTTTCACCATGTTACCCAGGTTGATCTCAAACCCTTGGCCTCAAGTGATCCTCCTACCTCTGCCTCCTGATTGTCTGGGACTACAGGCTCGCACCCACCATGTCTTGCTAAATTTTTCCCCCTTAGAGACGCAGGTCTCGCTATGTTGCCCAGGTTGATCTTGAACTCCTGGCCTCAAGTGATCCTCCTGCCTGGGCCTCCCAAAGCGCTGGGATTACAGGGATGAGCAACTGTGCCTGGCCATTTTTCACTTTTTTAAAGACCTGCTTAACATGCTAATGATGGCAATAACACCTACCTCTATCCACAATCATATGATGTATTTGTTTTGTTTTTTTCCATCTCTACGCTCATCCGATTAGACCACCTATAGGAGATCAGAGACTTTGTTCGTCTACCCTGCACCTAGTCCAGTGGCTGACACAGAGCAGGGCTCTGAAATCGTTTCCTGAATGAGTGAATGAATGAATGAATGGATGGATGGATGGATGTGGGAGTGATAATAGCAGCCCTCGACCAATGTCTTCTATGTGATTTCACATCCTCTTTCAGTCTTGCCATGAGGAAGGAATGGTTTCCGGGTTGTCCAGAATTTGCCTCAAGTCTCAGAGTCACCAAGGACAGAGTTCCATTTTAAGCTCAGCCCCTCTGACTCATATATCCAAGTTCTTTTTTTAAAAAAATTATTTATTGTTAAAATTATTACTATTATTTTTTTGAGACCATACCCAGATCTCACACTGTTGCCCAGGCTGAAGCTCAGTGGTGCAATCATAACTCACTTCAACTTCAACCTCCTGGGCTTAAGGGATCCTCCCATCTCAGCTGGGACTACAGGCATGCACCATGACGCCTGCTTAATGTTTTAATTTTTTGTAGAGACAAGATCTCTCTATGTTGCCCAGGGCTCGAACTCCTAGCCTCAAGTGATCCTCCCATCTTGGCCTCCCAAAGTGCTGAGATTACAGACATGAGCCACTGTACCTGTTTTTTTTGTTTTATTTTTATTTTTTGCATCAAGCTTGTTACTCTCAAACACACTCTTAGCCATTCTTAGCCTGGGGGAGTCCACTCACTCTTTTTCCTTCTTGAGATGAGACAAGAATGTTTTTACAAGGGCCTTGGACACCAGAGAGCTGAACTCCAAGCTGCTGTGCTGGGTATGGACCAGGCCTGGAACCCCGTGGAGAGCCTCTGACTTCGGCCAGGGGTTCCTGTCCCACTTCTGTGTCCTGGGAACTCGGGGGAGAGGGCAATTAAATTAAAGAGGTCAAGGAAGGAGGAGGAGGGTGGGGAGCTGGTGGCCAAATCCAGAAAGGCCAGATTTCAATTTGCATAATAATTTTGTTAGCAACAATGGGCATCCAAGACATCTATTTAAAGGCTGTAATGTTAATTTAATGGGAAAAAAGCTAATACAATTCCCTAGAATTTTTCAATTAAATTAATGTGATGGGCTTTAATGGATAGCTTAAGTAGAGAGCGTGAATAGGAGAAATATTGCATAAATTATACATACATTTATATATATGCTGCCCGTATATATAATCTCTCTGCTCTAAGGTTTTGACATATGAGAGGCCTTATGCTTAAATCTGGCAACCAGTTATGACTCTATTTCAATTAAAGTGACCCTTTTATCATTCTAAGAAGGGGGAGGCTCCTCCCCGTGGCGTTTCCACACACCCCTTCCCTTCAACAATACGCCAGAAGATTCCAGTCTTAAAGAAACAGAGGGCTCTTCCAACAATAACCCATGATAACACACACACACGCACAAAAAAGTCAGTGATACGAGAAATTCATAGCGTAAGGATTCTGTTCTTCTATCTCTGCTCCCCCACAGACATCTGGTGAAGCAGTGAATAAATGGACTGAATTTCTAGAGTCCCTTTATTTT
Organism: Cephalopachus bancanus; assembly: GCA_027257055.1. NCBI lineage: Eukaryota > Metazoa > Chordata > Mammalia > Primates > Tarsiidae > Cephalopachus > Cephalopachus bancanus. The sequence goes on from JAPVLO010000050.1 coordinate 6,170,808, forward strand.
TCTTGAGCATGTTATTCACTCATATATCTCATTCAGCAAGTGTTTGCTGTACACCCACTAAACGCTGAACACAATTCTAGGTGCTTCTAGGAATACGGTAAAGAACAATCAGATGTGATCGCCGGCCATGTGATGGTCTTACTTTTGGTCAAAACACAACCATGGACCAAACCTTGCTGATTTGGTTTCAGAAAACATGAGCTTGAGTTCAGGAGTGTGAGACCAGCCTGGGCAACGTACCGAGACACCTTCTAGAAGAAGAAGGAGGAAGAGGGAAAAAAATACAGGATACTTTCAGGTAATTTCTTCATGCGTCCATCTTATACATTGTAAAATAAAGATAATTGTAGCATTCATAAGTCAGTGTTCAAGATGGCCCCCAATCATCTCACTGCCTGTTGGCCACATTTTAAAGTAGGACCTTCCTACACTCAATAGTGTATCAGTAGGATGTAGCAGAAACAGAGGAGTGTGACTTCTAAGACAAGGCCATAGAAGACATTGCAGCCGCCTCTTTGCTCTCTTTCTTGTCTCTTTTGCTCTGAGGAAAGCCAACCACCATGTTGTGAGGACACTCAAATCATCCCATGGGCGGTCCATGTGATAAGGAACTGTGGCTTCCTGCCAATGACTGGATCATCTTGCCAATCGCCATGCGAGTGAGTCACCTTGGAGTGGATCCTCCAACCCCAGCTGAGCATTCAGGTGAGACTGCAGCCCCAGCCAACATTTCAACTGTACCCTCATAAGAGATCCTGAGTGAGAACCACCCAGTGAGTCCCAGATTCCTGACCTATAGAGATTGCATGAAATAACAAATGTTTATTGTTGCTTTAAGCCACCAAGCATCAGAGTAATTTGTAATGCACCAATCACTTATTAGTTGATACAATATTCTCCTTTTCTTTTCTTTTTTTTTTTTTGAGTCAGAGTCTCACTGTCAGCCAGGCTAGAATACAGTGGCACACTTACAATCACCACAACCTCGACCTGCTGGACTCAGGTGATTCTTCCACCTCAGTCTTCCAAGTAGCTGGAACTACAAGTGTGTGCCACCACGCCTGGCTAATTTTTTGATTTATTGTAGAGACATGGTTCCGCCATGTTGCCCAGGCTGGTCTCAAACCCCTGGGCGCAGGCAGTCCTCTCACCTCCGCCTCCCAAAGATATTCTCCCCTTCAAGCTGGTCCTATGTGAAATTATGATGGAGGCCAAGTAGGTCCTCACTTGATGGTCCCCACACCAGTTTTTTGCCTACCTTGTGTCATCTGCCTCTTCCCCAAGGCTGTACTCCTCTTCCTTGCTTAAGCCTGTAGCTAATGCCTGGGCTTCAAGCTTCATAAGCCCACTCTCAGAGGTACTGTCATTTTAATTAAAGTCTCTTGAAAAATCAAAAAGGATTTCAGGCTCAAAGATATGACAGTCTCTAGGTGAAATCTTGGGAAACCAGGACGTAATTAGGTGATGGGTACTCCCAAGATCCTTAAATCACCTCTCTCGGGATCTGTGGATTTTACTCAATTCCTAACATGTCAGCAGCCAAAACAAAAGGGCACACAAGTGCTAACGTTGACTCGGTCCCAGTTTTTTAGAATCGGTCTTTGTTTCCAGGAGCTATTTTTTCCTCTCTAATGCTAGGATGGTTCATGAATTGTTGATAGGGAAAATAAAAAGCTAAGTGAGGTTTTCATTGATTAAACTCCAAAACCAACCAACAGTGAGCGTGATGGCCTCATGTGCCAGCCCACGGAGGCAGCTGTGGACTTGCCCAGAGCACTGGCTTGGAGTCTTGCCTCTGCCGCTTTCTGGCTGCACAAAGCTGAGCAATTCCATCACCCTCTCTGAGCTTCATCTTCTCTTCCATAAAGTGGGAATATTAATAGTGGTCTCAAAGCCTGGCACAGAAAGGGAGCTGAATGCACGCTTGCTGCTGTTCTGATACTAAACCCCAGGGAGAGTGTGGAGGAGATAGCAGGAAATAGTGTTTTTGCTCAGCATCCAGTCAGTTATTTAACTTAACCTCACCAGGGCTGACACTTAAGGGAGATGGCGGGTCTGCAGCACTCAGCGAGCCTACCTACCCATAACCTCATTGCCTGCCAGTGCAGGTGGTTCCCTCTGTGCTGACTTCTCAAGAAAATGTCCCTCTGAGATGGACTGCTGTGTTGACCCCGTCCCAGGAAGCTGGAAGTTGCAGCAAGTGGGGAGAGGAGCCCTTTAGGAGGACAGAAGGACACTCACCCTGACGGGATCAACTCCAATCAGAAGGGAGGCTAGCTGAGAGCTTGGGTCTCAAGGGTAACATATTTAGGGAAGTTGAGGCAGAACTGCCTTCAGAGCAGCAGAGCAGCCAACGTAGGGCTCTTGATTTCTCCTCCTGGTTTGTACAAGTCATGGTAAGAGAGCCCCCTTTCTCCACAGAGCTGGAAGGATGGGACTCAAGGCTTAGCCCAGCCGTCTCCACCACCATGGGGACAAAGCCAGCCTGCAGGAAGAGAGAGGGGCACACAGCTTTTACTTCTTAACTGCTTCCTTCTGTTTCTGAGCAGACACCTGAACCCTTGTCCTCTGCAGCATAGTTCATCACTTTCCTTGATGTTAAACGGCAGAATCAGAATGGAAATTCACTAGACAAATGAGCATTAAATTCTCTGCATTGTAAAAGAAAGTGAGTAGGGAGTGTCACAGAAATCAGGTCGCCAGAAAATGAGAGACATAAGTGAACTGTATTTGCCCTTGATAAGGAGCCTTGACATTTGCCCTATCAAAGGAACAAAAAGGTTGTGACTGAGCAACGATCAAGACAGCATCCATCAACCAGTTCCTCCAGCCAGGCATCCACATATCAGCTCATCCACCCGTTCATCCATCCACCCATCTACCCATCTACCCATCCATCAATCCATCAATCTGTTCATCCGGTCAGCCAGCCACACATTCATCCACCCACCCACCCGTCTATTTGTCATCCATCTATCCATTCATCCACCCATCCATCCATCCATCATCCACCCTCCATCCATTCATCCATCCACCCATCCATCCATGCATTGTATCTGTTCAGCCGTTCATTCAACCATTCCAAATATTTTTAAAAGTCTATTCCTATAGACAAGGAGGCCTGTGTCTATAGGAATAGCAAGAAACTGATATAGTACCTTCCATATCCTTGGCCCTATGAGAGATTCTGATTCACTGATCAGTTATTAAAAGCCTCCTCTGTGTCTACTCTGCTAGGTGCTAAGGCTACAAAGAGAAATAAGCCAGGGTCCCTCAAGGAGTTTATAGTCTGGCTGTGGGTAGAGGACAGAAAAGTAAGCATCTAGCAGAGTGAGGAAAGTACCAGAGAAACATAGAGTTCACATGGACCCACAACCGAATATTTTTAAAAGTCTATTCCTATAGACAAGGAGGCCTGTGTCTATAGGAAAAGCAATTGCTTTGCCAGGTAACTCTGCTTGCATGTTAAGAGATATGGTGAGTGAGTGGTGGGTGGGATGGGTGGATGGATGGATGGATGGGTGGATGGATGGATGGATGGATGGATGGGATGGATGAATTGAGGGATGCCGTCTAAATCACCAGTCAGTCATTGCCTCATGTACAAAGTGTGGCTCCTATCAAGGGCAGACAGGGCTCACTGATTCTCTCAGTTGGGAGACAGTTGGCCTGGGTTTTAGATCCAGCCCTACCTCTAATCTGCCATGTGATCTTGGGCTAGACCTGTCCTTCTCTGGGCATCAGACACATCAATTGCAAAGTGAAGGAATTATATTAGATCACATTTCTCGAATCATAATCAGAGCAATAGTCCTTTGGGACACACAAGAATAAAACTGTGTGTGTGTGTGTGTATGCATATGCTTGGGTGTTGTTGTGGGTTGAACTGCACCCCACAAAAGAGATATGTGAAAGTCTCAACTTCCAATACCTAAGAACGTGACCTTGTTTGAAAGTCAGATCATTGTGATTAGTTAAGATGAGGTCATACCGAAGTAGAGTGGGCCCCTAATCCAGTGCGACTGGTGTCCTTGTAAGGAGATGGCCTTGTGAAGACAGAGACACACAGGAAGAACACCACGTGACAGCGTTGAAACAGAGATTGGAGTGATGGCATTGCAACCAAGAATGCCAAGAATTGCTGGCCATCACAAGGCAAGGAAGTTTTCCTCTATGGGTTTCAGGGGAGCATGGCACCATCAACATCTTGATCTTAAAATTCTGGCCTCCAGAACTGTGAACCAACACATTTCTTTTCTTTCCTTTGTTTTTTTTTGAGACCAGGTCTCGTCATGTTGTCAAGTCTGGTTTCGAATTCATGAGCTCAGGCAATCCTCTTGTCTCAGCCTCCCAAAGTGCTAGGATTACAGGCATGAGCCACCACGCCCCACTTGAGCCAACACATTTCTGTAGTTTCAAGCCTCCCCAGTGCCCCAGTGTGTGTGGTACTTCATAACTGCCACCCTAGGAGACTAATCCAGGTGTCAAGGACATCTGTTAATTCTGCACACCATACCCCTCCAAGATCCACCAGGCACATGCTCATATCAAAGGCTCTGGGAAGTCCTCCAGTAAAGACCCATTTCAATGCATCTAATCCAGCGTTGCCACAACTTCTTTGATGACTCCTAGGATCTGATGATCTCTAAGAGCTTTTCCAACTGTGGCCGGGTGGGACACCCTCAACCTAATCATCTGAGCGGGAATTCAGAAGAGGACAAGCAGTGAATGTGGAGAGGGGGCAGTGAGAGAGAGAGAGAGAAAGAGAGAGAGAGGATGGCGTTGGTTGAGCTCCTAGATTCAGCTGTACTCAAAGCCACAATAGAACCCAGCTGAATGCTTAGACTTTTGATATTTTAACGTTTTAAAGAATACAGGCATGTAGTTTAAACATGTGCAGACAGTTCAAAAAGCTGTACATTGAACATAAATCTCTCTCCCACACCTCTCTCCCCAAGGTCTCTGCAAGACACAGTCCCTGTTTCTTATTTACTCTTCTAGATATAACTCTACACACATAGAAGCCCATAGACAGAAATCCCTTTTGTTTTGCACAAATGGAAATCTATATATTTATGGTTTTCTGCAGTTTTTTAAAAAAATTAACATATTTTACAGATGTCTGAACCATAGGTACAAATCCGGATCTCTCAGCCTTGGCACCATTGACATTTTGTTCTGGATAATTCTGTGTTGTGGGGACAGCACTGTGTACTGTAGGGTGTTGAGCAACATCCCTGGTCTCTACCCACTGGACGCCAGTATCACCCGCGCCCAAGTTGTGACAACTAAAAAAAGTCTCCAGATGTTGCCAGATGCCCCCCTGGGGGATAAAGTCGTCTCCAAGTGAAAACCATCGGTAGAGACCTAACTCATTCTTCACAAGGGCGGGTCAATCTATGGTGCATGGGACACCACCATTTATAATGTACTAAGTCAGTCTTCTGTTGGTGGGTATTTAAGTTGTTTCCAGTCTCTGGTTAGTACAAACAATGTCATAATGAATATTCTTATACATGTGTCCTTGCCACATATTTAAGTTAAACTGTAACACCTCATCTTGTTCACCACTCAGCAAATATTGGCTGAACAAGCATATAAATGGGAGGAGCAGAATGTGAGCAGAGGGTTTCCGGTTCTTACTCTTTCCACCAAGTGGGGCACACCCTACCTATGACCGATGAAAATGAGACCAAGACACAGAGAGAGGCAGAACCGAGAGGTGGAGTTCTCATTGAAGCCCCTTGATCCAGTTGCGCCTGAAGTCACTCGCTCCTGAATTTGCCCCTTCTGTGATCCAATGCATTTCTGTATGGCTTAAGACTGTTTGAGTGGGGGTTTTGTAAGCTGCAACTTAAAGACTCCTGGAATCAGTAGAAGCACGACTCCTCCAAGAAGCCCATCCAGACTCAACCCTCCTTTCTGGCTCCCACAGACCTTGTGCTGTCTGGGCTGGGCCAAGTTCTTCCTCTGTGAGAGTCACCGTCCCCTCATCATTCTTCTCACCCCTGCACGCTCGGCACCGGGGTCAGAGTGGATGCTCTAACGGATCTGTTGGATGAGGGAGCACTGGTCCCCTCACACTCACGGCCTCTCGGTGGGGCTCCATAGATTCCTGCGAGAAGCCTTCTGGCAGCCCAGGGAACTTTCTTAACTTGACTCAAGAAGTTTTGCCAAGCAGCAAAACAATACTGGCTCCGGGGCACAGGGCTTCGTGGCAAAGGGAGGAGCTCCTGGGGGCGGGGAGGGCCTCCCCCCACCCCCCCATCTTCCAGGAATCTCTGCCGTCCTGAGCCTCTGGCTGGACATCCCTGGGCAAATGGCCCAGTGGCCCTTAAGGTCTCTGACTGTGCTTAGACTTTCCACTCCTTCCCAGAACAGGTTTGGCTTCGCTCAGAGTCATCTTCCTTCAGCAAACCGAGCCCCGGCTGCCACACACAAAGCGTGCTATTTACAAAGTGAATGTTTATGAAGTGCTCCGAGGGCCTTGGAAGGAGCCTCCGCTCCACAAGTAGATACTTTATAGGCCCGCAAAAGTGGCAAGAACCTCCCTGAGCGGCTTCCAGTCTGCAGAGTGACCCGAATGCACACCAGCCAAACCCAAGGGGACCTCAAAAGACTGAGGCGGGAGGAAAGCGGTAAGAATTCACATCTAAGGGTCAGGCACATTCGTGGGTCTTCCCTAAGGGCTAGTAAATGAGCACCTACTATGTGCTAGGCTGCTGTTCTAGGCCCTGGGTGCTCAGCAGTGAACAAAAGCTTTCCTTCTATCAGGACAAGGCTGGCAAAGAGACGAATGAGTTGTTTCAAAGGCAAATAAACGTTATTTAAAAGGAACGATGACAGGGAGGGAAAGCGGGCCTTGGGAGGTGCTTCTTGAGGAAGGGAAGTCACTTCTGTGACCTACTGAATTCTGACAACCCCCTGATGTCCCTGATTTCACTGTAAGAAAGAGGAGCAGCATGCCAGGCTCGGTGGCTCAGCCTATCATCCCACTTTGGGAGGCCTGAGCCCGTGAGTTCAAGACCCGCCCGGGCAATTTGGTGAGACCTTGTCTCTACGATAAATCAAAAATCAGCCAGGTGGAGTAGCGTGTGCCTGTAGTTCCGGCTACTTGGAAGGCTGAGGCGGAAGGATTGCCGGAGCCCAGGAGTTCGAGGCTGCAGTGGCCGGGAGCAAGCCACTGCACTCCAGTCTGGGCAATGGAGTGAGACTCCAACTCAAGAAAAAAAAGAGGAGGCTGCAGCTAAGAGTGTCCTACCTCTGTCCAGACAAAAAGAACAGACAGTATTACAAGCACCTGAGATTTGGTCTCATCAGGATAATAGACACGGAAATGACCATCATGAAGGAAGAAGTTTATTATATCCAAGGATCCCTAGAGACGAGGCACAGTTGGCCACACAGGGCCACCTGTGAAGCAGCACCAGGATGGGTCAGGAGGCAGAGGAAGGGAGGAAAAGGCATAGGCAGGAGTCTTTCTTGTGGTGTCCATTGGAAGAAACACAGAATGCAGGGTCAGCGGGCTTAGGACTGGTTCATTTGAACAATTTCAGCAGGCTCCAGGGCCTAGGAGCTGTGCCCAGTTGTCTGGTACCTGGCCCCGGGGTGATTAAGGCAGGTGGACAGCGGCACAGAGAGCAAGAGTGCAATAAAGGAGGCTGTCGAGGGTTGGGGCTCTGAGTGGGCTGAAAGGCATGCTCCCTGGTGAATGCCTTACAGCCTCTAGGATTCACCAGCCCTGGGGAGGACAGTCCCCCCAGGATCGGCAAGGCCCCAAGATGTCAAAGTATCAAATATGGAAACCAAGAGATGTGGTTAATATACACGCCCAGTCTGGGGCTCTTGCTGCGCCCTGGGCTACCTGCCGTCACCACAGGGACCAAGATCCTGGAGGACCCTAAGTGGGACCCTCCACTTGCAGGGAGCATGCAATCGTGTGTGTCAGCCCCAAATGGAAAGAGCGGCGTTCCTCTTGTGTCACTTAAGACACTCTCTTGGCATGAGCTCGTTGTTCCTCACAAGCCTGTGGATGGAAGGGTAAGGCGAGGCGCTGAAGTCGTGGAGCTGATCAGAGGCAAATGAGTTGGTGCCAGATACGCAAGAATTGTTTCATTTTCTTATAACTTCTCCTGCTTTTCAATTCCAAGCCTGTTATGGAGGGTGGGAAGGGTGTCCTTGATTAAAACAACAAAAACACTGTTTTCAAAAATGTAGCTGGCTGGTGCCCATGTTGTTTTAATTTGCTGGGACCAGATTGTCCAGCCCTCATGGATTTGATCCCAGACAGGCTAGTTTGACTTGTTCAGAGAAAAACTCTGTTTTCCAGCCACAGACTGTACCCTTAACCCTGGCCAAATATGTTGCAATCCTTGCTAAAGGTTCCAATAGTGGTTGTCCAGGAATCCTGAGCCTACATTCTGGATCCATCTCCAGGCCCTCTTTATGAGCCTTCCACATGCCACTGTCCCCTGGAGGAACCACCCTAAGTAGGAACCACAGAGCTGGTCTGGGCTCAGCCAAGACAAGGTACACACGTGTGGTAGGTCCTCTATAGTTGTTTGCTGAATGATGGGTGGGTGAGTGGGCAGGTGGACAGGTGGGCAGATGAGTGGGTGGACAGTGGGTGGGTGGATGGATGGATGAATGAATAGTTGGATGGGTGAGTGGCTGGTGTGTGGATGGGTGGGTAAGTGGATGGGTGAGTATATGGGTGGATGGATGGATGATTAGATGACTGAATGGGTGGATGAGTGAATAAGTGGATGGATGGATGGGTGGATGGATGGATGGATGGTCAGATGACTGAATGGGTGAGTGGGTGAATAAGTGGATGGATGAATGGATGGGTGAATGGGTGGATGATCTTACTAACGACGAGCCTTTTGCATTTCAGGATAAGTTTCAGAACTGAGAGACAATATAGCATAGGGATCAATCTTCTGGAGTCAGACAGAGCTAAGACTCTAAACTTAAGTAGTATCTACTTTGTAGAGTTGTCAGAAGAAAAAATATGCATGCATCAAGCATAGTATCTGATCACTGGAGGTGCGGGTAGGTGTTTTCATGAACAAGATTGAAGCTTGTTATGATCTAAACTTCAGTGGTCCCCAGTTTCCATGGCCTCTTAGAAACTGGGTCACATGGCAGGAGGTAAGTAGCATAGGCGAGCAAGCATAAGATTCATCTGTACTTACAGCTGCTCCCCATCGCCTGTATTACCACCCGAGCTCCTTCTGCTGTCAGATCAGTGGTGGCATTAGATTCTCAGAGGAGTGTGAGTCCTATTGTGAACTGTGCATAGGAGGGATCTAGGATGCATGCTCCTTATGAGAATGTAATGACACCACCAATAAGCACAATAAATGTGATATGCTTGAATCATACTGAAAACACCACACTACCACCTCCTCTGCCCAGTCCATGGAAAAATTGTTTTCATGAAACTGGTCCCTCTTGCCAAAAAGGTTAGGGACCACTGATCTAAAGGATACTAACAAAATAGTCTTCGGCTGAAAGTGTCTCTAGCCCAACCCTATTCCCCACCCAGCTGACACAGGTACACAAATTTCTATCATCAGAATTTCAGACCTTCAAGAATCATGTGGAAAAAAGTTCAAAGTCACTAGTAACCAAAAAAATGCAAGTTTAAGTGAACAGATATCAAATTAGCAAAGTTTTTTAAATAAAAAAAAACAGCTTGCAAAGTGTTCAGAAAGAGAGACACCAATATAGTATTTATGGGAGTATTAATTAGTACAACCTTTCTCTATAACAATTTGGCAATTTATGACATGAGTATCAGTTAAGCTATACCCTTTGACCCATTAATGCTACTTTTAGGAAATTTTTCTAAAGAAATAATCAGAGATGTGATCAAATGTTTAGGTGCAAGAAAATGTATTGCAGTGCTATTTATATTAGCAAAAAAAAAAAAAAGGAAAATGACCCCTCTGCATTCAAATGACTTATGATCAAGACAACATCCATCACTGTATCCATCCATTCATCCAATCATTCATTCATTCAGCACATAGTTATTGAGTGCCTACCAGATGCTTGGCCTTGTGAAGAATTCCCTTCAGTGATTAGATAACTTAAGTGTGAAACACTTACACAATGGATTATTATATAATCAATAAAAATGAATTTTTTTTTGAGTTGGAGTCTGTTGCCCAGACTGGAGTGCAGTGGCATGCTCCCGGCCACCGCAGCCTCGACCTGCTGGGCTCCGGTGATCCTTCTGCCTCAGCCTTCCAAGTAGCCGGAACTACAGGTGCGTGCTACCATGACCAGCTAATTATTTATTTATTTATTGTAGAGACAAGGTTTCACCAAGTTGCCCAGGTGGGTCTCAAACCCACAGGCTCAGGCAATCCACTCGTCTCGGCCTCCCAAAGTGCTGGGATTACAGGCTGAGCCACCGAGCCTGGCTAAAAATGAATGTTTAATAAAATATTAAATGACTTTTAAAAACACTTAAAATGTAATGTTCACAAAAGAAGTCCAATATGAAATTTTACACACAATATGTCATTGATTTTTAATATGTAGATACACAAAAAAATTTTTTAAAGAGAGGGAACACATCAAGCATATCAAAATGCTAACCATGGTGATGTTTTTGGTGAGTTTTTTTTTCTTTTCTTTTTCTGTATTTATAAAATTTTTCACACTGAGCATGTCAGAAAACAAAGCTATCAGAGTTCTTTTCTGGATTATTTGAAAGTTTTTATAATCAACGTACATGACATATAATTAGAAAAAAATAAAGCTATTATTGTCACTGAGAAAAAAAATAAAACCAATAAAATGAATTAAATCTTTGAATTGGTTCATCCATTTTTTTATTCAACAAAGACCAGGAACCTACTATGTACCAGGCACTGGGCTGGAGATGGCAACAATACAGGTTCCAATCTCTAGACACTCATGCTAATAGACAATTGAGATAAAGTGTCCTGAGTCCTGTGAGATAGGTACCTACGTGGTACTATACGAGCACAGAGAAAGGAGTTTTTGCCTGAGCTTATAGGCAGAAGGGGACAGGAATGGGGTCCCTGAATCGATGGCACTAGAGAGGGACCTGAGGACAGAGAGGTAAGGGCATTGAGCAAAGGCCAGGACTTGGGCGTCATAGAAGAGCAAGAGAGTCAGTGTCTCCAGGGATCCCTGAACTTACAATCCTATAGAGTTCAGGAATCTTCTAGGCCTGAGAACCAGATGTCGTCCACAGACCTGTTTTGTTTGACCTGCATTGTTTTATAGCTTGGACCATTTCTCATAAAACTCCAGATTCCCAGCTTCTTTAACATCTGGTGATGCTGGCCCAGTTCCTCCCAGACCACGAGCAGCTGGAGCTGAGAGGCGTCTGCACCCTGGCCTATCTCCCCTCTTTATTCCCTCATCTTATGCTTGGCCCCTGTAGACACCGAGCTGTCCATTCCTGATCTCCCAGCACTCTTGTACAGATAAGGAAACAGAGGCCCAGGGAGATGTGTCTCATCCCATGTCACCCAGCAATGTTGTGATTCAACCAGGACCTGTAGTCCTTACTCCCACCAGAAAACAGATTCAAATTAAACTTCTGACCTTGGTTCTCCTTGTAAAGGGAAAAGATATACATATATATACACATACATACATGTCACCCAGGTTGGAGGATGATAGTGTGATCATAGCTCACTGCAGCCTCAACTTCCTGGGCTCAAGCGACTTCCACCTCAGTCTCTGGAGTAGTTGGGACTGCAGATGCGTGCCACCATGCCTGGCTTATTTATTTTTATTTTTTTGTAGAGACAGGTCAAGCCCAGGCTAGGCTTGAATCCTAGGTTCAAGCAATCCTCTGATCTCTGCCTCCCAAAGTGCTGGGATTACAGGCACCGTAAGGCACCATACAGGCGCCGTGTCTGGCTGAGAAAACATAATTCTAAACGTTATCATGACTGATTGGCAATATTTTCCTTGTGACTTTTCCCACAGAGACACAGAGGAACATTGCGAGCTTATAAAAGAATCTTTCCTGTAGGGTGCTGATGAATCTTATTATGTATTTGCTCTAGGATGGCCTGTTGGACCTCACAGGAACGTAAGTCAAGAGAGAAGAGTCACCTTGTTATGTTGCATGGCTGGTACACCCAAGTCCTTGACACAGGTGATCCATGAGCCTTACAGCTTCCCGGCATAGCAGGTATTAATTACTGTTCACCACTTATCAGAGCAGGAAACTGACAGTCAAAGATATTCAATGGCTTGTTCAAGGTCACACAACCTGCGAACAACTAATTCCGAAGACCCCTGCCCTCTCCACCACACCAGGCTGCTCAGAGCCCCAGAGAAAGTGATTTGGATAGAGCAATACTGGGTGACATTTCTCTCTCTCTCTCTCTCTCTCTCTCTCTCTCTCTCTCTCTCTATTGAGTCAGGGTCTCAATGTGTTGCCCAGGCTGGAGTGCAGTGGCGCGATCATGTCTCAACCTCCTGGGCTCAAGCTTCCATCTCGGCCTTCTTAGTAGCTGGGACTACAGGCCTGTGCCACCATACTCGGCTAATTTGGGGGGGCTCAAGCAGTCCTCCTGTCTTGGCATCCCAAAGTGCTGGGATTACAGGGGTGAGCCACCGCACTGGGCGACATCTCTTAATCAAATGGCCAGTACTAGGCTTTGGGCTTTGCTCTCGGTTCAAGTTCTATTGGGCTGGTAAAAAGAGCTTTTCCCAACCCTTTCTCTCTTTTCCATCCCCAAATTGATCTTTTCTCCCTGCATTGTTTCCACTTATTTGATTGCCTTGAAAGAAGCCTGACTCAGAAGAGAGTACAGGCAGATCACGAAGGCAGGCTCTCCTTTAAAAATGACCATGATCTCACCCCTCCTCCCAGCCCAGTGGAAACTGGAGCACAGCTCAGGGAGACTGCTGTCACAGGATCCTGCTTACGGGCACAAAAGCCGGGAAATTTCAGAGCCAATCTGGGCCAGGGGAGGCCGGAGCTTGGGAGCTGGGCTTGGAATGATTCTTCCAGACTGCAGGGAAGACAGCAGCCTGCCCGCCGGCCGGTCTGCCTGCCTGTCCCGAGGCAAACAGGAAATCCCAGAATTTATAGATGACCCCGTTACAAGGCAAATGTTTTGGAACAAATTGTTCTTCTTTTAAAGCCTTGTTTTCCACTAGTTTTTCTTCCTAGAGTCCACCCACCCTCCTTTCCACCTTCCCGCTGTCCTAGTTAATCCGGGGCCATGGCGCCACCTGCTGCCTGTCGTGGGCAGCAGGACTCTGCTGGGACCCAGGCCCCGGGTCCTGCTCTTCCCTCCCTGGTCCCAAAATGGGTGGGAGAGTGGCTTTCTGGCTCCTGTCCTGAGGTTTTGGGCTACAGATCATGTACCAAGCCGCAAGAGAACTAACTGCTTCTCTAGCTATGTGACCTGAAGCCTCATGGCAAAGTCTTCCCTGCCTTGTCCTCTGGGAGAGCCAGAGCCCGCTGGCAGAAAAAAAGTCAGACGTTCAAGGCCAGGGCTCCACTCCCCACAAAACAGCTATGCCAGCTCTGGCCAACCACGTCAAGCCAATGAGCCTCAATTTCTCCGATACCCGCTGCAACTTCTTTGCCTGGGGGGATGGAAAACGGGTATGCATGTGCCTGCCCCATAGTAGATGCTGAATCAACACCTGCATGCTTCCTCTCCAATTTGGAGTGTGGCTCGTTGAGGAGGAACAGCTTGGAGGGTCTTAGAGGCAAAGGCCGGACCTCAGAAAAGTGGCATATTTATCTTTGTATAAGAATGAAAACTCTGGCTGGGCTCAGTGGCTCGTACCTGTAATTTCAGCGCTTTGGGAGGCCAAGATGGGAAGATCGCTTGAGGCCAGGGGTTTAAGACCAGCCTGGGAAACATAGCAAGTCTCTCTTTCTCTCTCTCTCTCTCTCTCTCTCTGTCTTTCCCAGGCTGATCTCAAACTCTTGGCCTCCAGCAATCCTTCTGCCTCGGCCTCCCAAAGTGCTGGGATTACAGGCATGAGCCACTGCACTCAGCATCTACAAAAAAAAAATTTCTTTTTAAAGAATGTGGCCAGGTGTGGTGGCTCACACCTATAATCCCAGCACTTTGGGAGGCTGACGTGAGAGGATTGCCTGAGCCCACGGGTTCAAGACCAGCCTGGGCAACTTGGTGAGAACTAATCTCTATAATAAATTTAAAAATTAGCCAGATATGGTGGTGCACACCAGTAGTTCCAGCTACTTGGAAGGCTGAGGTTGAAGGATCGCCTGAGCCCAGCAGGTCGTGGCTGCGGTGGCCGGGAGGGTGCCACCGCGCTCCAACCTGGGTGACAGAGTAAGACTCCAACTCAAAAAAACAATAATAATAAAAATGAAAAGAAGAATGTAAACTCCAAGAAGGGAGACCACAGGCATGCACACAACAAGCCTCAGCATAACAGTAAAAGAGTGTAAACTTGAGCTGGGCTCTGTAGCTCAGCCTGTAATCCCGCGCTTCGAGGCTGAGGTGAGTGGATTGCCTGAGTCCGTGGGTTCAAGACCTGCCTGGGCAACTTGGCGAGACCTCATCTCTACAATAAATAAAAAAAAATTAGCCGGGCGTGGCAGCGTGCATCTGTAGTTCCAGCTATTTGGAAGGCGGAGGCAGAAGGATCGCTGGAGCTCAGCAGGTCGAGGCTGCGGTAGCCACTCGCGGCCACTGCACTCCAGTCTGGGCGACTGAGTGAGACTCCAACTCAAAAAAAAAAAAAAAGAAAGAATGTAAACTTGGAGTTCTTACACCCCAGCCCCCATTCACGGGCTGAGTGACTTTTGAGCAAGTAGCTTTTCCCCTCTGAACTCTGTGTCCCCACATGCATTTGCGGACAGTGCTAGTAACCATACCTCAAAGGGCATCCCTCAAAGGTCTGCTAAGACGCATTGAAATGAGAGAGGGGACATTAAGAACTAAGCAAAAGGACCTGCAGGCAGAAAGTATATGGGGGGACCCCAAAAAACCTGGAATTCACTTTTTTTTTTTTTTTGGAGAGCAGACCCCTTGTAGTACAGGCTTCCTTCACTAGATATGTTCTAAGAACCCACTGGCATCAGTGGACCAGCTAGCATTGGTGTGAGAGGCTGCGTTCAGCCTCAGTGAATTTTTTTTTTTTTTTTTTGAGATTTTTTTTTTCAATGCGTTTATCCATTTCATGATGGGCGACTTACCAGCGCACCTGCCCACTCTGCACTGAGTGTTCAGCAGTTTTTGACCCAAAAGTGGCACAACCCCGTGCCCCACTCTCCCTATTCGCCCAGTCTCACCCCAAGCGTCTTTTTTGTTTGCTTGTTTCCCCATTGGGAAAGGTCCTCAAAGGAAAACTTTCTGCCGATGTGGAAGAGGTAAAACAAAAAATGGCAGAAGCACTAAAAGGCATCGAAACCGACGAGTTCAGAAACTGTTTGGAGCAGTGGAAAAAGAGTCTCAATAGGTGCATTGCATCAAAAGAAGAGTCCTTTGAAGGTGATTGAAGTTGGAACATGTAAGAATAAATCCACAATTTTTTATAAATAAATTCCAGGTTTTTTGAGGTTCCCCCTCGTAGAACTATAGAGGCAACCCTAGCTATAATCATCATGAGACGAACACAGTGCCTGCACATTTCATCAAGATCTAAGGAATGAATGACTGAAAACTTCATAGGACAGAGGCCAGAAGTCTTTGATGAGTTACACTTCAGCCACCCCCATGCTGTGAGACACTAAACGTTCTTGGGGCTGTTCCTCCTTATCCAAAAACCTCTCCTTTTTGAGTACAGACCTGCACCTCATTTTTCCACCTCGTTTTTAAGTGGACATGGCATCCATCTTACCTATGACTCACCGATACAGAGGAGATCTGTCAAGTCGGATACGTGAAACTGCTCTGAACAATTTAAAGAGTGTAGAAAAGAAGGAAGGAAGGGAGTCTCTATTTCACGTAGAGTGGTTGCCTGTGCCTGGCGGCTTTTGCCCTCCTCCTCCAAGGGTCCCTGGGGCTTTCTGGGACAAAGGGAGTCTCTCCTGACACCAAGCGGTAGTTGGATCCAAGCCCCCACTCACTCACTGGCAGCTGCCCTGGGTGAGTTTGACAACACAAAGGCTGAGCTAATTAACTCCTTTGCTACTGGCACAAGTAGAACACACTCCAAGAGGTGAGCTTTCCTTCTAGGAAGCTCCTATTGTCACCCGGGGGGCATAAGAGCATGCATGGTGAGTCCCAGATATGGCGACCCATTCAGGTGACTCAGCTAGAGAGAGATGGATCCGGTGAGGCAGGGCTGGGTCCAACTTGAACACCAAACGAAAGACCTGCCAACCCAGTTCGGTGGGTCCTAGGGAGCCACAGGGGATTCATGAGCAGGGGAGGGATGTCCAGAAAGAGACTTCAGGTAGCAGCGTGAGGGGCAAGGGACAGTGAGGACTACAAAGCTCCTCCCATATCACGTGGGCTTTAAAAAAAATCGAGATAGGACCTCGCCATATTGCCCAGGCTGGTCTTGAACTGGCCTCAAGCAATCCTCCCACCTCAGCCTCCCAAAGTGTGGAGATTACAGCCATGCACCGCCGTGTCCGGCCTTCCGAGTGGCCTAGAGGTAGGGTGGCCAGCTTCCAGATTTGCTGAGGACAGAGAGGGTTTCTGGGTGGGATCTTCAATTTTAAAATGACTGAAGTCCCAAGGTGAGCGGGTCACCCTAATTCCATGTGAATAGCACCTCCTGGAGTTGTACAAGGCAAGGACGCTGGTCCTGTCGTCCACACTCTCCCCCAATCTCCTCCCTTGCTCTCAAAAAGACCTCCCTCCTTTATCCCGTTCTCTCTCAGTTCTATTCTGCTGAGCTACAGCTGGTTTAGCAGATTAACACATCAGGACGGATTCCATGCTGATCCCTCCTAGGTAATATTTGTGCATTTAAACAAAGGTCTCCTGGAAACAGTGTTTTAATCCAATGGAGTGACTCAAATGGTAAAAATTTTAGCTCGTGAGAGATGGGGCAGATTCTGGGGGGTCCATGGGGAGTCACCACGTCACCCGCATCACATCCCATCAGCCACTATCTATTTTGCCTCGCACAGAGCTGGCTGTGTCTTCCTGTATCTCAGCTCACCAGCCTGCCCTGCCAAGCAAGGCTGCAGGAGCCAGGGCTTCTTAAATATTCTGTAAATAATGCTGACTCCAGAACTTTGAAGATAGACTCACAGAATCACAGCAATAGAATCACAGAATGTCAGAGGAGAAACAGATGCTAGACGTCATACCGTCCAGGGTCAGAAAATACACTGCACTCACGCTGCCTCTTCCCCCTGCCGTGCCCATGGCAGACATCACTAATCAATCATGACACTGTCTAGCTGAGCTTATTTGCAGACTTAGAATCCTTTGAGGCATTCCAGGAAGCAGCTACCCGTGCTCTTGGATCTGCTAATTATAGGTTTACTGTATACACTTACTGTATTCTTTTTCCCACACCCCCTCTTCGTTTTCATCACTCTGGTCTCTGACTGTTGGCCAGGCACTTTATATCAGGGTTTCAAATCAACCTCAGCACTGTTGACATTTGGACTGGATGATTCCTGGTGTGGAGCTGTCTTGTGCGTTCTAGGATGTTGGACGGCATCCCTGGCTCCTACACACTAAGTGCCACTAGTAGCCGTTTCCTCTAAGTTATAACAACCAGAACTGTCTCCAGACATTGCCAAATGTCCCCCTGGGACACAGGGGAGTGAGAGCAGATGGGGCAAAGTTGCTCCCAGTTGAGAACTACTGGGTTGTTTTGCTGTGTTTTGTTTCATTTTGAGTCGGGGTCTCACTCTGTCACCCAGGCTGGAGTGCAGAGGCACAATCACCACTCACTGTAGCCTCAACCTCCAGAGCTGAAGGATCCTCTTGCCTCAGCCTCCTGAGTAGCTGGGACTACAGGCACATGTCACCACACCCAGCTAATTTTGTTTATTTTTTGTAGAAACAAGCCCTCATTATGTTGCCAAGACTGGTCTTGAACTCCCGAGCTCAAACGATCCTTCTGCTTCACCTCCCAAAGTACTGGGATAACAGGCATGAGCCACCGTGGCCAGCCAAGAGCTACCGGTTTACAAATTATCTTTAATCTTCACAACACTCTTTCAAAGCAGATTTCCTGGATTTTCATTTTACAGATGAAGAAACGGAGACCCAGAAGGATCCCGAGATGAATTGGTGACAAAAGCAGGATATGGAGTCCAAATCTCCCTCCTACAGCCGGGAAATTCCATTTGGTTTATTGTCTTGGGCTGCAAACTCCTGAGGGAACGACTGGAACCCGTGAGGCTGAGAAAAACCAGATACCTCACCGATGCTCCCAGTGCTGGCCAAGGGCGCTGGAGGTGGACGGGCCGGGCCCGTCATCGCAGCCTCTTTTCCATCCTGAAAATGGCTCTGGGTGCGGAGATGGCCCGGGGAAGAGGCTGTCTGGGACCATCTGGCGCTTGCCAGTGGTACCAAGGCTGTGAGTGGCGGCAGCGGTGGCAGTCCCACTAATAATACTTCCCTCCTCTCAGCACTGACAAGACTCCCTCACTTCAGGGGAAGGGCATGAAATCTGGCCTCGCCTCCAGAGATTTGGGATTGGAAACCTGACAGTTTGGACGTGGAGCCCGTGGGCAATGTTTCCCTTCTCCGGGGCTGGTGTCTGTGCCAAGAATTCCTAACAAAGGGGGGAAGAGATTAATTAATTTTAAAAACCCATAAAAAATACTCATGAAACTGACTAGTCAGAAACTGTCCGGTGTTTTTTTTTTTTTTTTTTTTCTTCCTTGGTAGCGATCAAAATGTCGTGAGTTTCTACACACATATTTTACAGGCGTTTCATAAATCTTCCCGTGGTGCTTCTACCCTGTAAGTAAGGTCCCTTGGGAAGTCATTGAGGCTTCCTCACTACACGTATTCAAGAGAAAATTGGTTGTAACACTTAGAGAAGGCGACTGGCCGGGAGGGGAGGGGAAGGGGGGAGTGTGGAAGCTAGTCCAAGTTCAGTTGCCAAGGACAGGGAGACTCAGTAAGACTCCTTTTCTTGGAAATTCCTGAAATTTCCACACTGTCTTTTGCTTCTAGTGCACAAATCATCTCTTTGTGCTACCTTTTTATTTATTTATTTCTAATCGCCCAAGGGGCCTTTTTTTTTTTTTTTTTTTGCACGAAATCCAAAAAAGTAGAGGGCAGTAGAAAGGAAGAAAGAAACAACAACAACACAAAATCCCACCCCAAATCCCAAGGTTTTTTGGCTTTATTTTGTTTTGAAAAGATTTTCCTGGGCAGTTTGACAGCGCCGTTTCAGTGGCGGGGGAGGGCCCCCATGTTAGTGCGTGTGACAGTTCCCCAGGGAGCTTGTTAAAATTGCAGATTCCCCCAAGCCAGCACCCCTGAGAGTGGGAGTTTGTAGGTCCGGGGGAGGGGGTGGGTCCCCCAAATCTGCGTTTTTAATAAGCCCTTGGGTGATGCCGAGGAGGGTGGTCATTGGACCACACTTTGAGAAATAATGACTTTCAGGTTTCTCAGACCCTCAGCAAACCAGAGACGTGAAAATCCAGTTTTAAAACAAAAATAGGGGGGTAATGATTTGTTTCCTGGAAGGGCCCGGCTTAAACAGGCATTTCCCTTAGTGCCGTTAACATATGATTCCGTTCACACTCGGTGATTCAACGACACAGCCAGGACTTCATCTGTACCACTCCGGGCCAATACGGCATACCGCCACCTTTTTACAGAGCAGCGCTGACACCCATCTGCTCAAATAAATTAACGTTTCCATCTCAAATAACTCATTTGGCTGGATCATCAAGGTTACAACGCCAACCCGGAGAGGGAGGGGAGGATACAGGCGAGGAGGGGAGTTGTAGAGGGGGCAGCGTTTTGCAGTGTATACCTTGGGAGTCACACCATTGCATTTCTGCAGCCAGGAAGGAGGGACGACTGGATGAACACAACGACGAGCATAACTCATGCACCCCGTTATGAATTCACTTCTTTCCCTCTTCCGACTGAGGTCTGGAAGCAGAGCCTGGCTGTGGCTGGATTGACGGACGGCACAAGATTCCCCGTGGAGTTTGTTGAGCACATTGTGGGTGTGCACACGAGTGTGCATCTGGGAATTGTTTTGGAAAATAAGGCCATGATGTTCAGTGAAAGACACACAGTAATGGAGAAAACAGGTTGTTCCTTTTTTTTCCAATGGACTTTATTTTTTACAGCAGTTTTGGACTTTATTTTTGAGAGTTTCAAAACAAAATTTAACAGAAGGTACAGAGATTCCCTATACACCCCCCTCTTCCCTTCCACAGGCAAGGCCTACCCCCCAGAGTGGGACATTTCTACTTTTTTTTTTTTTGAGTGGGAGTCTGTCGCCCAGGCTGGAGTACAGTGGCACACTCACACCCACCACAGCCTCCATCTGCTGGGCTCAGGCGATCCTTCCGCCTCAGTCTTCCAAGCAGCTGGAACTACTTGATGTGCCACCACGCCCGACTAATTTGTTGATGTATTGTAGCGACAAAGTCTCGCCAAGTTGCCCAGGCTGGTCTCGAACCCCTAGGCTCAGGCAATCCTCTCGCCTCTACCTCCCAAAGTGCTGGGATTACAGGTGTGAGCCACCGCACTGGGCCACATTGTTACTATTGATAAACTCACACTGACACATCATTCTCTCCCAAAGTCCATAGTTTCATAATTTTTTATTTTAAAATAATTTTAGGGTTAAAAATAAGGCCCAAAAGGCTAGGCATGGTGGTTCATGCTGTAATCCCAGCATTTTGAGAGACCGAAGCAGGAAGAGACAAGCCTGAGCAACACAGCAACCTCGTCTCTACAAAAATAAAAAAATTAGTCAGGCATGAGGGCGCGTGTCTGTAGTCCCAGCTACTTGGGAGGCTGAAGCAGGAGGATCGCCTGAGCACAGGAAGTTGAGGCTGTGGTGAGCTGTGATCATGCCATTGTACTCCAGCCTAGGGGACAGAGTGAGATCCTGACTGGAAAAAAAAAATTATTTGGGAATAATAAGGCACAAAAATACTGCAGAGTTCCTGTACAACTTGCACCCAGCTTTCTCTGCTGTTAATAGCTTCCATAACTGTTGTACAGTGATCAAAACCAACTAACATTGGTTCATTACTATTAACTAAATGACAGGTCCTGTTTTGATTCCACCAGTTTTCCCACTGATGCCTTTCGTATGGAAAACACATCCTTTCGAGTCTGAGAGATCTAGGTATGGATCCAGCTCTGTTCCTCAAATGTTGTCCAAGTCAGATCATCTCTCTGATCCTTGGTTTTCCCTCCGTAAAAAGAAGGCTAACAATAGCTAGAGTAGGTTCCTTGTGATGATTAAATTCAAAAGCGTGTGTCTAGAGCTTGGCATGCAATGAGGCACGAATGTTGGTTTTATTTTCCTACCCTTTTTCAAAGAAGCGTGTTCCATCCTCAAGGACAAATGGGCATTGGCATAAATTCCTGTTGGACCAGTTTGACTTAATCTCAGCTGCTGGATCAAGTTTCTCTATTTTGGGGAGAAAATAAAAAGAGAGAGAGAGAGAGAAGATAAAGGAGACATGACGATTAATTACAAAGCTATTGCAACCGTCCGTGTAAGCTATGTCTGCACAGTGGTTGCAGAGCAGTAAGAAAGGGAAAGGTTTAATAAACATTTCAAATGCAGACGAAAGAGGGACTGATGACTGATTGGCTGGGCAGCGTGTACATGGGAGAAACCAACAATTACAAGATTACAAGTTGGAATCTTGACGAGGAGACTGGTAATCACTTTAACTGAGTTGGACAAGAGAAAACCAGCTCAAGGCAGGAGAGAGGAGAAACAAGAATGAGCCTAATCAGAACATGTGGAGTCCTCTGCTGCTTGTGTTTTTGATTATGCTTTCCAATCGCGAGTTTGTAGAAGTCTGCTGATAACCCAGGAAAATGGAGACAGAGAAATGAAGTCACTTGCCTAAGTCCTTTTTTGACAGTACCAGAGTTCTAGGTGCCTGGAGGCAGGACCAGCTGCACAATTTGAGGTGCTCACTGTAAATTAAAATATGGGGTCCTTGTTCAAAATGTATTAAGAATTATAAGATGACCGACAACAGAACATTAAACCAAGGACATGGGCCGTGTGACTGCGTGGTCTAGGTCCTCAAAGCAGCTTCTGCTTCAGGAAGTCCATATGAATGCAGATGTGAAGATAGGCTTTAAGAAACATTATTATTGTTATCATTTTTAGAGACAGGGTCTCACTCTGTCACCTAGGCTTGAGTGCAGTGGAATGATCATAGCTCGCTGCAGCCTCTAACTCTTGGGCTCAAGCAATCCTCCCACCTCAGCCTCCTGGGTAGCTGGGACGACAGGCGTGCACCAACACACTTGGCAAATTTGTAAATTGTTATTCTTTGTAGGGACAGGATCTGGCTAGGCTGCCCAGGCTGGTCTTGAACTACTGACTTCAGAGCCCTCAGGATGCAGGCAGAGGGCAGTGCGTTGCCTTGGCACTTTGTGATAACCCTGTCTTCTTGTCATTTCCTGCGGACAGGTGTTGTGCTGAAAAGCCTTCTTATTTATTTATTTATTTTATTTTATTTTTATTTTTTGAGACAGAGTCTCACTTGTCCAGGCTGGAGTGCAGTGGTACAATCACAGCTCACTGTAACCTTGAATTTCTGGCCTCAAGGGATCCTCCTGCTTCAGCCTCCCGAGTAGCTGGGACTCCACGTACACTACCAAGCCAAGCTAATTTTTTTTTTTGTAGAGATAAAGTCTTGCTATGTTGCCCATGCTGGTCTTGAACTCCTGGCCTCAAGCAGTCTTCCTGTCTCAGCCTCCCAAAGTGCTGGGATCACAGGCATGAACCACTGTGTCCAGCCAGAGTCTAAAAGAAGAGAGCTAAGTAAGAACTCTGGGAACAGGCTTACATTGAGGGTCCCACGAAGAGCAACCAGGAAAAGCCACTCACAAGGAGCAGCCAGCAGGTAGGAGGAAGACGAGGAGGCAGTGAGAGCCATCAAGAAGGAAGAAGTCGCAGGAAAGAGGGAGAGGCCAGTGAGAGCAAAATACAGAAAAAGGGTCAGGAGTGTGAGGCTTAAGATGTTCCTATGATCATGCACTCCCTGAATCTAAAATTTTGAAAAAAAAGAATTCTTGACTTGGAAGATATGGAAAAATATACCTTGAATAATAATAATAGGAGCTTCATTTATTGAACAGTTCTATGAGCTAGTGCTCTGCTAGGGTAAATACTTATATATGGTATCTTTTGTGCGCGTGTATGTTGGAGTCTCACTCTGTCACCCAGGCTGGAGGGCAGTGGCACGCTCATGGCCACCGCAGCCTCGTCCCGCTGGGATCAGTTGAGCCTTCCACCTCAGCCTTCCAAGTAGCTGGAACCACAGGTGTGCGCCACCATGACTGTCTTTTGTTTTTAATTGTAGAGATGAGATCTCACCAAGTTTCCCAGTCTGGTCTCGAACCCCTGGACTCAGGCAATCCTCTCACCTCTGCTTCCCAAAGTGCTGGGATTACCAGCATAAGCCACTGCACCCCGCTCAGTATCTTCTTTAAGGTGCTACAACGATTTTGCAAAATGGTTAGTATCACTTCCATTTTGTGGTAGCAGTGACTGATAGTGAGAGACTTTATTTTATTTTTTGAGTCGGGGTCTCACTCTGCTGCCCAGGCTGGAGTGCAGCGGCACGGATCACAGCTCACCACAGCCTCAGCCTCCTGGGTTCAGGTGATTCTTCCGCCTCAGCCTCCTGAGTAACTGACACTATAGGTGCATGCCACCATGCCTGGCTAATTTTTTGATTTTTTGTGTTGCCCAGGCTGGTCTCGAACTCCTGAACTCAAGCAATCCTCCCACCTTGGCCTCCCAAAATGCTGGGATTACAGGTGTGAGCCACTGCACCCAGCCAAGTGACATTTTATAATTCATTCAGTCACACAGTGGCACCTTCAGGCTTCCTACTCAGGTACCTCCACTCAGAGCTGTATTGTTTCCATTTTCTATAAATAAACCTATCTTGCATATGATGCTGAATAAATGTTTGAATAGTACCAAAAAAAATGCAGTGAAAAACAAGAAAGCTACTCAGGAGGCTGAGGCAGGAGGATCCCTTGAGGCCTACATTTGCCGTTTGGGACATTTCTGTTTTTCTGTTGGCCTTAAAGAATACATCTCTCAGAACTGGAGGAGGCAGAAGTTGGATTGCAAGACACAGAGACCTTAATGAAAGAGACTTCATTAAGTCTCATCTTTGAGGTGCAGAGATAACCCTGGCATCTTATTTCAAGAAGTTCCTCCATTGCTAAGATTGGAGGGCAGGTTGATACCGCTACCAAAGTGATGTTTCACCACAAAGCTTTAAGACGGCTTCTCATGGAGGTCACAGGATACCGAGAAGTGGCTTCCTCGTGTGGCTCCTTCCTCCTCCCACACTAACCTCCCAAATGGAGGGCAGACTCTCTCCTTCAATTGTGGCCAGGTACCGGGGCTGAACATACCTCTGAGGATTCTTGGGCGGCAACTGCTAAAATCTCTTTCTGGACTCACAACTGCTGCGAGTTTTCAGGGCAGTCGGAGAGACTCAGGTCCAGCAAGAGGCTCATTTAAAACTTTTTTTTTGTAGACATGAGGTCTCACTGGGTTGCCCAGGCCGCTCTTGAACTCCTGGGCTCAAGCAATCCTCCCGCCTCAGCCTCCCAAAGTGCCAGGATTACAGGCATGAGCCACTGCGCCTGGCCTAGGCAGAGTTTTAATGCGCAGTAGGTATATAAGATCCAACTGTCCATCCAGTTCAACCTTAGAACCACATCACTTGCCTGGGTGACACCTGCAGCCTCCCCACTAGTCCCTGGCTCCCCTTGGCTCCTCACAGAAAGTTCTTGAAGCAGCCAGAGGGACCCTTTGGAAGGCTAAGTGAGAGCATCTCACTGCCCTGTTGACACACCCCTGCCTCCCCCAGCTCCAGGCGCCATTGCTGAAATCCCTAGATCTCCCTCGAGATGTATGTATCACCACTGACCTGCAGCGTGGACTTCCTCCCAGCCCCTGTCCCCTCTGCCTGAGACCCTCTGCCCAAGACATCCTTCGCACCCCAGGTCTCTGCTCAAATGTCCCCTATCAGAGCCTTCCCTGATCTCTGCCTGGAAGAGCACATGTCTTCTCTACCCAGGAGTTCTCAGCCTCACACTAGTGACATTTGGGGCCAGATGATTCTTCATTGGGGAGGCACAGGCTGCCCTGTGCACTGAAGGGTGTTGAGAGCTTCCCTGGCCCCTACCCACCAGATGACAGTGACAGTCCTCATCCAATGTGACAACCAAAAATATCTCCAGACATTGCCAAATGACCCCTGCAGGGCAACACTGCCCCCAGCAGAGAACCGTGCTCTAGCTGATCAGCATGTACACAGCAAGCTCCCAAGAAAGGTTGAGAGTAGAAAATTATTCTTTTTTTTTTTTTTTTTCTGAGCTGGAGTCTCACTCTGTTGCCCAGCCTGGAGTGTAGTGGCATGTTCATGGCCACCGCAGACTCAACCTGCTGGGTTCAGGCAATTCCGCCTCAGCCGTCCAAGTAGCTGGAACTACAGGAGTGCACTACCACACCGGGCTAATTTTTTGATTTATTGTGGAGTCGCGATCTTGCCAAGTTGCCCAGGCCGGTCTCGAACCCCTGGGCTCAGACAGTCCTCTCACCTCCGCCTCCCAAAGGGCTAGGATTACAGGCTCGAACCACCGCAGCCAGCCGAGGAAGCTATTCTAAGAAGCTAGGACCACACCTGAAGATGCTTTTCTCCTTGCCCTTCTGGAAACTACTCAGACAATGCTAGAAAAGACCTAACATTGATGTCCTGCTAAGCAAAATAGACATTCTAAGCAAAGGTCTTCTGTGAAAAAGACTTTCTGGAATGTACCGGGTTGGGGGGCAGGGGAGTCTGTGTTTTCTCTTTGCTTCCTAACTGGCCACAGAGGGAGGAAGTGGGTCAAGGAAGCAGGGTGGTTTTTCAGGGAAGCATCTGAGGACTGCTGCCTGGAGTTCTTGTGAGCCAGCTGGAGGCTGCAGGGCTGGGCGACAGGGAGCCACTGGCGAGGTCAGAACTCCCACTGGTCCACTCTAGAGTCAGTGAAACTGACATGAAGTGGTCTCCGTACATGTAACCAACGCCATGCCACGCTTGAGAACGTGAATTTGGAATGAGCTTCCAGAGGAGAAACTCACCCTGCAACTAGTGATTATTGAGCCAAAAGAAATAAAACGCATTTGCTGGGGACATCCTCCCCCCGCCCCCCGGAGCTTTTGGCGTCTGCGGGTCACTCCAAACCTCTGCTTCAGACCATGTCCTTCTCCCCGAGCCACTACACCACGACATACAATGCCTCAGCCAGAGGCTCCCACGTGTGCCCCTGGCCCAGGGCTGGCTGTTCCAAGCAGCACGTGCAGACATCAGCAGGGACATGCGATAACTATTTTGTGTCTTGGAATAATTTAAGGATTCATTCATTCATTCATTCAGGCATCCTCCACATGCTTATGGGGCCCTTACCGCGTTCCAGGTGGTGTACCGTCTAGTGGTAAAGAGGGCCAGATCCCAAAACAAAAGGCTCGCTTAAATGCCAGCTCTGTCTCTTCGGAGCTGCGTAAACTTGGTGAGGTCACTTAACTTCTCTGAGCTTAAATTGACTCCTGTGTAAAACAGGGATTAAGACACCCACCTAGCCGGGCTCGGTGGCTCAGCCTGTAATCCCGCACCTTTGAGAGGCTGAGGTGAGTGGATTGCCTGAGCCCGCGGGTTCGAGACCCGCCTGGGCAGCAAGATCTCATCTCTACAATAAATCAAAAGATCAGCCGGGCGTGGTAGCGCATGCCTGTAATTCCGTCTTCTCAGAAGGCTGAGGCAGAAGGATTGCCGGAGCCCAGCAGGTCGAGGCTGCGGTGGCCGGGAGCGGCCACTGCACTCCAGTCTGGGTGACAGAGTGAGACTCCAACTCAAAAAAATAAAAAAAGACACCCACCTGAGGGCAAGTGAGGATTAAATGAGATCATGCATGTGAAGCGCTTAGCAGAGTATAAAATGGAAAGTGTAAACTGATATTATTATTATTATTATTATTATTATTCCATGCTCAGAAAATTGTAGCTAGTTCTATACTCCTGTGACACAGAGTGCAAAGGGGCAGTGGTGCCCAGTATAACTGGGCCATAGGTTGGACAGTAACATATCCATAGAAGAAGTCATATAGATATAAGAGCAGAAGCAATCTATAGAAGAGATTATATGGAAAGTTGAAATTTAGAGCAGAAAGGAATATTTGCTATTATTTTGGTCAACCACTCACTTGACAAGCAAGGAAGGGGGAAGGATGAGGACGTGGGGAGAAATGACTTGTCCAAGGTCACAGAGAGTGCTCGGGGCAGGCTTGGGGCCAGAGCTCAGTTTTCCTGCCACCCAGAGCCTTCGTTTCATCACTTCATCAGTCGCGGGGTGGATGGAAGGGAAGTGCCTCCCCGCTCTATGTAAGCCGAGGCAGATGTTCCAGAGACCCTGCTGGTGGAAAATTCGAGTTGATGTACAGTATTTTAAAGGAATGTTTCCATAGAGATGCACAAATAATTGGAAACAATAATCCCTTATCTGGACAGAAAAGAGCCATTCATTCGAATAGGACGTGTGGAGTGTGGGGTGACGGTCCTACTGACCGGAAAGGGTGGTCTGAAAGGCCAGGCTGAGGGCTGGGAGACCCGGGCTGAAGAGCCAGCATTCCAGGAGGGGGACCCGACATCTCTTGATAGTCCTGTGCACCCATAATGCCCAGGCCACACTTCGTCACTGAACACACATGAACGGGGGCCCTTCTATATAACAGGCCCCGGGGACAATGGCAGCCCCTTTTCATGAAAAGTGTCTCTGTTTCTATCAGTTTCCTGTGGCTGCTGTAACAAATGACCATGAACTTAGTGGCCTCCCGCAATACCAAGGTAGTCTCTTATAGTTCTGGAGGTCAGAAATCTAAACTCAAGGTGTCCGCGGAGCTCCTTCTGGAAGCTTCCATGGAATGCTTGCCTTTCGGGCTTCTAGATGCCGCCAGCATTCTTTGGCTTGGGAGCCCCTTCCTGAAATCACTCCAGCCTCTTGCTTTTGCTGTCACATCTACCACAGACAACAGAACAGGCCCAGCATCTACCAGCCAAGGGACCCCTGGAAATGTCCTTAACTTCTCTGAGCCCCAGTGTCCTCATCTCGGAGATCACGAGAACGCCCACTCGTGGGGTTGACGGAACGACTCAAATGAGGTCTGTTCTGTGTTGATGTTGAGCACTAAGCCAGGCTTTGCAGCAGGGACTTCATGAAGGTTGCAAGTTTCACAACAGTAATGACGATGATGTCATCATTGTCATCCAACACTCTCCTTTCCTAAACAGAGCTTGGGGACACAGTTGGAGGTGACTTCTGCCTGGGGCATCGGGAAAGACTTTTTAGACAAGATGATCCCTGAGCTGGTCCTGATCATACACCTATGAAGGAACATAACCAACACACAGGTGATGGTCCCAGCACTTTGGGAGGCCAAAGCAGGAGGATTACTTGAGCCCAGAAGTTCGAGAACAGCCTGGGCAATGGAGGGAGAATGCCGTCACTATAAAGAAAAGAGAACAGAGCCGGGCTCGGTGGCTCAGCCTGTAATCCCGCGCCTTTGGGAGGCCGAGGTGAGTGGATTGCCTGAGCCCAAGGGTTCGAGACCCGCCTGGGCAACTTGGCGAGACCTCATCTCTACAATAAATCAGAAAATGAGCCGGGCGTGGTAGCACGAGCCTGTAGTTCCGGCTACTTGGAAGCCTGAGGCGGAAGGATCGCCGGAGCCCAGCAGGTCGAGGCTGCGGTGGCCGGGAGCGGCCACTGCACTCCAGTCTGGGCGACAGAGTGAGACTCCAACTCAAAAAAAAAAAAGAAAAGAAAAGGGAACAGATGGGGGAGAGGAGGTGTTTTGGACAGAGGAACCAGCACGGTGGAAGGCGTGGGCGTCAGAACGTGTATGGGGTGTTTGTAGAATAGAGAGGGCCCAAGTGACCAGAGCAGACCCAAGTGACGGAGGCAGGATGGGTGTCAAAAGGTTCAAAAGCCAAGTCTCTGGGCTCACACAGGTCCTGCAGCTCCCTGAAGAGCTCTGATCCCTGGGCCTCTTCTTCCCTTTCTCCTTTGTAAAAGGAGCTTGAGTCAAGGTCGTGCTGGCCTACCAAGCTTGCTGCAATTCAAGGCCATTATGGTTTGGGACCAAGAGATAGTCTGCGAGAGGTAGTTTGGAGAGAGTTGGGCAGGACTGGCTGAGGGATTTGGATTTGGAAGGATCACTTTCTCTCCCCCCATCTCCTCTGTATCCTGAGTGCTCTCTCCTTTCCCCTCCATCGAGAGGAAGTCTGAGCACTGACCTTCCTAATCGTATGTTTCTGAACTTAAAAATAAAAGATTTGTCACAGGAGGAAAGATGTTATGAGGCCTTTGCTCACCCATAAAATGTGAGTAATGACAGCACTGACCTCCTATGACTGCTCTGAGGATTCACAGAGAGACCGCTCAGAAGTGTTTGGTGTCACAAGGTGGGAGGTTCAAAGCTTAAGCTCGGGAGTCGAGGGGAATGAGCCCGAATTCTGGCCAAGTCGTTACTGGCTCTGTGATGTGGCCAGTGCCTTAACCTCTCTGAGTCGTAATTCCTTGTCTGCAAAATGAGGCTGGTGATACCAACCTCAGAGGTTCTTGGGGGGTACTAATGAGAACATCTAGTATTAACATATTAACTAGGATGCCCTTTACATTTACATACAAGGGAAATGGAGCTCAGAGAGGGGAAGTGCCTTGCCCAAGGTCACACAGCACGTCAGTGCCAGTCTGTCATACAGGCAGCTTCCTGTGGGATCCGCAGTCCAGGTGAATTCCCGGCGTGAGTTCTGGGGAAGAGAACCAGAGACAGGACAAAGCACGCCTCCTCCTAGGCTGTTTTCCCGTGTGAAGGGCACGGTGGCATCCCCCACCTGCAGACTATAAATCCGCCCTGGTGGCTGCTGCCGCCCAGGATCACACAGTCCTGCCTGCTGGGGACTCAGATGGCACCAGCAGACGGTCTCTCCATGCTGCCGGAGCCTGCCCTCCTCCGTCATTTATCTTGGACGGCACACAAGATAGGATGCAGGGGCATCGGTTGCTGGTCCGAGGAGACGGAGCTCCTCTGGGCTCTTCTGGACACGAAGCACACCCCTCCCCTGTGCAAATCAGAATTGGACTCCCCCCATTTTAATCCAACTTTGTTCAATGAAATTTAATCCATTCAAAGACAGAAGAGGCAAGCTATTTTTTTTTTGCCGTTTAAAGCTTTTTACCAATTTTTTAAAAGCTAGTTCTATCTACATTTTTTAAAGCTGGAGGTACTTGTAAAATTCTAGTTAAGATTAGAGAGTTTTGAGTAATAGCTGAGGCCCATGAGAGCAAGGGTCGGGTCAGGAGTCTCTGCTTCCCCTCCGCCACCCTCTCCGCCAAAAAAGCCAAAGGGTGACCTTCAACACGTCAGTTCGGGCTTTTCTTTCTCTATCATGCTCTGCTGAATCACGGAGCCTTTCGGCCCTCTCCAGAACAGATGCTGGTGTGAGTACAGGCTTCCTTTGCTCAAGGCACACCAACACCCCCTAATGCCCAGCCAATGCGCCTACCAGATCTCAACTATTATTCCGGCCAACGGGAGGTATTGCAATTAAGAGATGATTGTCCTCGAGCCTCCTTAACTGCGAGAATACCAGGGGGGGTGGCTCTCGGATCGCCATCAGCCCATCACCCGTGTGAGCAGGCTTCTGCTCTGGGTGTGGGGGACCAGGTCAGGGGCAGGTTGACATATTGATATTTTCTTAGGCGGGTACAACACAGTGAAAAGAACAAGGTCAGGAGGGTTGGGATCAGAACTGGGATCAGCTGCACCCCCAAGTTGACCCTCAGTTTCCCTCTCTGTCAAATGGACATTTCCCAAAACCGACGCTTCTAGTTTGTTTGTTTATTTGAGTCAAAGTCTTGGTCTGTCCCCCAGGCTGGAGCGCAGTGGCACCATCATGGCTCAGCCTGTCGGTGGCCTCCACCTCAGGCCATTTTTTCCTCCTGAGCAGCTGGGATTTCAGGTGTGCATCACCACGCTTGGCTAATTTTTTTATTTTTGTTTTTGTGGAACCGAGGTCTTGCTGTGTTTCCTAGGCGGGTCTTGAATTCCCGGGCTCAAGCGATCCTCCCACCTTGGCCTCCCAAAGTGCTGGGATTACAGGTGTGAGCCATCACACCCAACCCCCACAACATCCTTTTGATGGTTTGCAGACCACTAGGAAGCACCAAGGAACCCACTCCGACGGTGGAAGTTGTTCTGATTTCCACAGTGCAACTGCTGGGATCTGAGAAGACGGAGCTAGGAACCCCAGAGCATGTCTGACATGAAGACCAGAGGACACGCGCGGTCTGCCCACCCAAGGGAAACAGCAACCTTTTGTTCAACTAACTTTTCACAGCAAAATCACAAGGTTATCAAGGGACCCCCCCCATCAATTACTATTGTCAGGATGAATAACAATAGAATTGCCCTGCACTTCAGCCTGTCTAGGATTCAAAAGTGCTTTTTGAATGCTAATCCATTCATATTCGCCGTAACCCTGGAAGCATTCCATTAGTCAAAATCTACATTATTTTTACCACCACAAAATACATAGTGCCATTCTCTTGATGGAAAAATTAATCAAGCTACCATCTGAAAAGAATAATTGGGGGAAAATCCTCAGGGTGGTCTGAGCTCCCTTGTACACTCGCAGACTTCGAATGTCACACTGAGCCCTCTGCCGCCATGGGGAAGTGCTGATTTTGAAGGGTCAGGACCGGGAAACACCTTTTGACGGTCTGAGTACCCAGGGGCCCCAGGAAGCCCGTAGGTTCACCGAGCTTGTGTCTCCTGAAATAATATTATTTCTTATTCTTGGCTGTGCCGCTCACTTACCGGGGGCCTTCGGGGATTCATGTAACCTCTCCACTTTCCTCATTTGTAAATGGGTTAATTGTATTTGCCTACTTCTTAGAGGTGTTGTGCAGCTAAAACAATGAAAGGTGACACAGAAAGGCCCTTTAATCACTTGGTGGTCTGCCTTAGAAATCCCAGCTCCATGTGCTAGAGAAATAGCTAAATGCCCGGTCCTGGCCCGTAATCACCAACTGATGATCAGCTTTGCAATCAGCAAACTAGGCAGACCTGGGGTGGTACAAGACAGGGTAAATGCATGGGTTTCTGAGGCAGAGAGGTCTGGGCGCCAGTCCCCACTCTGCCACTTCCTGGCTGTGTGACCCTGCGTAAGCCATTCAACCTCTCCGAGCCTCTGTTTCCTGCTCTATGAACTGGGAAAACCCATATCTGTCTCTTTAGGGTTCTAAGGATTAAATGAAGTTCCTGACATTTGATTGGGTCTTGATGAAAGTTAGTTATTATGAGAGTCTGTCATTTTCCATCAGACCTCACAAATTGAACACAGTGTTTCCAAACAGGCAGGACGTGTGCTGGTAACAGGATACAAGGAAAGGGTTTTCGGGCGGTCCATGGGAATTCTCAGAGATGTGGAATGAGGGCTCATTAGAAGGGGCTCCTCAAACTGGTGATTTTCACGCTGCTACCGATTAGCATGAGGCAAAGTCTTTAGAACATGAGTGAATTAAAATATTACAGTCAACAATGACATCAGTGTACAGAGATAAGGTAAACGTTTTCAGGCTGTACATGAAAGTCATCAGTATTCCCTATGACAGCACAGAGAAACAGTGCCGGGTTGGTGGCAGTTCTGACCTTAGGATTTTTCATCCATCAGTCATATGACTGTGGCTGGACTCCTAAGTCTCCATGGGTCTCAGTTTCCTCGTGTAAAATGGGGTAATAATACCTAGGAGAGTAACAATGAAATAATAAAAATGAAAGCTACAGGGAAATTGCAAAAGCATGGTGCAACCTAAGAGGTTCTTTTGTTATCCCTAATGTGCCCTTTGACAGAGAAACAATGTATATTTAGCTGCCAGTCGATGTGACTACAGCAGGGGGGAGGTTCCAAAGCAAGGATGACTTCAAGCCATGAAGTCACCTCGTAGCCTTGAAGAGATTATTCAAGATCACTGAGCCTGTTTCATCTTTAAAAGGGTCATTAGGCCAGGTGTGGGGCTCACGCCTATAATCCCAGCACTTTGGGAGGCCAAGGCAGGAGGATCCCTTGAGCCCAAAGTGTTTGAGACCAGCCTAGGCAACATAGCAAGACCTCGTCTCTACAAAAAAATAAAAAAAATAAAAAAATTAGCTAGGCGTGGTAGTGTGCACCTTTAGTCCCAGGTACTTGGGAAGCTGAGGAGCATGAATTATTTCATCATAGGAGTTCAAGGATGCAATGAGCCATTATCATACCATTGTACTCCAGCCTGGACAACAGAGTGAGACCTCACTCTGAATATACAAATAAATAAATATATAAGAGTCAGTAGTACCACCACTATTTGCAATTCAACTCAAAGGGCTAATTTTCCTCTAAGGAATGATAAATCAAAGGACAACTCCAGTGACTCAAAGAAAAACAGGCAAAGGATGTGACAAGATGGTGTACTCCTAACAAAACACAAATGACTCTTCAACATGTAAACACATAATCTCACCCGTAAGAGAAATGCTCAGTAAAAAAACACACTGTGGGGGCTTCATCTGTCCTCTCAATAAATCCTGCTTTTTTACTTAAAAAAAAAAAAACACTGAGTATGATTTTTTATCATCAAATATGCAGGATCAGTTTGAGAGAACCGTGTGGGTAAGGCAAGGGGAATGGGCATGCCTTCCGTTGATGGTGGGAGGTAAGTTATTGCAAACTCTGTGGATGGCAATTTACAGTTTATCACAAGTATAAAAGTGCACGCCCTTGGAGGTAAACTGAATAATGGTGTCCACGTCCTGATCCCTGGAATGTGTGAATGTGACCTTACGTGGCAAAAAGGACTTTGCAGATGTGGTTAAGTTCATCCTGAGATGGGAGATTATTCTAGATTATGTCATCACAGGGGTCCTTAAAAGAGGGAGGCAGTGGCTGGGCTCGGTGGCTCAGCCTGTCATCCCAGCACTTTGGGAGGCTGAGGTGAGTGGATTGCCTGAGCCTGTGAGTCTGAAACCAGCCCCGGGCAACTTGGTGAGACCTCGTCTCTACAATAAACCAAAAAAATTAGCCGGGTGTGGTAGCGTACCTACTTGGAAGGCTGAGGTAGAAGGATCACTAGAGCCCAGCAGGTCGACGCTGGGGTGGCAGTGAGTGTACCACGGCACTCTAGCCTGGGTGACAGAGGGAGACTCCACCTCAAAAAAAAGGGCGGGGGGAGGCAGAGGTCAGAGGGGAGAAGTCCATGTCATGGCAGAGCAGAAGTCGGAAAGTCCTTTTAAGACGAAGGAAGGTGCCAAAAGCCAAGGAATAGAAGTGGCCACTGGAAGCCGAAAAGACAAGAAAATATCCTTCCCGAGAGCCAGTAGAAGGAACCAGACCTCCTACCATACCTTGATTTCAGCCCTGTGAACTTGCTTTCAGGTTTCTGACCTCCAGAACCGGGAAGGAATACATTTGTGTTGTCTTTGAGCACTTCCTTTGTGGTCGTTTGTTACGGCAGCGATCGGAAATAAATATACCCTTTCAGCAATTCCCCTGCAAGAACTTCATGCTACGGACACACTGGGGCAGTTGCAAAATGACTATGTACGAGCTTATTCACTGAAGCACGAATTGTAGCTGCCAAAGACTGGAAACAAGCTAAATATCCATCAACAGGGGATGGGTAAGTCTGAGGACCTCCTTACAGTGGAAGGGAGGGAAGGAGAGAGGGAGGTAGGGTAGAAAGGGAAGAACAAAGGAGGGAAAAGAAGAGGAGAAGAAGGGGGGAGAGAGGGAAGCAGGGGTGGGGAGGGAGAAGAAATAAACAGACTTTCTAGATTTTCAACCTAGCCATGCCGGCGCAAAGGCCTGGGATCTCTCTCTGCGGGTCACCCGAGGGCAGGACAACGGCGAAAGGTTGATGCCTCTGAAGGCAGGGTCTCCCGGGCCTCAGCTCCGCTCTCTCCCTCTCATCTCCTCGCTGTCCATGCAGGCGTGACTCTCCTGTCCCTACCAGCACTTTAAAAGTGGCTATCAGCAGGCTAGCTGTCGGGGGGGGGGTTTGTGACCTCACATTGTCCACAGGGCGCAAGTCAAACCAGGACAGCTTCCTCTTGCCTGCTCCAGGAAACCAGGCAAGGCGCCGCCCCCTCACAGGCCGTCCTCCGCCAGCCCTGCATCCAGCATGTAAATTACAGGGACGATCACCACTGCGACAGATCTCCAGCTGACACCCCCAGGGTAGACACTGAGGAGCTCCTTAATTATCTAATCCTGAGATGCCCACGGGTGAGACCCAACGGGGCGCGTTTCCATCAATAAACACGACACGCAGCTCTTTGTCTTCGGCGCAAAGCAAGCCTTTTCCCTGCCCTGTGAGAAACACTCCTGCGTGATATACTAAAATCCCTCCAAGCGGGAAAAGGAGGAAGGTAAAATAAATGTATTTCCATGACTCCAAGTGCAAATCCCCACGCAAGGCCGCACCCGATCCTCAGAGCTGGGCGGGAGCTATTTTAAAACTAATGCTGTTCGTGAAGCAAACCCACTGGATTGAAAAATCCTCTGTTGCAGGGCAGAGATGGGTAAGAAATCAGGGCCAGGCACGCGGAGTGCTTGATTGTGGTTATAAACACCAGTGGCTGCATCAGCAAGTCTGCTGTGGAGGCCACCGTAAACCTTTGGCAGGAGGACCTGGGAGCAGGGCTGACAAGGCAAGTTCAAAACCTGAGCCCAGTCTCACCCAGAGACTTCCCAGGCTGCTAAAAATACCCAGCGATCTGCCTGCAGCAGGGCCAGGCGAGCGTTGCCTTTATTCCCTCTGCCTCCTCCTCGCCTGCAAGAAAAGGAACCAGTGAAGGGGGAGATCCAGCAGATACAAGGAGCAGCAACTGTTGCCAGGCGTGTCACTGTGTGTCAGGGTCACAAAGGTGCCTTCCTACGCCGAAGGATCTTAGCATCAAGGTGAGGCCATAGCCCAGACTTTAGACCAGAGAGACTTGGGTTTGAATCCCAACTTGGCCACTTACTCGCCTGCATGGCCCTATGCCCAAGGCATGTGGCTTTGGAAGCCTTAGTCTTCCCATCTGTAAAACGGAGACAAAGAATACCAACGTGTGAATTGCAAGCTCTAAAGATAATATAAGGTAAGACCGGGCACAGAGGGAGTCCTTGCCCGATGGTAGCTGTTGCTATGACAGTTTAGTGGGGAGAGACAGATACATGCAAGCAAGGGAAAATTGAACGAGAGGGAAAATTGCATTCAATCCCAGGGTTGTATGGTTGGACAGTGTCGGAAACATTCTCAGAAAGGAAAGTTCCTGCCGAGTCCTCACTCAGTTTCCAGCCCTTAGAAATCTTCTGCAAGCTTCCAAAGCCAGATCAATGCTAGATTTCCTCAAAGCCCGCCCAGAATTGCCAGGGGTCTGTCCTGCCTGTGGAGCACTGTTGCAATATCCATCTCCTCCGTGTGTGTAGAAGGGAATGGCAACCTTTCCTCTCTGGCACCCAGGTGACTCTCAAATGGCAGGTGTGTAATAAATGACCAGATTAAGGCATCGGGGTAGATAGTGAGGAGTGCCCTGGGCAGGGGTAAGGAGTAGCTAAGGGGTGTGGACTGTGTATCAGTTGAGGTTCAACCAGAGAGCCTGGGCCACTGCACGTGCCCGTGTACAAACACATATGTACGTGGGGGGGTGTGTTATGGAGACGTGACCTTACACGATCATAAAAGCAAAGCTGTTGTCTTTGCTCCTGATCCTGGAGTTTGATGTCCTCAGGGTAGGCATTTAGAAAGAGAACAGAAATGTTATTCTGACACCAACTAGTATACTGCAATCCAATTCTGACACTAACCACCTACAGTTGATGTCGGTTTCCACAATTTTTTTTAACTTTCTAGAGACAGGGTCTTGCCCTGTCACCCAAGCTAGAATGCAATGATGTGATCATAGTTCACTGCAGCCTCGAACTCCTAGGCTCAAGTGATCCTCCTGCCTCGGTCTCCCAAAGTGCTGAGATTATAGGCATGAACCACTGGGCCCATCCTGGTTCCCAATTTAAAGGGCACGGTTCCCACCATCACTACCCCACTTCAGACACCAGTCATAAGTGGGGCCCCCAGGACACTCACACTTCTGACCATCTAGCTACAAAACTGTTGGGGGGACGTTTTCCAATCCATTACAATGACTCATAGAACTTAGGAAACCACCAAACTTATGATTATAGCTTTATTGTAAGAATACAGATCAGGACCGGCCAAATGAGGAGACATTTAGGTCAAGGTCTGAGAGGATCCAAGCTTCCATGCCCCCCCTCATGGATTCAAGGCATATGGCCCTCTGGGCATACCAATGTGTTGCTCAACCAGGAAACCCACCGAGCCTCAGTGTGCAGAGTTTTTGGTTTTTATTTTTGCTGGGATTTTTTTTTTTTTTTGAGTTGGAGTCTCACTCCATCACCCAGGCTGGAGTGCAGTGGCACACTCATGGCCATCTCAGTGTCGACCCGCTGGGCTCCAGTGATCCTTCCACCTCAGCCTTCCAAGTAGCCAGAACTACAGGTGCGCGCTACCATGCCCAGCTAATTCTTTGATTTATTGTAGAGACGAGGTCTCACCATGTTGCCCAGGCTGGTCTCGAACCCACAGGCTCAGGCAATCCACTCGCCTCGGCCTCCCAAAGTGCTGGGATTACCGGCTGAGTCACCAAGTCCAGCCTAGCGTTGTCATTAAGTTTCCTTATATAGACATAATTGATTGATCCCTGGCCATGGGACTAAACTCAGTCTCCAGCTCCATCCCCTCCCCAGAGGTCAGGCTGACTCCAAGTTCCAACTCGCCTCGTTGTGAAGTTGGTCTTGCTGGTGACCAGCCCCATTTGAGTCATCTCATCTCTTACCATTAACTCAGGTGTGATCCAAGAGTCTCAGGAATCACAAAGACACTCCTGTCACACAAGAAATTCCAAGGATCTAGAGTCTCGTTCCTGGAACAAGAGGTAAAGTCCCGTCAACTTCTTTATTATTCAACAGATACAAAGTGGGGAGGGGGGCAAGAACATGCTGGAACATCATGGGGACTGACTGGAGCTTGTGACTTTGCTGTAAACTGAAAGTTGGTGTCCCTATAATTCATATATCGAAACTCAAAACCCCAGTGGGATGGTATTTGGAGACAGGGAATTTGAAAAGTGATTGGGTCATGAGTTCTCCTGATTAAATTAATGCCCTTATAAGAAGAGTCACCAGAGAGCTTTCTTCCTCTCTCTCTCTCTCTGCTCTCCATTGGAAGGACTCAGTTAGAAGGCGACCATCTGCAAACCTAGAACAGAGCCCTCACCAGAATCCAGCCACGCTGGTCCCCTGATCTCAGACTTCCCAGCCTCAGAACTGTGAGAAATCGGTTTCTGTTACTTAAGCCACCCAGTCCACAGTAATTTGTTTTAGCATCCCAAATAGGACACTGTTGTTGCTGCCTCTGGTATTAGTGGTATGGGTGTCCTGAGGAAGGTGAGACCCTCTGCCATGGAGTACACACACCTGGCCCAGGAGCGAGAAGTGCTGAAGGAGCCCAGGGGATCATGCAGCGGTTTCAGGCCTGGTCTCCCCCTCAGACCAACAAGGGAAGCCAGCAGATGTGCTGTGTATGATGCATGTGAGCTACAGAAGGACTGCTGCTTCTCTTCTACCTGCCAGATCCCGCCCAGGTGCCTCTCTTATGGCTGCCCCCACCAGAAGCCCACAGGGAAGGGGATTCTGGGAAATGCAGGTGGGCCCAGCCAGGGTGACGCCTGATAAAATTACCATCTAGAGTGGGATCGGTGAGAAGCTGTCACAAAAGCGAGGCCAACCATCACGGCAATGGTGGGAGGAAAAGAGGGAGCCCGTCTCAATGGAGTGAATGAAGGGGTGGCAGGAGGGTGTTTCTAGAACTTCCATGGAGCCCCTTGACTCTGGGATAGCACTGAGCACCCCCGGGTCTTTGTGTTTTTTCGGTTTTTTTGAGTCGGAGTCTCATTCTGTAGCCCAGGCTGGAGTGCAGTGGCTTGCTCACAGCCAACGCAGCCTCAACCTGCTGGGCTCAGGTGATCCTTCCACCTCAGCCTTCCAAGTAGCTGGAACTACAGGCATGCACCACCATGCCCAGCTAATTTATTTATTTATTTATTTATTTATTGTAGAGATGAGGTCTTGCCAAGTTGCCCAGGCTGGTCTTGAAACTGTGGGCTCAGGCAATCCTCTCACCTCCACCTTCCCTGGGTCTTTTTAAATAATGCGTACCCTGGGAGGAGCCAACACCCAGACACAAATCATAAGGTCTAGAGGTTTCTGGTCTTTTTGCTGCTTCTAACTTGTTTCCTTGTCCTTCTTTGACTCAAGCTTCCCACGCAGCAAAGCAGACATTGACTGTGCCACAGTCTGCAGAATTGAGTTAGTTTTCAGAGGGTGTTTCTTTAATGAGCCAAAGGCAGGTACAGGAGCCTCCAGGTGATGACTTTGCATCTCCCTCACTGAATCCACCCACCCACTCCATCAGGGCTTGTTAAGTACAAGGGACTTCGCATGTGCCATGAGCCAGGGACAGCCTGCGATTCTCGCTTCTTGCAGGCACCCAGGAAGGATGGGACCTCGCCTGCCACCTCCTCCAGTCTGCCGCTCAGACACTTCCCAGCCTGTTAGCACTTCTGTCAGAGATGCTCCAAGCAGCCCGTTTCGCCACCAAGAAGAGAACAAGCATGGAGGGGAGATGGGAGAACGGGAGTGTAAACGATCAGGCTCCTTGTTCATTCGTTCTCCTCTGCTAGTCACTCCTCACATAGCTGGGAATAATTCAGATCTATGAAGAAAGCAGATGCGGAAGAATATTCTGGATAGCTGATGAGATACTAAGAAAGAGATGGACAGATCTCATACGTCCTCAGTTTCCCAGAAATTGTTTAGTTTCAAAATTCCATCCTGACCTGGGTGTGGCGACTCGTGCCTGTTAATGGAAGCACTTTGGGAGACCCTAGTGGGAGGATCACCTGAGGCTTGGAGCTCAAGACCAACCTGGACAACATAACAAGACCTCGTGTCACACACACATGCAAAATTGTATACAGAATTGTCATATGTATATAGAAGGATTAAGTAACTTGCCCAAAGACATGCAGCTGGAAAATGAGATGTGGGCTGAGGTAGTCTAGCTTGAGAGTCCATGGTTTCAACTAGAATTGTATCTAGGATATAAGTTCAGTATTTCCAGAAGTAGGGTGATCTCCAGAGGTTTCTTGAGTCCCAGGGGTCTATTATTCAATCAGACGAGGCTGGCCAGCGCTGCTGTACATAATAGGCATGTGTGCTCATTGAGCATGTAGGCACTTTCCCAACCTCCTGCCTGACACTGGTAAATACTGTTACATCCCCATCTCACGAGAGAATTGAGGTTTCAGACCCAGAGTCACGGATCCTTTACTGTGTACTGAATCATAGACCCTCCTGTGAAACTCAGAGATCCCTGGGGGGAGGAGGCTTCAGTCCAGTCATTCAAACCCTGCAGGAGTCACAGGACTGGTCAGGAGGTCTAGGCCATGGCCGAGGAGAGCCCTCCCAGGCACCTCATGTCATACCTCGGGGACAGATTCATGCGTTCAGCTCATAGTTCTCTTAGCTCCCAAAACGCTTTTTGGACCGAAATCTGGACCAGCCATGATGCATTTTTTATTAGCAATGATAGACAACATCCAAACATCATCAGATCATGTTACGAGTCATAGAATCTCCACATCTGGGTTTCTCCCAAGTGTCTTGAATAATCATGATGGAGACAGGGTGAAGACCACAGTTATATTTGCCCCGGGTCATTAAGGAATGAATGAATGAACTATGTCCTCACCCAAAAGATGTATGACTTCAGTGTTTTAAAGATTATTCGAGGGTCCACATGAAAATATTGACAGTGTCTTCCCCTCCAACTGAGGTTCAAGGTCATCTTTGTCTTGCTCTTTATAGTCTCTGTATATTTTTATTCGCTTACATTTTTCGCCTTTTCTGTGTTTATTGACATTCTTTGCTGATAAGCATGTCCTAGTTGGCTTTTTTTTTAAAAGACAAAGTCTGGTCTGTCACCCAGGCCAGAGTGCAGTGGCGTGATCATAACTCACTGCAACCTTGAGTTGGCCTCAAGTGATCCTCTCACCTCAGCCTCCAGAGTAGCTGGGACTACTGGCTTGCACCACCATGCCTGGCTACTTTTAAAAAACTTTTGTAGAGATGGGAGTTCTCGCTAGTTGCCTAGGCTGGCCTTGAACTCCTGGTCTCCGATGATCCTCCTGCTTCAGCCTTCCAAAGCGCTGGGATTACAGGCATGAGCCACCGTGCCCAGCCCCTAGTTCCTTTGATGGTCAGAAAATAATCCTAGCAAACCTATCTTGAACAAGTCACCAAAGAAGGATTTGATAACTAATCTTGCCATTCATGAACTGAGTTCTGAGATTAATAAAAGCAAAAAGAGGTGGGAGAGATTTTAACTACAGGATTGAAATCAGAGAGTATTGTTGAATAGAATTGAGGGGAAACTGAGGCAAATGCCTGGAGATCAAAAGAGGCAGGGAATCAAAAAATCAACCTAGAGGTTTTGGGACCCAGGGAACAGGGCATGGGATGCTCCCCTTTTTAGCACTAAAGAACCCACATCCCAGGAAGCCCTCGGCTCTGGGAATCCCTCAGCTCCAAAAACCCCTCAGTTCCGGTCACACCCGGGCAACTGATCATCCCACTGGGGGAGGGGGGATTGGCAAGAAAGAGACAGCGAACTTAGAAGGCAGCTGTCACTACCCTGTGACTTTGGTCTGTCACCTTCACAAACATTCCAAATACTTTAATAAGACGACTCGTCCGAGAGACCCAAGCCTTCTCATTCCCTGAGAGGCCCGGCTCGCTTCCTGAGAGATGACTTTATTCTCCATTTGTTTTCACAGTGGTCTCTTTAAAGTCTCAGCTGTTCCAGGGAGAGTAAATAGGTTTTAAAATTAATTATCAATTAAAGGGAGGTTAATTGGCACCAGGCTACTCATCTATCTTGTCTGTAACCGAGGCGGTACGCCCCTCCTCCTCCCCAGAACCCAAAGACCTAAGCCAGGGCCAATAAACCCCAGCAGTGGAAACCGTTCATGTGTGACCCATAGACTAATGAAAATAATTCTGGGTATTTACGCAGTAACTTACCCCTGCCGGAAGGGGAATTCTGTGGTCATTTTGATTTTCCAGTTCATCAGTACGTAAGCCGGGCAGCTTACGTACTGATAAAGAAAAACTTTTCTAAGTGTGCAAATATTTCTATTGGCATGAAGATTTCTCCCCAGTCTCGACCGCACTTAGGGAAATGACCCTGATAGAGCCCATGTGAACAGCAAAGTCCTAAGGACGCAGCCCTGGGCTTGGTTCTTTCCTTTCCATCAGCATCTTGTACTTCTTGCAGCCTGATTTCATTTCAGTTCCGTCTGATTTCCTCCAAGCTCTCGAACTGTGATCCTGTGCCTGCCCTTGCACCAAGTGTCATCCCCAGACAGGGAGAAGGCTGTGGTCTGTGTTCGTAATGCTCCTGGCTGAATTCCACTACTTCCTGTGATCTCATCATTAATGAATATTTATAGGGAGCCAAGAGGGAGCATTTGCAAATAGAGTTCAGCCCAGACAGGTGAGCAGTTGCTACCAAGACAGTGATGTAATCCGGCGGCGGGATGTGCACACACATTCAGATGTGCCAGATGACAACCGGGACCCGAGAGGACAGGGGCCAGGTCTTCTCTGCATTCTATCACTAACCCAGAACACCCTAGAATGCATGAAACAGGACTTGCAAAGGCCAAG
Source organism: Cephalopachus bancanus (assembly GCA_027257055.1). Taxonomy (NCBI): domain Eukaryota; kingdom Metazoa; phylum Chordata; class Mammalia; order Primates; family Tarsiidae; genus Cephalopachus; species Cephalopachus bancanus. The sequence continues at coordinate 6,213,846 of JAPVLO010000050.1, forward strand.
CATCAACTGGGTGTCCTGGGACTAGCAATTGATGATTCGAAACCTAGGGAATCTCCTAGGAGTTAGTGTGGAGTGGTTGTTGCCTGTGTCAGGAGAAAATGCATTCGAGAATTGCCCTAAACACACAGGCATGGTTCTTTTCTTCCACCTCTGGGGTCGGGGTGGGTGGGGACTGTCCCCACCTCGTTTAGGCTCCAGAGAACCCACATGCCGAAGTTGGTGGGTGGCACGGGATCCAAGAAGTCCATGTTTGTTAAGTACTTTAAACTTCTCAAAGTGCCTTATGAACTTGCTCTCAGCCATGACATCACACAGATGCGACTCCTGTTATAGCCCCATTGCACAGAGGAAGGTACTGAGGCCAACAGAAAAGGACCAAACTCACAGGAAAGGCGGGAGGAAAAGCCAGGTTCATTTCCTGACTCCCAGGCTGCAGTTCTATCTGTTCCCCCTTGCAGCAATGTTTCTGTTAGTTCTTTCTCCCTATCCTCCCTTCTTCCCATCAAAGTCCATTTCCTGTCCTTCCTTGTACCTCTTAAACCAGGTTTTCTCAACCTCAGCCCTGTGGTCATCTTGGGCCAGTTGGTAAGGGGCCGTGCTGTGCATCAAGGGGTGTTGATCAGCATCACTGGTCGATACCCTCCAGATGCTAGTAGCATCCTCACCTAAGTTGTGAAGGCAAACATGTTTCCAGTCATTGCCCTGAGTCCCATGGGAGCAAAATCCCCACTGACTGAACACCATGGTCATCAGTGGACCAGTCACAATGGATGCTGTTGGCTCAGCAGACTGGGGACATTCAAGTCTAAATCCGCTCCTTGTCCCTTTCTTCTCAAACCTCGAATGCTACATATTTGGCTGTCACTTCTGGATCCACACAATCCTCCAGAGTCTCCCTAGGGAATGACACCTTTATCCTCCAGCCACCCTGTCCTCAGACGACACAGTTTACAACTTTCTCCATAAACAGTGCAACCATATAGCCTCTTATGCATCCCAGGATCCTTCTGTTAATAATTACACCAGGACAACAGGTGTAAAACAAGACCGTCCTGGGCAAATGGGGACACATGGTCACCATAACGGATGCCTCTTCTTAGAAGGGAGGGACTCATTGTTTGTGTGTCTAAAGTCTGGCAAAGGGACTTCCCAACATCCTGTATGACTTCCACATCTCGGACTTTGTACACCTGGGTTGTGTTTGCCAGATTACTCTTCTGAGAAATAGCTCACCAATGGAAGTAAAGGAACTTGATGAGGACCAGAATTTTTAAAAAGGAACTAGAATACATCCATGTGTGTAACTGCGCTATTCACAGTCACCAAAAGGTGAAAGCGACCCAAGTGTCTGTTGATGGGTGAGTAGATAAACAAAATATGATATATATACACCACATTGTATTATTTAGACTTAAAAAGGGAGGAAATTCTGACACATGCTGCAACATGGACGAACTTTGATGCATTACATTAAGTGAAATAAGCCAATCACAAAAAGGCAAACACTGTATGAGTCTATTCATATGAGGTACTTAGAGTACCTCTACAAATTTAACTAAATTCATAGATACAAAAAGCAGAATGATGGATGCCAGGGGCGGGAGGAGCAAATGGGGAGTCAGTGTTTAATGGGCACAGGGTTTCAGTTTTGCAAGATGAAAAGAATTCCGTGAATAGACAGTAATGATGGTTGTCCAACAATGTGAATGTGCTTAATGCCACAGAACTGTACAGTCACAAATGGATAAAGTGGTAAATTTTATGTGTGCACATTTTACTATAATAAAAAATAATAGATTAGTCGAGAGAGAAAAAAAGTAGAGGCTGGGTGCCATAGTCCCAGCCACTTGGCAGACTGAAACAAGAGGATCACTTGAGCCCAGGAGTTTGAGACTGCAGTGGGCTATGATCACACCACTGCACTCCAACCTGGGTGACAGAGTGAGAACCTGTCTCTAAAAAATAAACAAATAGGCCAGGCACGGTGGCTCATGCCTGTAATCTCAGCACTTTGGGAGGCCAAGGCAGGAGAATTGCTTGACCCCAGGAGTCTGAGACCTGCCTGGGCAACATAGCAAGACCTCGTCTCTCTAAAACCACACACACACACACACACACACACACACACACACACACACACACACGGAAATGTCAGTTCTGCAGTATCTGGATTCTTGTCCTATTTGTTTCTGCTCATCACAGAGAGTATATGGTATATCACACTTGTCCTAAGAGAGAAGTTCAGCTGTCCTAGGCTTGAGAAACACCAATTATCAGCAAGAGCCTTGGAAAATAGCACTCTCTATTTCTCAAAACCCACAATTCTCCCCACCCTGTCTACCCCACCTCCATTTTAAAACCATTCATTGTACTAACCCAAGCAACTCAGAGAAATAGCAACATCCTCTCTGTGCATTTCTGGGTAGTGTCTCTGCGGTCTCTTGTTTGCAACGATTTTTCAGAGACACTATTTTTAAATCCCCTATTAGCAAAAAGGGAAACCGCGTCTTCCACCACGGGCATCCTCCCTGCTCTGCCCGGTCCAACCCAGTGCCTCCCCCAGATACAAAAACTGAGAACAATTTGTTCAAATCTGCCACTGTGAGTTATTAGAGGGAGGCTTGGCTGTCACCTTTTTAATGGGCTTCATGCAAAGTGCTCCCTCCAAGGCTGTGCAGTTCAGTGTCCAGGCCTGGCCTCACGAGGGCTCTCAGCGGAATTTACTATAAATGGAGTTAGTCTATACTATCCAGAAGACGCACGCCAAAGAACACGCACAAGCATGAGCGTGTGAGACTTGGGAAGTTTGCCACTTCAGGGTGCACCAGAGTGGGGCCAGTTCTCATCAATGGCTGGGAGACACACTCAAGCAACCTTGAGGGACATGGGTCATGAAGTATGTACACAGTGGTACAGGGTCCATGAACAGGGAGGAAAGGCACTGGGATTTCCAGATTCCTCTAGAATTTTTATTTACCCTCCAGAAGGAGTTATGTGTGAACTGGACAGCTGACAATTCTGAATGGGAGAACTATTAGAGTGTGTGCGTGTGCGTGTGCGTGTGCGTGTGTGTGTGTGTGTGTGTTTGTAAGGGTCTATCTAGAGTCGATTTAAGATTTTTAAGGTTTCAGGCAAGGCTAGGCACTGTGGCTCACGCCTATAATCCCATCAATTTGGGAGGCCGAGGCAGGAGGATTGCTTGAGATCAGGAGTTTGAGACCAGCCTGGGTAACATAGTGAGACTCTGTCTCTACAAAAAGTCTTTACAAAAAAAAAAAGATTTCAGGCAAAAGTGAGATGCCCTGCTGCTCTATCCTCCAAGTCATGAAAGTCTCAAACAGCTGAAGGTCAGAGCTGGTGAGTCTAGGTAACAGAGATTGACATGGCTTTCTTTTGAGCAAAGTCAGGCTATTTCATCTTCCACCATGCTCCTTGGGAAAATATTTTCCAGGAGCCGAACTATTTTCAGATGCAAAACAAAACCTGTTCATCTCGTTTGGAGTTAAATATGGAGGGAACTGGGAAGGAGCATGTTTCTGTAAATATTCATTCATTCAACCAAATGGACTTACTATGGGCAAGGCACTGTGCTAGTTCGCTCTGGGAACACCAAGATAAGAGCATTTTAAAGTGACACACGCTTAGGTAAAAATACCTTGCATTTCAATGCCAGTGCCTCCTGTTCAATCTAGGACAGCGAGTGGCTGAGGGCCCATGGTGCTGAAGCTAGAGTGTAACTTTCCCTAGAAGGCAGAAAGAGCTTTTTTTGTTGTTGTCGTTTGACCTGTTACTTCTGCTCACTACGTTTCTCAGAGCGAAGAGAGATAGGAAGGGCCAAGAGAGTTGCACGAATGTTTGTTCTTTGGTTAATATTAATGTATGTTTGTGTTTACTCGCCTTTTCAAGTGTACTCTGAATTGGTACTGACCTGACATAAAGGAACTAGTCACAGAGCTGATAAGAACAGTGAGAGGACAGGTGCTAGTTTCTTTGTGAATATTTTCAGAGTCCTTACATGGTGTTTCCGGTGATTCTTTTTTATTATTTATTTTTTGAGTCAGGGGTCTCACTCTGTTGCCCAGGCTAGATAAGAGTGTGGTGGCATGATCACAGCTCTCTGCGGCCTCCACTTGCTGGGCTTAGGTGATCCTTCCACCTCAGCCTCCCAAGTAGCTGGGACTTCAGGCATGCACCACCACGTCTGACTGATTTTTGTAGAGGTGAGATCCCTCTATGTTGCCCAGGCTGGTCTCGAGCTCCTGGGCTCAAGTGGTCTTCCCACCTCAGCTTCCCAAAGTGCTGAGATCACATGCATGAGCCCCTACGTCCAGGCTGCAATTCTCGTTTCTGCTTTTCAACTTAATTGCCAATGTTGAGAAAGCCTCGATATTAAGGTAGAAGAGAAGTTAACAATTACCAGATACTCCTGTGTAAAGTCATTGTCCTCAATTAGCCTCCAAGAATATTCCCATTTTGCAGACTAAGGAAATGGAAATAAAGTCACCGGCCAAAGGTCAAGGGATTGGAGTCGAAGTTGGTCTGGCTTTAAAGCTCTCCAGAGTCATGCAAATAAATGAAAAGACACACTTCCTTTTATGAAGCACAGAAATTGGGGGGGCGGGAATGAAACTAGAGTTAGTGTTCCTAGTGCATCATGAATTGTTTTCAGATCATTCATCACTTCCTAGAGGACAGGGAACGGGAAGAAATGTACTCAAGTATCCAAAACCACTGTCAGTTGAAGATGACTTTGAAATGAAGATGAAGCATCTCTGAGATCTTAATGCTGAAAAATGGGAAAACACAACTCAACTTGAAATGTTGGCTCTATACCCAACTTTTAATACATGCATTCATAGCACAAATTAAAACACAGCAGCAACAAAGGCAGAGAGACAGGATACTGTATTGGGAAGAGGAGAGGCTTTGAAGTGGATAATACTGGACCCAGATGCCCTCTGGCACTTATAAATGGTGTAACCTCAAGCAACCTGCTTAACCTCTCTGAGGTTTAGTGTCTTCATTTATAGTAACACTTCAGCAGGGTCATTGCAAAGTTTAAATGGATAAGCAATGAAGGCTGAGGAGGAAGGATCACTGGAGCTCAGCAGGTCGAGGCTGCGGTGACCAGGAGCAGCCACTGCACTCCAGTCTGGGCGACAGAGTGAGACTCCAACTCAAAACAAAACAAAACAATGCAATGTACCCATCTCACGGGGAATGAGCGATACATATAAATTACCTTCTCTAGTCACTAGTTACAAAATTGCTACTAAAGTATCAGAGGTTACTTCTAGGACCTCAGATTGAGAATGGTGTTAATAGACTATGGCAGGATTAGGAAATAATCCCACTGGGAAGTTTATCTGAGGTATAGAAAATGGGTATCTATATTTATGACCCAAATATATGTACCTATACCCAAATGCATGTACTTATGATTCAAATGTGAAGATGTGTATGTTTACGGTCTGATGTCACTGATATGCCAATGGGCATATGAGGGGGACCCCCCAAAACTGGAATTTATTTGTCAAAAATTGTGGATTTATTCCTACATGCCTAACTTCAGTCACCTTCAAAGTAGTCTCCACTTGATGCAATTCACTTATCGAGATGCTTTACCACTGCTCAAAACAGTTTTTGAACTCATCAGTTCTGATACCTTTTAGTGCTTCTACCATTTTTTGTTTCACCTCTTCCAAATCAGCAAACTGTTTCCCTTTCTTTCATCCAAGGAAACAAACAGACAGAAAAGGTCACTCAGGGAGAGATAGGGTCAATAGAAAGGGTGGAACACGGGGATTGTGCCATTTTTGATCAAAAACTGCTGAACACTCAGCATAGTATGGACAGGTGTGCTCATAAATTACCCATATCATGAAATGGGCAAACTTGTTGAAAGAATCTCCAGAAAAATTCACTGAAGCTGAATGCAGGCTCTCACAACAATGCTAGCTGGTCTACTGGTGCACGTGGGCTCCTAGAACACCTACCTAGCAGGGAATGAGGGAAGCTTGACCTACAAATAGACTACCCCCAAAAAAATATTTCCAGTGTTTTGGGTCCCCCCCATACTGTCTCAAGTCAAATAATTCATTCAACCAGATGCTGTAGCTCATGCCTGTAATTCCAGCACTTTGGGAGGCTGACGTAGGAGGATTGCTTGAAGCCAGGAGTTCAAGACCAGCCAGGGCAACATAGTGTAAAACCTCATCTCTACAAAAAAATGTTTTCAAAATTAGCTGGGCATGGTGGCACATGCCTGTAGTCCCAGTTGCTTGAGAGACTGAGGCAGGAGGATCACTTGAGCCCAGGAGTTGGAGGCTGTAGTGAGCTATGATCGCACCACTGCATTCCAACCTGGGTAACAGAGCAAGACCCTGTTTCAAAAAAGAAGAAAAAAAAAAGTTATTCATTTGACACAGGTCTTTCTGAATGGAAAACCAAATGAGTGATCAACTTCTAAGTAAGTTTGAAAGCCACAAGAGACTATGCCCTCTTGGAGATTTATAATGCATTTTAATGGCAAACCTACTTGACCATAAAACCCTTTCTACTTAATACCTATCGTTCATTTTATGAAACTGATGTCCCAAGAACACACTAGAAAATACTGGTTTTAGACAGGTCCAAATCTACTGCATTTTGACAGTATTAAAAAAATTAATTTAGGCCGGGCTCAGTGCCTCAGCCTGTCATCCCAGCACTTTGGGAGGCCGAGGCGAGTGGATTGCCGAGTTCGCGGGTTTGAGACCCTCCTGGGCAACTTGGCAAGACCTCATCTCTACAATAAATCAAAAATTAGCCGAGCGTGGTATCACACACCTATAGTCCTGGCTACTTGGAAGGCTGAAGCGGAAGGATTGCTAGAGCCCAGCAGGTCCAGGCTGCGGTGGCCAGGAGTGTGCCACTGCACTCCAGTCTGGGTGACAGAGTGAGATTCCAACTCAAAAAAAAAGTTACTTTAAAGAAAGAAAGAAATTTCCAGCCATTTCTGTTGACCTTGGGAACAGCTTCCTACTAGCTTTCTCCCTCAAAGTCACTTTACATCACACATGTTTTCACACTTTAGTTTATTCTCCTTAACATAACAAGGGGCGATGTATTCTTGTTTCAGAATATGAGAGCTAGACAAGTAGACACCAGAGGAAAATGACGCCACCAAGAATAAAGGCCATTTCCTGATGCTAATGTCGATCAGAGGAGCAAACACAAAGGCTGGGCTTGCATCACATCGGCGGGTACTAATTTTCTCTGTTGAAAATCCCTTAAAAGTTCAATCGTCCAAATTCGGCACATCAGGGGGACTGTACTGGTCACATCAGAAGGGTGGTTCTTTCCTAAGAGCCACAGGATCACAAGAGGAAATGAGCATGCAATCCATCACTTGTTCAAGATTCAGCAGGGACCTGATGCGCAAGCCAAGAGCTCCTGAAACCGACCAGAACCATTGATTCAATGATCAGCAAGAGTCAGGTTAGGCCGGGCTCGGTGGCTCAGCCTGTCATCCCAGCACTTTGGGAGGCCGAGGCAAGTGAATTGCCTGAGCCCGTGGGTTCGAGACCCACCCGGGCAACTTAGCGAGACCTCATCTATACAATAAAGCAAAAACTAGCTGGGCATGGTAGCATACGCCTGTAGTTGCAGTTACTTGGAAGGCTGAGGTGGAAGGATAGCCAGAGCCCAGCAGGTCAAGGCTGCGGTGGCCGGGAGTGTGCTACTGCACTCCAGTCTGGGAGACCGAGTAAGACTCCAACTCAAAAAAAAAAAAAAGAGTCAGGTTAGATGGGACCAGTAGATTTGCAGAATATTTAATGCCTAAATAGTTGTTACTCAGGGTCACACACAGAGTTGGCCTCTTCACATGGTTCGTGCATGAAAACATTTTGAAGTTGTGATCATCAAAAGACGCATCATAGCATTCACGTTCAAAAGGCTTATGGAAAGTAGCATTCTCAGATGGCCAGAGAGATTTGCAGTCTCCACTGTACACTCCCCTTTCCCAGTCACTCAGACACGAATCTGGGCATTGCTGGGAAGGGCTTCAGCAGATGCCATTAAGGTCCCAATCGGTTGGCCTTAAGATACAAAGATCATCCAGGTGGGCCTCACCTAATCATAGGAGCTCTTTCAAGCTGGGTCTAGAGAAGCCAGAACTTCAAAGAACGAGAAGGATTCAACATGCCGTTCATTGCTGGCTTGAAGACAGAAGGTGTTGTGTAGCCAGGAAGGTGGGCAAGCCTGTAGGCGCCGAGGGTGGCAACCAGCAAGGAAGCAGTGGTCTCAGTTCTTCAGCCATGAGGGACTGAATCCCACCAACAAGAATGATCTCGGAAAGGAATTTTCCCTGGAGCCTCTAGCCTCAGTTCAGATGACACTGTGGTTTCAGCCTGGTGACACTCTGGGCAGAGAACCCAACTACGCCATGCCAGACCCCTGACCTACAGAACTGTGAGCTAATAAATGGGTGTTGTTTTAAGCCACAGAGCTTGTGATTTGTTACACAGTTAAAGAAAACCAAGCCTCAAGCAACAACTCGGTAATCTGGAGCACACAGAAAATGACTCAAGTAAGAATCCATGCGAGTACAGATGCAATGATTTTAAGATCCTCCACTGCTTTTGTAAGTCTCGGTACCTCAGTTGACAGTTTCTCCTATGTCCATCAGAATTAAAATAGGAAACAGAGGAGCAGAAATGCAAACCAAAACCACAATGAGATCTCACTCCACACCCGTTAGGATGGTTATTATCCTAACAAGATATGGAGAAACAAGATATGGAGAAATTGGGACCCTCATATGCTGCTGATGGGAATGGACACGGTGCTGCCACTTTGGAAAACAGGCTGGCAAGACCTCAAAAGTTTAAACATAGAGTGAACAAATGACCCAGCAAATCTCCTCCTAGGTATATACCCAAGAGAACTGAACAGATGTTCACATAAAAATCTGAACACAAGTGTTCATAGCAGCGATATTCATAATAGCCAAAAAGGTGAAACAACCCAAATATCTATCGAGAGGTGAATGGATCACTAAAATGTGGTCCATGGAATAGTACTCAGGCATAAAAAGGAACAAAGTGCTGATACAGGTTATAACATGCATGAACGTCAGAAACATTATGCTGAGTGAAAAAAGCCAGACATAAGGGCCACATATGGTAGGATTCCATTTACATGAAATATCCAAAATAGGCAAATCCCTAGAGACAGAAAGTAGGTCGGTGGCTGTTATGTGGAAAAGGGAAATCTAGGCAAATTGCTAATAGTATGGGATTTTGTTTTGAGGCAATGGAAATGGTCCAGAATTAGATCATGTAATGGTTGCATAGCACAGTGAATGTATTAAAAGCCACCGTACACTTCAAAAGGGTGAATTTTATGTTACATAAATTATATTTCAATAGCATTTTTAGAAATAAAAACAGGAGTGGTAAAGAACTCATGGATGGAGTGGTCTTCGAAAAAATATGTCTACGGCCAGGCTCAGTGGCTCTGCCCGTAATCCCAGCACTTTGGGAGGCCGAGGCAAGTGGATTGCCTGAGCCCGCAGGTTTGAGACCAGCCCAGGAAACTTGGTGAGACCTGGTCTCTATGATAAATCAAAACTTAGCTGGGCATGATAGCACGCACCTGTAGTTCTGGCTACTTGGAAGGCTGAGGCGGAAAGATTGCTGGAGCCCATCAGGTCGAGGCTGCAGTGGCCGAGAGGCAGGCCACGGCCCTCCAGTCTGGGTAACAGAGTGAGACTCCAACACACACACACACACAAAAAGTCTACACTCTTTTATTCTACCCTCCAGCTTTTTAATTGTGAAAAGTTTCAAACATATAGTAAAGCTGAAGAAATAAACCCTGCATAACTTCCACCCGCATTCAACAGTCGTTCATATTTTGCCATATTTGTTTGAATGCCATCTCCATTTTCTGTCCACACATGCCTGAATGCACAGGGTTTTTTGTTGTTGTCATTGTTGTCGTTGTTTGTCATTTCTTTGATTGGATTAAGTGTGGGAATAAAATCTTAAGAGTAAATTTTTGGCTCACACATAAGTATACATTTATTGAGGATAATAACTTCTTTCACATCCCCCAAATCGCCTCATAATAAACCCTGCAGTAAACACCATAGTCGCCTCTGGTGAATGAACGCCTTGCAATGCTTCTCTCATCCCTGGAGACTCTGCTCGCTGGGGCAGTGGTCTTCAAGCACTTTGTGAGCAACAGGCCTCTTCCTTTTGAGACAGGCCGAGGGACCCCAGAGTTTGGGTCCTGCCAGAGTCACCAACGAAGAGGATACAGGCAGACCCCAGAACTGGGGTTCAGCCCGAGAGGCCAAAGGAGTTCTTGTCTTCACGCAGGAAGGAATTCAAGCACGAGCTATAAGCAGAAGAAAAGTAAGTTTATTTAAAATTGGCTCCATAGGAGAGCAGACCACGTGCGTCTTAGGGGTTTCAGTTGGAAATAAAAGGACGTTCTTTGGAATGACAGAGAATAGGCTGCTCTATGGGCAGAGCTGTCTGGGCTGGTCCATAGGAGTAGCCATGAGTATATGTTTTTTGAGGGTAATTATTTCTTTCACATTCCCCAAATCATCTAATAATAAACCCTGCAATAAACACCACAGTAGCGTCTGGTGAACGAATGACATGCAATGCGTCGCTCATCTCCAGAGATTCTGTTTGCTGGGACAGTGGTCTTCAAGCACTCTGGAAGGAACAGATCCCTTCCTTTGACTGGCATCTCATTCAGGCAAGCTTCAGTTACCCAGAAAACTAACGCTGGTGAGAAGACAACATCTAGAGTTTGGTGCACAATGAGTAGCTGCTGATGTCAACCTGGTGTTACTAAAATAGTAAACAAGCAGCTTCAGCTTGGGTATAAACAGCCAATCAAAAAGTCTTTTGGATTAAGTAAGTTAATTACTGCAGTAAAATTTATGTTCTAGGCTTATCGTCTAGTGCAGAGGCAGTAGATAGAGTTCATCGACTGGGAGTGGCTCCCTGGAGCACTGGGTTGCTCTGATTGATTAGCAATGTCTGCCACAGTGCAGGGTGTGCTCTGTTCTAAGTGGACATGTTTTCCACAACTGAGCTAGATTTATAAATACAGTGTGAATGCAGAGAAGAGGCCTGTCTAGCCAAAATCAATTTCGATAAAGACATCTAGGCTCCTCCTAAATGCCCTTCATCATGCCTGACTTTTTATTCCTGGAGCCTTTTTGCTGCTTACCTGGGAAGCCTCCCATCTACTCTTCTCCCACCATCTTTTCTTTTTTGCCAAGATGACAGAAACTGCAGAAAGCGAAGAGACGAAAACAGTGCATGGTGCTATCACAATCAAACTCAGATTCACCGGTTATGAATGCCTGGAAGCAGGAGGAGCAGAACAAGTGTCGTAAAGAATATAGCTTACCTTCCCTCCCCATTTCAACTGGAAATAATTCAGCATTTCTTGCTGTCTTTCTCTGGGAAGTGGCTTCCAGGTATAATTCCTTAAACAGGGAATATTTTTAAATGTATCTGCATCAGAACTTTAATCGCTATGTTAAGTGAAAACTCAGCACTCTAAGCCAGTGATGATTTCTAGAAATATTTTGGCATTTCATTCATGACTCTCAGCCAAGTCATTTCTTGTCTCTTACATGAGGACTTTCAGATGAACTCACTCTAGATAATAATAACTCCTTGCATCTATATGACGTGTAATCTTTTTCAAATAATTTTTCTTTTCTATTTCTTTTTAAAGGCAAGTTCTCACTCGGTCACCCAGGCTGAAGTGCAGTGGTGTGATCATAGCTCACCTCAGCCTCCACCTCCTGGGCTCAAGTGATCCTCCTTCCTCAGCCTCCTGAATAGCTGGGACTACGGGCACGCACCATCATACTTGGCCAATTTATTAATTTTTTGTAGAGATGGGTTCTTTCTATGTTGCCTAGGCTGGTCTTGAACTCCTGGTTTCAAGAGGTCCTCCCACCTCAGCCTCCTAAAGTGTTAGGATTACAGGTATGAGCCACCATGCCCAGCCCATTTTTCAAAAAACTTTTATAAAAATTATCTAATTTTATCTGACTTCACTTAAGAAGGATATATTATTATTCCCATTTTACAGTTGAAAACCCTGAAGCGTCTGAGAAACAAAGTGAATTCCCTGAAATCACACAGAATCGTCCAGTATTTCTCCCAGGAATATTCTTTGAGGGCAGCAGATAGAAGTTGCATCCACTGACCTGCTGGATAAGAATCACAAGCCAAGTTAGTAAACCTCTCCGAGTCTCAATGTCCTCATCTATAAAACAGGAAAAGTACTAGCTACTTTTTTTTTTTTTTTTTTTTGAGTTGGAGTCTTGTTACCTAGGCTGGAGTACAGTGACACACTCATGGCCACCGCAGCCTCAACCTGTTATTTTTATTTATTTTTTGAGTTGGAGTCTCACTCTGTCGCCCAGGCTGGAATGCAGTGGCACACTCACGGCCACCGCAGCCTCCATCTGCTAGGCTTAGTTGATCCTTCCATCTCAGTCTTCCAAGTAGCTGGAACCACAGGTGTGCACTACCATGCCCAGTTTATTTTTTGATTTATTGTAGAGATGAGATCTCTTCCAGTTGCCCAGGCTGGTCTTGAACCCCTGAGCTCAGGCAATCCTCTCACTGCTGCCTTCCAAAGAGCTGGGATTACAGGCTTGAGGCACCATACCCGGCCAGCACTAACTACTTAATAAATTTAATAGGAGCAGAAAAAGTGCATGAAGCACCTACCTCCCTATGATAGGCTGAAGAATGGCCCACTACAGATATATCTACTTGCTAATTCCTGAAACCTGCAAAGATGACTTTTTTTTTTTTTTTTTTTGAGTTGGAGTCTCACTCTGTTGCCCAGACTGGAGTGCAGTGGCCGCTCCTGGCCACCAAAGCCTTGACCTGCTGAGCTCCGGCAATCCTTCCGCCTTTCAAGTAGCTGGAACTACAGGCACACACTACCACGCCCGGCTAATTTTTGATTTATTGCAGAGATGAAGTCTCGCCAAGTTGCCCAGGTGGGTCTCGAACCCGCGGGCTCAGGCAATCCACTCACCTCAGCCTCCCAAAGGCATGGGATTACAGGCTGAGCCACCGAGCCCAGTTGCAAAGATGACTTTTTATGGCAACATATGTAATTAAGTTAGGGATCTTGAGATGAGAAGATCAACCTAATTATCCAGGCAGGTCCTAAACACGATCACGTGTATCGTTATGAGAGAGAGGCAGAAGGAGACTTGACAGACACACAGAGGGGAGAAGGCCGTGTGAAGATGGAGGCGGACATCGGAGGGATGCAACCACAAGCCAAGGACACCAGCACTCAGCAGAGCAGGGAGAAGCAAGGAACAGGCTCTCCAGAGCCTCTGGAGGGAGGCTGGCCCTGCCGATAGTTTGATTTGAGGCCAGTGAAACCGATTTTGGATTCTGGCTCCAGAACTGTGAAAGAATACATTTTTATTGTGTTAAGCCACAGGTTTGCAGTCATTCCTTACAGCAGCCATAGGAGACCGACGTCTGGCATGTGCTAAGTGCCTACTAAAGGGTGGTTATGATTGCTGTTTACTGTTATGCTCTTCATCTTCCATCAGACCAGGGGTTGTCAAACTGCATCCTGCAGGCCAAATCTGGCCTGCCATCCATTTTGTAAATAAAGTTTGCTTTATTCGCTTGCATATCATCTGCAGTTGCTTTCACACTTTAGTAGCAGAGTTCAATCGACCATATGGCCTAGAAGTCTAAAATATTTACAGAGAATGTTTGCTGATCCCTACAATACATGCAGCCAACAGAGAATGTCATTTCTCACGCCTTTGGGTATTATCTTCCCATGGTGGTAGCTAGTGTCCAAAGATGGTCCCCAGGGAGCCACACCTCCTGGTAGGTGCCCACAACTTTGGGTGGTCCCCTTCCTTGTGGATTTGGGCTGGGCCTGAGTAATAAATATCCTATGGCGTAAGTGAGGCTGCAAAGCTTCTGAGCTGGTTCTGGGGGAAATCGATCACCACGGGAGAGTCTAACTGCCGTGAGACGGCCATGATGTGAGAAAGCTCAAGCTAGACAAGTGAAGAGGCCACGTAGGGAGAGAGATGCTAGCTAGCTGTGGCTGTTCCAACCTTCCCAACTGAGGCAGCAGATATTTTAATGAAGAAGCCATCCGTGAGCCTTTAGATGATTTCAGTTCTAGCTTTTCCTGGCTGCCCTGATCAACCCACTGATCCATAATATTTCTGTAATAATAAATTTCTTTAAGCCATTATGTTTTGGAACTGTTTGTTGCATGACAATAGATAAAGAAACGTATCTCCTGGGCTTTTCCATGTACCTATTCTATCTGATGATTCAACTACAAAATCTTTAAGAAATGAGACCAAATCTTTTCACATTTGTGAGGAAATAGAAATAAACTTCGATTTTTTATTTTTTTAATTTTAAAGATGTGGGGTACGATTCAGGGTTAGACATACAAATGTTCATTATGCGGATACCCTTGTTGATGAGCTGTGCCCCCCCTCACCTGGCAGTTTCCCACTACTGTCCTTTTTTTCTTTCTGAAGAAGGAGAGAAGACCTTACTTTGATTCTTCATCTGATACTTAACTTGAAACAAGTGTTATGAATCCCAGTTTACAGATGAGGAAACTATTTTGTGAGGCAACTTGTCCTAAGAAGGTCATGGAGCAACATCGGTTTATGATCCCCGTAGGGGGCAGGCGTCGTGTCCTCCCACTGTGTTCAGTGACTACACTCAGCAAACAGCAAGCTGCTGAGGAATCTCTTGGAGCAGGGGTGTCTCTTTCAACGTTTCAGCAAGTATTTGCGCCAACATCTGCCTTGGCGCCCAAACTGGGGGTGGGGCTCACACTCTAATCCCAGAGAAATAGTTTCTGCAGCAGTAACAAGGGAGGCGCTGTGGGGACAGAGAAGGGAGTACCAGCTAATTATGAGGGGGGAAGAGAGAGAAGAAGGAAATAGGACAGGGAGTGGAACGAAGAGTGAGAACATGCGGAATGTGTGACGAGATGTTGGCTACTGAGGTGGAAGATCCCCTGAGTTCAGCAGGTTGAGGCTGCAGTGGCCATGAATGTGCCACTGCACTCCAGCGTGGGTGACAGAATCAGACTCCAATTAAAAAAAAAAGAAAGAAAGAAACTGGTTAAAAAGGTAGGACACAGTGGGGCATGCCTGGAATCTCAGTACTTTTGGGAGGCTGAGGCAGGAGGATCGCTTGAGCACTGGAGTTGGAAACAAGCCTCGACAACACAGTGAGACCTGGTCCCTACAAAAATTATTTAAAAATTAGCCAGGTGTGATAGCCCCCAGCTACCTCAGGAGGCTGAGGTGGAAGGATTGCCTGAGTCCAGGAGGTCGGGGCTGCCGTGAACCGTGATGATGTCACTGCACTCCAACCTGGGTGACAGAGTGAGACCCCAACACACACACACATGCACAAAAATCGGTTAAAATGCTGATTTTGGTTTTTTTTGAATTGGAGTCTCACTCTGTCACCCAGATTGGAGTACAGTAGCCGCTCCCGGCCACCACAGCCTCGACCTGCTGGGCTCCAGCGATCCTTCCGCCTCAGCCTTCCAAGTAGCTAGAACTACAGGCGCGCGCTACCACGCCCGTCTAATTTTTGATTTATTGTAGAGATGAGGTCTCGCCAAGTTGCCCAGGCAGGTCTCGAACCCACAGGCTCAGGCAATCCACTCACCTCAGACTCCCAAAGCGCGGGATTACAGGCTGAACCACCGAGCCCGGCTTGAATTTTATTTTTTACTGCAATTTGTAAAAATATAAATATAAGTGTATTTTGTTAAAAAACAAAAACAGGAGACACTGATTACTCTCACCTGGTCAAGATGGACGTGTCAGGACAGCAGAGACAATTGCAATGGAGGCTCTCCCCCCTACATTCCCCTTGTCACCACACATGTGCCAGACACGTGATGAACACACTATACATCACATGCACAACCCATGTACACCCCGCATACATGTATGTATTGCATGTACACACAATACATACACATACCACATACACACCAGGAACATACAACACACACACACAGTCACTTAACAACAATTGACTGAACGCCTGCTACATGGTAGATACTCCAGGAGAGCACTGATGTAATATTTCCTTCAGGAGCTGCCTAGAACTTCAACCCTGGCCTCTCCCCACCAGGTATCCATAGTACCAACTCCCCCATCCCCAAGATGTGACAACCCAAAATGTCTCCAGACATTGCCACATGTCCCCCGGGGTCAAAACTACCTCTGGCTAAGAAATGGTGCTCTGAGATTAAGTTCTTCCTCTACAAAATCAGAATCATGGTGATGCCTATCTCCTAGGGCTCCTGGGAGAATTGAATGAGACGATGTCTGGTTGGCACCCGGCAGAGTTACCTACCACTTTATAATTTCGAGCTGTTACAACAATAGGAAAAGCCGACGTCTCCAAGTGAAACTCAGACTTAAGACATCCGTGCTTGTCTCCTATCGCTGCACTAGCAAATGACCACAAACCGAATGGCTTAAACAACGCACGCGTGTTCTCTCACAGGTCAGGAGGTCAGAAGTCTAAAACAGGCCAGCAGATCTTCATGCCTCTGGAGGCTCCAGGGAGCGTCTGTTTCCTTGCCTTTTCCAGCTGTTGGAGGTCACCGCATGCCTTAGTTTACGGCCCGCATCACTCCTGCTGCTGTTGTCACCTGGCCTTCTCTGTCTCTGACCCTCCTGCCTTCCTTTTATGAGGATTCAGGATATTTTCCCCCATCTCATGGTCCTTAATTTAATCACATCTGCAGGCAACATATTCAAAGGTTCAGGGGTCAGGACGTGGACATCTTTTTGGGGCTATCACTCATTCTGTCTACCGAAGAAACCCTCGGTGCTCTGGATATGCGTGAGAGGGGAGAAGCATCCTCAATGGACTGCTTTGTTTACTTACGTATTTTTTTTTTTTGAGTTGGTGACTCACTCTGTCGCCCAGGCTGGAGTGCAGTGGCACACTCAAGGCCACCCCAGGGTTGATCTCCTGGGCTCCGGCGAACTACCAGCGCACGCGACCATGCCAGGCTAATTTTTTTTTATTTTTATTGTAGAGACGCAGTCTCTCCAAGTTGCCCAGGCTGGTCTCGAACCTGCGGACTCAGGCAATCCACTCACCTCGCCCTCCCAAAGTGCTGGGATTACAGGTTGAGCCACTGAGCCCGGCCTACTTATGTATCTTAAATGAACACAGTGGACAAAGGAGACATGCGTTTACTTTATTTTTATTTTTGTATTTTACCTGACCCATCGGGCTTAGAAACCTGCATTTAAATCAGACATTTATACCCAGTAGATATGTTGACATGCTTAGAAACCTATTGAATGAGGAGATTTAAAATCTGCCGGGCAGATCCCTTACTCCATCCACATAAGAACAGGAGATGGAGCCGGGCTCAGTGGCTCAGCCTGTAATCCCGCGCCTTTGGGAGGCTGAGGTGAGTGGATTGCCTGAGCCCGCGGGTTCGAGACTCACCTGGGAGGCGAGACCTCATCTCTATAATAAAATCAAAAAATTAGCCGGGCATGGTAGCACGCACCTATAATTCCAGCTACTCGGAAGGTTGAGGTGGAAGGATTGCTGGAACACAGCAGGTCGAGGCTGCGGTGGCCGGGAGCAGCCACTGCACTCCAGTCTGGGCGACAGAGTGAGACTCCAACTCAAAAAATAAAATAAAATAAAAAAATAAAATAAAAAGAACAGGAGACGGAAATAGGGGCCTTGGATGGTGTTTATCACTTTCTTCAAAAGTGTCGGGGGACAGAGGGTGCAGTAGCTCACATCTGTAAACCCAGCAGCAATTTGGGAGGCCAAGATGGGAGGATGGCTTGAGTCCAGCAGTTCGAGACCAGCCTAAGCAACATAGCGAGACCTCTTCTCTATTATATTTTAAAAAAAGAGAGAAAGAAAGAAAGAAAGAAAGAAAGAAAGAAAGAAAGAAAGAAAGAAAGAAAGAAAGAAAGAAAGAAAGAAAGAAAGAAAGAAAAAATTAGTAGTGGTGCACATCTGTAGTCTCAGCTACTCAGGAGGCTGAGGCAGAGGGATCACCTGAGCCCAGAAGGTCAAGGCTGCAGTGAGCCATGAGTATGCCTGGGCCACAGAGTGAGACTCAAACTCAAGTAAACAAAGTGTTGGGGAGAATTTACAGCCAATCACGGGGTCACATTTCTGCTGCTGCTTGTCAACAACTCATGTAACCCATGGGAACGTGCATTCCAATAGTGTTCCCAATGCCATTCCGTGACATCATTGTTTTTTTGGAAAGAAACAAGTCTGACAAACTTTCCCAAAGGAATACTTTTCATATTCATCCCTGCTAATCTCTCCTTGTCTTCTACTTTCTTTTCTCCTTAGACGCTTCTAGACCGGTTTCATACATCTCTGCTGCCTCTCTGCCCCTTGTTGGCTGTCCCTTCCTTCCTCTCTCCCACACCCCTTCCTTCCTCATCCTCTGCCTGGAAAACGTTTCTCATGAACACAGATGTTCAAACCTGACACCCAGTGGGGGGAGGCAGGTGTCTAAGACTGAGACTATTTAAGACTCCATCTAGGTCCGGGTGCAGTGGCTCATGTCTAGAATCCTGGCGCTTTGGTAGGCTGAGGTGAGAGGATACTTGAGGCCAGGAGTTCGAGACCAGCCTGGGTAAAAGAGTGAGAACCTGTCTCTCCAGAAAAAAAAATGAAAGAAAGAAAGAAAGAAAAGAAAAGAAAAGAAAAAGACCCACTCTGAAATGTGGATTATTGGCTACTCAGGGCAGAGGATGGGGTGAGAATGGGGAGTGACTGACAATGGTGTGTGATTCTTCTTGGTCCTGGTTGCACAATTTTGTAAATATATTAAAAACCACTGCTCTGTACACTTTAAATGGGTAAATTATACAATTTGTGAATTATATCTCAATAAAACTATTAAATACAGAAAAACAAAGACTCAGTCTAATAGGATCAATAAACAAGAAGGGACTGGTTTTCTTCAGAAGCGTACTTGTTTTCGGAAATTTTCTATTGTTAGTAACCCAAATTCTTAGACTACCTATTTATTTTGGTGTAAATAAATCCTAGTAATTGAATGAGTGATATTAATAACTATTCTACTGCTTGTCTTACACCGCCCAGAAATTTAACCCAACCTCTTTGTTCTCTGGGGCTCATTTGACCAGGAGTGAACTAATATGTGTTCTAAGAGAGACCCTAGGTGTTGGGGCACAAAGATGGTAATACAGAGTCTCCCTCACAAGGAGCTCTGCATCTACCAGAGAAGATGCAGAGAAGAAGGTGTCTTAACAGACTGTGATATGGCTACAGTGTAAGAGCTGTGATGTGTGATGACCAGGCATGGTGGCTCATGCCTGTAATCCCAGCAACTTGGGAGACTGAGGCGGGAGAATCATTTGGGCACTTGAGGCCAGGAGTTCGAGGCTGCAGTGAGCCATGATCAGGCCTCTGCACTCCAGCCTGGGTGACAGAGCGAGATCAAGTCTCAAAACAAAACAAAACAAAAAAATCAAGCCATGATGTCGATAGACAGAAAGAGCTTCCAAAACACAATGGAAGCCAACAGACCTGAATGTCTTTACCTGCTTGTCCATTAAAGCCAGAAAGTCACCCATGTCCCCGACATCCATTATCATTCACAAGGCCACCTGGCCTCCCAGCACCATGCCCTCTGCCCTCCTACATACTGAGGAGTGCCTGGGCTCTCCAGTGCCAGGCCCCTGGGCACGCCTGTCCCTTGTCTCCTGTTTGACCTGTGTCCTACCTTACTACTCTTCCTAAGCCAGCTTGATAGAGGGGTCAGAAAATGAGTCAAGTGTGCCAGGGACGTCCCCAAGGTGACACTTCATTCCGGACTTTAAGGACAAATAAAAGGTGGCCAGGTGAAAAAGAGACAAAGAAAGCCTTCCAAGTCAAGGACACATCTATACAAAGACGCAGAAGCTGAAAGCATATTTTTAATTTATTTATTTGCTTATTTATTTATTTATTTATTGAGTCAGTGTCTCACTCTGTCACCCAGGCTGGAGTGCAGTGGCTCATTCACAGCTTGCTGCAGCCTCAACCTCCTAGGCTCAGGCGAGCCTTCCACCTCAGCCTCCTGAGTAGCTGGGACTACAGATGCACACCACCATGGCTGGCTACTTTTTAAAATTTTTTTGTAAACACGAGGTCTCCCTACATTGCCCAGGCCTATCTGGAACTACTGGGCTCAAGTCATCCTCCCACCTCAGTTTCCCAAAGCGCTGGGATTATAGGTGTGAGCCACCACACCCAGCCTGGAAGCATATTTAATCAAATTCCAAGAACTGCACGTAGTTCTGTGTGACCAGGCCATAGGAAGCATGTATCAGCTCATGGGGGAGAAGAGACCTCTCAACAGGAGTTAGGACGTTAGGCGGAGGGCTACAGGCACTCTCCAAAAGCTTCTGAGAGAAGGAATGTTCGTAGCTGCACTATTCACAACAGCCAAAAGGTGCAATGACCCGAGTGTCTGTCAACTGATGAATGGGAAAACAAAAGGTGGTCTAGCCACACAATGGAATATTATTGGCCATAAAAAAGGAATGAAGTGCTGGCACACGCCACAATGTAGACAAACCCCTAAAAAATATGCTAAGTGTAAGAAGCCAGACACAAAGTTCATGTATAATGATTCCATTGCTATGAAATGTCCGAAATATGCAAATCCATAAAGACAGCACAGATTGGGGATTGCCCGCAGCTGGGGCAGGGGGAATAATGGTTGCTTAATGGGTACAGAGTTTCCTTTTGAGGTATGAAAATAAAATGTTTTGGAACTGGTTAAAGGGGGTGGTTGTACAACATTGTGAATGTACTAAATACCACTGAATTGTATATGTTAAAATGGTTCGCTTTGTGTTATGTGAATTTTTTTTTTTTTTTTTTTTTTGAGTCGAGTATCACTCTGTCACTCAGGCTGGATGGAGTGCAGTGGCATGATCATGTCTCACCACAACCTCAACCTCTTAGGCTCAGGCGATCCTTCCACCTCAGCCTTCAGAGCAGGTGGCGCTACAGACGTCAGGTTAATTTTTTTTTTTTTTAGATTTAAAAATAAAGTTTATCTAGAAAGTAAATTGGAGAAAGAGAATAAGAAGAGAGTCACCTCCCCAAGGTAGGGGAGGGGTCAAAGCTTAAAAAAACGTGGCCCTAATTTTTTTTAAATTTTGATTTTTGTACAGACTGGTCTCGCTATGATGTCTAAGTTGGTCTTGAACTCTTGGACTCAAGTGATCCTCCTGCTTCAGTCTCCCAAAGTGCTGAGATTACAGGTGTGAGCCAACATGCCCGGCCTGTTATGTGAATTTTACCTTGATTTTTAAAAGTATGAGAGGAATAGCTTCCTGGTTCAGTACACATCTGTCCCCCAATTTGAGAGGTCTACATCACAGAACACACCCAAAAACCCAAGGCAAGGTCTCCTTCAGATGCAACACTCTTCCAATTCCTTAGCCGGTCAAAGGAGGCGCTCCCACCTCCAGCGGACAGCCCTGCAAGATCAAAGGGAAACCAACGATAAGAGCTGTGAAAAAGTGGGCGGAGTCCAAGCCATCTCCAAGCAGTAAGCTCTGCCATCCTCCTTGCTCCAGCCACAAAACAGAACTCACACTTTAAAACTCACGGGTCTGTCTGTGAGGGAAAGCAGCTTTTCCCTCCCACTGACTGGTCCCTTCCTTTGGAAACCCAGCAGGAAGTACATCTTGTTCTGGAGGGCTCAGGGTAACCACCTAAATCCTTTTCCCAGTCTTCCCTTCCATCCATTGTTTTTAAATTCCCTGCAGATGACTTCCATTCCTGGGTTCTGATCTTTTAAAACCACACGCTTATTCCTTCTAGCTCAGTGAGCTGGGGAGAGATTCAGAAAGGGCTTTAGAAACTTCTGGGGTATCAAGGGTGAGGTTAACGTGACCACACCTGTCAGAGCTTTGGCTTAGTTCTTCACGTTTCTCTAGTGCTTGAGTCTTTATAATACGCAGGGGCATTAATTTTTCCCTCTATGTAAACGAGGCCACCTGCAGGTCCCAAAAGAAAACAAAATAAAGAGAAATCTGGGTCATAGTTACAACTTTTACTTTGAGATTTCCAATCCTCTACAACATTTCTTGGTTGGATGACGCTCCCCTCCCCCAGGGGTCATTTGGCAAGGCTTAGGGACATTTGGGGTGTCACAACTGGAAAGGAGGGTGCTCCTGGCATCTGTTAGACAGAGAATGGGGCACTGCTAGGTATTCTACAATGCACAGGACAGTCCTCCACAACAAAGAAGGATCCAGCTCAGAACATTAATAGCACCAAGGCTGAGAAACCCACTTAGACTGTATCTGCATCAAAAGACGATTTTTACTTTATATTTTGAACATATTGTAGTCAATCAAAAAGAATTTTGGATAGAAAGACATTTAGATAGGACCCCACATGTTTACTCATAGTAATTCCTAATGATACAATCCCTAACGTAGAACATTAAGTAACACAGTCTCAAAAACCTTTCTCATTAATCCACAAATCTACCAAAAAAACTATGAATTTTTTGAATATGTGCCCACAATGCCCACAGAGAGGAAGGCAACTCTGGACTGGAGGTCTCCATGGAATTCTGGGGCTCTGAGCTCTATTCCCAGATGAATAAGGCGGCTCCTGCCCTCAGGTTACGCACAGCATGATAGATTCTCTAATAGAAATGCAGAAATGCTACAAAGATAGACAAAGAGATTATTTTCTCCTGGGGTATTCAGGGAAAATAATCAAGTCAGTGAACTTTATACAGGGCTTCTAGTAATTCCTTAAGAGAACAAAATGAGAAAGAATATTTGAGACAAAGAAAGATCTAAGGCATTGTTATGGGTTGAATTGTGTGCCCCAAAAAAGATATGTTAAAATTCGAAGCACCAGTGCCTTATTTGGAAATGGGGTCATGAAGATGTAATTAGCTAAGATGCTGTCATGCTGGAGAAAGTGGGCCCTTAATCCACTATGACTGGTGTCTTCATAAGAGGAGGAGAAGAAGGCTGGGCACAGTGGCTCACACCTGTAATCCCAGCACTTTGGGAGGCCAAGGTGGGAGGATTGCCTGAGCCCAGGAGGGCAAGGCTGCGATAAGCAGTGATTATGACTGCATTCCAGCCTGGACAACAGAGTGAGACCCCAATTAAAAAAAAAAAAAAAAAACAAGAAGAAGAGAAGAACACAGACACACACAGGGAGAACACCATGTAAAGATGGAGTTAAAAAAATGTTGGTTTCCTGCAGCTGCAGACCAAGAATACCAAGGATTGCCAGGAGCTGTCAGAAGCTGGAAGAGACCAGGGAAGATTCTCCCCTACAGAAGTCAAAAGGAAATGGGTCCTGCCAACACCTTGATTTCAGACTTCTGGCCCCCAGCACCATGAAAGAACACACCTTCGGTGTTTTTTGTTTGTTGTTTTTTTTTGAGTTGGAGTCTCACTCTGTCACCCAGACCGGAGTGCAGTGGCATACTCCTGGCCACCGCAGCCTCGACCTACCAGGCTCTGGAGACCCTTCCATCTCAGCCTTCCAAGACCTCCGGTGTTTTAAGACCCTCAGGTTGTAGTATTTTGTCAAGGCATAGAAGAGTTAGACAACATCAAATGTCTTCATTCTGAACCAACAATTGAGTCCATGTGGTAGCAAGTAAAAGAAGAGTCAACGTTGAAAAGATATCAGAGAACTTGTCATTTCCCTCATGGCTTCATGGAGGAGGTGTGCTTGTGGGAGTTGTGAAGCGAGGAAAGTGACAGAAGAGATGGTTTGATGAACTGACAACCATGCCAAGAATAGCTGCAGATTCTGAGATAAGTGGCAAGTTGTAGAGTAGCATCCATGCCAGACCCTGACTAAACCGTCAGTTGGAATCTATTCAAATCCTGGATGGGAGTAGTGTCAAGAATGACAAGGAACATCCCAGGCAAGAGGATTGCCTGAGCTCAGAGTTTCGAGACCAGCCTGGGCAACTTGGCAAGACCTAGTCTCTACTATAAATCCAAAAAATTAGCTGGGCATGGTAGCGTGCACCTGTAGTTTCAGCTACTTGGAAGGCTGAGGCAGAAGGATCGCCTGAGCCCAGCAGGTCAAAGCTGCAGTGGCCGTGAGCATGCCACTGTACTCCAGCCTGGGCAACAGAATGAGACTCTGACTCAAAAAAAAAATGAGAAGGCATATTAATAGCAGGTTACAACCAGGAAAGAAGAAATCACCGAAAAAGAAGGAAAAAGAGGAGAAAGCAAGAAACAAAAGCACAATTCCACAACATCGAGGAAACTTAACAAAGTGTATACAAAATAATGAAAACAACACAATATCACTGAAAGAAACTGTGAAAGACTGATATAAATAGACTGATATACTATGCTCATGAATGGGAAGAATCAAATTGTTAAGATATTGGTTCACCTCAAATAGATCAAAAGATTCAATACAATGAAATTGACAAGCTAATCCAAAAACATATGCGGATTAGATAAAATGATTTTTTTTAAAAGAAAGACAAAGTTGGAGAACTTACCTGGCAGTGTAGTGTTGGTTTAAAAGATAATTCACCACCTCCCTCTGCCCAAATAGATTAATTTTTTAAAAGATTGGCTGAAAAGATAGCTCAATGGAACAGGATAGAGTGTTCAGAAATCTACCCACAGGTACGTGGCCAATTTATTTTTAACAAAGACATCAAGGTAATTCAACAAGAAAAGAAAAGGTTTGCAATAAATGGTGACATGACAACTGAACATCTACATGGAAAAAATAAACATCGAAATTACAACATGCCAGGCACAAAAATTAACTAAAAGATCATAGGCTTAAATGTAAAAGCTAAAACTGCAAAACTTCTAGAGGAATACATCAGAGAAAATCTTTATGATCTTAGGATAGGAAACAATTTCTAAGATAAGACATATACTGTAAAAAATGATAAATTAGACTTTATCATCATTTAAAACGTGACTTTGTAAAAGACACAGTTAAAAAAAATGAAAAATCAAGGCCAGGCATGGTGGCTCATACCTATAATCCCAGCACTTTGGGAGGCCAAGGGGGAAGGATTGCTTGAGCCCAGGAGTTCAAGACCAGCCTGGGCAACATAGTAAGACCTCAGCTCAAAAACAACAACAACAACAATAGCAACAACACCAACAACAACAACAACAAAAATATATATATATATAATACACACACATACTTATACACACACGTATACACACACATATATAATATATATTTTAAAAAAGAAAAAAAATCAAGTCACAGTTCAGGGAAAATACAAATATCTGACAAAGAACTTGTAACTAGACTCTAAAAAGAACCTCTTACAACTTAATCATAAGACAAACAACTTAGTTTTCTAATGGATAAAGAATTAGAAAAGACTTTTTTTTTTTTTTTTGAGTTGGAGTCTCACTCTGTTGCCCAGACTGGAGTGCAGTGGCTGCTCCTGGCCACCGCAGCCTCACCTGCTGGGCTCCGGCGATCCTTCCGCCTCAGCCTTCCGAGTAGCCGGAATTACAGGCATGCGCTACCACGCCCGGCTGATTTTTCGATTTACTGTAGAGATGAGGTCTCACTGCCCAGGCGGGCCTCGAACCCACGGGCTCAGGCAATCCACTCACCTCAGCCTCCTAAAGGCGTGGGATTACAGGCTGAGCCACCGAGCCCGGATAGAAAAGACATTCTTGAAAGAATAAGCACATGAAAAAGTGTTCAGCAATAATCATCATGGAAATGCAAATAACAGTCACAATGAGATACCATTATACGTCTATTGGGATAGCTAAAATGAAGACGGCTAGCATGTATCCACTAGGATGGGAAACAACATACCTCTCATCCATTGTTGGTAGGAATGTATAAACAGTGCATCCACTTTGGAAAAAGATCTGGCAGCTTTCTACAAAGGAAATGCACACCTACCATGCAATCCAGCTACTCTTAGTATTTACCCAAAAGAAATGAAAACATATGTTCACACAAAGACTTATACACAAATGTTTATAACAGCTTTAGTCATGATATCCAAAACCTGAAAACAACCCAAATGTCCATCAGTAGGTGAATGAATAAACACATTTCAGAATACCACTTAACAATAAAATGAAATGAACTACTGATACTCAAAACAACACAGAGGAATCTCAAAAAACAGTAAAAAGAAGCCAGACACGGGACTACATACTATGTGATTCCATTATATGAAATTATAGAAAATGCTAAACTGTAACCAGGCAGAGTGATGCGTGCCTGTAGTCCCAGGTACTCGGGAGGCTGAGGTGGGAGGATCGTTTGAGCCCAGGAGTTCCAGGCTGAGGTGAGACATGATCGTGCCACTGCACTCCAACTTGGGCAACAGAGTGAGACCCTAACTAAAAAAGAAAAAGAAGAAAAGGCAATGCTAAAGTGACAGAAAGCAGATCAGTGCTTGCTGAGGTCAGGAGTGAAAGGGAGATTGATTTCAAAGAGGCTGGAAGGCATTTGGGTTGGGAGGAGGGACAGAAATATTCTATAACTTATTAAGGTGATGGTTATCTGGGTGTATACATTTGCCAAAACATCAAACCATGCGCTTAAAATGGGCACGGTTTACTGCATGTAAATGACACCTCAAAATTGATTAGAAGAATCATGATGTCAGAAGCAAAGGTCTTGGTATTTTGGTAGCCTAAGCCAGCCTGGCCGTGTGGTGGCTTTGTTTCCCACCCCCCACTCCCTTGTTTTAGCAATCCACATTACTCAGGCAGCTGGAGAACAGGATTCTGAGTTTTCCTCTGCTGACTTATGTGTATGTCACTCCAGCACTTGGTAAATGACACTAAAAGGTTTGTGATCAATTCTCGTCTTGTGTGCTCGGCAGCAGGAAACTCTGATTGTGATTCGCGACGTTATCTCTCTGTCGGCCTCTCTTTCAGAACACGGAGAGACTGAAAAACGTGTCATTTACCTGAAAGAGGAAGGACGGTGTGGGTAAGTGGCAGCCTGCCTCTAGAGCTGCTTAGCACAGTCTCTAATCAGGAAGGGCTCAGACACAGGGCTCCTCCTTGCCCATCTTCAAACAGGGCCTCCCCGGTAGGCTCTCCCAGACCCAGTGTGGGTACCTGATGGATTCCCTGCCAGCTGAGCCAAGCTCATGTCGCAGGCTCATAGGGCCAGAAGGAGCCTCAAGAGCCACAGAAAGTGTCACCCCTCCTTCTCCTGAGCCACCCCAGACAGGCGAGAGGACAGGGAAGGGGGACTCCTTGGGCAACCAGCTGCTGATGGTAAGCGATGGTGTGAGACACCAAAGGAGCCATGGACAATCTGAGGCCCAAGGTGGACAATTCAAAAGCCTGTGTCAATGCCCCTGTCTCTCTGGGGTCCAGGCAGCCAGGCATGAGGGTCTGGACTGCCAGATGCCCTGGGGCACGGAGGCTCACGCCTATATTCCCAGCACTTTGGAGGCCGAGGTGGGAGGATCGCCTGAGCCCATGGGTTTGAGACATGGTGAGACCTCATCTCTATGATAAATCAAGAAAAATTAGCCAGGTGTGGTGGCGCACACCTGTAGTTCCAGCTACTTGGAAGGCTGAGGCAGAAGCATCGCCTGAGCCCAGCAGGTCGAGACTGCAGTGGCTGCAAGCGAGTCACTGCACTCCAGCCTGGGCGACAGAGTGAGACTCCGACTCAAAAAAAAAAAGAATGAAAGAAGGAGCAAGTCTACCCAGGGAAGCAAAGGAATGAGAAAGGCAGTGTAGGCCACTGCTCTGGTTGTCCAAGGGGTCTGTCTACCTCCCCCACTGTCCCATGCCACTCAATTCCTACCCAAGAGACAACATCTGGAAAGGATTACATCATCTTCTCTCCCATATTCCTTATTGACCTCCCTTTGCATTTAGGATAAAATCCAGAAGGCCTTAGCGTGGACTCTGACGCCCACTCTGCATAAAATAATCCCTTAGGATGCTTGCTCATAAAGCAGCTTCCAAGCACCTCCCCCCTCCCCTCCCCCCCATGCTGACTCAGCACATCCGAGATGGCCCCAAGCATCTGCCTTGGCAACAAGTCCCTGCAATAATCCTCACTCAGGCCACCCAAGAATTCCACTCTGGGAAGTCCGTCCTCCAGACTTGGCCTCCAGTGCCTGTCCCCTGGCCCGTGATCTCCTGTTAGAGGAGCCTGGCGTAGGCTTTAGCCACCAGCCCGTCTCTCTGTCAGCTACTCTCACGCCCACTCCTTTGCTGAGAACATTTTCGTTTCCTTGAAGCCATGTAAAGTGCTACTTTAAACTTAGCTTCAAGACAAGACATCCATTTTCTATGCCATTGGGACAGAAAATTCTGGAGCCCCCAGAGTTCTTTCCTGTTTCAATATGTTCTAGAGACCTGTGTTTCTCTACCTAGAATGCCAATCTCTGCCCCAAATTCACCCCTATCCCATTCCTGGAGTGATTAGGTGATCCGCGTTTAGCTTCCTATTAGAATGAAAGCTATTTGAGGGCAAGAGGTTTTTTTTGTTGCTATTGTTTTTGAGTTGGAGTCTCATCCTGTCGCCCAGACTGGAGTGCAGTGGCACACTCCCAGCCACCAAAGCCTCGACCTGCTGGGTTCCGACGATCCTTCTGCCTCAGTCTTCCAAGTAGCTGGAACTACAGGCACGTGCTACCATGCCTGGCTAATTTTTTTGATTTACTGTAGAGACGAAGTCTCGCCAAGTTGCCCGGTTGGGTCTTAAACCTATGGGATCAGGCAATCCACTCACCTCAGCCTCCCAAAGTGCTGGAATTACAGGCTGAGCCACCGAGCCCAGCCAAGGGCAAGAGTTTTAACTCCTTTCTTCTCTGCTTTAGACCAAGAGCCAAGCATAACGCCTGGCTTAGAATTGAGGCTCAATAAATATTTGTTGCAGGATCATGAGAAAAGTAGGCGATTCCTGGAGGACCTAGTCTGAGACCGGGAAGGTCTGCTCAGCAGGCTAAGAGAAATGAGCAGATGAATGGGTCCCAGGCCAGAAGTGAGCAGGGGTTGGAGACAGCGCCAAGGCTACCCTATGCAACTCAGGGAGGGCAAACCCCGCCACGCCAACAGAGCCTCAATGCAGCAGGGAAGGGCTCGGTCCTAACACCCACGAACAACTTGCCAGTGGCCCCAGGGCTCTTCGTGACCTTTGGAATCCTACACTGGGCATCATAGCTCAGTTCTGATCCAGGGACCATCTGCCACCGGGAAATCCTGGGACTCCCTTGCTCACCCAGCTGCAGGTCATGGGACCCTTCATCACCCTCACATTTCCTCCAGGCCCTCGGAGACCAGATTCAACTCAGCTTAAGATCTATGTCCTTATTTGTCTTTTTTGGGGAATAATAAAAACCCCCAAAGGAGATGCTCTAAGGAGCTTATTTTCCCTGATTTTGGAGTAGAGAGGTGTTGGTCATTTTAAGAAACCCTTCTCCATTTCATTAAAAGTCTTGTCTCCACTCCTGCAGCCCCCAACAGATATTCCAGGACCCCTGCGGCCCCTGGACTCCTCGGAGGGGCATGGCTTTAGTAGGTCATGAATCCTTTACAATGGTATGTGGTATTTTGTGTGGATAGTCATGGTTTTCTATTCTGTTTTTTAAAAGACTGAAAAGCACTGGTATAGTAGAAGCAGCATCGTTTTTGTAACCAAAATGCCTGTGTTCAAATCCCAGCTTTCTACCTGACAAGTGAAGTGACATTGGGCAGAGCGTTTAAGTCAGGTGAAAGTGCTGTAGAAAGCTGTCATGGGATTTTACTAAAAGCCATCAGAGTTCTGGTATGTTCTCTCTTGGGAACCTCAGCCAGGCGCCCCTACACAATATCTGCTCCGCTTTTACCCTTCTCATCACTGCATGAGTTCTGCGCAAGTGATTCCCATTCCACAGATGAGGACACTGAGGCCAAGGGAGGTGATTGAATGACCCCAAGGTCACAAGATCCGTGATGGAAAGAGGCTGATCCGTGAAAGCAGAAAGAAAAAGAAAGTGAAAACAAGAAACGAAATCATGCTTCTTTGTTTCTCCTGGAACTCAGACTCGCAGCTCCGTGGAGCAAGCGTTATGTTGGGTTCTGGAATGTTCTGTGAGATGAAGATAGCTTCCCCCGTGCCGTTGCATGCCTGCTCTCCCCGACGCCCACCTGCTCGCTGCTCTCCGCTGGTGGCCCACCTTCTGCAGGCTCAGAGCGCCGAGCAGAGTCGGGCTGGGCAAAACCAGGGCTCCATCTGCCCGCTGCTTTCTGGGGATGTCTGAAGGTAACTTTGCACCAGCACCCTTTGCCAGGAGGCTGAGAAGCCTTCTGCAGCGCCACCCGGCTCCCAGCCCGCTCCGCGGAGTAAGCTGGTACCAACGCCAGCCCCTGGTGCCGCTCAGCCAGATGGCAGAGGAAGCAAAACAAAAGTGACCTTGTTAGCAGAATGTGTCTTCCCGGGAGAAGCTATTTTTGTTGTGGTTGTGAACCAAAGTCGTCTCGGCTGAATTCTCCTTCCCTGCGAGGGCTGTGGAATGTTAATTTGTTCCAAAGTTCAGTATTTTGATGAGAACCAGGAGTGCCAGATTTTGTCAGAAACATTTTGGAATGGGGTAGGGCAGGCCTCTCTCTCTCTCCTCTCTCTCTCTGTCTCTGTCTCTGTCTCTTTCTCTCCCTTGGCTGCCGTACAAAGTAAATGTTGTTGCAGCAGCTGCTCTGGGGAACAGTCCATCACAAATCGGAGCTGAGGGGGTGAACCGGCTCTTCTCTGTAGCCGTGACCTTCCTCAGCAGAGGCCCCCAGACTGGGGACAGAAGCGGAGTGGTGCTGTTAGGACACACCCCGGGTTCACTTGGAAACAGCAAAGAACCCCGCACAGAGCCTGGAACGGAGGCGCCCTCGGGAAATACATGTGAGTCAAACAAAAGAGCAAGTTTCCCCAAGCCTTGTAGCCATCAGAGTTTCTGCAGCCAAGAGGTCATTGTCCAAAGGCAGTTGTCTTAGCTCTAGGTTTTAAGAACCCCCCGTTTCTCTTTATCTCTGTTTCTCTTTTTCTTTTCATTTTTAAGCATTTTATTTATTTATCTGTTTGTTTTAATAGAGACGAGGTTTCACTGTCTCCCAGGCTAGAGTGCAGTGGTGCAACCTTGAACTCCTGGGCTCAAGCCATCCTCCCGCCTCAGCCTCCTGAGTAGCTGGGACTAATAGACACACACCAGCACCCTTGGTCTTTTTTTTTTTGTAGAGATAGGGTCTCACTAGGATGACCAGGCTGGTCACAAACTCTTGAGCTCAAGTGATCCTCCTACCTTGACCTCCCAAAGTGCTAAGATTATAGGTGTGCGCCACTGCGCCTGGCCTCCTGGTTTTCTCTCTCTCTCTCTCTCTCTTCACCCCCCTCTGAATTATGAGCCCAAGTAAAGCACGACCATTTTCCACACTATAAAATAAACACAGAGAAGATGAAAATGCTCCCGACTTCCACCCGTGTCCCAGTCCTCCAGTCCTCCCTAGAGGTAGTGAGATGCACACGCCTCGCTGTAGCCTCACCGGCACTTGATAATATCGACCCTGTGTCATCAGTCTCATGGGTGGCAAACAGCCTTTTGTTCTGTAGCACAGTGCAGTGGTTAGAAACCTGGATTTTGAATCCAGGTTGCCTGGGGTCTCATCCTGGCCCTGATGCAGTGGGAGGAGGAGGAGGAGGGTGAGCTGTGTGGACAATTTATCCTGGTTGTGAGTCAGTTTGGTGGCGTGTGGACCAGGAACGATGACAGTGGCTCGGTGCAGGCTGTTCGTGAGGGACTGGTGCATGAACGACTGTGTGTGAGGCGCTTAGGGCAGGTTGCCCATGCCACTGTTCCTCAGAGGTTGGCTTTAGGTTGGCCTTAGGACCATTACTGTCATTTCCCCGATCCTCACCCCACACTCTCGCTTTCGTTCAGGGTAGACAATTTTCCACGTTACCCCGGCTCTACACCACCGCTGGGAAAGAACTGGAGAGTGGTGAATTCCGGGTTTCTGTTTCAGCCGCTGCAGGCCCTGTGGCTTCTCGCCAGCCTCTTCAAAGTTCAGCCCAAGAGGAAGAGAGACCTAATACCCAGGATGTGGTGGCTTCTCTGTTTCTTCCAGCTGGGACAACTAAGGCCTTGAGGGGGAAGGGATTCCTCCTGCGGCTCGGAGGCCACTGAGTCAGAGCCAGGACCAACATCACACAAGACAGAGCTCCCTCTTCAGGGCCAACCCCAACTAACCAGTAGTAGTCTCCTGAAAAGCTGGGTTAAGGAGGATTCTGAGGTGCAGCAGAGCTCACCAACAGAGAAATGTCTATGGAGAAGCACTGCTCTGTTGTGAGCTCAGGGAGGGATAGGTGGGGTCTGCTATCCGCCCCCCCAAACTAATCCCTCACATCACCCTACACCTCCCTCATTCATTACCCATCCTGCTGTTGTTTGCTTGCCAGGAAATAAGGCCTTCCTTGAGAGTAAGAATGGGGTGGGTCTCTGCTGTGCCCACACTATTCAGTCTTTTTTCTGGGCCTCTTTCTTCCTCTGTCTGATCTGAAGGGGCCTCGGCTTGGAATTCTGAAAGGCCCAGTGGCCTGTGATGAACAGTTTTCTCCAGCAAGAAAAGTGGATGCCCTGAGTCACTCCCCTTCCATTTAGTGGCTCTCATGAAGGCGTGTGGCCCATTCCTTCTCTCTGTCTCTCTCTCCCCGCACCCTCCGCCCCCCATGCGCACGCAGCTAGCCTGGGCTCTCCAAGATGCCTCTAGACTCTGGGCCTGGAATCAGTACTTGGAGAGAGAGAGAGAGACAGCAGCTGTGAGTGCTATGCAGACAGAGGCAGAGCTTGCTGCTGGGGGCTGCAGCTCCGAGGAGTCCTGGCCAGCCTCCCCACCCCGACCCCCACCGCCTTTCCCCTTGCCTTGGGGGGCCAGGAGGGCTGCCGAGGGCCCTGCTGGAGTCTGCCAACTGCTGCTGGAAACATCTGCGCTTGCTGCCTCGCACGCAGATGAGCTGTCTGTCCTTCCGCCGCCCCTCCTCTGTGAAGACTATTCAAATGGGTGTGCAGCCTGCAGGCAGATGTTCGAGATGCTTCCCGGACCTGTCCAGGTACGAGTAGCCACCACTTGCTCTTCAGTGCCTCGGCAGTAGTCTCTGCAAGCCCAATAGCTCACAGGTGTGCCCCGCTTTAAGAAAATCCAATAGGAATGACATCCTATTTGCAAAGTGGACATGTGCATGCAACATCTCTCTCTCTCTGCGTCGCAGAGACCGTCCTAAGTGATTCGATGACTTCTTCCCTCTGGGTTCTAGGGTTTTTTTGTTTTTTTTTTTTTTGAGTTGGAATCTCACTCAGTCGCCCAGACTGGATTGCTGTGGCCGCTCCCGGCCACCGCAGCCTCACCTGCTGGGCTCCGGCGATCCTTCCGCCTCAGCCTTCCGAGTAGCCGGAATTACAGGCATGTGCTACCACGCCCGGCTGATTTTTTGATTTATTGTAGAGATAAGGTCTCACTGCCCAGGCGGGTCTCGAACCCGCGGGCTCAGGCAATTCACTCATCTGCCTGCCAAAGCGCGGGATTACAGGCTGAGTCACCGAACCCGGCCGGTTTTTGTTTCTTTGAGTTAGAGGTGTCACTCTGTCTCCCAGGCTGGAGTACAGTGGCACAATCATGACGATGATAACGGTCACAGAAACCTCAACCTCCTGGGCTCAGGCGACCCTTCCACCTCAGCATCTTGAGTAGCTAGGATTAGAGGTGCATGCCCAGCCAATTTCTTGATTTTTTTTTTTTATTGTAGAGACAAGGTCTCACTGTGTTGCCCAAGCTGGTCTTGAACTCCTGGGCTTAAGCAATCCTCCCACCTTGGTCTCCCAAAGCGCTGGGATTACAGGCTCAAGACATCGTGCACAGCAGTTCTAGGTTCTTAATTAGAAGAAGAGGTGATAGTCATTGAATCACTTGAGAGCTTTGTAAACATTCACCAAGCCAATCCTCATGTTCCCCGCTCCAAGACAAAAACAGACCTGGGAAGAGTTCACTGGAAGAGGCCCCTGGCACCCATGTGATGCTGAGCGCCCCTGCCTCACCTGGCCCCTCTCTGCGATCCTTGTGCATTTCAGCTTTGACTTAAAAATCAGTTATTACCTGCAGTGGTGGGGGGAAGGGCTTTAAAACTAAACTGTTTCGTATCACCGCAATTAAGGATCAGTTAGAAATGAGGCTTAAATACCCCAGAAAAGAATACGTTTCTTAGATCATGAGATTACTGTATACTTACATTTTTAAAATCCCTACAGATTGGGTCCAGAACACATTGTGTTTTTTTTTTTTTTTTAGTTGGAGTCTCACTCTGTCGCCCAGACTGGAGCACAGTGGCCGCTCCTGGCCACTGCAGCCTCGACTTGCTGGGTTCCGGCGATCCTCCTGCCTCAGCCTTCCAAGTAGCTGGAATTATAGGTGCGCGCTACCACGCCCGGCTGATTTTTGATTTATTGTAGAGATGAGGTCTCGCCAAGTTACCAAGGCGGGTCTCGAACCCGTGGGCTCAGGCAATCCACTCACCTCAGCCTCCCAAGGCATGGGATTACAGGCTGAGCCACCGAGCCCAGTTAACACATTGTTTTTGTAAAATGAGCACATCTAAGGCAAGCGAAGGCATAATTGGCTCTCATAGAATAATCTATTTGTGAGTGGGAT
This sequence comes from Cephalopachus bancanus, assembly GCA_027257055.1. Classification (NCBI taxonomy): domain Eukaryota; kingdom Metazoa; phylum Chordata; class Mammalia; order Primates; family Tarsiidae; genus Cephalopachus; species Cephalopachus bancanus. The sequence continues at coordinate 6,248,614 of JAPVLO010000050.1, forward strand.
GAAATCTTTAAAGAACCTAACCGTCTCCTTGAAGTATGAGGACCAGGAGGGTGGACCCACTTCTCCCAGGATGTGCTGGGATGCTCAGGGTTTTTTTTTGTTTGTTTGTTTTTTTGAGTTGGAATCTCACTCTGTCACCCAGGCTGGAGGGCAGTGGCTGCTCCCGGCCACCGCAGCCTCGACCTACTGGGCTCCGGCGATCCTTCCGACTCAGCCTTCCAAGTAGCCAGAGCTACAGGCACGCACTACCATGCCTGGCTAATTTTTTATTTATTGTAAAGATGAGGTCTCACCAAGTTGTCCGGGGGAGGGTCTCAAACCCGGAGGCTCAGGCAATCCACTCACCTCGGCCTCTCAAAGTGCTGGGATTATAGGCTGAACCACCGAACCCGGCCAGGATTCTCAGTTCTAACACTTCATTTCTTTATATTCACATGGAGAAGATAAGCCCCTTTCTGCTCAAGAACAATGTCTGCTTTGCTCATTGCTGTGCCCTTGGTGCCCAGGACGTGTTTGTTGAACGAATGAATGAGCACATGCGCAGATTTACCAGTGGATACCGCATCGTGGGGAATCAGTGAGAATGCATCGACGCGTACATCTGTGCCATTTTAATACGTCCACTTCAGTGCACGTCTGCATTACTAATGCATGTTTTTATGGATCGACCATTTATTCTTAGAGATGACCTAAATACACATTCAAGGGCTGCCAGCTAAGATAATTCTACAGAGGTATCAGGCATGGTGTTATTACATGTGATAAATAAGGATACAAGGCATATTACACCCACAAATCCTGGAAGACTAGTTTTGGGAGATGCTCTGAGAATCAAAGCTTCCACAGTCAAATGAGTTTGGGAAATTTGGAATTAAACAGAATAAAATAGCTCTCTAGACATGGAACGTCTCGGAGAATTTAAATACTGAAGTGCATGGTTACTCCCTAAATATGGAAAGAGTACACAGCATTCTTGAAACTCATTTGATCCTGAAACCTTTTTGGATTTCTTTTGGGGAGGATTTTGTGGTAAATGCAGGTAAATACTGAATTAGAAGAATTTTCCTTGAATAAAAAGGATTTATCCTGGCTGGGATTAGAGAGGGTGGAGGCAGGCAGAGACATGCAGAGTTTAAAATAACTTCCTTCTTTTCATTCATTCATTCATTCACTCACTCACTCACTCACAGGCACACATTGTTGAGTGCCTGTGAAGAGCCAGGTTTTGTGAATAACACTGACGATATGAAGACGGATGAGGAAATGAGCTGCCACCTTGGCCTCACACAGTTCAGAAAAATCAGAACATCAGGGCTCCCTGCTATGTCAGAAGCCCTAACAAACTGACAAGCCCCAAAGTGGAAGTTATAGACTCAAAAACATTGAAAAAGTCCACAGAATGGGTGGAAAGGTGAAATTAGAAATTATTAAAATCCAAGGAATCTATTATACAAGGTATAATAGAGCAAGAGTCCAAGAAATGTTTCAGCTGTGGAATAACTCAAGCAATCCACTCAAGCAACGCGTGACCCTAGAATGCTCTCTTATTTATGTCTGCATGGAGATAGAAGAAATAAAACCAAGACATGGCTTGAACCCTGGAGGAGTTTATATCCAGTCAGTCCACTAACAACCATCTTCTCAACAAGGCTAATCAACTTTGTCAGAAGCAAATACATCCCAAGGTTGAAGGAACAAAAATGAAAATGCCACTCAGACCCTGAGTTCTTATAGAATGCGGAAAAGAAACAGAAAAGACCAGCCAGCTCCTGTGTCCCTGTTGTCATAAGACGCGCTGCCTTTGGGGGAACAGGCAACCATGGGGTGACAGAATTGAAACACTGCACCTTATTTCTTCCATGATAACTGAAATAACACTTGCCTAAGAGAGGAAGAAAACAGAACAAAATGAGAGCAAGGATGGGGTGAGAGTAAAACGGTCGAACAGGACAACAAATTATTAGACGCAGGAGCTGCACTATGTCAGGAAAAAAAGCACAAGGAGTCAGATGTGTCTGCAGAGACTCAGAAGGAAGGACTTCGGAATGTGCTGTAGGCGCATGACTCCCTAAAGTGGCCTTTGCACCCCTCAAATTAAACCGCAGCCAACGATGATGGGAACCATGAGCACAGGTCAGGGGCATACGCACTTGTAGAGGAAAGAGGTCTGCCTGAGTCAGTGGTGGGATTCCAGCTTGGTTATTAGGCTCTTCCTAGAACTTGTGGGTCTTTGAGTCACAGACCCAAACCAAATGTTCCCTTTGAGCACATCAGGCTGAGTAATTATTATTTGCATTCATGTGGGGGCCAGGGGGAAAGATGATGAGAGAGAGAGTGTCTTTTCACGTGCACACCTTAGCAGGGGCTTCCAGGCAGCTGTGGTGGGGAAAACCCGGTCCCATGGAACACAACTCAGCATGAGGACATGTGGCAAGGCTGCGATCAACAGGGGCTACTTGTGCCATACAAATGAAGCAAGGAGACCCAAAGGTGACGGGGGTTGGGGGGGTGTCGAGAGGGGATCGCTGTTGCCTTGTTAAAGAAAGACAGGAAATAATTTGGTCTCGGTTTTACTTTCAAGTGACATCCACACTGGGGAAAACCCCCCAAAGATCCTGAGTCAACTATGACTCCATCTCCCCCTCATGTGTCTTTGAGGATGTCACCAGTTTCCCTGTCAGACACATTCATCTTTAGATCCCTGCACACTCTGGCCTGAGGGATGGTGCTGGCAGTGAGATGCTTCCATGATCCTCAATATTCTGAAACGTGATTCATGGTTTTCTAACAGAACTGGCCCCTCCCAATCCTACTCAGCCTCCTCTCTCTAGAGCTCCATTTTTAGTTATTCCTATGACATCAACAAGGAACCCGAATGTAGAAGGAAAATGTCCCTAGTCAACCAGTCAACAGCTGGTGACTCTGACGACAAAGATTTCAACTTCTGTGTTTCTTTGGATCCCTCTAGGCCAGAGGCTGCAAGCTAGGAATGGGTTTTACATTCTTTAATGGTTGAGGGGCAGGGGAGAAGTTAAAAGAAGAATAATTTGTGACACATGTCAACTATATGAAATCAACATTTCAGTGTCTTTGAATAAAGTTTTATTGGCCAAAGGCCACGTCAACTTGTTTACAGATCGGATGCTTTAGTGCCTCCGTGGCAGAGTTGAGTACAGTGGACCCTTGGTATCCACAGGGGGTTGGTTCCAGGACCTCCTCAAGTTTCTTTTTTTTTTTTTTTGAGTTGGAGTCTCACTCAGTTGCCCAGACTGGAGTGCAGTGGTCGCTCCCGGCCACTGCAGCCTCGACCTGCTGGGCTCCGGCGATCCTTCCGCCTCAGCCTTCCGAGTAGCCGGAATTACAGGCGTGCGCTACCACGACTGGCTGATTTTTTGATTTATTGTAGAGATGAGGTCTTGCTGCCCAGGCGGGTCTCGAACCCGCGGGCTCAGGCAATCCACTCACCTCAGCCTCCCAAAGGCACGGGATTACAGGCTGAGCCACCGAGCCCGGCTCCTCCTCAAGTTTCTAAACGCCACAGATACTCAAGTCCCTGATATAAATATGGTGTAGTATTTGCATATAACCTACACACATCCTTCTGTATACTTTAAATCATCTCTAGATTACTTATAGCACCCAATACTATGCAAATGCTGCGTAAGTAGTTGGATTTTTTTGTTTTTTGGTTTTGCTTTTGTTTTATTATAAAGACATGGGGTACAATTCAGGGTTAGTTATACAAACATTGATTATGCAGGTACCCTTGTCGATGAGGTGTGTCCCTCCCTCCCCCAGCAGTTTCCCATGACTGTCAATCCCTTTCTTATAGTATTTTAATTGTTGAAGGTCCGCTTATGAGTGAGAACATACGGTGTAAGTTGTTGTTATATTTTTAAATTGCATTATTTTTAATTGTTGTTTTTAATACTTTGAATCTGTGACTGGTCAAGTCCTTGGATTCCAACACCAAGGACAGGGAAGGCCAGCTGTTGTTGCAACAGAGTCTGTGGGACCCGAAAGCTGAATTTATTGACTCTCTGCTGCCGTGGTTTCCTTTGCTGGTTGCTTCTCCTCACCCTTTGGTCTTTCAGTAGCACCACCTCACCAAGATAAGCTCGGAGGAAGCAGGAAGCATTTTTTAGCTCCCAGCTCAGAGCATGTCTCCTCGTTGTGTTCCCACCATCCAGAGCATGTGCTTAAAGAAGAAAAAAGGTAGCCAGGCTCGGTGGCTCAGCCTGTAATTCCGCACTTTGGGAGGCCGAGGTGAGTGGATTGCCTGAGCCCGCTGGTTCGAGACCCGCCTGGGCAACTTGGCGAGACCTCATCTCTACAATAAATTTTTTAAAAAGTTCACGACCCACCTTGGCAACTTGGAGAGACCTCATCTCTACAATAAATCAAAAAATTAGCCGGGTGTGGTAGCACGCGCTTGTAGTTCCAGCTACTTGGAAGGCTGAGGTGGAAGGATTGCTGGAGTCCAGCAGGTTGAGGCTGCGGTGGCCGGGAGCGGCCACTGTATTCCAGTCTGGGTGACAGAGTGAGATTCCAACTCAAATAATAATAATAATAATATAATTAATTAAAAAATTAGCCGGGCATGGTAGCGCACACCTGTAGTTCCAGCTGCTTGGAAGGCTGGGGCGGAAGGATCGCCGGAGCCCAGCAGGTGAGGTTGCGGTGGCCGGGAGCGTGCCACTGCCCTCCAGTCTGGGCGACAGAGTGAGACTCCAACTCAAAAAAAAAAAAGAAAAAAGGTTTAGGAGCTACAGATGCCATTTTGTACGTGGATATGTTGCAGAGTTGTGAAATCTGGTTTCCAGGGTAGCCATTAGGTAATTTCTCATTCTTCACCTCCTCCTTCCTTCCTACCCTTCTGACTCTCCGGGGTCTATTGTTCCATTCTCTGTGCCCAAGAGTATACCTTATTTGGCTCCTACTTATAAATAAGAGCATATGGTATTTGACTTTCTATGTTTGAGTTGTTTCACTTAAGATAATGGCCTCCAGTTCCTTCCATTCTTTTTCATGGCTGAGTAGCATTCCATTGTCTATATACCACATTTTGTTTATCTAATTATCTATTGATGGGCATTTAGATTGGGTGCATTCTTTGCTACTGTGAACCGTGCTGTGATAAATATAAGAATATCGGTATCTTTTGGATAGAATCATCTTTTTTTTCCTTTGGATAGATACTCAGTAGCGGGATTGCTGGATCGAACGGTAGATCTGTTTTTAGTTCTTTGTAAAACCTCCATACTGTTTTCCATGGAGGCTGTACTAATTTACATTCCCACCAGCAGTGTGCATGCATTCCCTTTTCTCTGCATCCTCGCCAACATCTCTTATTTTTTCCTTTTTAACAATAGCCGTTCTGACTGGTGTAAGATGGCATCTCACTGTGGTTTTAATTTGCATGTATCTGATGATTAGTGATCATTTTTTCATATGCTTGTTGCCATTTGTATATCTTCTTTTGCAAGATGTTCATTCATGTCCTTTGCCTACTTTTTAATGAGGTTATTTGCTATTTTTGTTGTTGAGTTGTTTGAGGTCTTTGTAGATTCTGGATAGTAGTCCTTTGTCAGATGCATAGTCTGCAAATATTTTCTCCCTTTCTGTAGGCTGTCTGATCACTCTGTTGATTGTTCCTTTGCTGTGCAGAAGTTTTTTAGTGAGCTTTTGTTTTTATTATAACACATGCTACAGCCTGTCTTATATGACACTGAGGTCCCTTGCTCTCATCTCCAATAACTTTACTTCTCCTCACTAACATTCAGTGTCCAATGGTCTGTCTTCCCCGCTGGGGCCCCAGGGGCCCCATGACCATGTCTGTCTCAAGCCTGTTGCATCTCCAGGGCACAGTCCAGCAAATACATTTTTAGTGAACAGATAAATGGTGATTTTTGTGCATGTCCATTTTCCCATTATATTATATTCTCCTTGAGGTCAGAGAAAATGTTCATCCTTATATTCCCACCAGCACAAAAATATTCCATAAATCACTGCTAAATTGAACTAAAAATTAAAGATCCATTATCAGTACCCTTCAAGATTAAACAACCCTGAAGTCATCCTGGATCAGTATGTGACTGGAGTCTTCTGAGTAGATTTCTGGCTGGAAACGATTCCTGAGAGCTGGAACGATTTGGAAATGCAGGGCATCATGGGTAGCTACACACAGAGGTCTTCAAATCTGTAGAGCGCTTTTTTTTTTTTTTTAAGTCTCACCCTGTCACCCAGGCTGGAGTGCTGTGGCATGTTCACGGCCACTGCAGCTTCAACCTGCTGGGCTCAGGCGATCCTTCCACCTCAGCCATACAAGAAGCTGGAACCACAGGTACATGCCACCACATTCAGCTAATTTTTGATGTATAGCAGAGACGAGGTCTCACCATGTTGCTCAGGCTGGTCTTGAAACTGTGGGCTCAGGTAATAGTCTCACCTCCACCTCCCAAAGTGCTGGGATTACAGGCATGCACCACTGCACCCAACAAAATCTGGAGAGCTCTTAAAAGGCCATACCTCAGAACAATTCACTCACAATCTCTGGGGGTGGAGGCTCCCCCAGTATCAAGTTCAAAGCTCCACAGATGATTCTAATGTGCAGCCAGAGTCAGAATAACCAAATCTTACAGAGTGTGAGTCAAGGTGGTATCTCCACAACTTTCCAGATAATGATGGAGGGCATCCCGTGTAATTCCTATCTGCTTCCAAATCCACAGAATCCCAATCTCCAGGGAGGGGCTGATTAGTCAACTGCATGTTGAAAAAGCCCCCCCACCAAGATTATTACCACTAGACATGTTTAGGACACACTGGTTTAACAACACAGGCCTTGCCCACCTCCAAATGCCTTTGGCAGACACAAGCCTGCTACAGTGTCTGAAACACCACGATTGGGAGTAACTCTCTTGGGTTTAGCTAACTTTCCCCACTAGATCCATCCCCAGTCAAAACAACCTCAGAAGGGTGGCACATGTCTGTAATCCCAGCACTTTGGGAGGCTGAGGTGGAAGAATCCTTTGAGGTCAACCAGCTTGGGCAACATACTGAGACTCCGTCTGAACAAAATAAAATAAAACAGCCTCAGAAGGAAAGAAGACTCACTCACAATTGCCAAAGAGCCATCGCTCTGAAAGACGCTTCCTGTAGGAGAAAGCTGGCTGCTTGAGCTCTAACAAGCCTGAACAGTCTATACCTGAGTCTACACTTTTGCCTAGACAGAGCCAAGGACTTTGGGCTCTAGGGCTCACAGAGAAACTTTACACCATAAGCAGGAGAACCAGCTAACAGGGGTCAGAAGGCCTCGAGGCTAAGCCTCGCCCCCAAGATACCTGGTGTCGGCTGGGCTCGGTGGCTCAGCCTGTAATTCCAGCACTTTGGGAGGCTGAGGTGAGTGGATTGCCTGAGCCCGCGGGTTCGAGACCCGCCTGGGCAGCGAGACCTCATCTCTACAATAAATCAAAAAATCAGCCGGGCATGGTAGCGTATGCCTGTAATTCCGGCTACTTGGAAGGCTGAGGCGGAAGGGTCACCGGAGCCCAGCAGGTTGAGGCTGCGGTGGCCGGGAGCGGCCACTGCATTCCAGTCTGGGCGACAGAGTGAGACTCCAACTCAAAAAAAAAAGGTATCTGGTGTCTTGGGGGAAGTGACTGCTGACCTGCCCTGAGCTGCCCAGATCCTGGCATTGGGCTGAAGAGCACATTCCCCAGAGACCCGTAACGTTGGCTGCAGAAGGCTGCGTTCCTCCATGGGAAATGCCTCCAGCCAAGAGAGCTGCTGGCCCCAGATTCTGGGCCCTGTCTGGGGCAGTCCTCAAGCAAAAGAGTGCAAAGGCCGGGCTCCCTGGCCTCCATCTGTGGGATTTCTGAGCTTGAGTGGCCATGCCAGCTCCAGGGAGCTGCACAGGGTCCCCTGACATCAGTATTGTGTCCGCCTGATCTTGCCCTCGCTTCCTGATGGGTGTTGTTGCCAAGAACACACTCCCGTCAATCTACCCACAAGCATCTACCCCAGGATGTATTTTCTGAGGAACTCACCAAGGACAGGCACATAGCAAAGTTAGGGGGGAGATACTGCCTTATTTTCAGACAGACTGGCAGTCACATCTCAGTTTCTCCTTTACCTAGGAATCATTCATTCCTGATCAATTCCAGACTGGTTCTCGTTCTGTTGATTAGATTGAAGAGGGAGGATTCAGGGGCGTTCTGGTTTTCTAGCCAGCTTTTCCTACTGATACTCTAAAAAGTCATTCAAGGCCAGGTGCTCATGCCTGTAATCTCAGCATTCTGGGAGGCCAAGGTGGAGTATTGCTTGAGGCCAGGTATTCAAGACCAGCCTGAGCAATAGTGAGACTCCATCTCTACAAAAAATAAAAACAAATTAGCCAGGCATGGTGGCATGCACCTGTAGTCCCAGCTACTCAGGAGGCTAGGGCAGGAGAATCACTTGAGCTCAGGAGTTTGAGGCTGCAGGCTGCAGTGAGCCGTGATCGTGCCACTGGACTGGACTCCAGCCTGGGCAACAGAGTGAAACTCTGCCTCAAAAATAAAAGTCATTCAACCCCCTGCCTTGAAACTTATCTATGATTTTCTACTGCCCTGGGGCAAATGTCACACATGCTCCTGCTTTCCCTCTAGCCTTATGTTATCCATGCTTCCTGTTGCTCCCCGAACTATAGCTGAAGATCTCTAAGTGTAAGTTCCCTCTACCACAGGGCCTTTGCATATGCTGTTTCTGGTGTCTAGACCCCACCCCACACCTGGCTTACTGAATTAACTCCTGTTTATTGTTAAGGTACTGGACAGGGTGAGGGAAAATGAATGGAGCAAGGGGCACAGCACCGCTGGAGCTAGCAAGCCGGAGGTGTGTGCTGAGAACTCAAAGATCCAAGTAGATGCAAAGAATTGCGACACACAAAAAGGTTAAGAAAGAAAAGTTTATATAAAAGTAAATGAAAGAGAGAGGCCGGCACGGTGGCTCAGCCTGTAATCCCAGAGCTTTGGGCAGTCGAGGTGAGCGGATTGCCTGAGCCCGCGAGTTCGAGACCCGCCTGGGCAACTTGGCGAGACCTCATCTCTACAATAAGTCAAAAAATTAACCGGGTGTGGTAACGCACACCTGTAGTTCCAGCTACTTGGAAGGCTGAGGTGGAAGGATCGCTGGAGCCCAGCAGGTGAGGCTGTGGTGGCTGGGAGCGGCCACTGCACTCCAGTCTGAGCGACAGAGTGAGGCTCCAACTCAAAAAAAAATAATAATAATAAGCCAGGCTCAGTGACTCAGCCTGTAATCCCGCGCCTTTGGGAGGCTGAAGTGAATGGATTCTCTGAGCCCGCAGGTTCGAGACCCACCTGGGCAACTTGGCAAGACCTCATCTCTACAATAAATCAAAAATGAGCCGGTTCCAGCTACTTGGAAGGCTGAGGTGGAAGGATCGCCAGAGCCCAGCAGGTCGAGGCTGCGGTGGCCAGGAGCAGCCCCTGCACTCCAGTCTGGGTGACAGAGTGAGACTCCAACTAAAAAAAATAAAATAAAAATAAAAATAAAAGAATAAAGAGAGAAAGAGAAGGAAGAGAGAAGATTCATCTCCCCAAGGTGGGGGAGGGAGACCAAAGCCAGGAAGCATGGTGACAGCCATAGCTCAAAGAGCACATGGCCACACCAGAGTTTAGCAAGGCAACGGCCACAGGTTGCTTGTGGTTGAATCCTTTTAACCATTCCCCTTGATGGGGGAAGATCATTAGGTGATTGGGTGGTGGTCTGCTTCACGTCATCATGAAGGGGCAGACAAGCGCAGGTACTGATGTCAGGTGATGGACAGCAGGCAGACGGGTGGGTTAGTCACATGATTGCTGCCACAGGGGGGCTTATCTGTGTCACAGAGTTCACAGAGGGCTGATTAGGTTAACCCTAGGAGGGGGGAGGATTCCTGCAAGAGACTTGTTAGACATTTGCAATTCACAAACTCAGACATTTGCAACTCACACAAACTCTTATGACTCTGGCCTTGACAAGGAATCAAAATTTTACTAGATTATTATGCTAAACCATGAATGGTTGGGCTGTCCTGATCTTGTATCTGAAGGAGATTTGCCAAGGGGGATGGGATAGGCTACTGTTTGTCCTGCAATAGAATGTCTGAACGCTTTCTAATGGTTACGCTGAGGCAAAAAGACTAAAGAATAAGCTGTTTCTTCTAGGTTTCTCCAGGTGCCTTTCATTTATTCTTCAGATCTCAACTCAGTTGTGGCTTCCCCAGGGCAACCTTTCCCATGGGCACAGTGGTGCAGCCTCAGGCCCAAGACATCTTTAGGAACCTATGAAGGTTTAATTTTGTTAAAATAAGAAGAAAAAAGTGACTATGACTACATAATGATGAATCCAGTTTACATTTATACTAACAAAGTTGTAGAATGTTAAACTTTTTAATGAAGAAAAAGTCTCCCCAAGACAAAAGTCTCTGTGGCCTTTTATTTTTTACTTTCTTCTTTTTTTAATTTGGAGACAGGGTCTCACTTGATGCCCAGGTTGATCTTGAACTCCTGGCCAAAGTGCTGGGATTACAGGTGTGAGCCACCACCCACCGGCCTCTGGGCCTTTTCTGACCTCCCCACTAACCCACCAGCACCACTAGGTCATGTGTCCCCTCAGTTCAATGATTCCACTGTGCTCTAAACTCTTCTGTCCAAGTACTTATCGGAGTTGTCTCTTTACATCTGTACCCCTTAAACCGTAAGCTCACTGAAGGCAGGGACCGCATCAGACATTCTCCATACAACACGGCTTCTAACACAGCGCGTGGCTCATCGTACATGCTCAATAAATATTTGCTGTAGGCATGACTAAGTAAAGCTGATCACCCGCACCGTCCTCCCACCAGAACATTCAAACCGCAGGCCTGAGGGGAGGAGACTAGACGGAAACCCAAGAGGAAAAAACTCACAATGGACCTGGGAGAATTGGTGGTGCCCGACGTCTCCCCTGGGAGGACAGGCAGAGGAGGGGTGGCGGAGATTCAGCGTAAACAAACATTTCCTCGACTGGTAGGTCATTCTGCGATTATGTGCAGGTCAAGCACTTTGGAGCTCCTGGAAGTCAGACAATATCTGCCAGCAGAGGCCATGACCACTCAAGGGCCCCCACAGGGAAGGGAACTTTCATTAGCGGGGCTTTTCCTATGCAGTCAGGAAGCTGCCAAGTGGCAACCCAGTGCGAGACAACGAAGCCACCAAGAAGCACTAGCAGGAGAGCCGACCTTGGAGTTCAGAGGAGAAGTGGGGAGTGGGCTGAACTTGAGCCCCAGCGAGGTGCTCTGGGGGAAGATGGGTGAGATTGATTTTGGCCTCCATGCTCTTGGGGAAGGAAGGTGGCCGGAGTCACGGAGAGAGGTGCCTCTCTACACAGGACATTCCAAACCATCAGCAAATGTGTCAAGTTCAAGAGAGGATAACACGAGGTCGTTAAGAGAAAGCAGCTGAGGCTGTGGCCAGCGGTGGAACCGGGTTCTTGCCAACTGGCTGCCCTGGCTCAATTTCACTCGGCCAAGACAGTGGGGACTTTTCAAATCACCCTCATCTCAGGGCTTCCAGCGCCCCAGGAGGGAGGGCATCGGAGGGTGAAGACTAAAAAAAGAAAAGCCTGACCGCCAGTCACAAAGAGAACTTAACGACACACACACAAAACCCCCAACTGGTCGCAAACAGGATGGACGGATGGCCTCGTGCCAAGATACTTTGGGCTCACATTTGACTTTGGCTTGGTGGGACGGTAGCCGGCACTTCCCCTTGTCGGAACTAGGCAGATTATGGGAAAAGGTTCTGGCACTCTTAAAATTCCCCTGCCCTCGCAGGCCTAAAATTAACACGTCTGTTTATAGTGCTGGCTCTGGACTTGGAATACCCTATCACTGTAGTAAATGATAACAATCAAGATCCAGCGATCCTGTACTGGAAGACTGAACTGGGGGGGGGGGTTGTCCATGGCTACCAATAGCTAATGTGTTTAACAGGTCACAGTTATCAGCAGTTGTCACTGTCCCTTGTGTCTAAGGATGACACCGACTGATCATTGTGTCTGTGTGTGGCCAAAGCGTGAAGCGTGTAGTCTTTTTCTTTAAACAGCATTTTGAGATATAATCCACATACCATGCAATTCATACTTCTCCGTGATCTTGGGCACATTCACAGGGTTGTGCAACCATCACCACAGTTTAATTTTAGAGCATATCTGTTGTCTCCCCTCAAAGAAACCCCATACCAACGGCAGTTGGTCCCAAGTTCCCCTTCCTCTCTCCCCTGGAAACCACGTCCATCTCTATGCCTTTGTTTATTCTGTAGATTTCATATAAATAGAACCATGCAACATGATGGTATTCGTGGATGGCACCTCTCACTCAGCATCATGTTTTCAGGGTTCATCCATGTTGCAGCAGGTATCCGTGGCACATACTTCCTTCATTTTTGCTGCCAAATACCATTCCATTGTATGGATAGGCTCCATTTTCGTTTATCCGTTTACTGGTTTAACTTTCTTTTTACTGATACATTTTAGATGTACATATTTTCAGGGTACATGGAAATTTGATGCAGTCATATCATCAAATCAGGGTAATTGGGGCAGCCATCACTTTAAATATCTAAATATCTATCTCCTCTTTAGACCAAGAGCATTCGGATTATTCTCTTCTAGCTATTTTGAAATGTACAATTGGTCAATGTCAACTGCAATCACCCTACTGATCTACCAAACACCAGGTCTTATTTCTTCTAAGTGTATGTTTATACCCATTGATCAGCTGCCCTTCATTTCCGCTTCCCCCTCTTACTTTAAATTTCTCTGTTGTTGTCCCAAGGGGCTGCACTATTTTACATTCCCAACAGCAATGTCGAAATGTTCCAATTTCTCCACATTCTCACCAACACTTGTTATAACCTATGTTTTTTATTATAGCTGTCCCCTCGGGTGTTAAGTGGCCTCACTGTGGATTTCATTTACATTTCCCTAGTGGCTAATGATGTTGAACATCTTTTCATGTGCTTGTTGACCATGTGTATATCATCGTTAAAGAAATGTCTGCTTAAATCTTTGTTGATTTTTACATTGAGTTGCCTTTTAATTATTGAGCTGTAAATGTTCTTTATATATTGTGGCGACAACTCCTGCTGCAAATATATGATTCACAAATATTTTCTCCTATTCTATGAATTGTCTTTCCTTTTTTAGATGGTATCATTTGCAACACAAATTTTTTTTTTTAATGTTGCTGTAGTCCAATTTGTTTTTTCTTTAGTCACTTGTTTTTGGTGTCGTATCTAAGAAACCACTGCCTAATTCAAGATCATGAAAATTTACTATGTTTTCTTCTAAGTATTTTTATAGTTTTAACACTTATATTTAGATCTTTGATCTATTTTTTGTGTAATGGAATGAGAGGTTGGAGTTCAAATTCTTTCTTTCTTTTTTTCTTTAAGAGACAGAATCTCACTATGGTGCCCAGGCTGGTCTCAAATTTCTGAGCTCAAGCCATCCTCCTGCCTCAGCCTCTCAAGTAGCTAGGATTACTTGGGAGTCATGCCAGCTTCAAATTCATTTTTTACATGTAGCTATCCATTTGTCCCAGAACCATTTGTGGAAAAGACTATTTTTCCCCCATCAAATTGTCTTCACAGCCTTGTCAAAAATAAATTGACAGCCGGGCTCGGTGGCTCAGCCTGTAATCCCGCGCCTTTGGGAGGCTGAGGTGAGTGGATTGCCTGAGCCCGCGGGTTCGAGACCCGCCTGGGCAGCGAGACCTCATCTCTACAATAAATCAAAAAATCAGCTGGGCATGGTAGCGCATGCTTGTAATTCCGGCTACTCGGAAAGCTGAGGCGGAAGGATCACCGGAGCCCAGCAGGTTGAGGCTGCGGTGGCCGGGAGCGGCCACTGCACTCCAGTCTGGGTGACAGAGTGAGACTCCAACCCAAAAAATAAAATAAAAAAATAAAAATAAATTGACATCATATAGTAGTTCTATCTTTAATTTTTTGAGGAGACTCTATAGTGTTTTCCACAGAGGCTGCACCAATGTACACTTCCACCAATAGTATATAAAAGTTCCCTTTCCCCCACATCCTTACCAATATTTGCTATCTTTTGTTATTTTAATGATAGCCATCCTAACAGGTGTGAAGTAATATCCCACTTCTGGGTATATGTCCAAAGGAATTGTCATCAGGATCTTGAAAAGATACCTGCACCTCGCCCTCCCGCCATGTACACTGCAACATTATTTCCAATGGCCAAGACACAGAGCAACCTAGGTGTCCATCTACAGATGAAGGGATCAAGAAAATGTGGTATAGACAAACAACGGAATGTTACTCAGTCCTAAAAAAGACTTTCGCAACAACGTAGATGAACCCAGAGGATATAATGCCAGGTGAAATAAGCCAGGCACAGAAAGAAGGATGGATACTACAAGATCTCTTTTATATGAGGAATCTCAAATAGTCAAACCCATAGAAGCAGAGTAGGATGGTGCATGCCGGGGGCTGGACAGGGATGGGAACAGGTTGGTCAAAGGCTAAGTTTAGTTAGACAAGATGAAGGAGTGTCCTAGAGATCTGCCGTACAGCATAGGTCTATAGTTAACAACACTCAGCACTATGTTGTCTACTTAAACATTTGCTAAGAGAAGAGATAGATCATGTGCTAGATGATAATGAGAATAAAGATGGCCAGAGAAAATTTTTGGAGGTGACAGATATATGGATAGCATTGGCTGTGATGATGGTTTCTTGAGTGTATATTTATCTTCAAACTCAAGTTGCATTCATTAAATATGTAATGTTTTGGGTTATGTCAGTTATACCTCAATAAAGTGACTTTTAAAAATCAACTGACAACACTGGGCTCGGTGGTTCAGCCTGTAATCCCGCGCCTTGGGAGGCTGAGGTGAGTGGATTGCCTGAGCCCACGGGTTCAAGACGCGCCTGGGCAACTGGGCAAGACCTCATCTCTACAATAAATCAAAAATTAGCCGGGCATGGTAGCGCACGCCTGTAGTTCCAGTTACTTGGAAGGCTGAGGCGGAAGGATCGCCGGAGCCCAGCAGGTCAAGGCTGCGGTGGCCAGGAGTGGCCATTGTATTCCAGTCTGGGCGACAGAGTGAGACTCCAACTAAAAAAAAAAAAAATCAACTGACATATATTTAAGAGTTTGTTTCTGGACTGCGATCACTGCAGATCTTCCTTTCAACCCAACGGTGTACGACAACACTTTCTCTTGTCCTAAAAGACAGCTTTGTCAGAAGAGATCATGGCAGCCTATGAGTTGGAATAGTGGAATTTTCGATGATATAGTAATGATTCGGAAAAGTAAAATTGCTTAGCTAGGTGATACCCTTCATGTGACAACTTTGCAATGCATGTTCATTTGCGTGTATGTTTTCTTTTGTGGGTTTTGTTTGTTTGTTTGTTTGTTTTGTTTTGAGTTGGAGTCTCACTCTGTCACCCAGGCTGGAGTGCAGTGGCACGCTCATGGCCACCACGGGGCTTGACCTGCTGGGCTCAGGCGATCCTTTCACCTCAGCCTTCCAAGTAGCTGGAACTACAGGTGCGTGCTACCACGCCTGGCTTATTTTTTGATTTATTGTAGAGATGAGGTCTTGCCAAAGTGTCCAGGCTGGTCTCGAACCCGTGGGCTCAGGCAATCCTCTCACCTCAGCCTCCCAAAGTGCTGGGATTTATAGGCATGAGCCACTGCGCCCAGCCTGCTATGTATGTTTTCTTATGAGATGGGCCATGTGCAGAGGTTGCAAACTGGGGCCCCAGGGGATGAATTCACCCCTACAAATATGCTGTGTTGGGTCGGTATATGGTCTTAAAATTATTTTATCCAACTTTTTTTTTTTTGAGTTGGAGTCTCACTGTGTTGCCCAGACTGGAGTGCAGTGGCACGCTCCCGGCCACCGCAGCCTCGACCTGCTGGGCTCTGGCAATCCTTCTGCCTCAGCCTTCCAAGCAGCTGGAACTACAGGCGTGTGCTACCACGCCCAGCTAGTTTTTGATTTATTGTAGAGATGAGGTCTTGCCAAGTTGCCCGGGTGGGTCTCAAACCCGTGGGCTCAGGCAATCCACTCAACTCGACCTCCCAAAGTGCTGGGATTACAGGCTGAGCCACCAAGCCCGGCCTTTATCCAACATTTAAAAAAATTATAAATATCTGGATTTCGGTTTGCTCTTGAAAATGGAGGAACCTTAGCCCCCCTTGATAATTGCCCTTTGAGACGTGGCCAGTCTCCCTGGGTGCCGTGACCCCACTGCTTCTGGGTGCTGAATCCAGCCTCTCTGTCTCTCAGCCTTCATATGCACTGCTGGTTTTCTTTTTTCTTTTCTTTTTTTTTTTTGAAAAGCAGGGAAAAGGCCATTTCATTTGCAGGACGGATCTTTGTAACCACCAAGGCCACTATGTACAGACAAGAAATAAGGCGGGGAGCCTTATTTCTTGGCCTTCTCTTTGGTCAGAGGACAATCTCCTCCTTCTTGGCCTGCAGGCATTCTTCGCTTGCGTGCTTCCTTGGTCTTAGACCTGCGGGCCTCAGCCTGGTCCGCCAGGAACTTCTTGTGGGTCTCATCCGCCTTCTGCTTGCAGATGTGTCCCGTGAGGATCTGCTTGTTCTTGAACACGTTCCCTTTCACCTTCAGGTAGAGGCTGTGATACATGTGGCGGCCGATCGTCTTCAATTCACGGTACCTCCTGAGCAGCCGGCGCAGAATCCTCATCCTCCCCATGCAGGTCACCTTCTTGGGCATCCGTGCTTTGGCTTACCTATGCCCACGTGCCTGCCCTTCCGGCGGGCCAAGGTGTTTCTCCAGCATCGAGCCGGGAATGGACAGTCACTGGCTTGCGGATGATCAGCCCATCCTTGATCAGTTTCCGGATCTGCTGAGGGGAATTTGCAATGGCGATTTCATGGGTTTCACTGGGTCCAACCAGACCTTTTTGCCACAACGTAGGACACTGGAGGCAAGCCTCTTCTGAAGTCTGAGCATACACGTGGTTGCCACCGCCGCATGGAAGGGCATTGCTGGTTTTCTTACGGTAGAGAGTCATTTTTCTGTGGCCAGGCCTCCACCAAACTGAGGACATCTAGTTGAGCAAGCCTCACAGTAATGGAGAATGCATATGACTTTGCAAAGGATTATTTCTGTATGCTTTAATATGCACAGACAGGTATATATAGTCATCCATCTGTGTCCGTGGGGGATTGGGTCTAGTACCCCCGTAGATACCAAGAGCCTCAAAAGCTCAAGTCTCTCACATGAAATGGTGTAGTATTTGCATATAACCTACACACCATCTACCATATTTAAATCATCTCTCGATAACTTAAAATACCTCATATAATGTAAATGCTATGTATATAGTTGTTACACTGTTTTATTTTTATTTCTTATTGTTGTGTTTTCATTTTTTAAATTTTTATTTTATTTTATTTGAGTTGGGGGGGGTTTCACTGTCATCCAGACTGGAGTGCAGTGGCACGATCACAGCTTACCCCTGCCTCAAACTCCTGGGATCAAGCAATCCTTCTGCCTCAGCCTCCCAAGTAGCTGGGACTACAAGCGCATGCCACCATGCCCAGCTCATTTCTTAATTTTTTTTATAGAGATAAGATCTTGCAATGTTGCCCAGGCTGGTCTTGAACTCCTGGGATCAGGCAATCCTTCTGCCTCAGCCAGCTGAGTAGCTGGGACTACAGACTCATGCCACCATGCCCTGCTCATTTATTTATTTTTTGTAAAGATGAGGTCTTGCTGTGTTGCCCAGGCTGGTCTTGAACTCCTGGCCTCAAGTGATCCTCCTGCCTTGGCCTCCCAAAGTGCTGGGAATACAGGTGTGAGCCACTGCACCTACCTTATTTTTTATTTTTATTTTCCAAATATTTTCCATCCACAGTTGGTCAAATGGTGAATGGGAAACCCGTGGACACAGAAGGTCCTATACACTGCCTGTCTGTCCCCTGCAGATGTTAGAGTTAGCAACCCCTAGTTGCTTCAGTCTTTTCACATGTGTTTGTAGCATCTCTCATATCAGAGAACATGTTCTTTGAGGACCATCCCATCCTGCTAATTTATTTTAGTGTTCGCTACCCCTGGTTTATACAGCTTAAGCTAGGCAATGCCTTGCATGTGACAGCTTTTCAATGCGTGTTCAGTTGTAGGTATGACTTCATATGAGATGGGTCGTGTGCAGAGGTTGCAACCTGCAGTCCCTGGGGCCAAACTCACCCCCCACATGCATGCTGTGTTGGATGAGTTTATGGTCTTGAAGTTATTCTTTTTCTTCTTTTTCTTTTTCTCATTTTTGAGCCAGAGTCTTACACTGTCACCCAGACTGGTGGCTACCTCAGCCTCAACCTGCTGAGCTCAGGCCATCCTTCCACCTCAGTCTTCCAAGTACTTGGAACCACAGGTGCACACCACCACACCTAGCTAATTTTTTTATTTATTGTAGAATGAGGTCTCATCAAGTTGCCCAGGATGGTCTCAACCCCCTGGGCTCAGGCGGTGCTCTTGCATCTGCCTCCCAAAGTGCTGGGATTACAGGTGTGAGCCACCACTGCACCCAACCTATGATCTTGAAATTATTCTAACTGACCGTGGCACTGTTGCCCAAAGATGCCTTGATTCATAAACAGGCTGTCACATTCCAAGGAGGTATTTCAAGATGATGACAGGTGTATATATTGGACACCTGCTGTGTGCCCAGTTCTGTTCTAGGCTCCTTAGATATACCATCTCACTCATCCATGACGTAGGCACAATATCCTCCCATGACACACAAACGAGGTAAGTGACTTGTGCAAAACTGCATGAATCATGCTAGAGCTGGGATGTGAAGTCAGGTGGTCAGATTCTGGTATCTACTCTCCCTACCAGTAATCTGTACTTGGTGAACCCCAGAGAGCTCAGCAGATGGGAAGATTAAACTCTTGGCTGTCCCATTTGCTCCTATTAACACATCTCAGATGTGACCAGCCCTCAACATTTTAGTGGCTTGCTGTAGTTTGAATGGCTATTCTAGAGTTATTTTTATTTGGCCTGAGGTCTCTTTTTTAACCTAATGGGAGAAACTGAGGCACAAAAGAGACCCAGGATCTCACCCAGGATCAAATAATGCCTGAGTGCCCAGGACATTCTTCTGAACGAACCATCAGCAAATCCCCGCTTTGTTTGTGTGGGTACATAATCCTCCTTGGCACAGACTTTCCTGTTCCACACCCATCTTACCATCTCCAGTGTCAGGGATTTGGAGTGATGAATAACATTCCATCATACAAGAACCCATTCAGAAAAAAATGTTTAGAGGCTGATTTTTCTCATTAAAAATGAAAAAAAAAAAACCTCTGTGTCCCACAAGGAGATAAATTGTAATTCTTACAACTTAAATTAATTACTTTACTGAATCCAAGAAATTTCATAGGAAGATGGTTCTGCTTTAAAGTCACTAAAATGTTGACTGGACGCGGTGGTTCATGCCTGTAATCACAGCACTTTGGAAAACTGAAGTGGGAGGAATGCTTGAGCCCTGGAGTTCAAGACCAGCCTGGGCTACAGAGTGAGACCTTGTGTTTATAGAAAAATAAAAAAAAAAATTAGCCAGGTGTGGTGGCATGTGCCTGTAGTCAGTCCCCAGCTACTTGGGAGGCTGAGGTGGGAGGACTGCCTGAACCCAGGAGGTTGAGGCTGCAGTGAGCCATGATTGTACCACCGCACTCCAGCCTGGGCAACAGAGTGAGAACCCACACATAATTAAATAAACAAATAAAGCAAGCCGTTAAAATGTCGAGGGCCGGTCACATCTGAGATGTGTTTAATAGGAGCACATGGGACAGCCAAGAGTTTAATCTTCCCATCTACTGGGCTCTCTGGGGTTCTCCAAGTGCAAAACACATTCGTGATTCCCTTTATTCGAGAAACTTCTTTGAACAACACCTGGGGGTAGGTATGACGATAGGAAAAGTGTGGCTGAGAGAGATAAGGGACGTGCTGGTGGTGCCAACGCTACCTGTGTCAAGTCGGCAGCAGAACTGGGCAGAATGAGATCGTTCCAGATGATACAACTCCCAAGCATCTACCACGTGCCTGGATCAGCCAGGGACACTGGGAAGATGGCGGCCACTGAGATGTGCCTCTCTCCCTGTAGGGTCTCCATGCTTGGCTTAGAAAGGTCTGGCTCCAACACTCACCCAGAGCGGCCCCCAGGCCTTCAGTGGAACCAGCCCGGAAGGACTTGCTGTGCTGGATTCTGGTAGCTTCTGTGAGTGGAGGTCCCAGTTTCTGTGGTGTGCCCCCGCCTTGAGAACTCTCCCACCCCTCCATCTCCACCCCATTCAGGTGAAGCCCGTATATCAGGGAGTCCAAAGAGGCGCCCCTCAAAGCCAAAAAATTAAGCTGGACCAAGGTATCACTCCCCACTCCAAAACAACTTTCAAATGATCAGAGTTAAGTTTAAAAACTAAAACCACAAGAAGGCTGAAGGAAAAAAATGAGGACTAAAAAATACATATAATTGCAGAGAGGAGAAGGCAGACACAAAACCCAAAAGCCATAGAGAAAAGATTAATATTTCCAGCAGCATAAAAATGAAAGTCCTCTCTATGGCGAAAAAAACTACAAACAATAAGTGGGGAAAATATTTGCGACACATTTCTTTTTTTTTTTTTTTTTTTTGAGTTGGAGTTTCACTCTGTCACCCAGACTGGAGTACAGTGGCATGCTCCCAGCCACCGCAGCCTCAACCTGCTGGGCTATGGCGATTCTCCCAAGTAGCCAGAACTACAGGCGTGCGCCACCACGCCCGGCTCATTTTTTTGATTTATTGTAGAGATGAGGTCTTGCCAAGTTGCCCGGGGTTGGGTCTCGAACCCGCAGGCTCAGGCAATCCACTCCCCTCAGCCTCCCAAAGTGCTGGGATTACAAACTGAGCCACCGAGCTCAGCCTGCAACACATTTCTTTAGTATTCAAATAGTTCTTACATGTCTCTATGAATAAGACAAAGCTGAAACACAAAATGTACAAAAGGCACACAAAAAGCAGTTCATAAAAGAAATATAAATGAGCCGGGCTCAGTGGCACAGCCTGTAATCCCGCGCCTTTGGGAGGCTGAGGTGAGTGGATTGCCTGAGCCCACGGGTTCGAGACCCGCCTGGGCAGCGAGACCTCATCTCTACAATAAAAAAAAAAAAAAAATCAGCCGGGCATGGTAGCGCATGCCTGTAATTCTGGCTACTGGGAAGGCGGAGGTGGAAGGATCGCCGGAGCCCAGCAGGTCGAGGCTACAGTGGTCAGGAGCAGCCAGTCTGGGCGACAGAGTGAGACTCCAACTCAAAAAAAAAAAGAAATATAAATGGCTAATAAACGCATTAAAAAATGCACTTACAATGCTCGTGAATTAAAATGAGTTCATTTTTCAGTAGTCAGATTGGCAAAGATGAAACAGGTTGAAAATGCCGAGGGACAGTCAACATAGTGTCTCACACCTGTAATCCCAGCACTTTGGGAGGTAAGAGGGAGGATTGCTTGAGCCCAGGAGTTCAAGACCAGCCTAGGCAACAAAGCAAGACTTTGTCTCTATAAAAAATAAGAAAAAATTAGCCAGGCATGGTGATGTGCACCTGTAGTCCTAGATACTTGGGAGGCTGAGCCTAAGAGGTGGAGGTCATGGTGAGCAGTGATCGTGCCACTGCACTTCAGCCTGGACAACAGAGTGAGACTCTGACAAGAGAAACAGAGAAGGAGGGGGAGGAGATGGGAGGAGGGAAAGGAGGAAGGGAAGGAGGGAGGGAGGAAGGAAAGAGGGAAAATGCCCGGGGTGGGGGAGTGGAGCTGACATTTTCATAGATTCTTGGAGAAGTATAAACTGGCACAGCTATTTGGAGTGGAATTTAGCAATACCTACCAAAACTCAAAATACGCATGCCCCATCACTAGAAAGTCCACTTCTAGAAATTTATTCTACAGCTTCATTTGCTCAAACATTCTAAGATGCACAAACAAGGATGTTTCAGTAGCAGCACTGTTTGTAGAGAACATTAGACACAGCCTGAATATCCATCAATAGGAAGATGATAAAGTAACTCAAATTAAGTACCCACCATGTAAAAGGATTAAGAAGTTGATATGTAATATGTGCTGATATGAAAAGATCTCCAGGAAATGCTGATATGAAAAAAAAAAAGAAAGCAAGCAAGACCCAAACATCATCAAACTAGTCCTGACTAGCATCAAATCCCTCTCTCTGCCTTATTTTCAGTTCCAGCACAAGGTCAAGGCTATTTTACTAACTGAATAACCTTGGGGAAGTCACTCAAGCATTCTGTACCTCAGTTTCCTCCCCTGTGAAATGGGAACTATCACAGTTCCCACATCGTAGAATTCAATGGGATAATGCAAGCGAGGCATGGTGGTATGCACCTGTAATCCCAGCTGCTTGGGAAGCTGAGGCAGAAAGATTGCTTGAGCCCAGGAGTTTGAGGCCAGCCTGGGCAGCACAACAAGATCCTGTTCCTTAAAAAAATAAAACAAAAATGTTGCTTTGGGTGGCTGAGGCAGGAGCATCACCCGAGGTCAGGAGTTCAAAACCAGCCTGGGCAACATGGAAGACCCCATTCTACAAAAATGAAATAAGCCGGGCTCGGTGGCTCAGTCTGTAATCCCATGCTTTGGGAGGCTGAGGTGAGTGGATTGCCTGAGCCTGTGGGTTCAAGACCTACCTGGGCAACTTGGTGAGACCTCATCTCTACAATAAATCAAAAAATTAGCTGGGTGTGGTAGCACGCACCTGTAGTTCCAGCTACTTGGAAGGCTGAGGCGGAAGGATCGCTGGAGCCAGCAGGTCAAGGCTACAATGGTCGCTCGCGGCCACTGCACTCCAGTCTGGGTGACAGAGGGAGACTCCAACTCAAAATAATAATAATAAACTAAAGTAAAATAAAATAATTAGCTGAATGTGGTGGTGGGCACCTGTAGTCCTAGCTGGAATGGGAGAATCACTTGAGCCCAAAGTTTGAGGCTGCAGTGAGTTATGATTGCATTACGATTGCACCACTGCACTTAAGCCTGGGTAATAGAGCAAGACCCTGTCATTAACTTAAAAAAATACATATATATATAATATGTGTGTATATATATATATAATATATATATAATGTCTGTATATATATATAGTTTACATATTTGTCCCCTCCAAAACTCATGTTGAAATATAACCATGAGGGCTATGCCCCATGATTAATCCATTAATTCAATCCATGGATTAATGGATTAGGGGTTTAATGGATTAATGGGCTATCACTAAGGAAGAGAGACCTGAGTCAGGACACTCAGCACCTTCTCATGAGGCCTCCTGACTCTGCAGACAGCCTCCTCCAGCAAGAAGGTCCTCACCAGATGCAGCCCCTTGGCCTTGGACTTTTCAGCCTCCAGAACTGTAAGAGATTAATTCCTTTTTCTTTCATATTACCCACGTTCAGGTATTCTGTTATAAGTAACAGAAAACAGACTAAGACATCTAGTAAGCACTATCTAAATATTAGAGTTTTGGAAGTTATTCCCAGGAAGCAAAAAGAACAAGAAATAGAACAGTATTTACAGCATGCAATATCGCTCTTGCACTTAAAGAAAAAGGCTTAAATACCACATGCAAGTATTGATTTGCATATGCATAAAATCCCTCTGCATAAAAACAGGAAAACAGTGACATGAGAAGAGAGTGGCTGGGGTCGGCAGGGGAGGGAGATTTTTCACTGGAAACCCTTTTCAATGTAGAATGATGTGCATGTACTCACTGGTCAAAAAATAGATCAAATTAAAAAAGAAGGCTATATATGTCCATAAATCCTCATATGGGAATAGAAAATTCCAGGGAACCTACACAAGAGATTACTAACAGCAGTTTCACCTGAGAGAGAGGCAGGGCTTGGGAGGAGACTTTTACCGCTGTTTCTCTGTTCATATCACTTAATGTTTTAAAATTTACATGCCTATGTGAGCTTTATAGCAAAAAATAAAAAAACACATCCAAACCACAAAAGATAAAGGAAAGAGACTCCCTTTATACCGGGCTCGGGAGGCTGGTCCTCAGTGAGAACCTGGGACTATCAGCTGAGATGCCTGCCATGCTGGGCAGCCGGGCAGCCCTGAATCCAACGGGTGGGCGTGGTTCCAGGCTTCGATTCGACACAGGGTATTTCTCCCATCCATCTCCCATCGGTAACAGAATCAATATCCACTTAAAAACCTCAGCTGGCTTCCCACCGCCTACAGGAAAAAGTCCAAACTTCATAACATAGCAGGAAGAGTCCTTTGCAATCTCCCCCACTCTTGGCCCCTCCAGCTTCAGCTTCTACGTTCCAGCCATACCAAGCTCGGCGACGGGCAGACCTGGGAATGTCATTTCGCCACTTGATAGCCCTTGACCTTGGCCAAGCACTTCAGTCTCTCCCAGCATCATCTGCGTTTCTTTATCTGTAAAACAGGGATCATAACCACCTACTCCTTGCAGAATGTTGGAGGATGCAGAAAGATGATGTGCATTAAAGAATTTAACTGACGGGCTTGGTGGCTCAGCCTGTAACCCCGCGCCTTTGGGAGGCTGAGGTGAGTGGATTGCCTGAGCCCGCGGGTTCGAGACCCGCCTGGGCAGTGAGACCTCATCTCTACAATAAATTAAAAAATCAACTGGGTGTGGTAGCGCGCGCCTGTAATTCCGGCTACTTGGCAGGCTGAGGCGGAAGGATCGCCGGAGCCCAACAGGTCGAGGCTGTGGTGGCCGGGAACAGCCACTGCACTCCAGTCTGGGCGACAGAGTGAGACTCCAACTCAAAAAAAAAAAAATTAACTTGCTGTTTAGTGCGTAATATAGTATATAATACTCAAATGATGCTATTCAATGACTCTACTGTTAATTTTTTCTTCTACGTAAAAGGCCTTTCCTTTTCCTCCTCTTCCACTTGGCAAACTTCTCATGAAGATTTAACTGACCCCCCATTTTGTATTCCACAGAATTAATCCATCTGCCCATGTGACACTCTTCACTCTTACTTTTTTTTCAGAGACAGAGTCTCGCTGTGTTGCCCAGACTAAAGTACAGTGGTACGATCATAGCTCACTGCAGTCTCGAACTCCTTGGGCTCTAGCAATCCTCCCACCTCAGCCTCTCTTGCAGCTGGGACTACAGACATGTGCCACTGTGCCGGGTTAAATTTTTTATTTTTTGTAAAGACAGGATCTCACGATGTTGCCCTGGCTTATCCCAAACTTCTGACCTCAAGTAATCCTCCTGTCTCAGCCTCTCAAAGCACTGGGATCACGGGCGTGAGCCATCATGTTCAGCCCAATTTGGCCATAATTATATTACATGTCAGGCTGCTTCACATAAACTGGGAAGTCCACAAGCACAAGGGCTATGTCTAATGTATCACTTAGTATACACCAGGGTAGAGTAGGTGCTCTATAAATGGTTTTTGAACAAATCCATTTGCATACTACCCTCAGCAAACCTCTGGGCACCAACTTTATAATTTTCATTATGAGAAGGAGAATCACTAAGAAAAATAAAAATTCCAAGGAAGCAGAAAAGAGCTGCCATCAACCCCCAGTGGCTGGTCTTCAGTCTAAGAAAAAGTCACACAGATTTTGGCATTGGTTTCCATAATACTTTACAAGACTCCTGTTTGATGTATACTGTTTACATACAGTGTAACCCCTGGGCACAATAACCTTGCCTTCTTTTTCAAATGGAATGTTTATGATGAAATGGAGAGGCAAGGCGTACCATTTTGCTTTCCAATTACAGATGCACGAAGGCACCAGCCTCGGAGAAATATCAACCTTGTTCTCTTCCTGTCTGCGACCCGGAAAATGTCATGACATATGTTTCCGCATTGTGGGTAGAAACAAACAAACAAATGGCTCCCTGGCTGGACCCTAAGGCCCAACCTCAGCCTGGAATGCATTTTAGGGCTGTGGTGGAAAACCTTGAACCCAGAGGCCCATGTGAACGCAACTCCACCAGTGTCTGCAATAGTCCATTTGGATGGGTGGGGACAGAGGGGTCCTGGCACCCAGCTTGGAGGGAACAAAGGTGGCATGCATTTGGGGTATTTGTATTTAGGGTATTTGCAGGACTCTGGGATGTGGATTTCCCCTGGCAAACTGAGCACTCTGTAGCATAGGGGTTGAGAGAAATGAAGGAATTAAGGGGGGAAGGTGGGGCGGGAGGGAGGAGATAAGTGAAGGATAAAGAGGAAACTCTTTGGCAGCTCCTATGTGCCTAGCACTGTGCTGGGGGCTTCTGTATCTACTCATCCCATTTCACCCTGCCATTCATTCTGGGAGATGGGCATTCCTATTTTGCAGATGTGGACCCTGAGGCCAGGGAGAGACACACACACACAGAGACACACGGTTGGTAACAGGGTTAGAATTCCACCAGGCCCTAAGGGGCTCCAAGCTCAACCCTTTTCACCCCACAACCTGGGACAGTGAGAGACAGAAAGGAGCAGGATTTCCCCCTCTGCGAGGAAGGGGTACTCTCCTTCCATCAGCTTTTGTGACGGGGAAGCCAGCTGCACCCTCTGCCCAGGCAAGACAAAACCTGTTCCCAGAGAGGCCACAGGCTACGGCAGAGGAGGCAGCCCCGCCCCCTACTGCTGGGCGGACCCCACAGATCTCTGCCACAGGAGCTTTAGGGGACCTGAGGTCTCTTACAACAGCTCTTCTCTTTAAGGCTGCCTTACGTGTCCATTTTAACCCGATTGCAACTTCATCACAATGGAGGAGCACTATGTCAGTCGCCCTGTCCCCAGCCAGGGGTAGAGGCATGTCCACCACAGGTACTGGACTTTAGCCAAACTTGATTCTTGGGCTCTCTTTCTTTTACAAGTCCCGTCCATCGGTAGAGCAGATTCTCTATGATCCCAAGCACATCTGTGCTGAAACACACGTTCCTGGGCCAGCACACATTGCCCCAGTCCTTGAAGACAGTATGACTCACCCACATGTTTGCTGGCTGGGGGGAGGGGCTGACGGGGAAGCACCGACGTTTATGTATAATTGATGCAAGATGTCATATCTTGGGATCAGATAAAAGATTTCTCTGCTCTTTATTCTGCTAAAGAGACTTTCTACACGTTTCTTTTTATAACATAACCGCTCAGTAATCAGAAAAGAATACAATTCCAGAGAAGCCCAGGCTTTAAAACAGGATTTTGGGCATTCAAACAAAGAATGGGTCCCAGTTTCAGAACGCCCACTCCAGCTCTCAGCCTCCTAGAAATTTCCCTCACTTTCGTTTGCCTCGGTTTCTGCTATCTGTAAAATGGAGCTATGCCATGTGCCATTTGTGAAGAGATTCAAGGAAACGTAAGGCTTTAAAGAAGCTCTCAAGTACCCTAGACTAGGAAGCCTCATCTCACCTTCAAAGCCCTGTGGCATTAACTAGACCTGCCTAATTGCATTGTAGAGAAATGGCTTGCATTCATTTTGTCTGAATGTGACAGAAATTGGGGGGTGGTCATCTGTCAAAAAATATCCCTGGGCCGGAGAGATAGATATATAAACTCACAGTCTTATCTGATTACCAATGAAGGTTTTGTGTGCTTTTTTTTTTAAGGTCTAAATACCGGGTGCATGATAAAAAGAACAGTTCCTTTTTTTTTTTTTTTTTTTGCAATATGCCAGCTGTCATGGGCTTCCAAGCAAGACATTATTTCTGATAAATAGATATGGACAATAGATAATGTCTATATTAATATCACTAAAAAGTGGCCCTCTCTGCAGCTCACCCGAGACGGGGACCACAGTGTATAAAGAGGCAGCCTGCAGATGCCAGACAAGAGACTTTCTTCTTGTGACAGTTTGAGCTCCCTCGCTGCAATTAACTTTTTCTCCCCCCCACCCTTCATCTTATGCAATGCGGTTCAGAAGGAGGCCTGTATTTTCCTCCTGCTGATGGAAGTTGATTAGCAGTCAGGTGGAGTGATACTCAGGGGACAACACCGCGGATTAATTAAATCACTTCTACTGGCTAAGTGGTGACACTTTGATTTATAGCAGAGCTCACTCAACCAGACAGCGGCTTTTCTTGCATGCCGAAGGAAGGAGGGCCAGACTGGCCAGGGGTTGGAGACCGCGGGCTTTGCAAACTTTAAAGACAAGCATCCCAGTCATTAAAGCAGAGGCCCCCTGCTGGCTCTTCTCTCCCCAGTAGGGGAACAGGCCAAGAAGAGGAATTAGAGAGAGAGGAGAGACTGAGGCAGACCAGATGCAGGACTCGCTTCCATCCTGCAGAAAAGCGGACTTGAAGCACTTGAGCTCTGTGTTTTGTCAGGGCCTGTGTTTACTGCACTGTTCTTTGGCATTGTAACTGAAGACATGGACCTATGATCATCCTGTTATTGACTCAGGGATACTGGTGGCTCATTTCTCTTACAGCTTGGGGTCTTCTCAATGAGGAGACCTCAGATCAAAATGCATGGATTAGTTGAGCTTCTCATGGTGTGTTTTATGTTATGGACGGTGTACAGCTTGTGGGCAATCCTATTTCACTCTTTGCTTGAGCCATTAATAAGCTCCAAATCGAACATGTAGCCCAAACTGCAGGCCCTCATGCACACTCTTGTGTATGAACTCTTTACAAAGTCCATGTGTAAGTCTCTCCCAAAACTCTCTTTACCAGGAAAATTTTTGTTTATCTTATCTTGATACTTTTTTGGGACACTGCTTCCAATAACCTTAGGAATGAGGTCATGTAGGACAGTAGTTAAAACCCTGAACTTGGGCCAAGCTCGGTGGCTCAGCCTATAATCCCAGCACTTTGGGAGGCCGAAGTGAGTGGGTTGCCTGAGCCCGCGGGTTCGAGCTACCCCATCTGGGCAACTTGGTGAGCCCTCATCTCTAGGAGACCTCATCTCTACAATAAATCAAAAATTAGCCGGGCATGGTAGTGCGTGCCTGTAGTTTGTTTGAGCTACTTGTAAGGCCGAGGTGGAAGGATCACCGAAGCCCAGTAGGTCAAGGCTGCGGTGGCTGGGAGCATACCATCGTACTCCAGTCTGGGCAACAGAGTGAGACTCCCAACTCAAAAACAAAAACAAAAACAAAACAAAACAAAAAAACCCCTGAACTTTGGAGTACATTTAGCAAGCTCTGGTTCTCTGATAACCTAGATTAGATCAGGGAGCTTGTGTGTGTGTGTGTGTGTGTGTGTGTGTGTGTGTGTGTGTGTGTGTGTGTGTCTGTGTGTGTCTGTGTGTGTATGTTTTGAGTTGGAGTCTCACTGTCACCCAGGCTTGAGTACAGTGGTACTATCATGGCTATCGCAACCTCAACCCCCTGGGCTCAGGCAATCCTTCTGCCTTAACCTTCCAAGTAGCTGGAACCACAGGCATGCATCAAACCTAGCTAATTTTTTTTTACTTTTTGTAGAGATGAGGTCTTGCCAAATTGCCCAGGCTGGTCTCGAACCTGTGGGCTCAAGTAAACCTCTGCCTTTGCCTCCCAAACTGCTGGGACAGGCATGAACCACCGAGACAGTCAGGGAGCTTGTTAAGATGCAAATTCCTAGGTCGCATTCCAGACCTTCTGAGTTAAAATAGATCAAGATAGGGACTTCTTTTTTTTTTTTTTTTTTTTTTTGAGTTGGAGTCTCACTCTGTCGCCCAGACTGGAGTGCAGTGGCGCGGGATTACAGGCTGAGCCACCGAGCCCGGCGGGACTTCATTTTTAACAGATTCTCCTCAGTGTGGAACATGACATTTGAGAATCATACTTTTACAGTCAGACATCCCTGAAACCACATCTCAGTTCCACCAATAGCAGGTTCCTTCAATCAATGTTCTTCATCTCTCCAGATCTCCTGTTCCCAACTATAAAATGACACTGGTGAGAATTAAATTCGATTTTTGTAAGTAGGTTAACACCTAACATGGCTGGCTGGCAACATGTAAGATCCTATAAATGACAGACAACCCAGTGTCCATAGATGGTGAATGGATAAACAAAAATATGGTCTATCCATACAATGGAACATTATTCAGCCTTTTAAAGGAAGGACCTTCCAGCACATGCTACAACATGAATGGGCTTTGAGGACACTGTGCTAAGTGAAAGAAGTCAGACACAAATCATATATAATTCCACGTGTATGAGGTACCTGGCATAGTCAAAATCATAGAGACAGAAAGTAGAACGGTGGTTGCCAGGGGCTGGAGGGAGGAGTACATGGGGTTAGTGTTTGACGGGCACTCTTGTGTTTCAGTTTGGGAAGACACAAACGTCCTGGCGACGGATGACGGCAACGGCTGTGCAGCAGTGTAGGTGTACATGATGTCACTGAACGTACATCTCAAAAGAGCCAAAATGGCAAACTGAAGGTGACATACATTTCACCACGATTTTAAAAAATTAAAATAAATGATATGACTGGGAGCGGTGGCTAACTTTGGGAGGCCGAGGTGAGAGAATTGCCTGAGTCTGCGGGTTTGAGACCAGCCCAGGTAACATAGAGTCCTCATCTCTATGATAAATCAAAAATTAGCCAGGCGTGGTGGTGTGTGCCTGTAGTTCCCGCTACTTGGAAGGCTGAGGTGGATGGGTCACCTGAGCCCAGCAGGTCGAGGCTGCGGTGGCCATGAGCATGCCACTGCATTCCAGCCTGGGCAACAGAGTAAGACTCCAACTCAAAATAAAATAAAACAAAATAAAATAAAATAATAAATAAATTAAAATAAAATAAATGATACTGTTGCCACTACCGCTGACAAACAAAATTTATTTTTTAACTCCCCGTTCCCCACCTGGTCCTCTCAAATCCCCCACAATCAGTTTGGCAACACAGCATCTGGCCGAGGTGAACGTGGGGAGAGGGAAAGAAATCCCAGTCTCCATCCAGCCCTCTCACTGTTTTTCCTTCACCCAGGAGTCCAAAAAGTCCCCGAGAAGCCACAGAACGCTTATCCCAACTGTGAAGGAAACCGAGGCGACATCAAATATTAAAAAGGGTGGCGAGCCGGCATAGTTTTCCATATAAATGAAGCCACTTACATATATGAAGATTGCTTTTAAAATTCAAATATAATTATTTTTTAAAAGGCATCCTGTGAGCTCTGTCTCTCCCCGGCGCTGACACCTCTGGGCTGCTGTCATGTTCCAGTGAGGTGCCTGCTGGCAGACAGCCCAAAGCACTTTGTAACGTGCCCTCCAGATCCTAAGTGAAAACTGATCAAAGAATTGGCACCGGCGAAGACAAGACTGAAATCAGCTCTGAAAGGGGTGGGGTTGGGCCATTGTCCCTCTTTGTGGGAACAGCTGCTTAACGGGGCACTGGAGCCGCTAGATGATAATGCGCACTCGGACCGCTCTGTTCACAGAAGCGGCTTTAAGTACTCCGGGGGCCTCCACCTTGTGTTTTGGCAGAGGGACCGCGAGGATGCTGTGTCAAACCTTTCTGAAAATGTCTCCTTGACACGGAGGGTGAGGAGCGGCGCCTGCGAATCCCATTACACATGATCCCACGCCTCCCTCGCCTGTTCCCCGGTGCCCGTTTCTTGGCTGCTGCCAGTGGGAGCTTCCCGGGGGTCACCTGCCCCCACTTTTAATCAGGACAGAGAAAATGCACCAAAGCAGTGCCGCCGGTTACCTGAGCGGACCCGGGAGCCCGGGCCCTGAGTCCTGTGGGGAGGATCATGTATTAGTCTGCAGATCGGCAGCGAGCAGGTTTGCAGATCCCCTGGGGGCCGGTGGTTCTTATAAATGATAATGCACCACCGAGCAATTAGTCTTCATTGTGTTCGGCACTGGGCGACCTCGCCTGCTCTGGAGTGGGAGAGGAGAGGGGGACACCGGGGCACTGGGGAGGTGGGGAGGACCCGAGGGGGGACCTCAGGGACACATCGGACCCCTGGATCCACGGGCCAGGGCAGGGAGGAGAGATGACCACGTGCAGGAGACTGGGCTCCTCCACGGTCCTTAACTAACATTGTCCTCCCGGGGGCACTGAAACAGAAGATGCTAGTCTGTATCCCATTTCAACAGAGGAGGAAACCAAGGACTGGCAACGCTAGAACAATTTCACCCAGTCTCTGAGCTAGCGGGTGGCAGGGCTGGGATCTCCAACCCCCTGTGTCCCACTCCAAGACCTATTTGTTTTGCTGGTTGGTTTTTTTTTTTGTTTTTTTTTTTTGCTTGCACCCCGCCAAACGGATGTATGTCTCTTTCAGGGAGGGGGTATTTGGTGCGCCCCAAGCCCCGCCCGGCCCTTTCAGGGTGGTTTCCCCGCCTTGCCCTCTACCCGTCGGCAACTAAAAGGCCCCCTGGCCTCATCTTGCCTTGTGGAAAGGGGAGCGGGGAGGAGGGGAACGGTTTTAAAATGAATATATGCATGTGTCTCTCCTGCTAATCACCGGAATGCATTTTCAGGAGAGGTGAGCGGGAGGGATTAACTGCAGGACTCCCATTAATGTTAACTTTATTTCAGTAATGAGGTGCCAAGGCATAGAACAATCACTGTGGCTAACACGGTGTAATCACAGTGATGAGATCCGCCGCTGTTAGGAGGGCAAGAGGAGGTGGTGGTGGCGGGAGACACAGAAGAGGCAGCGGGAGCAGGGCAGAGAGGAAGACGGGGGAAAGCAGGTGACCTTTGGCAAGGGCTGAGCGGGCTAGACGAAGCCCCGGTATAGAGGACATCGCCATAGCAGTTCCCGGGTGGATGCTCAGAGTGGCCAGGCCAGGAGGGGGACTCTGTTCATGTAATCTAATCCTCATGGTAAAATGGAGGGTTAGGTCTCATTCATTCCCATTGTATAGACTGGCAAACTGAGTTTGAGAGGAGTTCAGTCATTTGCCCCAAGTCCCACAGCTGGTGAGAGAACCCCAGCTGGAAGCCAGGTCTCCTCAGGTCACGTCACTCCACTTCACAGGATTCCGTCCTGCCAGAAGCAGAGGGTGGAGGGTGAACAGCACGCAGATGCCAGGAGCCAGAGCCGTAGTGCTGGGAGGAAGAAGGTGGTGCTCTGCATGGTGACCTCACCACAGAACGCGGCATACGGGGCTGGTGGGACGAGCCACACTGAGCCTCTGCTGAGCGTTGGCGTGTCTAAGCCCTGCCCAGAGAGGAGAATGGAGGACAGGCAGGAAGTCGCCCTCCTAGCCAGGCGCCATCTGTAGCCACGAAGATCATCAGCTCACCCGGGAACAAAAGTGAGCGTGTTCTCCGCGACTCTTGACCACTCACGCTTTGCACTTGCACACAGGGACAGGGAACTCCCAGCCCAGGAGAGTCTTTCCAGGGGTGGTCTGCAGACTCAGATGCACGCCTGCTTAAAACACAGCTTCCAGGTCGGGCGCAGTGGTTCACACCTGGAATCCCAGCACTTTGGGAGGCCGAGATGGGAGGATTGCTTGAGCCCAGGAGTTCGAGACCAGTCTGGGCAATATAGCGAGACCTCGTCTCTACAAAAAAAATTTAAAAATTAACCGAGTGTTGTGGTGCACACCTGTAGTCCCAGCTGACTGGGGAGGTTGAGGCGGAAGGATCGCCCGAGCCTAGAAGGTTGAGGTTGTGGTGAGCCATGATCGTGCCATGGCGCTCCAGCCTGGGTGACAGAGTGAGACCCCAGATAGATAAGATAGGTAGATAGATAGATAGATAGTTAGATAGAAGAAAATACTGTCAATAAAAATAAAATAAAACACAGCTTCCTGGGCTCTGCCTTAGACCTAGCCAATAAGTGTCTCGGTGAAGGAGGGGCGGGTAGGGGAGAGGAGAAGTACCCTTTAACATGTGGCCCCTGAGAGTTTTAGAACTGTTTTTAGAACCTGGACTGGGTTTCCTGATGGTTTCTCTGCATTTGTAAGAACTCGCAGGGGGTGGATATCAACAGCCAGCAAAACCCACCCTGCAGGCGGGCCCTGCCCAGAATCCCTGACCCCACCGCCCACTAGTTGTTCCAAGTATGAAGGTTCTGTCCTGGACACGTTCACTGAGCACCTACTACACTCTATCCTATGCCCTGGGATACAGCAAGGAGCCAGCCCAAGTCCCTGCTTTCGTGAAGCTTGTATCACCATGAGGAAGACACACATGTGGAGGATTTCCCATCCGAGAGTGCCATGAAGAAAATAAAGTGAAGCAGGAGGGAGAGAGAAGTGGTCCTCAGTTATTGCCCCCAGGGGACACTTTTAGTTGTTACAACTGGGGAGAGGGAGCAGGGTGCTACTGGCAAATGGTGGAGACCAAGGATGCTCAGCACCCTTCAGTGCACAGGACAACCCCAACACAGAGAACTTGCCAGCCCCATAGGTCACTAGTACAAGGCTGAGAACCCCTGGGCAGAGAACATCGTGAGCTCCTCCAGGCGGGGGTCAGGGAAGGGCTCTGGTAGGGGACATTTGGGCAGAGGTGGCGGGGTGGAGGGATGAAGGATGTCTTGGGTAGAGGCTCTCAGGCAGAGGGGAAAGGGGTCAGGAGGAGAAACCCACATTGCAGGTGGACGGGCGCACAGGCACTGCAAGGGCGGTCTGGGATTTCAGCCTCGGGGCCATGGAGCCCCGAGGGTCCTCACAGGGCAGGGAGACGCTCTCATTTCACCTTCCAAGGGTCCCTCTGGCTGTCAGGAGAGCGGCCTGGGGGGAAGGGTGGGGAGGAGGAACTGGAGACCAGTCCAGAGGCTGCTGGCCTCACCTAGACAAGCGGCCCGGGAACTGGAGCGGAGGCAGGGACGGTAGGGTAGCAAGAAGTGGTCTGGTTCAGAAGGTACCATCAAGGCTGTTCCTCTGAGATTTGCTCAGGGATCAGACAAGGGTGTGAGATACGGAAGAAGCAAGAAAGGCCCTTGGAGCTTTCCTCCTTTTTATTTATTTATTTCCAGAGACCGGGTTTCCCTCTGTCAACCAGGCTGGAGTGCAGTGGTGCGATCACAGCTCACTGTGGCCTCCAACTCCTGGGCTCAAGCGATCCTCCAGCCTCAGCCTCCTGAGTAGCTGGGATGGTAAAAAAGTGCTTCATGCCGGGCTCGGTGGCTCAGCCTGTAATCCCAGCGCTTTGGGAGGCCGAGGTGAGTGGATTGCCTAAGCCCGCGGGTTCGAGACCCGCCCGGGCAACTTGGCAAGACCTCATCTCTACAGTAAATCAAAAATTAGCCAGGCGTGGTAGCACGTGCCTGTAGTTCCAGCTACTTGAAAGGCTGAGGCGGAAGGATCGCCAGAGCCCAGCAGGTGGAGGCTGCGGTGGCCGGGAGCAGCCACTGCACTCCAGTCTGGGCGACAGAGTGAGACTCCAACTCAAAAAAAAAAAATGTGCTTCATTTTTTGTAGGGATGAAGGGGGTCTCGCTCAGGCTGGTCTCGAACCCCTGGCCTCAAGTGATCCTCCTGCCTTGGCCTCCCGAAGCGCTGGGATTTCCAGGCGTGAGCCACCACTTCCAGTCTTGGAGCTTTCTATCAGCGTCTCTGAAAACAAGGGCTCCTCGCCCTTCTCCAAACCAGGGGCGATCGCGCCCTCCAGAGGACACTTGGCAACGTCTGGAGAAGGTTTTGGTCGTCAGTCACCGGCGCGGCGGAGGGGGGGGGGGACTGAGGGCTGCTCCTGGCATTGGGGGGCGGGGCGGAGGCCGGGGATGGAGGCCGTGTCATCAGCCCAAAGGTCCCTGGTGCCGAGACCGAGGAACCCCGCCGCCGCCCCCTGCTGCTCGCCCCGGCCGCCTCCCCTCGCCCGGGGGCCCGGCCCGCCCACTCGGCGGGGGCTTCGTCAGAGACCGGAGCGCCCACCCCAGGGCGTCTCGGTCCCCACGACGACATCTCACTTGCCCCTGACAGTGACACAGATCAGATGCTGCGGCTGTCGCTGCTGCCACCGCGAGAGACAGGAGAGTCGAGCGCGGAGGCATCATCCAGCGGCCAAGAGCGACCGGGTACCTGGGCGGGCCCTGCGGGGTGATTGAGTGGCTGCGGCGTCCTCCTCCCCGTGACCTTGACACGCCGAGCCGGGCCTCCCGCGCAGGCTGGAGCTGACAGCGGCGGCGGCGCCGGCGGATGGGGTGGGTTCATTTGTTTCCCGGCCCCGTCCCACCAGGCTGTGGGGGGAAGGGGGGGATGGGCGTGGGGGTGGGGAAGGAACCCCCCACCACTGCCACGCCCACAACCTCCGTGTGTGGGGTCTCCTGGCCCAGCTGCTGGGACTCAGATTCTGCAGAGGGAGAGAACGGGACTGGACGGGGAGACCCGTGCCTTCAGGCGTGTTTGCTTAAACACCGGTCTGGGTTTTTTGTTGTTGTTTTTTAATCTGCAGGTTATTCTTGCAGGCTTGCACGTCGAGCGACAAAATATCACACTTCCAGGTGGTATCTTTAAGGAAAGCTAATTAAGGCTCTTGGCACTTGTAGCACGAAACATTTTACAATTTTCTTCAAAGCAATTTGCCAACATTAGCTAATTAAAACACCCCGCCTTCCATGGCGGGACAGTGGGGAGAGAGTCGCATTGTCATTTCCAAGCATCTGCTGTAGAGCTGAAAACCCAGATTCCTGTTGCTTCTGCTTAGTGGAGGTGCTTCTCTCGTGGCAGAGGCCTTTCATTGTTTTTAGCAATCTGCCCCAGAGTGTTTAGAAGAAGATTCCAGCCTTTCTAGCACTTGGGCTCTAAAATAAGGGAGTCACTGGGAAGGGAGTTTGAGCAATTGAGGCTGATCCACAAAGCCAGGGGCCAACAAACTATAGCCGAGGGCTGAATCCGGCCCTCTGCCTGTCTGTGTAAATAAAGCTTTATTGTAACACAGCCACGCCCATTGGCTTGCATAGTGTCTCTGGCTGCCTGCAAGCTGCAACAGCAGAGTTAAGCAGTTCAAACAGAGGCCCTACAGCCAGGAAAGCCAGCCCTTTACAAGAAGGGTCGGCTGATCTCTGCATGAAGCTGTCTCTTTCCACGGGTCTCACTATGCCCTTCCCCCCGGGCAGGCCAGACTCCACAACCCCAGCATGTGGCATCCATCCGGCTCCAGGTGTGTCTGTATCATTGTCAGGACTTCCGTAACTCGGCACTCTAGGCCAAAAGGCAAGGCCCAGCAAGCTTGCACAGGGCGGACAACCCTCCCATACTTTGTCAGGGTCCTCATGGTGACGTGTGGTCGGCGTAGCCTGGAGGAAGCCTGAGAAGGAGCACAGATCACCTTCACTTACCACACTCCCGGCCTCGGCTCTTGCACCGCGGTTGGAGGCCACGGGTGAGATGGGAGCCGGCAGGGGCGGGTCTGAGCCCCATGCTGCCCCACCAGCGACGCAGTCTTTGTGTGTACACAGGAAACGAACCTGCTTTATAGGATAGCTGTGCCGTGTTTCATCAAGTCTTTCAAAATCCAGTGTCAATACTGTCCCACGACACTGCATCCAGGACCAGTGAAGAGGACAGACCCCTGCCTCTCAGTATCCCCCCATCGGAATCGAAGTCCCCATTCCCAGTTTTTGGCCGGCTACTTCCCTTCTCCCATAATGCCATTACTGTTACTAGCACTAGGCCCCAGACGGAGGCGTCCAAGTAAGTGTCTGAGGCTGGTGGAACATTCAGGGAAAGGAAATTTGAATTGACTTCCCCAGTGCAAAAGCGAGAATTTGACAACACCAAAAACAATCAAACCTTTCGCCCTGTCTATTTCACAGGAATTGCGAGGTCTGGACAGGCACCATGGCTCACACCTGTAATATCAGCACTTTGGGAGGCCAGGGTGAAAGGATTGCTTGAAGTCGGGCGTTCAAGACCAGCCTGGGCAACATAGCAAAACCCCATCTCTACAAAAAATAAAAAATCAGCCGGGCACAGCTACTCGGGAAGCTGAGATGGAAGGACTGTCTGACCTCAGGAGGTCAGGGCTGCGGTGAACCGTGATTGTCCCCCTGCACTCCAGCTGGGCAACAGAGTGAGACCCCTACTCAAAAAAACAAAAGAGGGGGGAATTGCAAGCTCAGCCCTCCTCTGCGATTTATCCAAAATATTTCTCCTTCCCAGCCCTCACTACCCATCTGAGATCTCACGTTGGAGGATTCGTTTGTGAGGCAGGGCTGGGAAACCCACCTGTCAGAGGCCCCCTGCCTTGGGGGCGGGCCACAGTCATTCTAGAATTAGTTCCAGGCTAACGTGTGTGTCCCACACACTCACAAATCACCTTTTGCAGGATCAGGATCTTGCAACACAGGACAGAATGGGCCCGTGCTGAGGCTGACTCACAGAGGGCATCTAAACAAGGGTTTCCCTTCGTCCAAACTGCACTGGACATTTGAGCCATGCGCCTGTTGGAAGTTTGCAAAGGCAAAGGACTTAGTAGAATGTGCTCTCTCTAGCCTGAGGGTCACCCAGTCATCACTTCTTGGGTCAGGAGGAGGACCAAATAGGTATTGTTGGATACTGTGTGTGCGAGAAACTTTGCACACGTTCTCTCTTCGACCCAGGAAAGGCCCGTGGGGAGGGTGTGATCACACATGCTTTATTTACAAATGAGAAAACCCCCTTCAGAGAGGTTGGGTCCTGGGGCGAAATGATGCCCCAGCAAGGGGCAGAGTTGGGGTGGAGGCCAAGTCTGTCTGGCCCAGCCCATGTAGCTCTCTGTGCTGGCCTCCCTGCCGTAACACACACACGTGTATTCTTACTATGGTTCTTAGTCTATTCAGAGTTGCGCATTCATTCCCACCATCGGTTTTAGAATCATTTCGATACCCCAAAAAGAAACCCTCTGTCTACTAGCTGTTGCTCCCTGCCCCCCTGATCCCCTCTGCCCTGGGCTACTGGTTCTCTGCTTCCTCACAGATGTGCTATGCTGGGCATTATCTGTGAGTGGATCATACAAGATGCAGTGTTTTGTGACCAGCTTCTTGTTTAGGTCTTAGCCTCACGTGTTCAGGGTTCAGCCAGGCCTTGGCATTCAGGGCTCAGCCAGGCTGTGGCATGGTTCAGTGCTTCACTACTTTTTGTGGTTGAATACTATTCCATTGTGTGGCTATCTGCGTATCTGTCTGTGTATCTGCTGATGGACATTTGGGTTGTTTCGACTTGGGGCTATTGGGAATAGCGCTGCCATGAGTGCTTGTGCACAAGTTATTCTGTACTTCTAAAAAACTATATTTTAGGCTGGGCTCGGTAGCTCAGCCCGTAACCCGATCGCTTTGGAAGGCTGAGGCGAGTGGATGGCCTGAGCCTGTGGGTTCGAGACCAGCCCGGGGAACTTGGCAAGACCTCGTCTCTATTAAAAAAAAACAAAAACAAGCTGGGCTCGGTGGCTCAGCCTGTAATCCCGCGCTTTGGGAGGCTGAGGTGAGTGGATTGCCTGAGCCCGTGGGTTCGAGACCCGCCTGGGCAACTTGGCGAGACCTCATCTCTACAGTAAATCAAAAATTAGCCGGACGTGGTAGTGCGCGCCTGCAGTTCCAGCTACTTGGAAGGCTGAGGCGGAAGGATCGCCGGAGCCCAGCAGGTCGAGGCTGTGGTGGACAGGAGCAGCCACTGCACTCCAGTTTGGGTGACAGAGTGAGACTCCAACTCAAACAAAACAAACAAACTACATTTTGCCCCTTTCATTCAAAATCATTAGAAACACATGCTCTCATTGAACAAGGTTACAGCTATTTATTGAAAAGCCTGAGGCTTTCAGGACGGGGTGGTTAACAGAAAAATGAATCCAAAGTCAGGACATAGACGTGATTGGGTTTTTTTTTTTTTACATTTCATACATACTTATTAAAACACCTCCCAAGTGTAAGACACAACATGAGGTACTGAGGATCTCACACCCTGACTGGCCTATCATTCATATTTTTTTAAAGTTGCTCTTCCAGAAAGCAATCAAAGATCAGTCACCCTTCGTTGAAGAGCCTTGTTCTCCTCAGCAAAATGTGGACACCGCATAGACCTGGGAGGGCTGGGAGGTGCAGGCATGACAAGACACCACGGAGAAGTCTGGGTCCTGGAGAAGCAGACTCAGCAAGCGTCCTGCTAACAGTGTTACCGTTATGATACGAGGGACGATGGGTATGCCTGTCCTTTCCTCGCCTGAGATAACCATTGCTCCCTACTCAGGGACGAAACTAGCCAGGTACCAAGAGTCACCCACGGAACAAGAAGCCCATAAACTTCCTTGCCTTGTAGGAAACAGAGGCTGTGCTGGGAAATGGTTGACTATTTAAACACGATCTCCAAAGACCTCACAGCAAAAGGAAAAGGTCAGAGTGAAAAGAATTTGTTGTTGGTACTTGCTAGCCTGTCTTGGAAAAGCAACAGAGGCAGAGTTTTTTTTTTTTTTTTTTTGAGTCAGCATCTCACTCTGTTGCCCAGGCTGGAGTGCAGTGGCACGATCACAGCTCACTGCAGTCTCAGCCCCTTATCCTTCCGTCTCAGCCACCTGAGTAGCTGCCACTACAGGTGCGTACCACCATGCCTGGCTAATTTTTTGTAAAGACGAGGTCTTGCTGTGCTGCCCAACCTGGTCTCGAACTCCCGGGCCCATGCAATCTGCTCCCAGCCTCCCAAAGTGCTGGGATAACAGGCACGAGCCACCGCGCCCATCAGTATTGGTAGAATCTTTAAGGTTCCTGACATTGCACTTGCCCATGTATGCCAGCAGATGGCGATGTGGTCCTGCGAGGTTGCATTAGTGCGACCCTTGGCAATGAAATGACAGGGACAGAGGGCACCCGAAGCCCTGGAGACCTCTGAACTTTGTCACTTGCTCTGCAGAGGCCCGAGGACCGCTAAACACATATGTGAGGAAGAAAAAGAGGAAGGTGGACCAATGACATATTTAAAACGCTACAGGGATCAGATGAAATTTGCAAATGGCTTGAGTTCTAACTCCAGACAATCCTCACTCAGCATGAGGACATGGGGAGGGGAACATTTAAAACAAAGAACAAAGAATCAAATAATTATCCCCGTATGACACAGACATTCTGAAGAATGCTATCATTCATTAAAAGTCAAGTGGTCCTAGACATGACCAAGCACAGGCAGCAAAAGAAAGACACATTGAATTTTATCAAATTTAAATTTTTATGCTTCCAAGAACACCACTGAAAAAGTGAAAAAACGCTGGGCACGGTGGCTCACACCTGTAATCCCAAAACTTTGGGAGGTGGAGGCGAGAGGATTGCCTGAGCCCACTGGTTCCAGACCAGCCTGGGCAACTTGGCAAGACCTTGTCTCTACAATAAATCAAAAAATTAGCCAGGTGTGGTGGTGTGCACCTGTAGTTCCAGCTACTTGGAAGGCTGAAGCAGAAAGATCACCTGAGCCCAGCAGGCTGAGGTTACAGTGGCCATGAGTGTGCCACTGCACTCCAGCCTGGGTGACAGCGTGAGACTCCAACTCAAAAAAAAAAAAAAGCAAGAAAAAGTGAAAAACAGCATACAGAAAGTGAGAAAGTATTTGCAAACAGATCCAGAATATATAAAGAACTCTGACACTAAAAAAAAAAAAAAGACAAATAAGCTAATTTTAAAACAAAGGATTTGTGACTCTGTCATACAAAAACTACCTACCAAAAAAAGTTCTGGACCAATGGCTTTCCAGCAGAATTCTACAAAACATACAAGGAGGAGCTGATACCAATCTTACTGAAAGTATTCCAGGCAATTGAGAAAGATGGAATTCTCCCCAAATCATTTTACGAAGCTAACATCACAATGATACCCAAACCAGGTAAAGATCCAACAAAAAAAAGAGAACTATAGGCCAATATCCCTTACGAACATAGATGCAAAAATCCTCTACAAGATTCTAGCAAATCAGATTTAAAAACACATCTCAAAAATCATCCTCCAGCCGGGCTCGGTGGCTCAGCCTGTAATCCCGCGCCTTTGGGAGGCTGAGGTGAGTGGATTGCCTGAACCCGCGGGTTCGAGACCCGTCTGGGCAGCGAGACCTCATCTCTACAATAAATCAAAAAAATCAGCTGGGCATGGTAGCGCGTGCCTGTAATTCCGGCTACTCGGAAGGCTGAGGCGGAAGGATCACCGGAGCCCAGCAGGTCGAGGCTGCGGTGGCCGGGAGCGGCCACTGCACTCCAGTCTGGGCGACAGAGTGAGACTCCAACTCAAAAAAAAAAAAAAAAAATCATCCCCATGACCAAGTAGGCTTCATCCCCCGGATGCAGGGCTGGTTCAACATTTGCAAGACCATAAATGTCATTAAATACATCAACAGATATAAAAACAAGAACCACGTAATTATCTCATTAGATGCAGAAAAAGCTTTTGATAAAATCCAGCATTCCTTCTTGATAAAACCCTCAAACACCTAGGTATAGAAGGAACATACCTCAAAATAGTAAGTGCTGTCTAAGATAAACCCACAGTTAATATATTGCTAAATGGACAGAAACTGGAAACATTTCCCCTGAAAACTAGAACAAGACAAGGTTTCCCACTCTCACCCCTCTTGTTCAATATTGTGTTAGAAGTCCTAGCTCGGGCAATTAGACAAGAGAAGAAAATCAGGGGTATCCAAATTGGAAAAGAGGAAGTCAAGTTATCCCTCTTTGCTGATGATATGATCCTGTACCTTGAAAATCCAGGAGAATCTGTCAAAAACCTGCTTGCACTGATAAAGGACTTTGGAAAAGTCTCAAGGTACAAAATAAACATGCAAAAGACAGTTGCATTCCTATACACCAACAACAAGCAGGCAGAAACCCAAATAAAAAACACAATCTCATTCACAATAGTCACACAAAAAAATGAAATACCTTGGCATCTTCCTAACCAGAGAAGTGAAAGACCTTTACAATGAGAACTACAAAATCCTGCTCAAA
Source organism: Cephalopachus bancanus (assembly GCA_027257055.1). Taxonomy (NCBI): domain Eukaryota; kingdom Metazoa; phylum Chordata; class Mammalia; order Primates; family Tarsiidae; genus Cephalopachus; species Cephalopachus bancanus. The sequence continues at coordinate 6,291,454 of JAPVLO010000050.1, forward strand.
GAAATCCAAGAAGTCACAAACAAATGGAAAAATAGTCCATGCTCATGGATAGGAAGAATCAACATTGCTAAGATGTCCATCCTACCAAAGGCAATATACAGATTCAACTCAAAACTCATTAAGTTACCAACATCATTCTTCTCAGACCTGGAAATGAAAATACAGAAATTCTTAAGGAAACATAAACGACCACAAATAGCCAAAACAATCCTTAGCAAAAGAAACAAAGCAGGAGGTATCACGCTTTCAGACTTCAAACTTTACTATCAGGTTACAGTAATCAAAACAGCCTGGTATTGGTACAGGAACAGGCATATAGACCAATGGAACAGGATAGAGATTCCGGAAGCAAAGCCTCAATTTCTCAACCAATTCATCTTTGACAAAGTCTCCAGTAACAACCACTGGGGAGAGGAGAACCTATTCAGTAAATGGTGCTGGGAAAACTGGCTTATCACATGCAAAAGATTGAAACGGGACCCTACCTATCACCATACACAAAAATTAACTCTAAATGCATCAAAGACCTAAACGTAAAACCTCAAACTATAGGAACCTTAGAACCTCCATAAGGAGACCCCCTTATGGAAATTGGAACTAGCAACCAATTCCTATTCAGACCCCTAACAGCAATACCTTAAGAAATAAGATAGACAAGTGGGATCTCATCAAACTAACAAGCTTCTGCAAAGCAAAAGAAACCATCAGGAGAGCAGGGAGACAGCCCACGAACTGGGAAAAAATATTTGCCAACTGTATATCTGACAAAGGTCTAACATTTAGGATCTACAAGGAACTCAAACATGCCAAAAGGAAAAAAAAAAAAACAGCCCCATTAAAAAGTGGGCAAAAGACATGAATAGATACTTCTCAGAAGAAGATATATGGACAGCCAACAGACACATGAAAACATGCTCAGCCTCACTCATCATCAGAGAAATGCAAATCAAAACCACATTGAGATACCACCTAACCCCAGTAAGAATGGCCATCATTAATAAAACAAACAACAACAGATGCTGGCGAGGATGTGGAGAAAAAGAAACGCTTCTACACTGCTAGTGGGAATGCAAACAAGTGCAATCTCTTTGGAAGACAGTGTGGTGATTTCTGAAAAAATTAGAAATTGACCTTCCAAATGATCTAGTAATTCCCCTACTGAGAATATACCCAGAGGAACTCAAATCATTCTACAAAAAAGATACCTGCACACGTATGCTTGTTGCAGCATATCTGTTCACAATAGCAAAAACATGGAACCAACCATGTTGCCCATCGAAGCTGGACTGGATAAAAGAATGTGGTACATATACACAATGGAATATTATGCAGCCATAAAGAAGGACAAATATATGGACTTCGCAGCAACTTGGATGGATTTGGAGTCAATCATACTCAGTGATCTATCACAGAAACAAAGAACAGAGTACCGTATGTTCTTACTCATAAGAGGACCTTGAACATTTATAATACTATAAGAAAGCATTTGGCAGTAATGGGAAACGGTTAGGGGAGGGGGGTGGGATTGGCAGTTGAGGTAGGGGAGGGAGGGTCATACCTCATCAACAAGGGTACCTGCATAATCAATGTTTGTATACCTAACCCTGAATCATACCCCACATCTTTATAATAAAAAATAAAAAAACAAAACAAAGGATTTGAAGAGGCATTTCTCCAAAGAAGATATACAAATGGCCAACAAACACATGAAAAAGATGTTTAGTACAGGTCTGGTGGCTCATGCCTGTAATCCCAGCACTTTGGGAGGTCTAGGTGGGAGGAATGCTTGAGCCCAGGAGTTCGAGACCAGCCTAGGCAATATAGGGAGACCTTATCTCTACAAAAATAAAACAATTAGCGGGGCATGGAGGCATGTACTTTTAGTCCCAGCTACTTGGGGAGGTTGAGGAGGGAGGATCGCTTGAGCCAGGAGGTCGAGGTTTCAGTGAGCCATGATCATGCCACTACACTCCAGCCTGGGTGACAGAGTGAGACCTCCAACTTAAAAACATTTTATTTTAAAGTTGTGGGTTACAAGTCAGGATGGTGTGCATAAGTGGTTTAGAGACAGGTGAAATTTTGGGCCTCCCACTGGTCTGCCCTTTGAATTAGGATCAGGCACCCTTATTGATGTTATGTGTACCCCCAAAAAAATTTTTTTAAAGGTGTTCGATATTATTAGTCCCCAGGGATAGGCAAGCAAAGCCACAATGAGATGCTACTTCACTCCACTCGGAAGGTTGTACTAAACAATAAGCAGATAATGACAAGTGTTGGCAAGGATGTGGAGAAACTAGAATTCTCAGACATCAGGCAGGGGTGGAAAATAGTATAAGTGCTTTGGAAAACAATCTAGCCATTCCTCCAAAGGTGAAACATAGTTACCAAATTTGACTGAGCAATTCCACTCTTACATAGACCCAAGAAAACTGAAAACATGTGGTCTCACAAAACCACATGCATTTTTTTTTTTTATTGGAGTCTCACTCTGTCACCCAGACTGGAGTGTAATGGCCCGCTCCCGGTCACTACAGCCTCAACCTGCTGCATTCTGGCGATCCTTCCGCCTCAGCCTTCCAAATTACCAGAACTACAGGCACGTGCTACAATGCCCAGCTAATTTGGGATTTATTGTAGAGACGAGGTCTCACCAAGTTGCCTGGGAGAGTCTTGAACCCGCGGACTCAGGCAATCCACTCGCCTTGGCCTCCCAAAGTGCTGGGATTCCGGGCTGAGCCACCGAGCCCAGCCTAAAACCACGTGAATTTTAAAGCAGCGTTATTCGGAAGAGCCAAACGTGGAATCAGCCCCGATGTCCCTCAACAGATGAGCGGAGAGGTAAAACGTGGCCTATCCACACAACCGAGCAAGAGTCAGCCATGAAAAGGAGTGAAGCGCTGACCCACGTCACGACATGGATGCATCTTGACAACATGACCCAGAGTGAAAGGAGCCAGACACAAAAGACCACATGCTGTAGGGCTGTATCTATATGAAATGTCCAGAATTACCAAATCTGTAGCGGCAGAAAGCAGCTTAATGGTTGCTAGTGGCTAGAAGGCTGGGGGAGCGGGATGGGGAATGGCTGTGGGTGGGAGGTTCCTTTGGGGGGGATAGAAGTGCTGTAAGATGAGAGTGGTGGTGATGATGACACAACTCTGAATAAAGCCATTGACGTGGACCCCTTAAATGGGTACATTGGAAGGTAAGTAAGTAATATCTCAATAAAGCTGTTTCTTCCCACAATCCAGCGCTAGGCTGTTTAACATGGAAGACCATTCTCATGACATTGCTAGGTGAAAAAAACAAAATAAGAGCATTCCAGGGCCACCGGGGTGCCCAACCCTGGGCGCCACTCTTGATCATCGTGCGGATGACGCAACCTGTGGCCGTGGAATGAAAGAGGGATTCCCCCATCTCCATGGGCCCTGACGGAGGGGGACCCTGGCTGTCCAAGTCTACAGCGGCCGACGTCTCACTTCCTCCAACTCATCCTCAGAGCTCCATTCAAGAGCCCTTTATGTGGTTACAAAATGGTAAAGCATGCCAGGATCCCAATTTTGGCATTTATTTGTTTTATTTTACCTTTGGGTTTGAGTCTCACTCTGTTGCCCAGGCTGGAGGGCAATGGCACGACCATGGCTCACCACAGCTTCGACCACTTGGGCTCAGGCGATCCTTCTGTCTCAGCCTCCTGAGTAGCTGGGACTACAGGCGTGGGCCACCAGGCCGGGCTAATTTTTTCATTTTTTTGTAGAGAGGAAGTCTCACCATATTGCCCAGGTCAGTCTCAAACTCCTGGGCTCAAGTGATGCTCCCATTTCAGCCTCCCAAAGTGCTGGGATTACAGGTATGAGTCACTGCGCCTGGCCCCAATTTTTGTATACATTAAATGTATTCATTTATAAGTGGGCTGGGCACGGTGGCTCACACCTATAAATCCCAGCACTTTGGGAGGCCGAGGTGAGAGGATTGCCTGAGTTCATAGGTTCAAGATCAACCTGGGCAACTTGGTGAGATCTCATCTGTACAACAAATCAAAAAATTAGCCGGGCATGGTGGCACATACCTGTGGTTCCAGCTACTTGGAAGGCTGAGACAGAAAGATCACCTGAGCTGAGCAGGTTGAGGCTACAGTGGCTGTGAGCATGCCACTGCACTCCAGCCAGGGTGATAGAGTGAGACTCCAACCAAAAAAATATAATATGTAATATGTGTGTGTGTGTATGTGTGGGCGGGTGTGTATGGACATAGATAAACACCAAAGAATAATAGTGATTATCTAGGTGGAAAGATTATGGAAGCTTTTGTTTTCTTCATATTTATACTGCTCTAACATTCTATAATGAAATGTATGAATTTGCAATTGGAAAAAAATACAAAAATTAGATAGGTATGTATTTTAAAACATGTCTTGATCTGTGAGTCTTCTCTGCCTGCTTCACTCACAAGCAACACTCGGTTTACCCTCACATGTAAAACTGCACATGACAGGTGGTGACATCGTCACCTGTCTTCCCAATGGGTTTCTGAAGGCTGGTTTCATTCCTAAGCCATCGCTCCATCCAAAACCCAGAAAGGCCTACCTTTAGGACACTCCATAGATGTAGTATGCATCACTAACCCCTAAGCAATATCCTCTGTCTAAAGCCTACATAAAATTTTTATTTTAGTCGCACCCTTTAAGGCAACAGTAGTACAATGCTGCATTATCGTGTGGGATTAGTTCCCTTTTTGCTCTTGCTGCCAGAAAGCTTTATTGCATCAACAACTGTGTAGCCGTTTTCTGTTGCACGTCTACACTCTATTTCTCCTTGATTCTGATTTTATTTCTATTTTACTAGCCGGTATTATATATCAATGTGCAGAGTCTCCTCAGTCCCTTTTTGAAAAGAAACAAACTACTACCAGTTCATAGTGCAGTTCTTTGAATAAATGAATGTGCCTGTGCTGTTCGAGCACAAAAGAGTTTCTCTGGAAGTCCAAGAGGCTGTTAATCCCAAGGAAGTCAGTGGCTTCAATAGCTAAGGATGTGTAGGCACTGTGCTTCAAAACCAGAGGCTCAGGGGCAGCTCGAGTTTAACTGGAAGGCACTGACCATCTTCCTGTTCTGCATACACCCAGCTCCCCCCAGCACAGAGTTAGGCAAACAGTAAGTACCACTTACATACCTGCTGAATGATTGATTAGAGCCTGATGGCCTCACCACCACACAAGGGGTCACAGGGTTTAACCCAGGGTTTCTCAACCAAGGCACTTCTGACGTTTAGGCCGGACAATTCTTTGTGGTGGTCTGTCCTGTGCATTGTGCAATGTTTAGCAAGGCCCCTGGCCTCTACCCACCAGCTGCCAGGGGTATTCCCTGCACACACATTTTTTGACAATCAAAAGTGCTTGAGGCCAGGTACAGTGCCTCCCCTGCCTGTGGTCCCAGCTACTTGGGAGGCTGAGGTAGGAGGATCCTCTGAGGCCAGGAATTCGAGAGAATGGGAAACATATCGAGACCTCATCTTTACAAAAAATTTTTAAAAATTAGCCGGTTGACACATGCCTATGATCACACCTACTCAGGAGGCTGAGGTGGAAGGATCACCTGAGCCCAGGAGGTTGAGGCTGCAGTGAGCCCTGATAGTGCCACTGCACTCCAGCCTGGACAGAGTGAGATCCCTTCAACTCAAAAAAGAAAAAAACCCGAAATACCACAGACTGGGTGGCCTTAACAACAGACAAATATTGTCTCACAGTTCTGGAAGTTGGAAGTCCAAGACCAAGTTGCTGACAGTGGTTCCTTCTAAGGCCTCTCTCCCTGACTTATAGACAGCCGCCATAGGGCTGAGTCCTCACATAATTGTCTCTCTGTAAACGCATACCCCGAGTGTCTCTCCCTCTTCCCATAATGACACTGGTCGTTTTGGATTAGGGCCCGCCCTGTGGCCTTATTTTAACTTAGCCATTTCTTTTCTTTTTTTTTTGAGTTGAAGTCTCACTCTGTTGCCCAGACTGGAGTGTAGTGGCACGCTCCTGGCCACTGCAGCCTTGACCTGTTGGGCTCCGGCGATCCTTCCACCTCAGCCTTCCAAGTAGCTGGAACTATAGGCGTGTGCTACCATGCCTGGCTAGTTTTTGATTTATTGTAGAGACGCAGTGAGTGGATTGCCTGAGCCTGCTGGTTCGAGACCCGCCCGGGCAACTTGGCAAGACCTCATCTCTACAATAAAAATAAAAATAAAAAAAATCAGCCGGGCATGGTAGCGTGCGCCTGTAATTCCAGCTACTCGGAAGGCTGAGGCAGAAGGATCGCTGGAGCCCAGCAGGTGGAGGCTGTGGTGGATGGGAGCCTGCCATTGCACTCCAGTCTGGGCAACAGAGTGAGACTCCAACTCAAAAAAAAAAAAAAAACCTTTCCCGGCAGGGACCAGCAGCGAGAAGGCAGAACATTTTGCTTAAGCCAAAGATGACCCAATCCCAAGGCCAAACATCGAAGTCCAGGGCAGTGCAAAATCTGTTCTCAGGGCCCTCCGCTGTAGTGCTCAGAGCTCACTGAGCACTCACTACGGTCATCGGGGTTTAAAGTCCAGGTTCAAGAGCAAGAAAGATCTGCATTCATCTACCACCCCAGTTTCCACCACTGAGATGGTGCGAGGCTGTGCAAAGTCCTTCATCTCCAAGTTCCTCTCCTTAAAACGGGGATAAGAAAACCTACCTAGCTCCTGGGCAACAGAGTGAGGCCAGGCTGGGTGCGGTGGCTTACACCTCTAATGTCAGCACTTTGGGAGGCTGAGGCGGGAGGGAGGATCCCTGGAGGCCAGGAGGTCAAGACCAGCCTAAGCAACAGAGCGAGATTCCACCTCTACAGAAAATTTAAAAATCAGCCAGTGTGGTGGCATGCACCCATAGTCCCAGCTACTTGGGAGGCTGAGGCAGGATAATCCCTTGAGTCCAGGAGTTCAAGGTTACAGTGAGCTATGACTGTGTCACTGCACTCCAGCCTGGACAACAGTGCAAGACTCTGAGTCAAAAAATAAGATAAAATAAAATAATAAATAAGAAGCCTTTTCAGCACAGCACCTGCCCACAGGAAACAACTAGAAGACAGCCAGGGCTATCACAAAGGGCCCAGGCTGCACCTTGCCCCTGGGACCTGTCTGTCTCTGAGAGCTCTGAAGCCGAGTTCGTAGGCACCTTCTCCTCTAATGGTATAACCTTGAGCAAAAATTATCCCGTGTGTCTGACGCTTCCCCTATGAAACAATGAGACAGAACGCGTGCCCAGAAGACAGGGCAGTTTAAAAGTGCAGGAGAGCCGGGCACCGTGGCTCACATCCGTAATTCGAGCACTTTGGGAGGTGGAGGTGAGAGGATTACCTGAGCCCAGGGGTTCAAGACCAGCCTGGGCAACTTGGCGAGACCTCATCTCTACAATAAATCAAAAAATTAGCTGGGTGTGGTGGCATGTCCCTGTGGTTCCAGCTACTTGGAAGGCTGAAGCGGAGGGATCACCTGACCCTGCAGGTGGAGGCTGCGGTGGCCATGAACGTGCCTCTGCCCTCCAGTCTGGGCGACAGAGTGAGACTCCGACTGAAAAAGATAAAATTAAAATAAAAAAATAAAAGTGCAGGTGCACATGCAGAGGGGCACAGCGCCCGGATGCCACGACGCCTCTTTGTCTGGGAAGAACAGGGAAACCTCCCCCCCGCCCCCGCCTGCTTTTTGCCTTGGAGGGGGCGCATGGGCAGAAGAAAGGGGGACTGATCTTCTGCGGCCCCAGCAGGAGGCCCGCCCCCCCTCCCCCCCACGGTTTCCAGGCCCAGGAAAGAGCCCTGATCTGTCCTCACCACCAGATGGTCCCCAGCCATAGAAACAGCCTCATTGTTTGCGGGAGCGGGAGCTCCACGCGACACCCGGCCCACAGCTTCCAGATCGGGAGCATGGAAAACCTATGGCATTGGTGCCACCAAGTGGCACAGAAGGCAACTGTTGGTGGCACGCCGCACACCCGTGTTGCCCTGCTCTCTGCTTCCCGATTCTCCATCTTCTCCTCCCCTTGAAATAGCACCTGTCCGTGAGGACACTGCCCTGGTCCTGCGAGGTCTGAAAAGCAAGCAGTAAAAACAAGGGCTTTAAGATCTTGTCGGAGCTGGCTGTGTCATTCTTCCCAGTGCTAAATCAGGTCAACAAGCTTATTTGTGTCAAATAAATTAGCCCAGCCGACTGCTAAGACCATCTATCTCGGGCTTCCAGTTTGGCACTCAGCAGGCCTCCGACAGAATCCAGGCAGGTGTGGGTGTCACGACGGGGGCTTGAAGCGTTCCCCAGATGCAAACCTCCCACCCAGGACACTTAGGAACACCTTTAAAAACGAAGTATTAGGCGGGCTCGGTGGCTCAGCCTGTAATCCCGCACCTTTGGGAGGCTGAGGTGAGTGGATTGCCTGTGCCCGCGAGTTCGAGACCCGCCTGGGTAGCGAGATCTCATCTCTACAATAAATTTTAAAAAATCAGCCGGGCGTGGTAGCGCATGCCTGTAATTCCGGCTACTTGGAAGGCTGAGGCGGAAGGATCGCCAGAGCCCAACAGGTCGAGGCTGCGGTGGCCGGGAGCGGCCACTGCACTCCAGTCTGGGCGATGGAGTGAGACTCCAACTCAAAAAAAAAAAAACAAAAAACGAAGTATTTTGTATCCTTAAAAACCGCCCTGGAGGCCAGGTGCAGGGACCCACGCCTGTAATCCCAGCACTTTGGGAGGCTGAGGCGGGAGGATTGCTTGAGCCCAGGAGTTTGAGACGAGTCTGGGCGATCGAGTGAAACCTTGTCTCTACAAAAATATTAAAAAATTCGCCAGGTACGGTGGTGCACGCCTGTAGTCCCAGCTACTCAAGAGGCTGAGACGGGAGGATCACTCGAGCCCAGGAGTTCGAGGCTGCGGTGAGCTGTGACTGAGCTACTGCTCTCCAGCCTGGGCAACAGAGTGAGACCCTGACTCAAAAAAAGGAAGGAAAGAAGGAAGGAAGGAGGAAAGAAAACCACCACGTTGACCAGAAACTTGACAGGGCAAGAGCTGATGTTGGGGAAACGTGAGTTGTCTTGGGCTCAGAGAATCTTTTCGCAACACCAGACACCCAGTAAGACAGTCCACGGCTGCTCCCCGACCTTTTTATTATCTTAGTGTCTGCGTTTAGCGATTCGCTAAACTAAATGGCATGCTCAGGAGGTCTGGAGCACTCTCCTGGCTCTCTCAGGAAAGTGGGAGACAAGCCTCCAGGAGCACCAGTCTGTGGTGATGACAGCCTCTGTCTTTGGCACGTCTAATGCAGGTCAACTCTGGCCGCGGGAAATGCCTGTAATTTATTTGTGAAGAACAAAAAGACAGCTTTCCTCGCTGTATAAAATCAGACAAGGAAAAGGACGCGGTAAGGCAAACCAAGCTCATGTGCAATTATAAAAGGGTTTTAACCTCTCACAGGGTGTCGATTCTCAAGGCAGGATGATGTAAGTAGAAGGTGCCCTCTCCTGCCCTGTGAATGAATTTGCCATCGTTGGATTAAATCAATCTAACAGGGACTAATTATTTTAAAATAATATGGTCAGCAGGATTCTACCTGTATTTACATACAAATACAAAAATCCACGTGAGGTGCAAAATACAGGCATCACTCTCCAACAGAACTTTAATTAGTGGTTATCTCTGGGGGCTGGCAATCTCATTTGGTAACATTTAACTTCTTTGTAAGTTCGTACATTTGAAGGTATCTGCCTGGTGATCACAAAAGCAGTGGAAGTGAAAACCTTTTCCCGAGCCATGCCTATGGAAGCCCTGCTTGGGAACGCCTAGGTGCCCGGGTACCTCGGGTTAAGCACACCTCAGTCATGTAGCACGGCGTTCTCGGTGACTTTGCACAGTCCTGCCAATAGGCAGCTGTTTTTAGGATGGAAAACAGCAGCTGTTTCCACAGGTGCACGGCAGCAACACGTGATAAGTGGGTCCCAGCAGAGAAGGGCATGGGGTCTATTTCCATTTGAAGAGGACAAGGCAGAAAGGGGTTAGCTCTTGTTGCAATCTTCAGGAGAGAAAGGGGAAGCCCTGGCTTAAGGAAAACAGTCTCCAGATGGCTGGTCTCCATCGACCCCATGAGAAAGAAGGCCTAGGACCAAGCTGCTGGGAGACGCGGGACTTTTGGCTGGTCACAATAATCAGAATCTCCTAATTGCAAGACACCTTAGCAGTCACCCTCAAGTGACAAATGAGGAAACCAAAGCCAGAGAGGTTAATTTCCTCAAGGTCATCCATGTTTGTGCTCGTCAATAAAATTATACCATTGTTTTACACACACACACACACACACACACACGGCCAATGTATGGGAACATACTCAGAGAAGCATATATAATGCCATCACATTTATCATTCAAATCAGCATCAACCGATCAAAATTTATTCAGGAAGTAACTGACAACACACTCTCTCTCTCTCTCTCTCTCTCTCTCTCTCTCTTGCTTTCCCCTCCTCCCCTTCTTCCTTCCTTCCTTTCTTTCTTGTCAGGGCCTTGCTCTGTTGCCCAGGCTGGAGTGCAGTAGCACAATCACAGCTCACAGCAGCCTCAACCACTTGGGCTTAGGCAATCCTCCAGCTTCAGCCTCCCGAGTAGCTGGGGCTATAGGCATGTGCCACCAACCCAACTCACTTAATTTTTTGTAGAGACAAGGTCTTACTATGTTGCTTAGGCTGGTCTCAAACCCCTGGACTCAAGCAATCGTCCCACCTCGGCCTTCCAAAGTGTTGGGATTATGGGTGTGAGTTACTACGCCTCACGCTGACTCATTTCTATCGACATTCCCGGATACAGCTTGATAGAATACTCCAATCCCTATAGGACAAGACAAGACAATGGACAGACACACTCACTTAAGAATAGTGAGATGTGGCCAACACAGTCTGGAATCTTCAGTTACTGATAGCGGTGAATAATCATTCAGCCACATTTGATTCTGGAATAATCTGGAGGCACGCTGGTCAGATGCTCACCCACCCTACATCGCATAAAAAAAGTTATGAAGTAGAAAATTCTAAAAAGAAATGACCCTCTCAAAAACCTTTAAAATGTCCATTTCTAAACAACACATTTCTAGGAGTGATGCTCTGGTTCCCCTGGTCTCATGGACTCCTGATAAAATATTTGAATCACTAACTGATTTGCCCATTGGTTGTCACCGGCAAGTTGTTTTTCTTACTACAGTATTAAGGGCTGTGCTTTCATCCCGCAGATGGCTCAGTAGTTTGATTCTAACCTCAGGAACGAATCAAGCAGTGGCCAGGAAGGTAACGGGGGGCTTTGGGAGCTGCGGTGTCAGCCTGTGTGAACATAGCCGCCCCACTTCCTGCCCAGCGACTGCATAACGCATGTTGCCGATCCACCACCGAATGCAGGGATGCTGGTACACAAAACAGCACTCCCACCTTGATAATGAATGATGCAAAAAAGGGCAGGACGCAGTGGCTCACATCTGTAATCCCAGCACTTTGGGGGCTGAGGTGGGAGGATTGCTTGAGCCCAGGAGTTCAAGACCAGCCTGGGCAACATGGCAAGATCTTGTCTCTAAAAGAAATTAAAAGTTAGCTGCATGTGGTGGTGCGCACCGCACCTAAAGTCCTAGCTGGCTATTCAGGAGGCTAAGGTGGAAGGATCGCCTGAGCCTAGGAGTTGGAGGCTGCGGCAAGTCATAATTCTGCTGCTGTACTCCAGCTTGGGCAACAGTGAGACTCTAACTCAAACTAAAAAATCTGTATATATGTGAAAAGACGCCTAGAAAGCAAAGCACTAACATGCCACAGAGGCAGGATAAATTTCTCCTGTAATCCAACTATCTTGTTTTTACTGTTACTATTTACTTATGGGACACCCTTCTTATTTTTTTTATTTATTTAATCTTTTTGAGTCTGAGTCTCACTCTGTCACTCAGGCTGGAGTGCAGTGGCATGCACACGGCCACTGCAGCCTCGATCTGCTGGGTTCAGGTGATCCTTCTGCCTTGGCCTTCCAAGTAGCTGGAACCACAGACATGCACCACCATGCCCAGCTAATTTTTTTTTTTTTTTTTTTTTTTTGAGTTATAGTCTCACTCTGTTGCCCAGACTGGAGTGCAGTGGCCGCTCCCGGCCACCGCAGCCTCGACCTGCTGGGCTCCAGCGATCCTTCCGCCTCAGCCTTCTGAGTAGCTGGAACTACAGGTGCGCGCTACCATGCCCAGCTAATTTTTGATTTACTGTAGAGATGAGGTCTCGCCAAGTTGCCCAGGCGGGTCTCCAACCCGCGGGCTCAGGCAATCCACTCACCTCAGCCTCCCAAAGGTGCGGGATTACAGGCCGAGCCACCGAGCCCGGCTCCAGCTAATTTTTTAATTTATTGTAGAGATGAGGTTTCGTCAAATTGCCCAGGTTGGTCTCAAACCCCTGGGCTTAGGCAATCCTCTTGCCTCGGCCTCCCAAAGTGTTGGGATTACAGGCGTGACCCACCGTGCCCGGCTGGAATACCCTTTTTAGTAGGATGACTGGTTTTCTAAATAGAAATGCCCAGCCCCAGTGTGATTCCCAGAACTAGTAGCTGTCCAGAAGCCGGGGAGAGCAAATCTGTCGTGGAGGGGAGGGCGGAGTTCACAATCCTCCAGTTCTTGCTGCAGACTGGTGGGTGTCTGCACTAGTGGGGCCTGGCAGTGGGGTGAGGCTGCAGTAGTGGAGTGGTAATGTGGCTCTTTGAGGCAGTGCTGGGCTGGTAGAGACCTGTGTGGAAGTAACTTGTCCTGTGGGGATTTCAGGGTAATTTAATCAGCAGCACTAGGGCACAGCACAGCAAGGGCAGGGAAATAATAAAGTCAGCACTCAGCATGGCGAGCACCTCTGTTCCACCGGCGGAGGGAGGCGACCCCAGAACAGGGCTTCTCCATTGGTCACGCTCACACCTGCTGCCAGGCAATTCTGTCTTGGGGTTGTCCCGGGCATTGCAGGATGGTGAGCAGTGTTCCTGGTCTCTGGCCACTAGATGCCAGCAGCACCACCTCCTCCCCCATCTGTGACAAGAATGTCTCCAGACGTTGCCATATGTTCTCTGGAGGGCAATATCCCCCTGGTCGACAACCACTGCCCTGGAAAAGTTCGTGTGTGAATCTGTGAGCTACTTGCTTCTCACACAGGGCTGAAGAAAAGAGAAGGGATGGAAGGCTGCTTATTTTTTGTTGTTGTTTGAGTCGGAGTCTCACTCTGTTGCCCAGGCTGAAGTGCAGTGGCATGATCACAGCTCACCGCAGCCTCAAACTTCTGGATACAGGCGGTCCTTCCACCTCAGCCTCCTGAGCAGCTGGGACTACAGGCACACGCCACCACACCCTGTTCATTTTTTAAAATTTTTGTAGAGACGAGGTCTCACTATGTTGCCCAGGCTGGTCTTGAACTCCTGGGCTCAAGCGATTCTCCTCCCTCAGCTTCCCAAAGTGCTGGGATTGTAGGTGTGTGCCACTGCGCCCAGCCTTTCATCTTACAAAGCTCTGTAGTAATCACTAAAAAAAAAAGAGGCTTAGTCACAAATAGGCAGTTTACCATATATGAATGATAAATGGCCAATCAAAGCATTGAATGGGGTTCACCTCACCAGAAATTTAAACAGTTCAAATGAGAAAACTGAGATCCCTCAGCAAAGCATTTAAAAACAAATAACAGGGTTATCAGAAGCATGGCAAAACAGATACTCCTATGCACACTGGGTGACTCTAAATTTGTTAAAATAATTCAGATAAACATACAAGTATGTATATAAAAGCATGTATCATCAACGCATTAGGTGTAGTAGCAAAAACAAGTAGCCCTTGGCCGGGCACAGTGGCTCATGCCTGTAATCCCAGCACTTTGGGAGGCAGAGATGAGAGGATTGCTTGAGCCCAGGGGTTCAAGATCACCCTGGGTAACTTGGCAAGACGTCTCTACAATAAATAAAAAAAAATTAGCCAGGCATGGTGGCGTGCACCTGTGGTTCCAGTTTCTCAGGAGACTGAGGCGGAAGGATCGCCTGAGCCCAGGAGGTTGAGGCCACAGTGATTGTGCCACTGCATTCCAGCCTGGGCGAGAATGAGACCCCAATTAAAACAAAAACAGGTAACCCAGAAAACAAGCTCCACATCCTCAGCGGGGATTCATGCTGTGACTGCATACCCATGAAACCGACACCACGTGGCCCTGAGATTATGACATAGGCCTGTACATAATGTAGAAGAACATTCATTACAGACTTGCTCTCAGGGGAAAGGTGTCCTCATTTTTGCCTAGAAAAAATCATGGGGGAAGAGAAATACAGCTGGTACCATCTCTAGGTTGCATGACTTCGGGGTTTTATGACTTTCCTCGACAGATTTCTGAACTACCTGCAATTTTTACTCTTTGACATGGGGTTCTTTTTTTTTTTTTTAGTTGGAGTCTCACTCTGTCATCCAAACTGGAGTGCAGTGGCATACTCCTGGCCACTGCAGCCTCGACCTGCTGGGCTCCAGCGATCCTTCCACCTCAGCCTTCCAAGTAGCTGGAACTACAGGCATGTACTACCACGCCCCACTACTTTTTGATTTGTTGTAGAGATGAGGTCTCACCAAATTGCCCGGGTGGGTCTCGAACCCATGGGCTCAGGCAATCCACTTGCCTCAGTCTCCCAAAGTGGTGGGATTATAGGCTGAACCACCGGCCAGCCCACGGGGCTCTTTTAAAAATACTAACAAAAACAGTAACAAGAGCTCTGTAATCCCCACCCTTCTGGTCCCTGGAGCCCACCCACCCCCACCCAAGCCCCCTCCCTAACCCTGGTCCCCACTGAGTTGCTGACATTGACTTCCTGGCAAGCAGCCGGCCCTCGCCCACGGTGACACCTCCCAGCAAGCCTGAGAGGCAGGTGTCTCCCCATTTTACAGATGAAGGGCCTGAGGCTGAGGAGGAAGACAGCCCACAGCCAAGCCATGAGCAAGTAGCAGTTCTAACTTCCAGGCAGAATTCTACCCTGCCTGTGAAAAGTGTAACACAAAAGCAAGTTCCACGCCTTTACCACTGATTTGCAAACCCCAAGGATGGAAAGAAAAAGCTGTGCTCAAAATCTCGAAAATTGTTCGACAGGCTCTGCCACTCCTTTGAGACCCACATGGGCAGAGGCACTCCCAGGAGTCCCAGTCTCTGCTTCCCCAAGAGCAGTGCATCTTACCCTTCAAGGCGAGCTCACAGTAGGTGGGTCCCCCTCCTGCGGCCATGCCTGTCATTGGCCTTTTCGCACTGTGCTTCCATCCTTGCTGGGACATACCTTTACAGCTCCAGCAAGGAGTGTGGCAAATGAAAGTTTCAGAATTGAGGGAAACGAAGGGTGTTTTGGTCGCTTTTGTGATCTTTTCCTAATTTTTCCCATTTTGCTAAGCTCTGGATACACAAAACTAAGACAAGGCAGGTCCCTGATTCTAGAAACACTCGGTGGAGGGAGCCAGAAACACACCAGAGAGTGTAAGTCTGAAGTGGGCTGGTGAAATAAGAACAAACAGAAACAACCACAAACTAGACAGTGGGCAGCAGGGAGGGACCCTGGGTCAGGAGGCTGGCCACTCCATGGCTGGCTTCTTTATCTGAAGTGCTGTGAATTTCCAAATTAGTGGACACACCCCTGACGGATGGAAGTCTGACATAGTCCACAGCTCAACGAAAACGACCCCTGGCTCATCAGTCTAATTTGGATATTTATGTCACTGCTCCCCTTCTTTGGCCTGGATGGCTGAAACATGTATGCTCTCAAGGGAGATGCTTACGATGAGTCAGTGTGGAACTGGCAAGAGATGGTGGCAACAGGGCCAGACCCAGAGCCAGAGATGAAGCTCTGGTTTGGGTTCTGCCACTAAATCTCACTGGGACTCGAGAAGTCACTTCACCTCTATTTCCTTGTCTCCAAGATGAATATACAAGCAAGTTTAATTCTCTGTAAGTAGTTACTGTTTGGGAAAGCACTGGAAATGTAAAATATAGACTGGGCACGGTGGCCCATGCCTGTAATCCCAGCACTTTGGGAAGTCGAGGTGGGAGGACTGCTTGAGGCCAGGAGTTTAAGACCAGCCTGGGCAACATAGTAAGACCTTGTTTCTACAAAAAAAAAAAAAAAAAAAAAAATTAGCTGGGCATGGTGACACATGCCTGCAACCCCAGATATTGGGGAGGCTGAGGCGGAAGGATTGCCTGAGCGCTCAGGAGGTCAGGGCTACTGGTGAACTGTGATTGTGCCACTGTACTCCAGCCTAGGTGATGGAGTGAGTGAGAGAAAGGAAGAAAGAAGGAAGGAAGGAAGGAAGGAAGGAAGGAAGGAAGGAAGGAAGGAAGGAAGGAAGGAAGGAAAGAAGAAAGAGAAAAAGAAAGAAAGAAAGAAAAAGAAAGAAAGAAAGAAATGCAAAATGTGCTATTCAAGTACAAAGTCCAAGAGGATCAGTAACTAGGTATGGGCTCACCTTTGATATAAATTACATCAGATCTCTATATATGGCTCAAGCTCAAGAGTTAAAACAAGTTCAGAGGAGAGGCTGATACCAATGTCAGCCAAGGGAAGACAGACACTCCAATCCCCACTGAGTTACCAGAAAGAGTAGACTGATGAGACATGTAGACATACCACAATCCTTTCACTCCAGAGTTTGACTCAATGCTGCTGAATACATACAGAATCCGAAAAGTCCAATGCAAACAGAATAGGTTTTTTGGAATCTAACATTTAAAAACTGACAGTTTACTAAGAAAACTTATTTATAGAGGCAAATTACTTTGTGAAGATAAGCCTAAGAGGTAGCAGGAGGAAGTTAAAGACAGTTACCACCACACACTGCAGAAATATATCAGAAGGGCCAAAGAAAAACTCCACCAAGAAAGAAATGTTGGATGCGGATCACAGAACTAGCACCCTGCTCTCTGGTCAACACCTGAACAGAAAAAAGAAACAAAAACTGGGAAAAGCCCTGGCCCAATCCCAAGGCTAGTGAAGGAGTGTGGGACAGTTGTATGTTAATGTGATTCCTGAAATCTAAGAGCAGAGCTGTTCAAGCGACATGATGTCTTGATCTAGGACCACACACCATAGGCCTTGAGTCAGGGGGTCAGTGTTCCAGCAGGAGCACAATCCCGTGTGAGGCATTCTCTAAGTATAACATCACTCACGCCTCCTACTGAGGGCAGATGCAAGGCTCTCTCATGACCTTTGGTAGGTTGGGCTTTTTCTTTGCAGATTCTGGGGGTTGGAACTTTGTACCTGTTACACGCTCTGAAGCTGAGAGGGATAAAGAACGGCCCCATACAGAAAGTTGCTAGATGCATCTCTGCTTAGGGCCGGCCTGGACATTGGGTTTCCAGTGACAGGACCAGGGAGGGGACTGCCTAGGGCTCACCTAAAGGCCCCACTGTGCCCTGGCTAAGACCAGTCATTTCACTGGGACAAAGGGAGTGGACCCAGCTCCTCCACAAGTGGTCAAGGCTCCGGCTGAACAGTGCTCTCACGTGGGTACACAGCACGTGCCAGTGCCGCCAGGAAAGACCCTGAGTGCCAGCCGCCAGAACTCCTGCACTGGATTAGAATGTCCAGATGTTTCAGATAATTTGAGATGTCAGATGTCGTTCACGGTTGTGTTCAGGACACACTCTTGAAGATGTAAAAACAAAAATAACTACCTAGAGAGAATGTCCATGTTCTAAAAGACAAAACATTTTATCTGGGTGAAGGGATGACATAACACAGGAACAACAATAAAAATAATTTCCTTGAATATATTCAAGTGAAAGGCAAGGTGTTTTCCTACATAAAACATTACAATTTTCCCACTGCTCCAAAGGAATCCAATAAATAATTTTTACAGTGAAAGGATCTGGATCACAACCGGAAGTGACACCTGGTTCCCAACAAACACAAGTCACAGGTCCCCGTGCAGGCGCCAGAGTCAAGTCAGCCAAGACTGCGCCACCATGAGCTCGGCCTGTGGCTTCATCCTCTCGAACGGGACGGGCTGCGGGCTCCACGCTGCTTTCCAGAAGAGTTCCATCTGGTAGGCCCGGCCGGTGAGCAAAGCCAAAGATTACAACACAAGACGTGGCTGAAGCCAAGGTTTCCTCACGCCGCCTTCGTGTTCTTGCCGTGGCCTGGCCCGAGTGCTGAAGTCCGCGCCAGGACAAGTTGTGCGGCGGGGCCTCCCCTCCGACGCAGGGCAAGTGGGCGGCATCGTCATGCGGGGAAGAGCTCGGGTGGGCTCTCCCCATAGCAGTACTTGGCTACGGGATCCCTGTAGGTGTTCTCGTGCTGCACACTCTGTTGGCAAAAGGAAACGAGAGCGGTGAGAGCGAGCAGGCTCACACCTCCCTCTCCGAAGAGCGAGAGTAGGGCAGAACTGTCAGGCTCGCTGCTGGAGGCTGGCTGAGTCCATCTCCCAGTGTCACTCAAGGCTCCAAGGCACTTTCTAGAACAAAGAAAAATGCTCAACACGGAATGCCAACAAAGAGCATGGCAACGGATATAACACCACTGAGTGACTGTTTCTTTTTATGGACACCAGTGAGGTTTTTTTTAACAACTTAGCTGTGATATGGTGACTCCATACAACTCCTTTTTCTCAAATTACTTGACAGAGATTAAGATCCACCGGGTATTTTGTACCTGATCCTATGCTTCGAAGATACTCAGTTCCTGGTAAGGAACCCTGCAGAGACATTTAAGGAGATGCACTTCCGATTGCTTTCATAAAGTTTATGTACCTAAAAATTTGGTGCACGAGCCAAATCCCACAATACCATGCAAGCCTCATTTGGCTAAGCAAATTGGAAGTGTTGATTTAAAGCAGACAATCACTCCCAGTGGCTAATTTTTCAGCAATTTGTTTTCATACAAGCAACTTGGGTTCTTGGCTAGTCTAGAATTCATTAATTAGCCCAAGACCAATGCTATACAACTAAACTGTAAGTATTAATCCAATTTAATAGTTGTACAGCCAAATCGTCTCTTTCTTGGGATACCATTACCAAAACAAATTGAATGACAACTGGGAAACCTCTTTTTACAATAAAAAGACCAAGTCAGAAAGGAGCATAGTCTCACTGAAGATTGAAAATAATTTGGGAGTTTTACCAGTTAAAAGAAGAAAATGCCTCGCCTTCTAGCACTTCTCAGAATGAGAACGAATCTGAATCAAAATGAGTCCTGTGTTCAGCCTTCCTCGCTATTTCCTTTAAAGCCCATTCAAGTGGAAAGCTCTTCGAGCAAAACAAGACCATCAGGAATTTCTTAATGTTTTCAAATGCTCGTTATAATCCCTGAAACATTTACCCAGTGATACTGAATGCTCTCGGGATAAGCCAGAGACATAAAAAGGGGGCATAAAATCAAAAGGTGGACTACAGAAATCCGGCAAAGGGTCCAGGCGCTCCAGAGAATGACAAATGGGTTCATTATCGCAGACGGAGCCAGTACAATCTTGGAGACACCATGAATAGAAGCCAGAAGACATGTGCTTGTATAATAAACACATCTGGTGAGTTTACAAAAAGCTACAACTGCCCGATCACCGTAGCTGAGAGCCGAGGATAGTCGTGAAAGGGCCTCAGACTTTCAGACGCTTTCAGCAGCAGGTGCAATAATATTTAATGCCCAGACAGTAAAGCATTGAATAACAGCGTGCTAATACGTACTGAGGGCCTGGCAACCTCCAGATTTATTCATGGATTTTTAAACATTCATCTGCCCCATCCTCTTGAATCCTAAAATAAACCACAACTCCGTCCCAGAACAAATTGCTACTTACTCTAAACAAGTGGTTACTGGAAAGCCTTAGTCAAACTTCAAAGACAGGGAGGAGGGTGTCTCGTAGGAACTGGAGTATTAGGACCCACCCAGACTTATACATGATAGCAAGTGCAAATGTGCCAAGCAGATAGGGAGATGCAAGATGATTAGACCTTGATGTAATATAAACGCTGTACTTCCCCTGACTTGTGTAAACCTCATGTTGACATTCCAAATACCATCATTACACTGAAGCATGGCAGGGCTTCATGTGAGTCTCTCCTCCACTGTCGCCCTTCCGTGAGGACCTGGGCTAATTTCTAGTTTTCTTCTAGCCTCTGACTGCTCAGTCACCATCCTCTGCGAGAGACATCACAGCTGCTGACCTGGGATGAGGTCCTGCATTTGGCCAGGCACAACTCAAAGTGATCTTCCACTGCCATGAAGAGGTTCTGGAATGCCACAGCTGCCCGGCTAAGGAAGCGCTCCAGGAGAAGTTGCTATGGAAACAAAAGTTATGCCTGTAATAAATTACCTAAGCCAGTACAAGGTGACCTTGGCCAGCTCTCCTAAACTAGGAGAATGCAATATGGGGGAGGGGAGAGGGAATGAGCGAGTGGGAAGGGGGAGCCTGTGCATGCAGACGCGACACACACACATGCGGTGCGCAGTATCTTATTCATCAGATTATCTGATTAGCAATACAATGGTCCACTTTGCAAAAGAACCACTCAAGCAACTGTGAACCACCTCCTTTCCTTGTAGACAAAGGCTATTGTGCAGCAGCAATTTCTGACAGCTACCGAGTTCTTTTCTGAGTTCTATTTTCGAAAGAACCTCACGGATCAAAAGAAAAAGGCAGATGCAGAGAGGAGCAGCTCTCCATACCTTGTTGGGCTGCAGGCAGCAGGAGACACAGTGCTCGTAGGCGCTGCAGCAGCCATTGGGCCAGCAGCCGTCGCAGCAGTACTGCTTTGTGCTAGGGACGTTGACGTTACAGCAGCCATTCACCAGCAAATCCTTTCTCTCGCAAACATATCCTGAAAGTCAGAGATTAACATTAGCACAAGGTCAGCAGTCCCTGCACCTACCACGAAGCGGCAATGAGCGCACTGCACGTGAAGAGCACGGAGAGAGTCTGGATCTGGGGCACCCTAAGCCTTAAAGAGCCTGGAGTGGACATAATGTGATCAGGGTCGGCTTCCTCCACCAGCAGTTTACAGGAAACAGGGATTCGTGTCATAACCAGGCTACACAGCATAACTGACACACAACCACCAGTCACCTGCCAGCAATGCTTGGTTTCATCACTGCCGAGCCACGCCAACGTTTTCCTAGTCTAACCTATCTATGCAAGTCAATCTTCCGCCTGTGCCTGAAGAAAAGTGAGCAAAAGTCGGAAAGCAGGAAAAACCAAGTCATTCATTCACAAAAGTAAGATCCTTCTAGATTTAACAAACCACTCTTCACAGATATATCTTTTAAATGCTTGCCACTTATTTTGTAATTTAGAGGATGTAAAAAACAACAAGTCTCACTCAACCTTTATACACAGAGGCTGCCTGTACATGTCCGTGCCAGGGACTCAGTCACCCTTCGCCTTCAGCACTGTGGTTCTCGGATACTTGTGCCCTACCTTCTCACAATCCCCCATTTACAACATACCCCTTCCAGGCAGTCGACTCACGCCCAGCTTAGGGAAGACTCTCCTTACCAAAGCTCAGCTACTGTCTAGAACTGCCAAGCAGACATTTCTCTACATCCTTCAGGGAGTGGAACAGAGAAATGTGAGGATAAGCCCCTGAGGCCCACCATTCAGCCCTTGGGAGACTGCAGGTGCCCAGCGAATTCCCAGGTGTGTTCCGGTCCCAGGTGAGGAGCAGCTGCGCCCAGCACTGCTCTGCCCCAACGCTCAGCCTCCCCCCAGTCCTCAGAGAACAAGAAACCACTTTAGAAAACAAAGTCTCTGCAAAAGCAGGAGGGAACCGAATAATGATGACAAAGAAACAAAAAGACTCGCCAAAGACTTGGGCAACTGAGGCCTGGGTGAGACAGAGCCCAGGTGCCTGGGACCCGGCGCCTCTGCTGAACTGTGTTCTCCTCAAGAGAAGATGAGTCGAATGTCTCAGTAAATGTTTCCTGGGATTCTTCCTAACTATTCCCACTCAATTTCTTTACAGGGATTGTCAACAAACAAAAAAATCCAAATAAGTCAGTATTTGTCTCAGAATTCTGCTCAAAATGGTAAATACACAGCAACTCTATCACCTCAGAAAGGCACAGAGGTGTAAAACACTAAGTGACCTAAACTCCATTTGTTGAAATCATCTTTCTGTCCTTTTCTTTTTCATGTTGAAAGTGTCAGCACCTTGGGACCTCTTTTCTTCCCTAGTGCCAACTTCCAGTCTTTCTAACTCCTAGTGAGAGCAAGCTCATCAAGATCTCTCATTTTGGGCTCGGTGGCTCAACCTGTAATCCCGCGCCTTTGGGAGGCTGAGGTGAGTGGATTGCCTGAGCCCACGGGTTCGAGACCTGCCTTGGCAGTGAGACCTCACCTCTACAATAAATCAAAAAATCAGCTGGGCATGGTAGCGCATGGTAATTCCAGCTACTTGGAAGGCTGAGGCGGAAGGATCACCGGAGCCCAGCAGGGCGAGGCTGTGGTGGCCAGGAGTGGCCACTGCACTCCAGTCTGGGCAACAGAGTGGCCGGGAGTGGCCACTGCACTCCAATCTGGGCAACAGAGTGAGACTTCAACTCTAAAAAAGAAAGATCTCTCATTTTGCATCATAAAATCTTCTCATTTGAATGTTTTCTCCAACAAGGAGTTCTATAAGATCACAACCTTAAAATGTGTTCTATTGCCTGGAAAACTAACTTCCAACCTTTGAAAAGCTTGTAATTGGCCAGGCTTGGTGGCTCAGCCTGTAATCCTGTGTTTTGGGAGGCTGAGGTGAGTGGATTGCCTGAGCCCGCGGGTTCGAGACCCACCTGGGCAACTTGGCGAGACCTCATCTCTACAATAAATAAAAAATTAGCTGGGCGTGGTAGTGCGCGCCCGTAGTTCCAGCTACTTGGAAGGCTGAGGCGGAAGGATCGCCGGAGCCCAGCAGGTCGAGGCTGCGGTGGCCAAGAGCGGCCACTGCACTCCAGTCTGGGCGACTGAGTGAGAAAAAAAAGAAAAGCTTGTAATTGTAACAAGTAGTCTTAACTAATGTGTTACCCTGGCAATATTCTAGGTGGCATCTGCTTGCTAAAAGGTATAAATTCTTACGAGTTTTTTTTTTTCTCCTTGAGTTGGGAGTCTCACTCTGTCTCATGTTTTGAGACTTGCTGAAATAGGGTAAAATTTACTCTTGCAAACGGACAAACCCAAAACCATGTCATTTGCAAACCACTAGTTGAAAAAGAAAAACTGCCGGGCTCGGTGGCTCAGCCTGTAATCCTGCGCCTTTGGGAGGTTGAGGTGAGTGGATTGCCTGAGCCCGTGGGTTTGAGACCCGCCTGGGCAACTTGGCGAGACCTCATCTCTACAATAAATCAAAATGAGCCGGGCATGGTAGTGCGCGCCTCTAATTCCAGCTACTTGGAAGGATGAGCTGGAAGGATCGCCGGAGCCCAGCAGGTCGAGGCTGCGGTGGCCGGGAAGCAGCCACTGCACTCCAGTCTGGGTGACAGAGTGAGACTCCAACTCAATAAAAAAGAAAAAGAAAACCAATCAAGGAACTTTGAATACTGTCTGGATATTCGATATTAAGGAGACATTGTTACTTGTTACTTTTTTTGACATGATGACAGTGCTGTGCTTATGGTTTATAACATCTTTGGCAACATTGCAGCCAGTTCCTTAACCCCTTGGAGCCTAAGTCTTCACCTCTAAAATGAGGAGAGTGGGTATCTACTTCATAGGACTGTTGCAAAACTCAGATGAGATACTTCAGGAATGCCTTTAGCCCAGTCCCCAGCACACAGCAAGAGCTCAGTGAGTGTAGGCTATGCGTTAGCAGGAGTCTCTTGGGGAAGACTGAGCAGCTTCAAGTGTATAAGCTCTAGCAGTCGTCTAGGTTAAGTGTCTCACCCGGGCAGGGATTTCCTTTCTGACAACTTCAAAGGAAGTCAGAAAACCTTATCTAGCAGACTTGTGTTCTCCCTGTAAAAGTAACACATTTTGAATGTGTTTATAATTCATGTGAAGTTATCTGGTCAGTCAACAAGCACATTTCCTGAGTGTCAACACTATGTGGATTTCACTCAGACTACCAAGGAGGGAAACTGAGCTCTTATCCTATAGAGTTCACCATCAAGATGAGAAAAAAAGACTAGCAAAATCAGAAAATTCTGGCTGGTGGCCTAGGGACTAATGCATGACATAATGTTAACACCAGAAGTTGCAGGCACCAGGAACTTAGAAGAGGAAAGAGTTATCATACCAAGCTTCTCTGATGTTGAAGGCAATCCTGAGTGATGAGTAGGGTACAAAGTACAAAAGAGATGTGAGAAACGCTGGAAATGAGCAAGGGAAAATGCACTGTCGCAGAATCCCTATCACAATAAAAACCCTATGAGTGGCCCTGCCAGTGTCTCATTTCTTGACGGCCAGGAGGAAGGAAGGGGCCTTACCTAGCTCATCCGTGATGAGGTGCTTCCCCTGAATGGAGTTACGGCACTGATTGCTTGGCCGACTGCTATTGCCCAAGTTGAACTGCACTTTCCACGGAATGGGCTGATCATGGTCTTGAACCTGGAGGAGATTCCTGTCTCTCACTGCCCTCTCCTCCTACAAAGAGATCATAAATGAGAAGGTTACAGTGTCTTTTCTTGCAATTTTACCAATTTTCACAGCAATTATAACAAGAGGACAGAAATACTATAAAAGGCCTGCACTATAGGAATCTTCACTCTCCTGGTATAAGCAAAGTCAGAGCCAAAGTCATAATGTTAACCTGCAGGAAGAAATACTAAGCCAGGGCTGTGCTTCAAAGCTGGCATACTTAGTGTGCATGGCCCTGGAAGATAGATATACATGTTATAATGTACACAGAAGTGTTAATTGTATGAAGTCACTAGGAGGGGAAAGCTTTGAACTTTTCTGATGGCAAAACATTTAAAATATTTTTTATATTAAAACAAGTATATTGTGGAATAGAATGTAAAATTTGAATACACTTTTAAAAGAGAAAAGGAAATTTTGAAACTTTTTTGAAACTGTCATCTCAGACATCTAAGGCATGAAATCCCTTTCACTAGCAATTATAGGTACTACGGGAAGATGTTTGAGAAAACTGAATTAGGAAGCTGATTTTAGGGGCTAGATGGAGCATGCATATTGCTTGTTTCTTCTGTAAGGAAGGCTGAGAATGGCTGGGCGTGGCGGCTCACGCCTATAATCCCAGCACTTTGGGAGACCCAGGTGAAAGGATTGCCTGAGTCCACGGGTTCGAGACCAGTCTGGGCAACTTGGCAAGAACTCATCTCTACAGTAAACAAAAAATTAGCTGGGTGTAGTGGTGCATGCCTGTAGTCCTGGAAGGCTGAGGCGGAAGGATCACCGGAGCCCAGCAAGTCAAGGCTGCGGTGGCTATGAGCAGCGTGCCACTGCACTCCAGCCTGGGCGACAGAGTGAGAGACTCCAGCTCAAAAAAAAAAAAAAAGGAAGGTGGAACATGTAACCCTCACAATTCCCTTAGAGAACACAGACTGGCCAGCAGCCCTTTCTGGACAGGCAAGAGCTTAGACCATTTCTCCTGGCCTCGAAGCTGGGGGGTGGGGAGAGGGGTGAGAGACAGCAGCTCTCAAAACGGTCTTTTCTACATTGTTAAAAAAGTAAAGAGGAGCCGGGCTTGGGGTCTCAGCCTGTAATCCCACGCCTTTGGGAGGCTGAGGTGAGTGGATTGCCTGAGCCCGCGGGTTCGAGACCCGCCTGGGCAGCGAGACCTCATCTCTACAATAAATCAAAAAATCAGCCGGGCATGGTAGCGCATGCCTGTAATTCCAGCTACTCGAAGGCTCAGGCGGAAGGATCGCCGGAGCCCAGCAGGTCGAGGCTGCGGTGGCCAGGAGCGGCCACTGCACTCCAGTCTGGGTGACAGAGTGAGAGTCCAAATCAAAAAAAAAAAAAAAAAAAAGAAGTAAAGAGGAAGGTGCTCAAGGGCCAAAGAACAAGCCAAGTATGAGTTAGCCCTCTCCCAAGTGCTGCAGCTGATGACTGGAAAACAAAGCAATTATGAGCCTCTCTCCTGAAGGCTTGTTATGTGCTTTAAACAGTCACCATTCTAACAGGTTCTATGGCTCTGTCACATGTCGCTTTTTAAGCAAAAAGGGCTAACCATGAAAATTTGAGGAATAAACATATATACATTTTTTTTTAAAGGAAAAGATCTTTATAGTTGCTAAGATTAACTTAGAAAAGTAATGCGGGAAGAACAGTTAATATTTAAAACATATATATCTATATACGATTTGGCCCAGCAAGCTCTTTTTTGAGGTCCATCCTATAAAAAACACCAGTGTACAGGAATGTTTACTTCAGCATCATTTAAATAGTATAAAACACCTGAAAATCCAGTAACAGAGAAATGGCTGAATAAGTACTGGTATGGCCCTACTATTATAACAAACTGCAACATGACAGATAGCTATGTATCTAGAGAGGTAGTTCTTAAACCTGACTTGCACATTAGATTATGCAGGAAGCATAAAACAAATTCTGATTCCTAAACCCACCTCCACATGGGAAAAATCTTGGTGGATGAGACCCGAGAATTAGTATTCTTAAGGTGCCTGAATGATTTTAATACGTAACAGAGTTTGCAGACCACTAGATGCCTAGTGTATTATTAAGGGAAAAAGAAAGTTGCAGAATAACATGCATATTATCGCATGTTATACTAAGATAATTATAACATTACACACATATCGGTTTGTAAGAGCTGAGATGAAGGTACGGATAGCTACATAGGAGTCCTCCTTATCCACAGTTTCACTTTCTGAAGTTTCATTTATCCACTGTTCCCGAAATAAACAATTCATAAGTTTTCAATTGTACACCATCCTGAATAGCAAGCTGAAATCTCACACCAGCTCATGCCGTTCCACTCTGTACTGCTTAGAACGGGAATTGTCGCTTTGTCCAGCATATCCACATTGTATAGGTTACCCACTCGGAAGTCACTAAGCAGCCATTTTAGTTATTGGGTCAAGAAAACAGTATGTACAGAGTTCACAGAGGGCTCAGTACTATCGGTAGTTTTAGACATCCATGGGGGTCTTGGAACAGATAAGGGGGACTATAGTGCTGCAGACTACTACCATGAGAGGGACATATGTAACTGTTAAAATTATCTTTAATCTTTTTGAAATATTCTTACTTTTAACCTAAAATAAAATGACACAGACATTATTAAAAACACGATTACCATTAACAGTAGAAGAAACTAAGTGAAGAATCTTCAGGAACTCTCGGTGGCTCAGCCTGTAATCCAGCACCTTTGGGAGGCTGAGGTGAGTGGATTGCCTGAGCCCGCAGGTTCGAGACCCGCCTGGGCAGGCGAGACCTCATCTCTACAATAAATCAAAAAATTAGCCGGGCGTGGTAGTGCGCACCTGTAATTCCAGCTACTCGGAAGGATGAGGCAGAAGGATCGCCAGAGCCCAGCAGGTTGAGGTTGCGGTGGCCGGGAGCGGCCACTGCACCCCAGTCTGGGTGACAGAGTGAGACTCCAACTCAAAAAATAAAAGAAAGAAAAAAAGAAAGAACTCTCTATCATTGCAATTTTTCTTCAAATCTATAATTATTCTAAAATAAAGTTAATGTAAAAAAAGAACAAAAATAAAAAAACACTATCACCAATATCAAAGACACAAATTGCCCACAGTCCCATCACTTTAATAAAACTGTGTTTGCTTTTCATATTAACTCGTTGCCTTTGACTTCGGCATTGATACAAATTAGGATGCTTTGCATTCAGCTCTTCTTGACACTAATGGATAGCAAAACATTTCCAAGTACCTACATTATCTCCATAATCACGTTTTCACAGTTATATAATAATCCATCATGTTGATGTGCTGTAATTTAGTAAACACATCCTGTGAGGATCAACATGGGCCCAGGTTTTTGTTACAACAGACAGTACTGCGATGAATGTGGAGTTTTTAAAAGCTTCTCTTGAATAATTGGTAGTAAATGTTATATATAGTGCCAAATAACTTCCCACAAGTTGTATCTACCATGTGTAATATTATTGAGCATTTAAACAGCAGTATTTACAATTTTGCCACAACCCCACTAGTACTGGATTTTGTTCTTTAATGTACTGAGTGTGAAATAGTCCTTCAAAGTGGCTTTAATTTATATTCTGCCCCTCCCTTTTGTTTCCTTTAAAAGGAAGAACTGGCAGGAACAGGACGGCATATACAAAACAACATCTGTATTCCTCGGTTAGTGCAAGAGAGTTAAGTGCAGGAGTCCTGGGAATACGGGACAAATCACTTAGGTGCACACTGCTAACCACCTGGAAATTCACACTCTTCTGCTCTACTGGGACCATATCAGTTAACTGCATAATCAAGCTATGTGCAAACTAAACTGAACTGCAAATGCTGCCCTAGATAAATTAATGGTCGTAAGGACTGTGAAGAGGCTGGTCACAGTACAGTTAATTGGCTCTTATGATGTTACTGAATGTCACTCCCAAGCTATCCTGTTATTCTTCCTGAAAGAAAACAGAAGTTTTCGGCCAAGTGCATCCTGGAAGGCCCCTCTGCCACAGAACCACACTCCTGGTAAACAGGAAAGCACTTCTCCCAGCACTGGAGCTTGCTTTCAAACATGCATATTCAAGATCTTGCCAAAAGGACAGTGTGTCTGAGGCAAGGATGAATTAATGGCAATGTCTGCTTTTCTGAAGGCCCAGTCTTGCAAAGGTATGGTGAGGGGTGCTGAGGGCATTCCTTCATCAAATCAGGGGGGAGGGGTAAACCTTTTCCCCAAACTGCTCCCCCTACCCTCTCAGGTCGTCTCAATTTTAGGTTTTTCGTGTGTGTGTGTGTGTGTGTTAGGTTTTTCGTGTGTGTGTGTGTGTGTGTGTGTGTGTGTGTGTGTGTGTGTTTCATCCCGGCTTCATTCTAAGGTATCTAATTCGTATAAAATGCTAAGGATACAGAGACCAAGGTAGTCATGTTGTCTATTCCCAAAGTGGTCCCAGAGCTGCTGATCGAGAGGTGCAGACATATATTAGTGCAATCACCCGCTGCAGATGCCATGACAGATGTCCACACGGGGCACCTCGGGGTACACAGAAAAGAACAGGCACAAAAAGGAGCAAAAACACACAAGCACTTCCTTCATAACTGTCAGGAGCTACAGAAATGCTTTTATTGCTAATATATGTTAGTTGCCTCTTATTTTATTTTATTTTTTTTTTTTTTATTTTTTTGAGTTGGAGTCTCACTCTGTCGCCCAGACTGGAGTGCAGTGGCCGCTTCCGGCCACCGCAGCCTCGACCTGCTGGGCTCCGGTGATCCTTCCTCCTCAGCCTTCCGAGTAGCCAGAATTACAGGCATGCGCTACCACGCCCGGCTGATTTTTTGATCTATTGTAGAGATGAGGTCTCGCTGCCCCAGGCGGGTCTCGAACTCGCGGGCTCAGGCAATCCACTCACCTCAGCCTCCCAAAGGCGCGGGATTACAGGCTGAGCCACCGAGCCCGGCTTATTTGCCTCTTATTTTAAAAAGGGGGTATCAATAACTGTGCTGTATACAGAAGGTGCCAAAAAAAGTATACACATTTTCAGAATGGAAAACACGGTATTAAAATTGTAATAAGATGAATACAAGTTACGGTTGACTTCTGCAATTACAAGAGGTGCTCCAAGTGGTTACCATCAGCGTCCACACACTTCTGATTACCATGAACATGTCTTAACATCACTTAAAATGTGTATACATTTTAAGGGTCATAAGGGTCAAATGAGATACACGTCCAATGTAAGTTATAAATCATGTAAACACAAAGCACTGCTGCCGTTAAAAGATCTGCTAAGA
The DNA here is from genome assembly GCA_027257055.1 of Cephalopachus bancanus. Lineage (NCBI taxonomy): Eukaryota > Metazoa > Chordata > Mammalia > Primates > Tarsiidae > Cephalopachus > Cephalopachus bancanus. The sequence goes on from JAPVLO010000050.1 coordinate 6,321,303, forward strand.
GTCTCAAAAATCAAAAAAGGGGGAGGGATAAAGGCCACAGGGCACTCCAAATGTCTAATATTTGAACAATGGCTAAATTCAGTCTTGGAACTTGGATACAGAAATTTTTAATGATAAAAAATTATATTTATGAAGAGCTTTTAAAGAAGAAGAAAATGTTTATATATTAAAGAAACAGCATGCCTCCACTATATGAACAAGTAACGTATGAAAAGCGACAGGGAGAAAACAGGCCCAAATGTAAACTGTGGCTCCCTCTGGTTGGTCAGACCATGGGCATCTGTGCCCTCTCCTGACCTGTGCAATCCTGTACACACTTGCTGAAATGAATGTGTATCTCAGCAATCAGTGAAGACAAAACACCAAGGCTGGCAACTCTTTTGATCTATTATACATGCTTCATTCTAGACAGGACCTAAGTTGGCACCGATTTACATACTTAATTACGTTAAAGCCGAAGGTGTTAATATATTGGCCATCCCATTTTGTTTTCCTAGTTTCATCAATCATTATCTGAAATCTGTTTGCTTCTTTCCTCCCTCACAGAATATAGGCTCCTGGAAGGTAAGCCGCCATCTGCTCTGCCCACATATCTCCATCATCAGAACAGCGCTGAACACACAGTCAGTGTTCACTGAACAAGTCACCTGGCACCACTCGCCACTCCAAACCCTCTCCCCAGTGGTATCCCCACCATCAACACTAATTTCTCCTGCTTCCCATCTCTGTAATTTATATTATCCCCCAAAGCATTAATTAACATGAAAACCAAAGAAAAGAGGAATTCAAAGCAGTAGAGGTTAATCAACTATTCGCTAGGCAAAAAACTGCCACATGTGCCCAGGAGTTCAGTCTCACTGAAGCAGGGCTGAGGGGCACATGGAATTTTCCAGTGTCTGAAGCCCCTTCCAGAGGGAAAATCAGCACTCCATCTCACATTACAGATGAGGAACCTGAGGTGAGGCCAGGCCGGGCCAGGCACAGGACTGGAGTAGTGATGGCCACACCTGAAACCAGAGCTGCAGGGCAGGGAGCCTCCTGGGCGGCAGGGTCAGCAGGGTTCAAGCACTTGCTCCTAGGACCCTTTAAACTCTTAAAAATTCTGGAAAGCCCCAATATGTGGGGTTTATGTGGGTTATAGCTATTGATATTTACCATATTGAAGATTAAGACATAAATTCTTTTTTTTTTAGTTGGAGTCTCACTCTGTCGCCCAGACTGGAGTGCAGTGGCCCGCTCCCAGCACTCCACCGCAGCCTCGACCTGCTGGGCTCCGGCGATCCTTCTGCCTCAGCCTTCCAAGTAGCTGGAACTACAGGTGCACACTACCATGCCCGGCTAAATTTTTTTTTGATTTACTGTAGAGATGAGGTCTCGCCAAGTTGCCCAGGCGGGTCTCGAACCTGCGGGTTCAGGCAATCCACTCACCTCAGCCTCCCAAAGCGTGGGATTACAGGCTGAGCCACCGAGCCTGGCTAGGACATAAATTCTTAAAATATTTATCTTAATTATTCATTCATTTAAAAGTAGTGATGAACTAATTACATTAACTTTTTGTGAAAAAATAGGTTTTAAAAAAAATGAGTGAGACGAGGGACAGTGTTTTTCTATTTCTGCCAATCTCTGTGATGCCTGGCTGGACAGAAGGCAGCAAACCTTGTCTCCACCCACAACATGCTGTCCAGGCCAACACCCAGGAAGAAAACCTCCTTCACACAGATGTATGGCTGGAAAGAAGAGGACTCTTCTAGCTTTTGCAAGTAATTACGGATAATACAGACCATACTTGACACTAATTACTACACCAACACTTGACATGTGTAATTTCCTCACAGTTCACTATAGTCATTTTGGAAGACAGTTGTGCAGCTCTTCAGAGAGTTCAACAGAGTTATCACAAGTATACACCCAAGTGAAATGAAAACATGGCCCTACAAAAACCTTGAAATGAATATCCCTAACAGTATTATTCCTAATAGTCAAAATGCGTAAACAACCCAAAGGTCCCTTAACCATAAACGGATAAACAAAAGGTGATAGATGCACACAAAGGAATACTATTCAGGCATAAAAATGAAGTACTGATGATACATGATACAACATGCATGTGTACATGCTATGTGAAAAAGTCAGTTACAAAATACCATGTTATATAATCCCATTTACACAAATATCCAAAATGGGAAAATCTACAGGAACAGAAAATAGATGAGCGATTGTTCAAGGCTGAGAGCCAGGGTAAGAAGATGATTAAAATGTTCTAAAATAAGACTGTGCTGATGATAATGGCTACCAATTGTGAACATACTAAAGACCAGAATTGTATGCTTTAAACAGGTGAATTGTATGGTATGTGAATTATCTCAGTAAAACTTACCCCCCAAAATGCATTTCACTCAGCACAACGTGGAATCTGAAATCATATCTATAAATTTTTCATACACTGTTAAAATCTATGAGTCTATCTTGTACCCTGAACAGATCTTATGCAGATCTCCCAAATGTTGCCACATGTTCATTATATAATATAAAAAAAAAATTAGTTAATATCACTAGTGATTTAATCTTTAGGTGTTGGAAAGTTATCAAGCATAGGGTAGCAGACACACATTTTCCAAAATTCTGATTTTCACTTGAAAGCTTAAATATTATCTTTGGCAAATAACATCAGATGTTTTTTGTAAAGTAACAGGCTCACTTCGTTTTCAAGAATGCCTACCAAATATCCAAATCTAAATAACTAGTGTTATCAGCTGTTCTTTCAAGCAAAACTGGTATTCCATGAAAAAGTGGGGCTAGGTCAGCTTGAGACTCACTGCCAAGGCACTTCCTCAATAAGCCATCTTATTTTTGTGTGCATAAAGTGCTTATAACACATATTTCCCATTTCATCATACAGAAAAGGCATGCAATTAAGGATCAAGATTTACCAAAAGTAATAATTCTGACTGCTTCACTCTTAAGTCAAATTATTAGGTTTTTTTTGTTTTTTGGTTTTTTTTGAGTTGGAGTCTCACTCTGTCGCCCAGACTGGAGTGCAGTGGCCGCTCCTGGCCACCGCAGCCTCGACCTGCTGGGCTCTGACTATCCTTCCGCCTCAGCCTTCCAAGTAGCTGGAACTACAGGTGCACGCTACCACGCCCAGCTAATTTTTTGATTTATTGTAGAGATGAGGTCTCGCCAAGTTGCCCAGCGGGTCTTGAACCCATGGGCTCAGGCAATCCACTCACCTCAGTCTCCCAAAGCGCAGGGATTACAGGCTGAGCCACCGAGCCTGGCTGGCTTTTTTTTTTTTTAACTACAAGTATGGCAGTGAAGAATCCAGTGACTACTAGCACCATCTGGGGCCACTGCTTTGATTCTTCCATTACTTTCTGCATCATCAGTGAATGTGTCAACACAATGCAAAAATCAAAAAACATTTCGGTGTCATTTTGAAAATAATTCCAGTCTTACAGGTCCTCTGAAAGGGTCTCCGGGATCATCAGGGGTCCACAGACTCCACTCTGGAAACTGATGGGATAGGTTATTCTAGAAAACAAAACCTCAGTGGCGTAACAGAAGGTGGTTTCTTGTGCTCAGGCTACAAGTCTACCAGAGGTGAGCACAGGGGTTCTGCTCACCTTAGTCTCTCAGGTTCCAGGCGGATCCCTGCCAGCACACGGCCTCCATTGTCACCGTGGCAGGGAAGGAACAAGCACTCCCCACAGCTTCTGCCCTGTGTGACAGTTTACAATGTATAAGCCAAAGCAGGCCATATGGCCATTCCTACCTTCAAAGAGAGTGGGAGCTACCCCACCATGTGCCCAGAGGAGGATGACCAAGCCCTTGTGAGCAACCCTGACGAAAACCACAGGAGATCAGGCAGGAGACATAAGGGAGTAGACCCCATGATCTAAAGCAGCAAGTGGTCTCCAACCTTTTTGGCATCAGAGACCAGTTTTGTGGAAGACAATGTTTCCATGGAGTGGGGGTCGGGGGAGGAGTTTTGGGATGATTCAAGCACATAACATTTATTGTGCACTTTATTTTTATTATTATGGTTTAATATATAAGGAAATAATTATATAACTCACCATTAAAAAAGAAAAGAGGCCCGAATGGAAGTGGGCTATGTGCAGACTAAAACAAGAGTCGGATTCTGACTTAAAGCCTGCCACCAGATGCAGCTGTACAACGGAAGCACATCAACTCACTTGCCTCCCACCTTTGGGATTTTGATATGTCTGCAAGCAATTGGTTTATAATGGTCTCTGTGCAGTCAAACCTTACCGCTAATGTTAATCTGTATTTGCAGCCACTCCCCAGTGCCAGCATCACCACCTCAGCTCCACCTTGGATCATCAGGCATTAGATGAGCACAAAACCTAGGATCCCTCACGTGCACAGCTCACAACAGGGTTCAGACTCCTATGAAAATCTAATGTCACTGCTCATGTGACAGGAGATGAAGCTGAGGTGGCAATGAGAGTGATGGGGAGTGTCTGTAAATAGATGAAGCTTCACTAGCTCATGCAGCCCGGTTCCTAACAGGCCACGGATTGGTCCATGGCCCGGAGGTTGGGGACCCCAATCTAGAAAATGCAGCTTGGGGCCAGGCATGGTGGCTCACACCTATAATCCTAGCACTTGGGCAGGCTAAGATGAGAGAACTGCTTGAGCCAGGAGTTCAAGACCCCTCTGGGCAACATAGTAAGAACTCATCTCTACAAAAAAAATTTAAAAATTAGCCAGGTGTGGTACATGCACCTGCAATCCCAGCTACTTGGGAGGCTGAGAAGGGAGGATTACTTGCTGTGATGTGTCTCTGCACTCCAGTCTGGGTGACAGTCAGACTTTAACTCAAAATAAATGAATGAATGAATAAATGAATGAATGAATGAGCTTGAATTAGTTCCTCAACTACTGCCAGACTATAACATAGACCTAGTACTTGCTAATCTGCTGGAATTTCAAAAGAAGCCAGAAGAAAAGATTTATATAAAATCTCAAACATTTAAAATTTTGTTTTTAAAAACACTAGCAAGCAAAACCAAACACTACATGTTACCTGTTTTATCTCCATCATGACAGTTACAAGTTGAGAGTTTTAAAATTGGATTCCTAACCTGATTCTTCACAAAGGAATAATATATCTAATCCCAAAGAATTCCTATAAAGTGACAAAAAGACACCTAATAATAAAATGATCAAAGGACATGATAAGATAATCTAAGGAGCTGAACTGTCAAATGACCAAAAAGCAGTAAGATGTCCAACTTCGCCAAATCAGGAACTATAAAACAAATAATAATGACTAGAAATAAGTGTATAAAATATCTGAAGAAAGCAGGGTGTAAAGGTAGAGACACTGATACTGATGATCATGAACCTGTATAGGTCTAGGCTAATATGTATGTGTGTCTTAATTTTTTAACAAAAAAGTTTAAAAAGCGAAAAACTAAAATAAAAATTTTAAAGCAGAAAACAGCTTATAGAAAAAGGAAATAAAGAAAAATATTTTTGTGCAGCTGTACAATGTTTGTGTTTTGAGGTAAGTGCTATTACAAAACAGTCCGAAAGTTTTCAAAAAGTAAGCGTTTATTAAAGTAAAAAAGTTACAGTGAGCTAAGGTTAATGTATTATTGAAGAACAAAAAAACTTAAAGTGAGGGTAGCCTGGGTGTACAGTGTGTATGAAGTCTCCAGTAGTGCACAGCGATATCCTAGGCCTTGACATTCACTCACCACCCACTCATCCAGAGCCACTTCCAGTCCTGCAAACTCCATTCATGGTGAGTGCCCTATAAAAGCGGGCCATTTTCATCTTTTATACTGCATTTTTACTCTACCTTTTCTATGTTTAGATTCACAAATACTTGCCATTGTGTTACACATGTCTATAGTTTTCAGTGCAGCAATGTGCTGCGAGCCTAGTGTGTGAGGGTTTGTCATCTAGGTTTGTGTAACTACACACTGTGATCACTGCACAAAAACCAAATTGGCAAAGGACACATTTCTCACAATGCATCCCCAACTATTACCGAAAATGGTAATTTAGTTAAAATTTTAATTAAAAAAATGAAGATGGTGTGCTGGAGCCCTTAACAGGTGGTAGTAGGGAAGGTTACAGAGCAGACAGCATCAGGCTGGGTGTGGTGGTTCCCACTTATAATCCCAGCACTTTGGGAGGCCTAAGTGGGAGGACTGCTTGAGGCCAAGAGTTCAAGACCTGCCTCGGTAACATAACAAGACCGTGTATTCACATATTCACATTCACACACACGCACATATATCAGCCAGGTGTGGTAGTGCATGCCTGTTGTTTCAGCTACTTGTGAAGCTGAGGAGGGGAGGATCACTTAAGACCAGAAGTGCAGGGCTGTGGTGAGCCAAGATCTCCAGTTTGGGTGACAGAGCAAGAACCTGACTCAAAAAAAAAAAAAAAAAGAGTAGACAGCATCTGAGCCAAGACATGAAAAATCAGACAGGAGTATGCCAGACTGAAAGGAGTCATCCCAATTAAAAAGACTCACTTGTTTGTTCAACCAATATTTGAATTCCCATGAAATGGCTGGCGGTATTTTAGAGGCTGGAGAGTCTATAAACAAGACAGAAAAGTCCCTGTTCTCAAGAGAATTATATTCTAAAAGGGAGAGTGAGGTAAGACAGAAAAGTAAATGAACTAGAAATGTTCAGTTAGTGATTCCTACAAAGAAAATGGAGCAGGCTTTTGGCAATGAATTGAATTTATTTACACTGTGACACCAGCTACAGCCTGAGGCAGTAACAGCCTTACTGAACTGACTTTTAAAGAGGACAAAATCTGGAGTTTTATCTGAGAGTTCACATGGAGGGTTACCACAAACCCATCTTTTTTTTTTTTTTGAGTTGGAGTCTCACTCTGTCGCCCAGACTGGAGTGCAGTGGCCGCTCCCGGCCACCGCAGCCTGGACCTGCTGGGCTCCGGCGATCCTTCCGCCTCAGCCTTCCAAGTAGCTGGAATTACAGGCATGCGCTACCATGCCCGGCTGATTTTTTGATTTATTGTAGAGATGAGGTCTCGCTGCCCAGGCGGGTCTCGAACCCGCGGGCTCAGGCAATCCACTCAACTCAGCCTCCCAAAGGCGCGGGACTACAGGCTGAGCCACCGAGCCCGGCTCAAACCCATCTTTTTAAAGACTATCATCCCTACTCGTGGATAGGGAATAACATGGAAGCAGAGACCCACTGTTCGGTTGGTGCAATAGTCTAGGTGAAGACGCAGGCGGCAGGGCGCAGGGTGGCAGCAGTGACAATGAGGAGAAATGAAGATTCAGGATACATCGTGGAGGCAGAATCAGTGTTCTGGATGTAAGGGGTGAGAGAAAGAAAAGAATGTGAAGTATGTGTAGCTTGAAAGACCAGGTGAACAGTAATGCCATGGGGCAACTGGGAGAGAAATAAGCATCAGCAGAGAAGTTGTTTTGGCTGAGCACCATCAACATCACTTGGAAAGCGGTGCAGTGGCTGTGGGGGATGGGCAAAGGGGGGATGAGGAGTTGCTGAATGAATACAAAGTTTGTTCTCACAAGATGAAGCATTATGGAAATGAATGGTGGCAATGGTTGTGCAACATTATGAATGCATTTAAAACCACTAGCCGGGCTTGGTGGCTCAGCCTGTAATCCCGTGCTTTGGGAGGCTGAGGTGAGTGGATTGCCTGAGCCTACGGGTTTGAGACCCGCCTGGGCAACTTGGCGAGACCTCCTCTCTATAATAAATCAAAAAATTAGCCGGTCGTGGTAGCGTGTGCCTGTAGTTCCAGTTACTTGGAAGGCTGAGGCAGAAGGATCGCCGGAGCCCAGCAGGTCGAGGCTGCAGTGACCGGGAGTGGCCACTGCGCTCCAGTCTAGGCGACAGAGTGAGACTCCAACTCAAAAAAAACCAAACCACTGAAATGCACACTTTTTTTTTTGAGTTGGAGTCTCACTCTGTCGCCCAGACTGGAGTGCAGTGCCGCTTGGCACCGCAGCCTCGACCTGCTGCTCCGGCGATCCTTCCGCCTCAGCCTTCCAGTAGACGGAATTACAGGCATGCACTACCATGCCGGCTGATTTTTTGATTATTGTAGAGATGAGGTCTCGCTGCCCACGGTCTCGAAGGCTCAGCAATCCACTCACCTCACCTCCAAAGCGGGGATTACAGGCTGACCACCCAGCCGGCTGAAATGCACACTTTTAAAAAAAGACTTCAAGTAGGCAATCGGATATAAGAATATGAAGTTTTCTGGACAGATCTAGGCTGGAGTGATTAATTGGAGTATCCACAGTTGCCATTTATACAACAGCCTCAAAGATCACCTGGGTCACGTAGAAAGGAAAGCAGAGGATGAGCCCTGGTACACAACACAACACATGATTGTGAGAAAATGTCTGTGAGGTGGCAGAAAACACAAGTCATAGAAGTGGGGTAGTTCACATGATCACCCAGACACCTCAGCCAACAAGAGGCTTACCACACTCCGCCTCTTCTCTATTTGCCTAAGGTGGAAGGTGGGGGGTACAATTCCTATTCTTTCCTCTTCATAGGTGCCCTGCCAATCCACTAAAACGAGGGTGACCATATAGTTTTATTCGTGCTCTATTATATATTTTATTTACAAACTTGGTTCTTCAGAGTGAAAAGCAGAGCTTTTTATAACGACATCAGGACAACAGCATAACCCAAAGCTATCCTGGGTACACACCCTGGGGTATGCTCACCCTTTCTAAAAAGGCAAGCTCTCAAGCTGGACTTTGAAATGAACTTATCAATGGTTGGGGTGACATTTCCATCAAAGATCCCTGCCGCTTCTCCCAAAAATTCTCACATGGAAGAAAAACTAAAGAGTGGAGGAGGTGGAAAGAAACTTCTCCCCGACTAAGTTATGCACAGAAAGGGCGTCCTGTGGGTCCGGCTGAGTTACCCAGGTGGGCCAAATTAAACGAAGGGCAGCCACGCCAGCTTCATGCCTCGGCCACCTCCTGGCCATGCCATCACCACCTCTCCGAGCTTAGGTTCCCCCCGCTGCAGTACAGGGTCACCCACCTCTCCGGGATGACTGGTGGCGGGGTGAAGAAAGAACATGCACGCCGCCCCCCACTTAGCACTGGACCCGGCCTGGCAACGCCTTGGTCCCGCTGCAGGGACCAGGGAAATGGGCAGATCCCCTCGCCCGTCCAGAGCCAGGGACAGGAATACCCACCTTCCCGACCCTCCGACGCACAGGCGGCGACGGGGCAGAGGTCGGACGGCTGGAGACAGACGCCAGGAGGGAGGGAAGCAGGGAGGGGAGGAGTGACGGAGGGTGGGCGGCCACTGACCTGCTTGAAGGTGCTGCTGAGGAAATAGACGAGCGACAGCCCGAACACCAGGGCGAGCACCCACCTCTTCCGCAGAAGCCGGCGCCACACCATGGCCGCCAGGTTCACCATCCCGGCGCGGGTGCGGGGCGCGGCGGCCGCGGCGCGGAGCGGGGCAGGCCCGGGACCCGGGCGGCATGGCCCCTACGCACCCGGCAGCCCCATTTCTCGTGCCTGGGCGCCGGCCGCGCAGCCCGCGGCCCACTCGAGCTCCCGGCAGCCACCCCGCGCCGCACCACGTGACCCCGCCCCACGCCCCGCCTCCGTCCCGCTGCGTCACCGGCTGGCCCCGCCAAGGTCTCCTCGCTATTGGTCTCTGCGGAGCGGAGACTTTCTATTGGCTTAATTCGGGGAAGGGGGCGGGCAATTGCGTGAGCGCGGTCGAAGTAGCGGTAGCCGGATCCTAGCACCCGGCCTGGCAACGGAGAGAAGGAACGGAATAAGGCCGGAAGCATCGGAAGTCACGTGCTGCCCGGGCTCCGCGAGTGATTGGCTTGGCGGGATGTGAATGATGCCGCTGTGATTGCTGAATTGTCTGGGCAGGTAAAAAAAGAACGCGATTTCCCCCCCCCCCGATTGTGTAGTCTCCAGTCCTGGCAGTTCTAGAGCGTTTTGCGCTGTGTGTTGGTTGCAGGAATGAAAAGCGCTCGCGACGTTGTGTCCCGAGTGCACCTGCCTGCTTCCAGTCCAAGGGATGCAGGAGAGATGCTCCGTGGCGTGCACTGTGGTGCAGTCATGCAACGGCCCGCGGGCGCAACTTAAAACATCGCAAGCCTCGGAAGTCTCGGTGTAGTCCTTCAGAGGGGTGTAGTGGCATGCGTGAAGCAGAGGGCTAAAAGGCGTTCAGTCATTCAGATGCATCCTGCGTGCAAGAATTTATTGCAGAATTCGCTATTGGAGCAATTATGTATGGCCTGCTTCCAACAGAGATTCTGAAGCCCCTTCCAGAGCAAGCATCCGAAAGTAGCGTCTTGAGCATTTGATTGAGAAGGCCATGTCAAATTTGTGGATGGAAACTTTGGGACTGTATTTTATTTTCCCCAGGGATATGCAAGTGATCGAGGTAGTTGAAGGAGCGGATTAAGATGAGAATGCAAGTTCTTGGAAACTGTTTATGGAATGAGTTTTTTTTCCGCATATGATCAAGGTGTTGCTGACCTGCTTCTTAGCTAATTTTTTTTTAAAAAGAGGAGCATAACCGGTGGATTGTGTCTCTAAATAGTGGCCCTAGTGACACCAATAATGGCCCCTCAAGAAAGCTGGTCGTGGTTAGGAAGTCATTCAAAGCCAGTTATGTTACCCTGGACTAATAGACACCATCTTTGGTCCGGGGAAGTATATGGTTTGTTTTATTTTTTGCTTTTATTTTAGTCAGGGTCTCACTCTGTCAGAGGCACAATCATGGCTCACCATAGCCTTGACTTTTTGGGCTCAGGTGATCATTCTGCTTCAGCTTCCCGACTAGCTGGAACCACAGGCCCGTGTTACCATGTCCAACTAAATTTTTGATTTTTTTGTAGTGATGAGGTCTCACTGTGTTGCCCAGGCTGGTCTAGAACTCCTGGGCTCAAGCAATCCTCCTGCCTCAGCCTCCCAGTGTGCTGGGATTACAGGTGTCAGCCCCCACGCCCAGCCAGTATATGGCTTTTATTTCTTCCCTAAGATGAAAGGACAGGGAGTAAGGACTCTAGAAAAAGGTAACTGGTAAACCTTTTTTATTCACTGAATGCATGTAGATATTTTATTCATTGAATAAGCACCTGTTGAGTGCTACTTTGTGCCTGGCAACATTCTAGATGCTGAGGTAGAGGGATGATCCAGGTAGATAGGATCCCTGCTTTCCTGGCATTTGCATTCTAATGGGCAAATAGGCAATAAAGAATAACCAAACATGGAAGTAAATAAGTTCTATGAAGATTATAACACAGGTCAGCGTTACGGGGAGGTGATGTTTGACCTGAGGGAGCTAGCCTCTCCATAGCATTCCAGGGAGCAGGAACAGCAAGTGCAAAGGCCATGAGGTAGGGACAGGCCCTGAGAAATAGAAGGGCCAGTGCGAGTAGAGGGAAGTGGTACTAAGGAGAGTGGAAGGAAATGAAGTTGGAGGCAGAGGAGGCTACATCAGGTGGAGCCTGTAGGCTGTAGACAGAGCTTGGGTCTTATTCCGATCGCAATGGGAAACCACTGATGGTCCAAAACATATTTACAGTATTCCTTAATCAGAACTCATAGCTTGACAATAGGATAAAATACATTAAGTGTCACAGAGAGGGATTGTTGTAAGACTACCCAGGGATAATGGGCAGATAGAAACATCGGCATGCAGCAGCCAACAGTGTCCTAAGACTTACGATCTGATTCTGGGCTTTGCAAGGACTATCACCCAAGTGTTCTGTTCCATCCAGGTTTGGAGTCTGGCAAGCTCCCCTGGCCTGTGCATCCCCCTGGAGAGGAAGAGGAGGGGGAGGCCTGTTTTCTCTGGATCCAGTGGTCACATCCCCATCAGAAGTCCTGAATGCCTACCTCAGGTGTCGTCAACATGGAGTTCTGAAGTCTGCGTGGCTCTTCACAGTGAATCAGGTGACATATCTCTAAGAGAATTCCCACCTTTATTACCACTTTATTAAATGTGAGAGCTGAAAGGAAGATTTGGGTTTGACTACTTCACCCTTCCCATGTACCACATGGGGAATCTGAAGCCACAGCGAGGGCACTGATTTGCTGAAGGTCACACAGCAAGTTAGGGGCAGCATCAATTAGAATTGATTGAATCTTTTTGCTGCACAGGTTACTGCTTCCTCCCCTCATATGAGGACTACTTCTGCCTCTGGGTCTCATCCTCCTCATCTGTGAAATGGGGTGAAAACACTTTGCTCGTGGGATTGAATGTCAAATGAGGAGGGCATGGCATAAGAAGCTGAACCGTTCAGAGAACACTAGGGATGTCAGATGCAAGTAGCATTTGTTTATGCTGACCTTGGCAATCTGACAGGTGGTGAGTGGGATGGGAGACTCTGGCTCACCATGTGTTGGGTTTCAGGTGTTAAGGAAGATGCAGAGACGCCACAGCAGCAACACGGATAACATTCCACCTGAAAGGTAAGCATCGCCTGGTTTTGTTCCATCTGAGGGTTCTGGGCTTCGGGTGGTGAGGGGCAACCCTGAACTGGATTGAATAATACCTACCTCTCAGAGTTAGTGGATAGAGTCACAGCAAAGCCTTATACAGAACATTCAATGCCTAATAGCTTGCTCTTTTTTTTATGGTAACAGGTAGTTCCCTTGAAAGGTTATATCAATGATTGAACTTGTGGGATTTTAATGTATAAAGGTGTCTTCGTCAGTTCAGGCTGCTATAACAAAAGTACCATAGACTGGGTGGCTAAAACAATGAACATTTATTTCTCACCGTTCTAGAGGTTGACAAGTCCAAGATCAAGACCGCAGAACATTCAGTGTTGGTGAAGGGTTCATGGATACAGTGTCCTCACATGGTGAAGGGGTGAGGTGTCTCTCTGGGGTCTCTTTTCTAAGGGTACTAATCATATTCATGAGGGCCTCATCTCATGACCTATACCCCAGTTCCTGATACTGTCACATCAGGGGTTAAGTTTCAACAAATGAATCCACAGAGACACCAACATTCAGACCATAACAATGAGAAGCCATGCAGAGAGGCTAATAACATCAAAAGATGATTTTTATTGCTTCGATGTCCCAAGAGGAGGGGCTCAGGACATGCCGCACCACATGAGAATGAACTGAGTGAGGCCAGAAGCATGGGAAGTCACCTGCTGCCCGGGCTCCATGAGCGATTGGCTTGGCAGGATGTGAATGATGCATCCAAAGAACCCCCAGCATTGGTCAGGATGCAGAAAGGAGTGAGATGACAGCATAGGCCACAAGCTTTATTGTGTTTTCTACAGGATTATTGAAACTAGCTTCAATAGTATCAACGGGCTCTGGGGTATCAGGTGGTCTCTAGTTGTTTTGTATCTGGCCCTGGGTAATTTAGGGCAGGAGAAATATTGGCTGCATGTGTAAAAGTTAGATGAAGGAGACGGTTGGGGTTATGGGCTGGATTGCAGGGACTATGGAGACAACTTTGGCCATTATGATTAATGGATGCCAAGTAGACAAATACAGAGTCTAAAGCAACACAGTTAAAACATTCATGAGTAGGAATTTCTATCTATTTAAACCCAAGAGAGTAGGCACCTGGGCGTCTTTTCTCAGGTTGGCACAGTCTCCAGCCCCAGAACCTTCCATGCTAACACGTACATCCAAGGAGTGGGCAGGCAAGCGACTCCTCCCTCGCCTCCTACAGTGGGCCTCTTGAAACTTTGGGGTTGACCACAAACTTCCAAATAGTGGCCACTGGCCCCAACATCAGGGCTGAGCTTTGTGTTAAGCCTGCCTGTTCTGCAGGGAAGCTGATGACCCTTGGCCGAAATCCCAGCTCGGCCACCTCCCACCTGTGGTGGCTTTGGTGAGCGGCTTCACCCCAGGTCTCAGCTTCTCCATCCGTAAATGGCAGAAAATAAAAGTCAGAGTTGCTTATGGATGAGGAGTGAGTATGAAAATGTCCAAACACAGCATCTGGCTTATACTGTGTGCCTGGTGGGGCTCTTCCAGGCTCTGAAGACAGCATGCCATCCGCTCTCCAGTGAGCCGTGAGATCTTTCAGGGGCCGAGACCACAACAGGAAAGTAGTGGCCGCCATGTTTTAAGCACTGACTCTGTGCTACTCTAGCATTAGTCTGATGAGATCAGGACTATTATTATACCCATCTTACAGATGAGGAAACTGAGGCTCAGAGAGGGAAACAAATCACCTAAAGTCATAGCCACGAAGTAGCGGGGCGAGATCTGGGCCTCAGACCATTTGTTCCCCAACATCTGTGCCTCTCAAGGTACCTCATTTTGGCTGCCACCTATCTGGGCAGATCCACATGTCCACCTGAGTTGCCTCAAGCTCTAGTCCTTAAATGGTTAAGTTGGAAGCACAGCCTCTGACTCCCTAAGGAACATCCTTTCCCGTTCAGGCTGATATCTCTCCTGGATGCAGGGGAGAGGCCCAGGGAAGGGAGGCCAGCTATAAACAGCTCCTTGGTGGGTTGAGTCTTGCCTGGCTGTGTGGAGGCCCCCTGAGCCCAGGGAACTCAGAGTGCTGGCAGGCTCAAGGGGAGGGGAGGGCTTTTAGGGCCCCTTGGGCAGCCAGGGAGGGAGAGTGGCCTCCTTGTAGGCCACCATGGGCACCTGCCAGGACTCCTTCTTTTGGAGCTGAGCTTCTTGAAGTGCAGAAAAAGCTCAAGGCCCCTTGAGGATCATAGCCATGGTGCTTGTTATTGTTGCCATTATTAATATTATCATTATTATTATCCAGAGCCCAAGGGAGGAGGACCACACATTTACTGGGCTTTCAGAGGCAGCAGGAATGGGGCCTGATGGGGGAGGGAAAGGAGGTATTCCATCTTCAGTCTCCTGCCTCTCGCCAGGTTTATGGTTTCATACCTCCAGGGCCAGTTTGTGCAGCCAGAGAAGCCAATCCTGGGACTCCAGGCCTCATGCCCCCCTGCTGTGTTTCACAGGTATTCTGCAAGATGTTAATCCATCTTTCATCGATAAAAAGAATTCCATGGTTAAATAAGTTTAGGAAACACTGGATTTAAACACAAGTTAGCATTTTCAGTTACAGGCCTTCTCAGAGTCTTAACATACTCATTGAGTCGGACAGTATTTATTGAGCATGTTCTTTGTGCCAGGTGTGTTGTGCTGGGTAGGAGAGGTTCTGTGGGGAGCAAACAGTCATGATCTTTGACCTTGTGGAACAAGGCCCAGTCTAAAGGTTTTGATTCAGTTGGTCTCCAGTGGGGCTGAGGCATCTGTATTTTTCAAAAGCTCCTCCAAGTGATTGCACTGTGTGACCAGGGTTGAGAGTCAAGGTCTTGAGGGAAAGATAAGGAACCAAAGGACAACTGGGATCGACCCTGTGCAGGTGACACGCGGGTGCCGTGAGAACAGGGGCAGGGGCCATCATTGTGTGGGAGGGAAGGGAGTCTCTGAGGAAGAGAGACTTTAGCTGCCATCTGATGGATGAGCGTATGCTACCTAGCCTGGGGGCAATCTCCGTGAAGGTGACAGCCTACAGTAGGAAGCCCTGAGGTAGTGAAGAAGGGAATTGGAGGGCTAAGTAATCTAGGACGTCTGGCAGGCTCACCTCCCTGGGCCTCAGCTGCTTATCAGTAAAATGGGAATGATATTTGTACCCGCCTTGAGGGTGTATCTGAGACTGCAGGAAGGAGTGTAGAGTGGGAAGCCCTTGGAGGGCTTTTCCTGGGAAAGAGATCAGGAGCCCCTGAAGTTATGGAAGCAAGCTATGTGGGTGCTCAAACCCCTGTTGCAGATGGCTGGTGCAGTTGACCCTCTGTATCTGCGGGTTTGGGTCCATGATCCAAGGTTGGTTGAGTATATTTTTAAAATATATCCTGGTCTCTGAGTTGATAACAGAGTAGATGGGATCAAGTGTGAAAGCAGAGTAAACATCTTGGGGCTGAATGATATCTAGCATACATTTATTAAGCATCTACTATGTGCCCTGAGTTGTGGGGTTCAGAAGGTGAATGAAACCCAGTTGCCATTTTCAGTAAGCTCGTGCTGTATCTGGAGTCCCTTGGGGTCTGTGGAGGTGCCTGCAGGGTGACAGACATCTTGTTCTCCCTCCTCCTCCTCGACTCATGGCATGTACATCGGGCAGATCAGCTCCACCATGTCTGGGTGTGGACTGAGTTTTCCCATAATAATTCCACTTGAAAAGAGGATGACCTTCCTTCCTTCCTTCCTTCCTCCCTCCCTCCCTTTCTCTCTTCCTTTCCTTCTTCCTCTACTATATGCCAAGAACTATACTAGGCCTTGAAGCTGCAGAAATAAGTGTGTTTCTGGAATCTGTCAGGTCATTCTTGCTGAAGTCTGTGGTAATGGTAACCCAGTGAGAAGGAGACTGTTCACATCCTCCTCTCCTCAGTGATACTTCCATGGAAGGAGGGAGCAAGGATGAGAAACCAAGAAAGAGACACAAGGCCGATGAAGGAATATGAGAGAAATTCAGAAAACATCAAGAAGACTTGCTGGCAACGTGAACTGATAGAATTACACCAGATTATTATTCTGTACTTGTGCTAAAAACCTCTAATTAGAGCACTCTCATTGTACACACAGTTGAACTAGGCTCATGTTTAAGTCTAAGGTGAGGCTGAAACGTGGATACCGGAGGAGACTAAAAGCTACTTTGTCAGATGCTTGGGATTAAAAACTATGTCAGGACAAAATGTAAAGACAATTCAGAAGTTCCAGACTTCCTCTCCTGTCTTCACATGTGTGGTTAAACTGGCTTCCAACAAGGGACGAGAGAGAGAGAGAGAGAGAGGAAGAGAGGAAGAGAAAGAAAGAGAGGAAGAGGATGGACCCAAGAGGAGAAAGATGGCATGCAGAACTCTAGGACATGGTGTTTATGGGAAATCGCACCCAGTTCTGGCCTCTCCATTCCCAGAAGGGTTACTGGGCTCTCTGCTCTTCTAGCTGAGAACCTTTGCCTTATTCCAACCCAAGATGCCCTTGCTTGGAACTAGCAAAAGCAATTCGGCCCTGGAGGTCTTCTGTAGGAATTTGAGATTAATAGCTCCCATACATTGAGCACCTGTTATTGCAAAGGGTATTTTAAATTTGATCCCCCACCCCTGGGAATTCTATGCAGGAATGTTATTTATGCCCATTTTTCAGGTGTGAAAACTGAGCGAGGAGAATGAAGGCCCCTAGAAAGTGTGGAGTTGGGCTTGGAATGTGGGCCTTTCTACTAAATCTTCTTCTACTAGCTGTGACCAAGACTGGCCTCTCTGGGGAACTGGGTGTCCTTGAACTTGAGGATTCCAGAACCAGGGGTCCTTCCTTGGGTTCCTGATTCTATGCTAGAATCACAGAATCCTGTGCTCCCTATTCAGTGAAAAGTGGTGGTCAAAAGAGTTGGCTCTGGGGCTCCTCTACCTGATTTTCCCCTGGCTCCATTGCTTACCAGCTCTGTGACTCTAGACAACTTACTTTCTCAGATCTCAGTTTCTTTATCTGTAAGGTGGGGATATTAGTAGGACCTAATCCCAGGGTTGAAAGTAGGATTTAATATGTTAATCAAAGTAAAGCACTCAGAAAAGTATCTGACACAGGGTGAGTTTCAATAAAGGCTATGACCCTATTGCTATTATTATTTGTATTAGTTTTAGGGCTACCCTGACATGGCATCACACACTGGGGGTGCTTAAATGGCAGAAGTTTCTTTTCTCACAGTTGCAGCGGCTGGAAGTCCAAGTTCAAGGTGCTGGCAGGATTGGCCTCTCTTCTTGGCTTATAGACGGCCACCTTCCTCATTTCTTCAGAGAATCTTCTCTCTGTACCTGTCTGTGTCCTGTTCTCTCCTTATAAGGATACCAGTCCTTATTGTATTAGAACCCATACTGATGACCTCATTTGAACTCTGTCACCTCTTTAAGGACCCTAAATCTAAATAAGGTCACATTCTGAGGTCCTGAGGTTTAGGACTTCAGGATATGAGTTTGAGGAGGGACACAGTTCAGCTCATAATTTTTTTTTTTTTTTTTTTGAGTCAGAGTCTCACTCTGTTGCCCAGGCTTGAATGCAGTGACCTGATCCCAGCTCACGGCAGCCTCCACCTTCTGATCTGGCGATCCTTCTGCCTTAGCCTCCTGAGTAGCTGGAACTACAGGCGCGCATCACCATGTCCAGCTAATTTCTTATTTTTTGCAGTGACAAGGTCTGGCTATGTTGCCCAGGCTGGTCTGGGACGCCGGGCTCAAGCAACCCTCCCACCTCAGCCTCCCAAAGTGCTAGGATTACAGGCATGAGCCACTGTGCCCAGCCATAACTCTTGATGTTATTCTCCTCCATTCCCCACTGGGGTCCTGTCTGTCTGTCTGTCCACCTGACTTGGCGGGGCTTCTCTTCCCCCAGAAACCGCAGCCAGGCGCACAGCTCCGAGGCCAGTGTGGATGAGGGCGGCGTCTTCGAGAGTCTGAAGGCAGAAGCGGCCTCCCCACCCGCGCTCTTCTCCGGCCTCGCAGGCAGCCTCCCCGCCAGCCCGTTCCCGTCCAGCCTGGTGCTGGGGTCCTCGGCCGGAGGCGGGGACGTGTTGATCCAGATGCCGGCGTCCCGGGAGGAGGGAGGGGGCCGGGGCGAGGGAGGCGCCTACCACCACCGCCAGCCCCACCACCATTTCCACCACAGCAGCCACCGCGGGAGCTCCCTGCTGCAGCACGTGGGCGGGGACCACCGCGGGCACTCCGAGGAGGGGGGCGACGAGCAGCCGGGGACCCCCGCCCCCGCCCTGTCCGAGCTGAAGGCTGTGATCTGCTGGCTGCAGAAAGGCCTGCCCTTCATCCTGATCCTCCTGGCCAAGCTGTGCTTCCAGCATAAGCTCGGTGAGTCTGAGTCCGGGAGAGGTGGGTGTTGGAGCCTGGGGCTTCTCCCTGGGGGTCCCCGAGGCCCACGGGGTGGGGGACTCCCGATCCCAAGCCCCAGGGGAAGCAGCAGAGGCCATCATGGTGCAAGGGGTCTTCAGGGTATAGAATTCTGAGTCAGACCTGGGTTCAAATCCCAGTAAGTAGCCATGGGACTTTAGGCAAGTCACTTTTTATGGGAGCCTCAGGTCTCTCATCTGTTTAGTAAGGGTTGTGATTGAAACTTCCCCATGTCATTTTGGACATACATTAAAATACTTAGCAGAGAGCTTGGCACATAGCAAATATTCAACAAATGCTACTATTGTCATTAGTACTAGGAAGTAAGAGTAAGTGATTAGCCTAGTATCTGACACATATTTAACATTCAATAAATGCACATCTGACACATATTTAACATTCAATAAATGCACATCCCAGTGCTTTGGGAGGCTGAGGCAGGAGGATCCTCTGAGGCGAGGAGGTCGAGACCAGCCTGGGCAACATAGTGAGACTTTGTCTCTACAAAAAAAAAATATTTTAAATTGACCAGGGGTGGTAGCGTGCACTTGTAGTCCTATCTACTCAAGAGGCCAAGGCAGATCACCTTAGCCCAGGAGGTCGAGGCTGCCGTGAGCTGTGACCGCACCACTGCACTCCAGCCTGGGTGACAGAGCAAGATCCTGTCTCTAAAAAGTGAAAAGAGGAAGGTTTTCCTTAGCTTTTTGGTTGATGTGAAAGAGTAGCGGGTGACAACAAAGCTCAGACTGTGTGGATGTGAACCCCAGCTCTGCCCCTTCCTAGCAGTGTGACACTGGGTGTATTACTTAACCTCTCTGTGCCTCAGTTTCATCATCTATAAAGTTGGGGTATCATTGTATATACTTACTGGGATCACAGGGCCTGGCCAAGGGTAAATTCTATGCAAGTGTGGATTGTTATTGTTATAATCATTATTGACATACATTAAAATACTTATCAGAGAGCTTGGCACATAGCAAATATTCAGCAAATGCTACTATTGTCATTAGTATTAGGAAGTAAGAGTAAGTGATTAGCCTAGTATCTAACACATATTTAACATTCAATAAATGCTCTCTAGGCCTGGCATGGTGACTGACACCTGTAATCCCTGTACTTTGGGAGGTCAAGGCAAGATGGTCACTTGAGGCCAGGAGTTTGAGACCAGCCTGGGCAACACAGCGAGACCCCTGTCTCTACAAAAAATTAACAGGTCAGCCAGACATGGTGGTGCACACCTGTAGTCCCAGTTATTCAGGAGCCTGAGGTGGAAGGATCGCCTGAGCCCAGGAGGTTGAGGCTGCGGTGAGCCAGGATCATGCCACTGCACTCCAGCCAGGGTGACAGAGTGAGACCCTCAACTCTAAATAAATAACCTGTTGTTACTGTTATTGTTGTTACTTTTTATTAATAGATTACGAGTTACTGTACCCTGCAGGGCTTGTAGGCTGTTTTGGTCCTGCAGTAGGAATGATGTCAAGAATGATCTCGTGGCCTGTTGCCTTCCATAGAAGCATCTAGAAGAGATTAGGCCAAGTTCTATTTATCTTCCCTTCTCTGGTGAGTTCCAACCAACTCAATCACTCTGCCTTCCTTGCTGGTGTGCTGCCATGTCAGCCCCTCCCTTTTAAAATTTGATTTTATTTTTCTGTCACTTTTGTAGAAAGAAAGTCTTACTCTGTCTTCAAGGCTGGAGTGCATTGGTGCTATCATAGCTCACTGCAGCCTCGAGCTCCTGGGCCCAAGTGATTCTCCCACCTCAGCCTCCCAAGTAGCTGGAACTACAGTCACACCACCATGCCTGACTAATTTTTTTATTTGTTTATTTTTTGTAGAGTCGGGGTCTCGCTATGTTGCCCAGGCTAGCCCATTTCTATTCCTAAAAGCAGAAGCTGACATGTTTCTCCTTACCATAAATTCTGACAAACTCACAGCTAAGTTTTATTTGCCAGTAGGTTCATTTTCTTCTTCATTTGACAGATTTTTTTTTGTTTGTTTTTTAATCAAAGAAGGGAGTAGAAAAAAAGGACGTTAGGGTTTCGAGTTCTTTTTTATATGTTTTCAGTGAAGAAATACGTCCTTTACAAAGTAGCTCTGGGAGAATATCTGGAGTGCAAGTACTTCTTACAAGAGTAAGTGAACTTCAACACCATGAGAAAACAAAATCCTGTCTACAAGTAGCAAAAAGCAGGAATTGAAAAGTATTGTGCAGGGCTGGGTATGGTGGCTCATACCTATAAATCCTAGCAGTTTTGGAGAATGAGGTGAGAGGATTGCCTGAGCTCACAGGTTCAAGACCAGCCTGGGCAACTTGGCGAGACCTCATCTCTACAATAAATTTAAAAAATTAGCTGGGTGTGATGGTGAGTGCCTGTAGTTCCAGCTACTTGAAGGGCTGAGGCAAAAGGATCACCTCGAGACTGCGGTGGCCATGAGCGTGCCCACTGCAATCCAACCTGGGTGACAGAGTGAGACTCCAACTCAAAAAAAAAAAAAGGAAAAAGAAAAGTATTGTGCAGGGAGGATTCCAGGATTGTAGCTTGACAAACAGTGTCCATGAAATGTCTTTTGGGAGAACATTCCATTTCATGCTCGTATCTGCCTGGGTCCTATTTTTCTGTTAGCTGGGATTTTTTCCCCCTTGAACACCGAAGTTTAATTCCTTATGGTGTGGTAGTCTTATTTTACATTTGCTTTTATTACAAATAATACACTTCAGATTCTTTCTGAGAGTGGAAATACCAGTAGATCAGGCGTAGTGTCTCATGCCTGTAACCCAGCACTTTGGGAGGCCAAGGTGGGAGGAGTGCTTGAGCTCGGGAGTTTAAGACCAGGCTAGGCAACACAGAGGGACTGCGTCTCTATTAGAAAATCAGAAAATTAGTTGGGTATGATGGTGCACAACTGCAGCCGTCGCTCCTCGGGAGGCTGAAAGTGAAGGTCGCCTGAGCCCAGGAGGTTGAGGCTGCAGTGAGCCATGATTGCACCACTGCACTCCAGCCTGGGTGACAGAGTGAGACCCCAAGTCAAAAAAAAGGAAATACTAACAGGTTCCATGTACTAATAGCTAGGGGTTCTAATCTACAAGCATTATTCCTCCATGAGGTACATATTGTTGTCGCTCTATCCATTTTACAGATGAGGAAACTGGGGCTCAGAGAGGTGCAGTGACTCACCCAAGCTCACACAGGGAGGAGGTGGCAGAGCTGGGATTTGAGCCCAGAATGCACAGCCCATGCACCAAACCCCGTGCTGTAAAGTATCCCCACAGGGGCCCAAATCCTAAGTCAGAATGGCTCAGGGTTCCCAGTAATTTACATGGCAGCTTAAATTTCCCAGAGGTAGGATTTTCTTTTCTGTCAAATCCAAGGGAACCAGGGATGTGTCTTTTTCCAATATTGCTCACAGTCTTGAGCAAGGCCAGCTGAGTCTGAGTGGGTGACGCCGGGCCCCCCTCTGTCCTGCAGGCATCGCTGTGTGCATCGGGATGGCCAGCACCTTCGCATATGCCAACTCCACGCTCCGAGAACAGGTGTCTCTGAAGGTGAGGCCCCTGGCCAGTGAGTCTCCTGTGGCTGTCACCGCAGATGATCAAAGACTTCGTGGCTAACAGCCATGCACATTGATTGTCTTACAGTCCTACAGGTCAGAAGCCTGATGTGGGTCTCTCTGGGCTAAGACAAAGGCATGGACAGGGCTGCTTTCCTTCTGGAGGCTCTGGGAGTGTCTCTGTCCCTGCCTTTTCCGGGGTCTTGAGGTCACCCACATTCTCGGGCTCGTGGTCCCTTCCTCCTTCCTTGAGCCAACAACCTTGCATCTCTGTGACCATCCTTCCGTGGTCTCATCTCCCCAAACTCCTCTTCTGCCTCCTCTTCCACTTAGGGTCCCTGTGGTCACTTTGGACCCACCTGGGTGATCCAGGCTCCTCTCGCATCTCAGAGTCCTCCAATTTGCAACCTTAGTTCCATGCAGCCTTAACTCCCCTTTGCCTTGTAACCTGACATAGTCCCAGATCCCAGGGATTAGGATGTGGACGTCTCTGGGAGGCCATTCTTCTCTGGGTGATCCCCAGATGTTCCACTTTCCCCCAGCCTCCATACAGCCTAGCCACTCACTTCCAACAGCTGTATCCCTCCATGTGCTCCTAGGCCAATCCCATTACCCTCCAGGTGTTAGTTCACTGCATCCCACACTCCTGGTTGAGGCTATCCCATTGCCACTGCTGGGTGGACCTATAGCTTCCCCCCCACCTCCCTGAGCATCCTCTAGGTCTGCTGAGCACTAACTATGTTTGTGCCTGGCACAGTGCTGAGCCCCTTGGACATCTCAGTGGATTCACCCTAGCAACAGGGAAGAAGGCAGAATCATTCTCAACTCATTTCCCAGAGAGGAAAGATGACTCAGAGACACAAAATTCCTTGCCTGAGGTCACACAGCTGGTGCAAGTGGTAGCATCAGCATTTGAACCCAGGCAGTTGAGCCCAGAGTTTGTGCTCATTCCAGGTTCCAATCCCAGGTCCTCTGCCTTCCTGCAGGTCCTCGATGAGGTGATATTGACCCCAGGTGCCACCTCTGGAAAAGATCCTATTCACACCAACTCCTAGACTTGTCAGGAAGATTAGATGAGACAGTGCGTAGAAGGTGTTTTGCATGGTGTCTGGCATATAGGATACATCTGAGTTATTTTTTAAAAGCCTGTGCTTTTTACCGTGCAGGTGACCCCATAACAATGTCCATCTTCTCTGAGCCTTTGATAGCATCATCTGCTTTCTCAAAAGCACTTGGGCCTCCAACACAGAAGGCAGCTCAGTCTCCATCTGCACACTCACATTGAGGTCCAGAGTTGAGGACAGAGCCAGAGGTTCTTCTTCACCCTTGGTCTCATCTTCTTAATGCAGACCCCCTTCTAATGCTATTAAAACAGTGGGAGGGTTTGAGACCTAGCTCTCTCTCAAATCTAGGAACATCCAGTGGGTACCTTGACTGGAATTTTAGGGGGTAAGAAGATGTCTGGATCTGCAGACAGGCCTCCAGGGATCCTTGCAGCCTGTGAAGACAGGGAACCTTTTGCCTGTCTGTGTGTATTTTCTGTGAAGGTGGGTCTGCCTGACCTCAGTAAGCTTAGACATCTCAGCTAATTCCTGGAGAGCTCTTTGTCCTGCAGATGCTGTCGTCTAGGGGCATGGCTAATGCCTGTTCCACCTTTGTTTTGGACTTACAGAGAATTAAACTGGGATCTATTATTTATTGGGGTAAAAAGGGCTGCCAAGTAGATTAATCACATTGATAAGAGCAGCTGGATGGGTGGAGGTGGTTTCTAGCATTGTTGACCTTGACCGCTCCTGGAATAATGGGTGGATGGAGATGCATCTGTCTCATCCACTCTCTGGAAATGTGCATCGTAACAGTACGTGGGGCGCTGAGCTGTGTCTGGAGACAGTGTGTATTGAGCATTTACCGAAACCGCAGGAAGGTTACACTGGGAAAGTTATGACCTCATCTTGTTCCAGCAACACAGTCACTCCAGTCCAGGAAAACACGAGCTTTTGAGAATCACCAGCAGAGGGGTCTGCTTGTGTCTTCTAGGGTACACAGACAGGAACACAGCCCTCTGTACCTCCTTCGGACATTTCCCAAGATTGCGGCTCAGGCCACGAAGATGCCAGAAAACAACAAACTGACATCTTCCAGTTTGTGGTGCTGGGGAATAAACAGGAATGAGGCTAAAGAAAGAGAAATGGGCCTGGCGTGGTAGGTCACGCCTGTCATCCCAGCACTTTGGGAGGCCGAGGCAGGAGGATCACTTGATCCCAGGAGTTCGAGACCAACAGGGCAGTATAGTAAGAACTTGTCTCTGTAAAAAATCAAAAAATTAGCTGGGCATGGTGGCACGTTCCAGCTACTCAGGAGGCTGAGGCGAAAAGCCAAAGGGGGTCAAGACTGCAGTGAACCATGACTATCTTGTCTGTCCACTCCAGCCTGGGTGACAGAGTGAGACCCTGACTCAAAAAAAAGAAAGAAAGAAAGAAAGAAATGATGCTGGATTTGAAGGGCTGTAACAGTCAGACGTACAAGTTTGGATATAATCTTTTCAGTGTGGCCCGCCACTGAATGGTTAGTCTGGGACAGTGGCCCAGAAGTCTGTGCCAGAAAATATGACAGCAGAAATCTCCAGCCTCTAGATCTGAGTCTACTGTTGGGTTGTAAACTCTTAATACTCGGTCCTACCCCTTTGTGAGCCTGAAATAGGGGTCCGTACAAGACTGACTATTTGCATTCAAAAACTTGACTTAATCCTTAAAAACACCCCCATTTTCAAACAAGGACATTGAGGCTTAAAGCACATGCCCTTGAACAAGGGTTTGCTCACCTCTGTGCCTTAATTCCTCACAGCATTTTATGTGCTTTAATTCTCACATTTAAGTCTCAGTCTGTGGAGACTAAGATATACCCATTTTACAGCAGAGGAAGGGGCAATGCAAAGAGTTTAAGTGATTTGCCTGAGGTTAGATGGCTCCCACCCAGCTGGCTGAGGCTTTGAATGTAGGCCATCCAGGTCCCAAGTCTTTGCTGTGAACCACGGTGCTCTCTAGTCTTTCTGGATCGCTCTCCAAACAGGTTCCCACCATTCTCTCGCTTTCTCTATGACCATCCCTTGAGTCCCAGTGAGATGGAAAAGTGCCCGTGCCATGCCTTCCATCTTCAGCACCACATCCTCCAAAACACTGTCAGAGTGAAAAGTCGCCTTTCATCAAGGAACATTCTAGAAGGTTCTGCAATGTGCCTTTGGTATCACAAATCTCTTGCTTCGTCTCCAGGAGAAGAGGTCCGTGCTGGTCATCTTGTGGATCTTGGCCTTTCTGGCAGGCAACACCCTGTACGTGCTTTATACGTTCAGCTCCCAGCAACTGTACAACAGGTGAGCCTGGGAGTCGAACTTCTGCAGTGGGGAAGTGGGGGGCTTGGTTGAGCTTGGGGTACACACTCCTTCCCGTGAGAAGGATTCCCCTGCTCTGTGTCATGTGGTAACTCCCACATTCCACCGTGCTGTTGTTATACACATGGCCCAACAGGCATTCTCTAGTAAAAACTATTGCAAGTCACATGGGTACATTGACATTTTCTAGTTGCCATAATCAGAAAAGAAGAAAGAAGCCAGGCTTGGTGGCTCAGCCTGTAATCCCGCGCCTTTGGGAGGCTGAGGTGAGTGGATTGCCTGAGCGCGCGGGTTCGAGACCCGCCTGGGCAACTTGGCGAGACCTCATCTCTACAATAAATCAAAAATTAGCTGGGCGTGGTAGCGCTCGCCTGTAGTTCCAGCTACTTTGGAAGGCTGAGGCGGAAGGATCGCCGGAGCCCAGGAGGTCGAGGCTCTGGTGGCCAGGAGCGGCCACGGCACTCCAGTCTGGGCGACAGAGTGAGACTCCAACTCAAAAAATAAAAAAAAAGAAAAAGAAAAAAGAAACCGGTGGAATCAATGTTAAGAATAGATTTGATTTAGCCCAGTCTATCCAAAATATTATCATGTCAACGTGTGATCAGTATAAAAACTATTAATGAGATATTTTTCATTCTTTTTTTCACATGAAGTCTTTGTCATCTGGTATTTTACACAAACAGCCATGTCAGTTCTAACTAGCCACATTTCGAGTGCTTCAAATGGTTAGTGGACTTTGTGTGTAGAGTGTAGTGCAGGTCTGGAATGTTTCTAGAAGGACACACACAAATTGGAAACAATATTTGGTTTTTTTCTTTGTTTGTTTGAGTTGGAGTCTCACTCCGTCACCCAGACTGGAGTGCAGTGGCCGCTCTTGGCCACCACAACCTCGACCTGCTGGGGCTCTGGCGATCCTTCCACCTCAGCCTTCCAAGTAGCTGGAGCTACAGGTGCGCGCTACCGTGCCCGGCTAATTTTTTTGATTTATTGTAGAGATGAGGTCTCGCCAAGTTACCCAGGCGGGTCTCGAACCCGCGGGCTCAGGTAATCCACTCACCTCAGCCTCCCAAAGCGCAGGATTACAGGCTGAGCCACCGAGCCCGGCTTAATATTTGTTTTTTTGGTAGGCACTAAGAATCAGATATTTAGATTGCACTGTGTAGCCTTTTATTTTTTTCATATTTAATTTTTTATTTTGAAGATGTGGGGTACAATTCAGAATTAGGTATACAAGTGGTCATCGTACAGGTAAAGTTTGGACCTCCCTTTGGTCCCCACTTCGCCTAGTTTGAGATCAGGTCCCCTTATTGATGTTATGTCTTCCCAGCCCTCCACCTCCAAACCCCCACCCCCACTGCTCCCCTGGCAATGTCCCACTACTGCCAATCCCTTTCTTAAAGTATTGTGGTATATGTTCAGGCTCTGCTGATGAGTGAGACATGTGACACTCAGTTCTTTGCTGAGTATTATAGACTAAATCCATCCAAGTTGCTGCAAAGTCCTTATGTTTGTTCTTTACAACTGCGTAATATTGCATCATGTATATGAACCACATTTTTTATCCAGTCCAGTTTCGATAGGCAGCACGGTTGGTTCCATGTTTCTGCTATTATGAGTAGTGCTACAGTAAACATGCATGTGCAGGTATCTTTTTGGTAGAATGATTTGAGTTCCTCTGGGTATATTCCCAGAAGGGGGATTGCTGGGTCATATGAAAGGTCCATTTCTAGTTCTTTTAGAAATCATCACACTGTTTTCCCTGGAGGTAGAACTAGTTTGAATTCCTACCAGCAGTGTAGAAGCATCCTCTTTTCTCTGCATCCTCACCAGCATCCGTTGTTGTTTGTTTTATGAATGATGGCCATTCTTACTGGGGTTAGGTGGTATCTCAGTATGGCTTTGATTTGCATTTCTCTATGGTGAATGAGGCTGAGCACTTTTTCATGTATCTACTGTGTAGCCTTTTATACTACAGTCCTGTGGCGTCTCCATCATGATGGACTACATATACAGCAGCAGTCCATAAGGTTATCATGGAGCTGGAAAATTCCCATCACCTGGTGATGTTGTAGCCATCATAGTGTAGCACAATACACTGCTCACATATGTGTGGTGATGCTGGTGTAAACAACCTTTGATAATGATAATAACCAACTATGTTACAGGTTTATGTATTTACTGTACTTTTAATCATCATTTCAGAGTATACTTTTTCCCTTGTACAAAACAAAGGTTAACTGTGAAGCATCCTCAGGCAGGTCCCTCAGGAAGCATTCCGGAATGTTATCATAGGAGAAAACAGCTCTTTACGGGTTTTTGTCCCCCTGAAAATCCTCTAGTGGGACAAGATGTGGAGGTGGAAGACAGTAAAATTGATGATCCTGACCCTGTGTCAGCCCAGACTCATGTGTGTGTATCTTAGTTTTTAACAAAAATGTTTTAAAAGTTTTTTTAGAAAGCTTATAGAGTAAGGATATAAAGAAAGAAGACATTTTTGTATAGCTGTATCATGTGTTTGTGTTTTAAGCTACGTGTTATTATAAAACAATCAAAAGTTTTTAAAAATTGAAAAAGTTTACAAAGTAAAAAAGTTGCTGGGCGCAGTGGCTCCCATCTATAATCCAAGCACTTTAGGAGGCTGAGGCGAGAGGATTCCCTGAACCCACGGGTTTGAAATTAGCCTGGGAAACATGGCGAGATCTCGTTTCTACAATAAAATAAAAAAATCAGTTGGATGTGGTGGTGCACACCTGTGGTTCCAGCTACTTGGAAGGCTGAGGTGGAAGGATCACCTGAGCCCAGCAGGTCGAGGCTGCGGTACCCGTGAGCGTACCACTGCACTCCAGCCTGGGTGACAGAGTGAGACTCCAACTCAAAAAAAAAAAAAGTTATCATAAGCTAGGGTTAATTTATTATTGAAGAAAGAAAAATTTTAAAACATTGAATGTAACCTGGGTATACAGTGTGTATAAGTCTATAGTAGTGCACGGTGATATCCTAGGCCTTGTCATTCCCTCACCACCCACTCACCCACCCACCCACCCAGAGACACTGCCAGTCCTGCAGGCTCCATTTGTGGCAAGTGCTCGGGACAGGTGGGCCATTTTTTATCTTTTATATGGTATTTTTACTGTTTCCTTTCTACGTGTAGATATGATGAGATATGTAAATGCTTCCCATTGTGTTACAGTTGCCTACAGTATTCAGTATAGTAACATTGGGTACAGGTGTGCAGCCTAGAAGCAGTTGACCCCTAGCAGACAGCCTAGGCATGGAGTAGGCTGCACCATCTAGGTTTGTGTCAGTATATGCTATAATGTTCGCACAACAAAATCGTCTAAGGACACATGTCTCAGAACATGGCCCAGTCCTGAAGCAACGCATGACTGTATTATATTTGATGTTTTTCCCCACCTTACGAAGGTAGTAGTTTTTCAAAGTTATTTTAATGTACATATGTCTATATTTTTTAAAGTCCATAAAGATATACACACTAAAACAGAGGTCACCAAACTACAGCCATTCACCTGCTTTTATTAATAACGCTTTGTAGGAACAAAGCTACATTCATACACTCATGTGTGAGTGCTTTTATGCTCTGACAGACCTGAATAGTTGTGGCAGAGACCATATGGCCCACAGAGCCAAAATATTGGCTATCTGTTCTTCTACAGGAAAAGTTTGCTGTCTCTTGGCCCAGTACCTAGAATATTAACAGTGGTCCTCTAGGCATTAGATATGTGAGCGATTTTCTTTTTTTCTCTTGAGGTGGGGTCTTGCTCTGCCACTGAGGCAGGAGTGCAGTGGCACGATCATAGCTCACTGCTGCCTCGAACACCTGGGTTCAAGCAATCCTTCCGATTGGCTGGTACTGCAGGTGTGCGCCACCACACCCAGCTAATTTTTTATTTTTCTATAGATACAGGGTCTCACTGTGTTTCTCAGGTGGGTCTCAAATTCCTGACCTCAAGTGATCCTTCCATCTATACCTCTCAAAGCACTGGGATTACAGGCATGACCCACCTTGCCCAGCCATTACTTTTTTTCTTTAGAATTATCTGTATATTATAATTTTTTGAATATAGCTAATACCAGCAGTGCTTTTTTTTTTTTTTAATATTGAGGGATAAAAATGTCTACCTCATCTGGTTTAAGACAGGCAGAAAAAGGAGACAGGGCTTCCTGTCTTCCCACCCCAAACATGTCATATCACCTGGGCACCCTCTTCTTGTGTGGCTTCCTGACTCAGAGTTCTGTGCAATATGGTGGTCAGTGGGGAGTCTGAACCCAAGAAATTGAATGGAATTTAATTAAATTAATTTAAGCCCAGATTTATCATCAGCTGCCTTAAAATATCTCTGTCCCCCTGGCAGCCACACACCTGGAAATTCTTTTTTTTTTGAGTCAGAGTCTCACTCTGTCGCCCAGGCTGGAGGGCAATGGCATGCTCACAGCCACCCCAGTGTTGACCTGCTGGGCTCCAGTGATCCTCCTGCCTCAACCTTACAAGTCGCCAGAACTATAGGTGCGTGCGACCCTGTCCGGCTAATTTTTTGATACATTTTAGAGACGAGATCTCACCAAGTTGCCCAGGCTGGTCTCAAACCCCTGGCCTCAGGCAATCTTCTTGCTTCGGCCTCCCAAAGTGCTGGGATTACTTCCAGCATGCCACCATGCCCGGCTGGAAATTCTTTTGAAATGAGGAAGCTTTCTTCATAGGTCTGCCACCATAAACTGAGCAGTCAAAACCTCACTTACTCCCATGAGCATGTGGAACAGTCAAAAATGTTCCTTTCTACCAGGCATGATAGCTCATGCCTGTAATCCCAGCACTTTGGGAGGCCAAAGTGAGAGGATTGCTTGAGCCCAAGAGGTTGAAACCAGCCTGGGCAACATAACGAACCCCTGTCTCCATAAAAAATTAAAAAATTAACTGGGTGTGGTGGCGTGTGCCTGTAGTCCCAGCTACGCGGGAGGCTGAGGCGGAAGGATCACTTGAACCTAGGAGGTCGAGGTTGTGAGTTATAAGTGTGCCACTGCACTCCAGCCTAGGCAGGCAACAGAGTGAGACCCTGCTCAAAAACAAAAAATTCCTTTCTAAGTTCTTTAGGGGCTGCTTGCTAACCTCTCATTCACTGTGAGTGAGTTTGTTTCCCCTGGTGCCTATACAGTGCTTAATCCATAGTGGTTGACATTCCATATTTGTCAAGGAAGTATCTCAAGATATTTAAAGTAACTTATTTTAATTTCAAAAGTAATTTTTAATGGTGAAAGGTTGGAAAACACATTAAAAAGGACCCAAATCTCCTCCAGTCCTGTTACCTAAGAGCAAGTCTATTAACATTTTTCTCTCTGTAGAAGTGTGTATTTGTAATGGAAGTTGTAACATGTAGAACATGCCATTTTATAACTCAGTCTTTGTCATTGACCAGCTATCGCTTTAAATCAACAAATAGGTTTGTTGTCACTTCCCGTGTGCTTGCCCAAGACTATATAAAGAAAATATATCTCCGGGCATAGTAGCTCACGCCTGTAATCCCAGCACTTTGGGAGGTGGAAGCGAGAAGATTGCCTGAGCCCAGGGGTTTCGAGACCAGCCTGGACAACATGGTGAGACCTCATCTCTAAAATAAATTTTAAAAAATTAGCTGGGTATGGTAGCACATGCCAGTAGTTCCAGCTACTTGGAAGGCTGAGGCAGACGGATCACCAGAGCCCAGCAGGTCAACACCGGGGTAGCTGTGAGCGTGCCACTGCACTCCAACCCGGGTGACAGAATGAGACTCTGACTCAAAAAAACTCCAAAATGTAAAGATATCAACTATGTTCCTTCGGGTTACCAATTTAAGTAAACAGGCAGGTACTCCACACAGGGACTCAAACAATCCTGGGAAAAGCTGAACAACCAGGTCTGAGAAAGGGCAGGAACCAGGGAGGTTCCTAGAATTTGATGTGAGTTCTCAGCACAGTTTACTTTGACACTGGCAATCTCTGTTTCTTCTTTTTTCTTTTTGTTTTGAGTTGGAGTCTCACTCTGTCACCCAGACTGGAGTGCAGTGGCCGCTCCTGGCCACCGCAGCCTCACCTGCTGGGCTCCGGCGATCCTTCCGCCTCAGCCTTCCGAGTGGCCGGAATTAAGGCATGCGATACCACGCCTGGCTGATTTTTTGATTTTTATTGTAGAGATGAGGTCTCGCCTGCCCAGGCGGGTCTCAAACCTGCGGGCTCAGGCAATCCACTCACCTCAGCCTCCCAAAGGCGCGGGATTACAGGCTGAGCCACTGAGCCCGGCTTGTTTCTTCTTCAAAATTAAAGAAAGAGCACCCTGGTTGGCTTTT
Organism: Cephalopachus bancanus; assembly: GCA_027257055.1. NCBI lineage: Eukaryota > Metazoa > Chordata > Mammalia > Primates > Tarsiidae > Cephalopachus > Cephalopachus bancanus. Next base: position 6,353,463 of record JAPVLO010000050.1, read on the forward strand.
TATGGGTCAGGGATTCATCCCAGCCCAGGCAGCGAGCTGGGTCACAGAGTCCAACAGGGATGTGGCAGTTTCCCTGAGGATGGCAGTGGAAAGGACGTCTCAGAATAGAGGGTCACAGCCTCAGGACATGCCCAAAACGCAACTGCCTTACAGAAATTGAGGACTGTTTTCAGAGGGTTTAGATACCAGCTTGTTTTTTGCAGTTAAAAACTTTTTTTTTTTGAGACAGGGTCTTTTCTCTGTCGCCCAGGCTTGAACCTACCGTAGCCTTGAACCTTGGGCTCAAGTGATCCTCATGCCTCAGCCTCCCAAGTAGCTGGGACTACAGGTGTGTGCCACCACGCCTGGCTAATTTTTGTGGAGGCAGGGTCTCCCTGTGTTGCCCAGGTTAGTCTCAAACTCCTGGCCTCAAGCAATCATTTCACCTTGGCCTACCAAAGTGCTGGGATTACAGGCATGAGCCACCACGCCCGGCCTTAAAAACATTTTTAAAAATGATCAGCACATAATAGCCTAAAGGTACAGGCAACCCAAGTGTCCATTGACAGATGAATGGATCAACACAATGTGATCTATCCATAAATTCAACCTTAAAAAGGAAGGAGGCTGGGTTCAGTGGCTCAACCTGTAATCCCAGCACTTTGGGAGGCTGAGGTGAGTGGACTGCCTGAGCCCGTGGGTTCGAGACCAGCCTGGGCAACTTGGCGAGACCTTGTCTCTACAATAAAAATAAAAAATTAGCCAGCCACTTGGAAGACTGAGGTGGAAGAATCATCAGAGCCCAGCAGGTCAAGGCTGGGGTGGCTGTGAGCGTGCCACTGCACTCCAACCTAGGCGATGGAGTGAGACTTCAACTCAAAAAAAAAAAAAGGGAAGGAAATTCTGACACACACTGCAAGCTGGATGAACCACGCAGACACTTTGTGAATTGAGATAAGCCAGTCACAGGAGGGCAAATAGCATATGATTCCACTTATAAGAGGTGCCTGGAGTCATCAAATTCATGGAACCAGAGAGCAGAATGGTGGTTGCCAGGGGCTGAGGAGATGGGGGAGATGAAGAGTCGTTTAAAGAATGAAGAATTTTGGTTTTGCAGGATACGAGGAGATCTGTGGTTGGATGCTAGATGACTATACAACAGTGTGAATGTACTTAACACTGTCAAACTGTACACATTAAAATGGTTACAGTGGTAATTTTTTTTTCTGAGTCGGGGGTCTCACTCTGTTGCCCAGGCTGTAGTGGAGTGCAGTGGCGTGATCACAACTCACTGCAGCCTCGGCCTTCTGGACTCAGGCAATCCTTCTACCTCAGCCTTCTGAGTAGCTGGGACTACAGGCACGCACCACCACACCTGGCTGATTTTACTGATTTTTTTTTTTTTTGTAGCAACGAGATCTCCCTATGTTGCCTAGGCTGTTCTCGAACTCCTGGGCTCAGGTGATCCTCCCACCTTGGCCTCCCACAGTGCTGGGATTACAGGTGTGAGCCACTGCACCCAGTGAAGGTGGTACCGTTAATGTTATGTGTGTTTTACCATAATAGGAAAAAGAAGATCATCTACCATCATTTCATAAAAGAATGGATATTTTAACACCAAAGGATTAGGAATAAAGAACAGTCCTGTTAAGTGAAATAAATGTAGTTTTACGTTTTTGGGGGGGAGGGGGTGGGAGAGTGAGGAAGTAGGGATTTATTAGAAGACAGAAAAGCTCCCAGCAGCAGGAGGGGACCCAAAAGAGGGTTGCCCCAGCTTTCCTTTTTAAAAAATGTTGGGAAAAGTTTGTAGAAACTATCAGGGCTGTGGGAATTGAGGGAAGATTTGTTGTTTTATGGCTGCTGGCAGGCAGGTTGGCCAGGGAAGCCCTCTGGGCCGGGCTGAAACTAAGGTTTTCCAGTCATGTTCATCTATTTTGAAAATGGACTTTGAGGCATGAGCAGGCTCGCCAGTGTCTGAGACCACCCCGTAAAATCAATTTGGGAGTCACCTCCCAGGCACCAGCACACAGCTCATACCCTGGATTGCTTGCACAGCCTAGAACGTCAGGGTCTGGGTGGAGGGTGTGGGAGGTGGAGTTTCCCAGAATCTCGGATGGATTTCCGGCTCGTGCCATTTTCTGGGCATGATCATATTCCCAGGCTCAGACCTCTGTGCCCCCATCAAGGCAGACTGCGGCAAACTGGCAGTACAGGAAGAGAGAGAGTCGCTTAAGAGAAAAGCGGCAGAGCCGAGTCCTCGCCCTACTGAAGTCACCGGTCTAGAGTGTGTGTGTACGTGATACCAACAAACTTTGCTTCCCTGGTGATCCAGCATCATATCATTCACCATTTCACAGGTGGGGAAACCGAGACTTGATGTAGCCCTTCCTAGGAAGTCTCGGCCCTGGAGTGGTCCTTTACCTGTGAGCTTGACTCTTCTCGGGATCTGAATTCTGATGATCCACATCCGAGAGCCATAATCCCACCACTTCCCAGTTTTGTGCCCTTTGGCCAATGTAACTTTGAGCCCTCCTGGCTTCCTCATTTGCGAAACCGACTTAATCCTTGCCTGATTCGCCCACACAGGCTAATGAGGAGGGCAGAGTGTCATAACACACATGAAAGTCCTGGCCAGCTACACAACACTGGACATGTAATTATACCATAGTTGGTATGATTCTTTTATTTTTTTTATTTTTTATTTTTATTTTTTGAGTTGGAGTCTCACTCTGTCGCCCAGACTGGAGTGCAGTGGCCGCTCCCAGCCACCGCAGCCTTGACCTGCTGGGCTCCGGTGATCCTTCCGCCTCAGCCTTCCAAGTAGCTGGAACTACAGGCGTGCACTACCACGCCTGGCTGATTTTTTGATTTACTGTAGAGATGAGGTCTCGCCAAGTTGCCCAGGCGGTTCTCGAACCCGTGGGCTCAGGCAATCCACTCACCTCAGCCTCCCAAGGCGCGTGATTACAGGCTGAGCCATTGAGCCCGGCTTATTTTATAATAAATTCCTGTATTTATTGGTGTTGTGACCAAAGGAGGAGCAAAACTGATAATAAAACATATTGGTCCATTAAAGTTTATAAAGTACTTTAGTCAAGGCATGGTGGCTCATGCCTGTAATCCCAGCACTTTGGGAGGCTGAGGCAAGAGGAGTGCAAGCAGCCTGGGCAACAAAGTGAGATCTCGTCTCTACAAAAAAAAAAAAAAAATTAGCCAGGCATAGTTTGTACACCTGCAGCCCCAGCTACTCAAGTGGCTGAGGTGGAAGGATCGCCTGAACCCTGGAGGTTGAGGCTGCAGTGAGCCACGAGTGTGCCACTGCACTCCAACCTGGGCGTCAGAGGGAGACTCCAACAAAAAAGAGAGAGAGAGAGAGACAGCTTTAGAAATACTTGGACTTAATGATTAATCTATGGAAAAACACTTTTGTACCTCTTTCCACAAAAGCAAAAACAAAACATTAAGATGCGGGATAAAATTCAGGCAGGTGAACTAACCATCAACTGATGTCTTTGAGAGAAAATGGAAAGCGTATGGCAGAGCTTCGTTTTGTTGTGATCACAGGAGCATAGATTTGGCTGAGTGTGGAGGCCAACTAGCCGGCCTGGCCTAGCCCTAGGGAGAGGCACGAACAGAAGCGAAGATGGAGCTCGGGGCCGCAAACCTCTCCCCGTGTCATAGCAGGGATGGCCGCTCAAGCTTGGAGGCAAGGAGTCCTGGGGAGCCAGGGCTGGGATGTGGGAAGGTCACTGAAGATGTGGTGAGCAACTGCCAGATAGCTTGTTGGTATTGATGCTGCCCTGCTCTAAAAACATGCAGAAACACAGACCAATCCAATTCTTAGGATGCTAGAATAAAGAGGCCACTTTTTGCACCCTTTTCTGCCAACCTGGCAGAGTATTTCCAAAGCATACAGAATGCATCTGGAAGGGTGTGATGCCTCAGGCCTGTAATCCCAGCATTTTGGGAGGCTAGGGCGGGTGGATCACTTGAGGCCAGGAGTTTGAGGTAGCATCATAGCAAGAGCCCGTCTTACACACACACGCACATGCACGCACGCACACATGCACGCACACACGGTGTCAGAAAATGTATCTACATTTTAAGAAAGAAAAAACTCTATTAAAATTGTAATACTCAATATATTACCAAGAGCAAAAGATGAATGCAAGTACACAAGTTACTTTAGGCTTCTGCAATTACAAGAGGTGCTCAAGTGGTTACCATCAGTGTCCAGGCGCTTCTGATTATGGCGAACTACTGCTTGAGCAATGTTGACCAAAGTGTCCACTTGCAACTGTGCGTATACCATTTCATCTTCTTCCCAAAGTACCACTAGTGTAGCTGGTTTTCTATGGTACACCACATCCTCTAAGGTCCCCCAGAGGTAGAAGTCAAAGGGTGTTAAGTCAGTATCACTTCAGAATGGTTTTGCACGCCTTGAACGACAACCATGCTTCCACCACTTTCTTTAACTGCCCTGTCTGTCGCATGGTGACACTAGCATTCATTTGATTAACACCATCTTTTGCGCAATCGTCATACTACACGTTGCTGCTGTAATTCAATTCAACTTTGAAAAGTAATACATATGTAACATCTCTTAAAATATGTATATATTTTTTTGACAATCCAAGGGTGTGTGTGTGTGTGTGTGTGTGTATGTATTCTTTTTTTTTTTTTTGAGTTGGAGTTTCACTCTGTCACCCAGGTTGGAGTGCAGTCGCACGCTATGACCACATCAGCCTTGACCTGCTGGGTTCAGGTGATCCTTCCACTCAGCCTTCCAAGTAGCTGGAACTATAAGCATGCACCACAACGCCTGGCTATTTTTTCGATTTATTGTAGAGATGAGGTCTCACCAAGCTGCCCAAGCTGGTCTCAAACCTGTGAGCTCAGGGATTACAGGCTTGAGCCACTGTGCCCAGCCAGTGATACTTTCCTTCTTAAAAAAAAAAAAAAAAGGCTGGGCATGATGTCTCATGCCTATAGTCCCAGCGCTTTGAGAGGCCAAGGTGAGAGAATTGCCTGAGCCTAGAGGTTCGAGACCAGCCTGGGCAACTTGGCAAGACCCCATCTCTACAATAAATCAAACAGATTGGCTGGGCATCGTAGCCTGTGCCTGTAGTTCCAGCTACATGGAAGGCTGAGACAAAAGGATTGCCTGAGCCCAGTAGGTTGAGGCTGCAGTGGCCGTGAGTGTGCCACTGCACTCCAGCCTGGGCGACAGGGTGAGACTTCAACTCAAAGAAAAAAAGAAAGTATCTGTTCTGTGTTGAGTGCTCTGTTCCCTGTTTTGAAGAGACAAACAGGAATCAATCTGGTCCTTGCTCAGAGCCACTAATCCAGTGGGAAGAAAGGAAGGACCAGAGCAGATAATGGGATGCTGCTTCCAATACTAGTTCCACATTAGAGTTGAGATGCTACAGGCAGGTGACTGCACCTCTCAGCGCCCCAGTGTCCTCAGCTCTACATGGGGTATTCCTAGCACCTATTTCATAGTCTATGAGAAGACAAAACGCGTTAAGACATGTAAAATACATGGAGCAGGGTATGCGTGATGTAAGAGCCAGGGTACTGTAGCTTCTATTATGATCATGAAGAAACATCTTCCTAGGGGTGTTGGAGAGTGGTGCTACTCAAAGTGCAGTCCGTGGACCGGTGCCAGTTGGAGAACTTCTTGTTGTCTGTCTTCAATGAGTTAAGTACAGAAACGGAGCATGAGACTTAGCTTACCTGGTCACAGACAGTTATTAAATGGGTTTACACACTCTGAGTAGCACTGCTATGGAGTGAGGATGGAGAACACCAGCTGCAGCCAGGACGCCTGGGTTCCAGTCCACTTCTGTCCATTGATATCTGTAAGAACTTGTGCATGCAACTTTACCTTTCTGTGCCTCAGTTTTCTTGGCTGCAGAATGGGGCGGATAAAAGTGACTGCCTCGTAGAGTTGCTGTTATCCTTTCTGCCACATAGTCCAGTATCTCATCAAATCCTGCCAATAACACTGTGAGGGAGGGGGCGACTCCCATTTTATTGATGAGAACACTGAGGCTTGAAGAGATAACTGTATTTGCCCAGGGTTCAATAAATGGAGAAGCCGGATCCAAGTTCAAGGCTGTCTAATACTAATGCCCTTACGTAGCGTGACCTTGGGCTGCTTATTTCAGCTTGTCAAGCTTCAGTGCCTCATTTGTAACCCAGAGAGAAGCAGCACTCACTGCCACGGACTGTTGCGAGGATTTGGTGAGGTACAGTGAGCAAAGAGCTTGGTACCGTGCCTGGTCCATCAGTCTCCCTCCCTCCTCCAGAGTGGTGGCCTGCCTGCCTCTCCCTCCCTCCCTCTTCCTCCCTCCCTCCTTTCTTCCTTCCTTTGGCTTCCTCTCTTTTTTTTTTTCTGAGTTGGAGTCTCACTCTGTCGCCCAGACTGGAGTGCAGTGGCCACTCGGGCCACCGCAGCCTCGACCTGCTGGGCTCCAGCGATCCTTCCGCCTCAGCCTTCCAAGTAGCTGGAAATACAGGCGCGCGCTACCACGCCTGGCTAATTTTTTGATTTATTGTAGAGATGAGGTCTCGCCAAGTTGCCCAGGCAGGTCTCGAACCTGCGGGCTCAGGCAATCCACTCGCCTCAGCCTCCCAAAGTGCGGGATTACAGGCTGAGCCACTGAGCCCAGCTGGCTTCCTCTCTTAAAGCCTACTTAGACCCATAAAACCAGAGGAGACTGCTAGGGTTTGGTTCGTCCCCACCCAAATTCATGTTGAAATGTGATCCCCAATGTGACAGGGCTGGGAAAGGAGGTCCTAGTGGGAGGTGTTTGGATTGTGTGGGGAGGTCCTTCATAGATGGCTTGGCTCTGTTTCTCACAGTAGTGAGTTGCCACTCTGGCAAGACTGGATCATTGCTCAGGGAGTGGATTAGTTTCCACGAGAGTGGGTTGTTACAAAGCCAGGATGCCCCTGGGGTTTTGTTATGATGCAGCATAAAAGCCCTCACCAGAAGGCAGGGCCATGACCTCGAACTTCCTAGCCTGCAGAACTGTGAACCAAATAAACCTCTTTTCTTTATAAATTACCCAGCCGCAGGCGTTATTATAGTATCACAAAACTGACTAAAACAAGGACCTTAATGTAGCTCCAGGCCAATCTTATCATTCAACCCTAAAGGGAATGGTTGAGGAAGGTTAAGAGAGCCACCAGAGGTCACACAGCAGGTTAGTAGCATGTTCAGGAAAGGGACACAGATGTCTGACTCCCAGTTCAGTGCTCTTTCTTTGGGTGATATTTGCAAGGATCTCGAGTGAGAAGGAACTACTGAGGGCCTGGTCCTGAGTGAACATCCTGACTCTCTGAATCCTCCCCACAGCCTCATCTTCCTAAAGCCCAACCTGGAGACACTGGACTTCTTCGACCTGCTGTGGATCGTGGGGATCGCAGACTTTGTGCTGAAGTACGTCACCATTGCCCTTAAGTGCCTCATCGTGGCCCTGCCCAAGATCATCCTGGCCGTCAAGTCCAAGGTAGGCACTGGTGATGGATACCTGGTAGCCCCAATCAGGATCATGCAAGGGATTCCAGGAGCCTTCTGGAGGAGGAATGAGTGGGTGAGGACAGTGCTGATGCCAACATATAAAACAGAGCCTGGGCAAGTGGTTCCTGTCACCCACCTCTTATAATTCCTTGAAGCTGAGCATGGCTCTTTGTTGTCTTTACCTTCTTGTCACAACTCTACCCTCCAAGTACATTTCCTAAGTTACGTTGTTCAAAGCTGCCCTTGATGCAAGTTTCGTTTACATTTTACTCAAGAGAGTAAAGCATGTTAGCGTGCCCTGGGTCCTGCTTCTTCCAGGGAAGGATAGCCCTAGTAGGTGTTGACTCCTTGTGACTTCCAGGAACTCAGTTTGTAAATGGGACTGAGGCTCAGAAGGCAAGAGCTGCATGGTCGATTAGTGATGTCTGTCACAGACACAGGAGGGGGAAGTGGTGCTGATGCCAATGCACCACGGGGAGAGGCCTACAGGCAGGTGTTGGAATGAAGTAGTCTTGGGGAGTAGCCACTAGAATTCAGAGGCATGAGCAGGGCTAGGACAAGACATCACCTGTAGCATATAATGATTGCCAGTGGTTCTACAAGATGACCCAAAGGGAACCTGGACCAAAGCAGATGACTAAAGGATCTCCGAAGTCTCCTGCTTTTCATCCTGTAAAAACAGTCATGTTTCACGTTTAGAAAGCTCTGGATTTGTCCCAGGCATTGCTTGGCAGAAGAGCAGGTTGGACTTGACCATCTGTCTTGAGTGGCAACCATTAGGCAGCGTAATCTTTGAGCCCATTTTTGTTGCTCAACCTCTCACCTTCACTCACTCCCATCCCCCACTGTGTGATTTATCTGGTCGAGCAAAATCTGAAGTTGTTGGTGAAACCACAGGTCTGGTACCCAGAAAAGAAAGCAGTGCCAGGGAGTCCAAAATGGCATAAAGAAAAAAAAAAAAGAAAGAAAGAGAGAGAAACACGAGACTGTGCGAAGTGGCTCATGCCTGTAATCCCAGCACTCACAGAGGCCGAGGTGAGAGGATTGCCTGAGCCCAGAGGTTTGAGACCAGTCTGAGCAACATGGTAAGACCTCATCTTTACAATAAAAAAAAAAAAAAAAAATTAGCCAGGCATGATGGCACATGCCTGTAGTCCCAGTTACTTGAAAGGTTGAGGTGGAAGGGTTGCCTGAGCCCATCAAGTTGAGGCTGCAATAGCTGTGATTGTGCCACTGTACTCCTGGCCAACAGAGTAAGACCCTGACTAAAAAAAAAAAAAAAAAAAGATATAGAAGAAGAGGAAGAAGGCAGAGGGCAGAGGAACAACAGACCACAAAAGTCCCAAGATGCCTCCCCTTCCCCCTTCCCAAGACCATGATAACCACTATGTTTACCCATGGAGGTTGTACCATGCACACACTTGTCACTGGGAGCAGTGTGTCTGATGGCTCTGCATGCAATCCCCTGTGGGCACTTGTCACAGCCAGGATTCGAACTCAGGTCTGCCTAATGCCAAACCCAGGGGTTTCTCCCAGCTTTCTAACCTCTGAGAATCCTGACCAGGTGATTGTTTTCATAGGCTTTATGTTCTCCTACACTGACTTCATGTTCTAATGCTGGGATCCCTGGGGAAAACTTCCAGTTGGTGTTCTTCTGCAGACATCTGCCCAAGCCTCACTCCATTGTTAGATAGCGACAGGTCTGGCCAGTGAGCTATGCTGTCAGCTTCCTGGGGGCCACATACCCTGACCAGGAATAGGTTGCAGCCATCAGCTGCCTAGTCAAGGTGGGTCAGCTCCTACCAGGGGACACAGGTGCCACCCACCTGCGGGCACAAGACACGTCACTCTCTTGAGCAATAATACTTCTCCCTGCTCCCAGCTAGAGGCAAGTCCTGACCACAGCAGCCCAGGCTGGGGAGGAGCTTGGGCTGAAGCCAGCACTGAGATGTGACAGTGTCCCCCCCCACCTTAGCACCTGCCAGCTGCTGGATCTTGTTGGCTTTCCACAGCCAACCGGGTCAGATGGAGGGGCAGGACCAGCAGAGCCCACGGGGTATTTGGTGCTAAGTGACACTTGAGAACAGATTGTCAACAATGAATCATGTTTCTGCCTATTCTAGTTAGGACCAGGAATAACAACTGTAACAGCAGGTGCCTTGCGGGGCACTTAACCACATAGTGGCCACTGTCCTAAGTACTTTACACATATTAACTCATTAAGTCATCACCACAAGCCTGTAAACTGGGTCCTATTGTTACTGCTGTCCCCTTTTCACAGATATAGAAACTAAAGCACAGAGAGGTTCAGTGACTTGCCAACAGCCACACAGCTAGAAGTTGAAGAACCAAGTCAGGCCCCAAGTCTGAGCTTTTAGTCTCTTTGCTGTGGTCAGAACAGAGGCACTGTCCAGTTACCATAAGGAGAGAGGCATTGTGCAGCTTCACTTCTGTAGGTAGACTCGGGGCTGAGAAGGCAAAGCTAGAGGAGCCAAGATGCCCTAGGGACCTCCCTGGCCACAGCCACAGCTCACGGTCTGTCATCAGCAGCATCCAGCCTCTACTGCCTTGGGTCCTCTTAGAATTGTTGAGTTCCTAGGAGAAGATCTCACTCTGTCGCCCAGACTGGAGTGCAGTGGCCACTCCCAGCCACCGCAGCCTCGACCTGCTGGGCTTCAGCGATCCTTCCGCTTTTTCATAGGTCAGCCACTGGCCAATGAATGGGCAGCACATAGTCATGTACCCACCCCTTACCCAATTAGCTGTCATCAAGGGGAGGCAGTGTCCACAGGTGTGAAAAAAACGTGGCCGCTCCAGGAAGGCCCTTAGAGCTCAGAGCCGGGCTGAGGCAGGCAAGGCAATGAAGCATAGGAGGCTGATTTCCAGGAATGAACTTGGGATCTCTCCAAAGCCAGGCATCTTCCTACTGTTCTGAATCTCAGAGCACAGCATGTTCCTGCCACCCAGTATGTGCATGGCAACAACCTGGGAGTGACCTTTGGCTTTTCCTCTTTTTTTTTTGAGTTGGAGTCTCTGTCGCCCAGACTGGAGTGCAGTGGCCACTCCCAGCCACCGCAGCCTTGACCTGCTGGGCTCCGGCGATCCTTCTGCCTCAGCCTTCCAAGTAGCCGGAATTACAGGCATGTGCTACCACGCCCGGCTGATTTTTTGATTTATTGTAGAGATGAGGTCTCGAACCCACGGACTCAGGCAATCCACTCACCTCAGCCTCCCAAAGGCGTGGGATTACAGGCTGAGCCACCGAGCCCGGCTGGCTTTTCCTCTTCTTTGCTTCCTCCAGTCAGTGACCAGATTCTGTTCACTTTGCCTCCTAAGTGACTCTGGAGTCCATGCTCCATCCATATCACCACGGCCACCAACCTAGTGCTCGCCACCGTGAGACCACTGTGGGCTTCCTGTGTCTGCCCACTCCAGCCCCTCTATTTCATTCTCTTCCCTGCAAGTGGAGTAGAATTCTAAAAGAAAATGAATCTGCTTGTCCTCTCCTGCCATTTTCCCTTGCCTCCACCCTCCCGGCACTGCCTATCGTGCTCAGGACAAAGACCAAACCCGGCAGCCCCTGGCTACAGGGCTTGCCAGGTCCATCCTGCCCGCGCCAGCATTGTCCCCTACCATTTCCTTCTCCCCCTCTGTGCTTCCAGGTACCTTTTTCCCTCCAGGATCGGCCCCTTACTCCTGCCCTTCAGATCTGCCGAGATGTCTCCTCTCCCCAGTGTAATCCGTGAGGCTTTGGCTCGAAAGTCACTTTTTTTTTTTTTTTTTTGAGTTGGAGTCTCACTCTGTCACCCAGACTGGAGTGCAGTGGCCGCTCCCGGTCACTGCAGCCTCGACCTGCTGGGCTCCGGCGATCCTTCCGCCTCAGCCTTCCGAGTAGCTGGAACTATAAGCATGTGCTACCACGCCTGGCTGATTTTTTGATTTATTGTAGAGATGAGGTCTCGCTGCCCAGGCAGGTCTTGAACCCACGGGCTCAAGCAATCCACTCACCTCAGCCTCCCAAAGTGCGGGATTACAGGCTGAGCCACCGAGCCCAGCTTGAAAGTCACTTCTAGATGCCCTGACCAAGTCCTGTTCCTTCATAGCTTTTGTGACACTTTTGCATTACCAGTCATGTGACATTCACTTCTGCCTCCGCACTGACCTGAAAGTCTGTTTGGCCCACCAGTGTATCCGGGGATCTAGCCCAGCATCGGGTGCTGAGCAAAGTTCTCTACATGGGTAAGTGATATGGCAGAGAAATTAGAGTTAGACTGTCCCTGCCCATGCTTTCTGGTTTATTGTCTGCAGATGGAACTAAGACAGGAAATCTTTTTGATGCCCGTTGAGGATAGGAGACTCGAATTCAGGCCCATGAGGAAGCAAGCTCAGGAATAATAATAGCTATAACGGAGGACCAGCATGGTGGCTCACACCAGTAATCCCAGTACTTTGGGAGGCCAAGGTGGGAAGATTGCTTGAACCCAGGAGTTCAAGACCAGCTTGGGCAACATAGCAAGACCTCATCTCTACAAAAAATAAAAAAATTAGCCAGGCATGGTGGTATGTGTCTGTATTCCCACCTATTCAGGAAGCTGAGCTGAAAGAATTCCTTGAGCTCAGGAGATTAAGGCTGTGATGAGCTGTGATCATGCCACTGCACTTCAACCTGGGCAACAGAGTGTGCAAATATAATAATAATAATAGCTATACCAATACTCCAAAAATAATAATAATCGCTATACCAATAACAGCTCACAATATTGACCACCAACTGTGTATCCCAGCCGAGGTACTAAGGATGCTTTATATATGAACTACCTTAGCCTCTCAGTATTTCTGTGAGGTAGGTACTCTTACTCTACTGGTGTATGAGGAGATCAGACACTTCTTTTTTGAGTTGGGGTCTCACTCTGTCTCCCAGGCTGGAGTACAATGGCACAGTCGCGGTTCCCTGCAGCCTCAACCTCCTGGACTCAGGTGATCCTTCCACCTCAGCCTCCCGAGTAGCTGGGACTACGGGTGTGTGCCACCACTCCTGGCTAATTTTTTGATTTAGAGATCAGGCATTTCTTACAGTCACACAACTGTTGCATGGTAGGGTTGGGATGGCAGCCCAGGTCTTTACGCTTCAGGGCTCAAGCACTACCTCAAATGAATGTTTTGGGGAATAAGATAAGGCAGTCAGTTAGTAGTGACTCCTCACATAGTGCGTTCTGGGTTCTGTCTGGATTTTTTTTCCCATGTCCTGACTTTTCTAAGACACTCTATGCCCCTGTGAGGTAGAATTTATTTTCACTTCTTTCTGGATGAAAAACTGAGTATTAGTTCCTTGTTGCTGCTGTAACAAGTGAGCACAAACTTAGTGGCTGGAACAAAATAAATGTATTCTCTCCCAATTCTGGAAGTTTGAAATCCAAAATTGATATCACTGGGCCAAAGTGAAGTCTTCCGAGGGCTCTGAGAGAATCTGTTCCTTGCCTCTTCCAACTCCTTGTGGCTGCTGGTATCCTTGGCTTGGGGCTGCCTCACTTCATGCTCTCTTGTGTGGTCACGTGGCTTCCCCCCCTCTGTAAATGACAGCTCCATCTGCCTCTCTCTTATAAAGGTACATGTGACTGCATTTCAGCCTTCCCAGATAATCCAGTGTCTCCATCCCCTGCAAGATCCTTAATTAGATCTGCAAAGACCCTTTTTCTAAATAAGGTCACATCCACAGGCTCCAGGTAGCTTTGAGTGGCCACTATTTCCTTTACTACACTGAGACTGAAAGAAGGGTTAGAATAATTTGGCCAAAACACACTCAGCTGGTCAGTTATAGAATCAGAATAAAAATCCTGGTCTTCCAACTCCCAAGGCCACGGCCACTCCTGAGGACCAAGGTATCATCTCCAGATGGACCAGATGCTGGAGGGCATGGGCCATTCCTAACCTGCCACTGTCCAGTAAGGGGCCTTGAGCAGTTCACTTACTGTCCCTGAGCATGATTTCTTCTGCAAGAAATTGAGATGCTAACAATATCCTTCTTGAGATGATGCAAGAATAAAAAGATTCCATGTGCCGGATGTGGTGAGGAGGCTGGGCAGGAGGCTGAGGCAGGAGGATCACTTGAGGCCAGGAGTCTGAGACTGCAGTGAGCTATGGTCACGCCACTGCACTCCAGCCTGGGTGACAGAGCAAGACCCTGTCTCTAAGAAACAAACAAACAAACAAAAAGACAGCGTGTGTGGATAAAATGAAGGGTGAGGAGGAGGCTTGGAGAGGAGGCGGGTGAGGGTTTTCGACCCTTTACCCCGTGTCCATCCCACCCACCCACCCACGCATTCCACTCCTCCCCTCTCTTCTTTCTCTCTCTCCCTCCCCTTTCTCTCCCCCGCCTCGTTCTCTGTGCTGCAGCCTGACCCTGCTTTTATGACTTATTTACCCTCAGCAGTCTTGCCCCATTCTGAGTATCCCTGTGTGGCAGTGCTCTTCTTAGCTCACTTTCCAGATGAGAAAACCAAAGCACAGAGTCATTGAGCAACAAGGCCACCAACTTCCAGAGTGACTGTGTGCTGCCCCGTCTCCCATCTGCACTTGTTCCTCCCTCTGCCTCAAAGACTTTCCCACTTCTGTCGTGTCTTGCTAGTCTTTCTGCAGGTCACTGTCTCTTAGATGCCTTCCCTGCCCCATCAGGCTAGGGGTGTTGCTTCCACTGAGGACCCCCCCCACAGCACCCAAGACCTCCTGTTCTAGCACCCACCACCCAGACTGTAATTGCTTGTTTAATTGTCTGCCTTCTCTGCTTCATTGTAACCTCTTTGACAGTAGGAAATAATGCATTTAACTTGTTTGTTGATGGATCACCGGCATCTGCTATGCATGCAGAAGCATTCGTTGTGTGTGTGTGTGTTGCATGTGTGTGTGTGTGTGTGTGTGCATGCGTGTTTTGAGTGGGTGGATAGATGGGTGGATGGATATATAGGTAGACCAACAGAAGAATTGGATGTCTGGATAGGAAGGTGGGTGGATGGATAGGTTGATGGGAAGATGGGTGATAGGTGTACTGATGGGTAGGTGGGTGGATGGCTGTATGGATGGTTGGAGTGATGGTAGAGGGATGGGTGGATGGATGGATGGTAGGGGGAAGGGTGGATGGGTAAATAGGGACAGGGTGAATGGATGGATGGATAGTCTAGCCAGCTTTACTAACTCTCACCACCTCCTCCTGTGGCAACAGTGCGAACTTGGATTCCATTCTCAGCTCAGCTCAACCCTCTTGTATTTGGTATAATAGGTGTCCAGACACCTCTGTCATGAAGACACAGAAATCCATAAGCAAAGTAGTACTCACTTCTCTGCTAGAAAAAAATCACGTAGGGCTCCTCAAAGAAATTTGGCAGCCAAACTAATAATAAACATGACTGACTATTGCTGAGCAATTATTATGAGACAGTGTGTTAAGTAGTGCCATTTGTTCAGGAATATTTGCTAAATGCCAACTATGTGCCAGGCTCTGTTCTCAACCCCAGGAATACATCAGTGAAAAAAGCCTGTACAAAAATCCTGTACCCATGGAGTTGCTAGCCTCTGAAGACATTGTCTCACTTCACCTTATCAGTCCTGGGAGGGTAGGTATTGTTGATGTCTCTTTTCAAAGAGAGGAGACTGAGTTAAATAACTTGCCAAAGAGTACAAACCTCGCAGTATCAACACTAATAGCAGTTGGGACAGCCAGTGAGCATGAGCCCTGCCCATGGGCAGGCGCAGAACTGTTCATTTCTTCTGGTATCAGGATCACAGGGCAAGTTCTGTTGTCTTGGGTTTTTTGTTTTTTTATTGAGATAAAATTCATATAGCATAAAGTTAACCATTAATCACTTTCAAGTATACCATTCAGTGACATTTAGTACATTCACAGTGTTGTGCAATCACTTGGCCTCTCTGTCCGTGCCAAGACATGTTTGTGACACCCAAAAGGAACCTTGTACCCACTGGGCAGTCACTCCTCATTCTCCCTCCCCAGGCCCCTGGCAGTCACTCATCTGCCTGCTGTCTCTATGCATCTGCTTATTCTGGGTGTTTCATATACATGGGATCATATAACTTGTGACCATTTGTGTCTGGCTTCTTGCACTTAACATATTTTCAGGGTTCATCCATGTTCATCTATCAGCACTGCATTCCTTTTTATGGCTGGATAATATTCCATTGTGTGGACAGACCACAGTCTGTTTATTCATTCCTTTGTGGATGAACATTTGAGCTGTTTCCTGTTTGGGGCTATTCTGAGTAGTGTTGATATGCATATTCATGTATGAGTATCTATTTGAACACAGTTTTATGGGGTAAATGCTGAGGTTTGGAACTGCTGGGTTATATGGTGACTCTGTGTTTAACTTCTTGAGGAACTGCCGAACTGCTGTCCACAGTGGCTGTACCACTTTATATTCCCAGCAAAAGAAAATGAAAGCAGTGAGAGGTTAAGGAAGTCACCTAAGGCCACACAGCTCGCAAGTGACTAGCAGGGATTTGAGCTCAGGCCGTCCAGTCCCAGAACCCCTGCTCTGAGTTGTCTCTACTCCCTCCCATGTGAGTCCCTGAATTTGTTTGGGAGATTCCTGAGCGTTAATTTAGGAGACAAGTCCCCTTAAACCATCTAGATAAAATCCCCCCAAGTCCAGGCTGGAGCTACCCCCACTTCCGTCTCCTTGAAACAGGCATCGCTGGGGGCGAGGGGGCGGGATGGGCCCCGGCACCCCTTCCCTGTGCCACCGAGTTGTGGGTGACAGTTATTAATGCCTCCCTGGCAACTGTCCAGCTCCCTTTTTTGATTATTATTATTTTATTCAGCGAGATTAATGTGCCAGGTCAGAGCATAATCCAGCCTGTAGAAAGTGATGTGAATAGTCTCCTAAGATAAATTGCAGGCTTGGAAAAGGTTCACAGCCTTTCCTTGCCTGTCTGAGTGCTCTCCCCAATCCTCATCAATCCTTGTCCAGGGAAAAGAAAAGGATGGGTCTTCATCTGCAGCTGGGGTAGAGCTGGGGGTAGACACATCTGTCAGAGACCCCTAATGGCTCACAGCACAGATGCTCTGCCCTGGGCCTCTACGCCATCCACCGAGAAGGTGGGTTGGTTTTTAATATTATAATTATTATATTGGAAGGGCTTTGGGTATGTGGGTCTGCTTGATGGCCCTGACGTGTGAGGCTGGGTGAGCCATCTTGTCGGGGGACTTTGGGAATCTCTTTATTTTATGCATTTTCTTAATTATCCCTCTGCCGACGCCATTTCCCATGTGCCTCCCAACACAGGAGGGCCTTCTGGGAGAGCCATGCTCATTGGCTGGCCAAGATGGGTTCAAGATGGCGACCACTGATCTTCAACTTCAACCCAAGCCATTGCGCAGGCTGGGTGTCTGAGCTGCCATTTGTCATTCTAAATCCAGATGACTTTGATATAACTCATCCGTCTTGGGCTTGCCTGGTCTGGCTCCTACTCTAGCTGTCTGACCTCACCACCCGCAACTCTCTCCCTTGCTCACTCAGGACCAGTGTGCTGGTGACTTCATGGTGCCCCTGAAGCACCCATCACCTTCCATCTCAGGCCCTTTGTAATTGCTGTTCCCTTTACCCAGAGCTGTTTCCCCCTGATGATCTCGTGGCTGTCTCCTTCCCATCATTTAGATCTTGATTCCAGTGTCACCTCCTCTGAGAAGTCCTTGCTGAAAATAATTTTCTCCAAACTGCATGGTTACACCATCGTTGTATATCCTTCCTTGTGTACACCAGTATCTGAAGTAATCAGATTATTTTGTCTTTGTTTTCTGTCTTCCCCTCACATTGCCCCATTAGAATGTGAACTCAGGTGAACGATGACCTCTAGGTCTGCCTTGACTCACGGGTAGCACACCACAGGTATCCTGGGCAGAGCAAAGAACTCACATTAATGGTCTGTTAGGGAGTTTAAAGCCAGAACTGTTTCTTCCCCGTGTAGAATCTCCTCAGCTACTGCCCCATCTTGCCAATTCCTCGATGTTATTCAAGGCCTATTTGCTTACAGGTGCAATGCTAAATCCTGAGAATATAAAAATGAGTAAAATACTGTTCTAAATTTCATCTACTCACTTGATTTTCTTCAAATGAAACTTGTTTTTATATTAAACTAATTCAAACCTAGTTAAGAAATCAAATCCCCTTTCTCAGAAACATACATAGAAACATATGATGTACCCTAACTCCTACTATTCATGGTAGTAGTAATTAAATGCTTGCCATGGCCAGGCGTGGTGGCTCACACCTGTAATCCTAGCACTACAGGAGGCCAAAGTGAGAGGATTACTTGAGTCCAGAAGTTTGAGACCAGGAATTTGAGACCAGCCTGGACAACATAGCAAGACCTTGTTTCTACACAAATAATAATAAAAAAAATTGGCCAGGCATGGTATCGCATGCCTGTAATTCTAGCTACTCAGGAGACTGAGGCAGAAGGATCACCTGAGCCCAGAAGGTCGAGGCTGTGGTGAGCCATGACTGCGACACTGCCTCCAGCTGAGTGAGATCTAGACTGAAAAAAAACTTTGCCTTTTCCACATTGCCTCTGCCCTCTATGAAGTGAATTCCTCTTGGCCCCAGATTCTAGGACTGTGCTGTCCAATATGGTAGCTACAAGCCACATATGGCTCTCGCAATTTAAATTAATTACATTTAAAATTCAGTTCCTCTGTTGTACCAAGCATGTTTCAAGTACTCAAGTGGCTCATAGCTACTGTGTTGGACAGCACAGATATGGAACACTTCCATCAATGCAGAAAGTGCCATTGGACAACACTGTTCGAGAACATTCTTAGGACAGAGTTAATTCAGCCTTCCCAAAGTATGGGTAACAGGGCAGAGAAACATAAAAACTGGCCTTTCTCTAAGAACTCTCTGGCAAGTCACTTGTATGGAAGGCAACACTGCAAAAGAGAAGGAGCACAGGGTCTTGAGTCAGGGAAACCGGGTTCAGATCTTAGCTTCCTTCCTTAACACGGGGGTGACCTTGACTTTTGAACCCTCAATTTCCTCATTGCTCAAATGTCGGTCATTTTTGTACTCTTAAGATTATCATAGGTGCAAGGCCAGGTATCTACTTGCTGGTTGGTTACTAGCATTAGTTGTATTAGAAACAAGGAAAAGCTTACTTGAACTGATTTCTCTAAATACCGCAACTTTTTTTTTTGAGTTGGAATCTCACTCTATCACCCAGGCTGAAGTACAGTGGCATGCTCACAGCCACCGCAGCCTCAACCTGCTGGGCTCAGGTGATCCTTCCTTTTCAAGCTTTCTAAGAAGCTGGATCTACAGGTGCGCGCTACTATGCCCGATTTTATTTTAGAGACAAGTCTCACCAAGTTGCCCGGGCTGGTTCTGAACCCATGAGCTTAGGCAATCCTCTCGCCTCAGCCTCCCAAAGTATTGTGATTAGAGACTTGAGCCATCGTACCCAGCCAATACTGCAACATTTGACCAGCTCACGGTTGTTTCTGTATAGGGAGGAGGAATCCTTGCCTTCTAAATCATCTTAACCAAGTTCCAGATCAGCCAGTGTAGTCAAAACCCTGGACAAGAGGATCCCCCAGTGCAAGATTCCATGAACTCTCAACGCTGTTGGTTTTTCTCTAAGTACAGGGGAGGGGGAGTGAAGGCAGATAAAAGTAGGAAAGGTTGATTTTTCTGACGTGAAAGCCGAGAGGATTCATGGGGCTTTTTGTACCATTAAAATCCCCACATTTTCTGGGCCCTGAACCTAGCACTTTTGCTCTCAGAGTGGTTTCCCATTGATTGAGGCATCTTTCCTCCTGGAGGTCAAGCACTCCCATCTCTTCCCTCCCCCTCTCCTGAGCAGACATCTGTCTATGCCAGGATGGTCTGAGTACCCGAGGCCTAAGTTGTGAGCCTAGTGGCTGCACACCATCCTGTGTGTAAAGATGCAGTGCCCTCTGCCTCTTAGAATGAGAAGAGGCAGCTATGGTGTCCCAACTGCCCACACAGAGGGGATAGAAGGGGCCTAAGCAGTGATTCCCAACTCAGGGGACATTCGGCAATCTCTGGAGTCATTTTTGGTTGTCATGCTGTTTGGTATTTAGTGGACAGAGGCCAGAGATGCCGCTAAGGCCCCTACAACACACAGGACAGCCTCTGCGACCGAGATTTCTCCAGCCTCGAATGTTTTTAGTAGTGCTGAAGTTGAGAAATTCTGGGTTAAATATTTGCTTTATGGCCCTGGGCCAGCTATCCTATTGTAATGGGCTAAATCGTGTACCCCAGAATGTATATGCTGAAGTCCCAACCCCTCAGAATGTGGATATATTTGGAAATGGAGTCTTTGAAGAGGTAATCAAATTAAAACAAGGTCACTATTGTGGGCCCTCACCCAGTAGTTCTTTTAAGAAGAGATTGGGACACACACAGGCACAGAGGGAAGATGATGTAAAGATGCAGGAAGAAGATGGTCACCTCCAAGCTAAAGAGAGAGGCCTCAGAAGGAACCGACCCTCTGACACCTTGATCTCAGCCCTCCCACCTCCTGAACGGTGAGGAAATCAATTCCTGTGGTATAAGCCCCTAGTCTGTGGTACTCTGTTCTGGAAGCCCTAGAAGACGAATATACGAGTGCACCAGCTTATCTGCAGTCCTCCCCTCTTTTGAGAGTGTTTCTGCATCCATTCAGATATTTTCCACCCTTTGCCACCATCAAATTATTGAGGGTACTTTAATTTTTTCCTAGATATTACATTCATAGCGTTCAAAGATCAAGACTTCAAAAACAGTACCTGGTGAAAAGTCTCCTTTCTTTTCCTGCTTTCAGACATCTACTTCCCCTCCTAGAAGATAAAATATTATCCCTGCACCTTTTCATAGCAATGGTATACATATAGAAGCAAATACATGCATATAGAATATTACCCCTGTACCTTTTCATAGCGATCGTATACGTGTGGAAGCAAATGCATGCATATAGAATATTATTCCTGAACCTTTTCATAGTGATTGTATACATATAGAAACAAATACATGCATATGTTCATCCTATTCACCTTTAGACATTCAAAAGTTGTATTCGATACACAGCTCCCACCTTGCTTTTATGACTTCCCATCTATCTTGGAGCTTGTTCTTGATATATACATAGAGAAAGCATAGCATAATGGTTAAAAACGTGGACCCTGGAGCCCGACTCTGTGTTCAGACTGACTTTAGCATTGTCCTGAAATACCTTTAGCAACATATTTCACCTCTTATTTCCTTCTCTGTAAAATGGGAGAATAATAGCACTTCCCTGTATTTGTTTTCATTTCCTGCCTAACAAGTGACCAGTAACTTGGTGGCTTAAAAAACACTTATTTATTAGCTCAGAGTTCTGTAGATTAGCAGTCCAGGTGGGCTTGATTGTGTTCTCTATGAAGGATCTTACAAAGCCAAAATCAAGGTCAGCCAAGGTGGGCTCTTACCTGGGGACTCTAGAGACAAATCCATTTTCAGCCTTCCTCAGGATGTTGGCAGAATTCTGTCTGTGTGTTTGCAGGACTAAGGTCCCCGTTTCCTTGCTGGCTGCTAGCTAAAGGTCGTTCTCAGCTCCTAGAAGTCACTCTCTGGTTCTTGTACATGGTCCCCACCATTTTCAAGCCAGAAATGGCATGCCAATCCTTCTTGTGCTTGACATCTCTTTGATTTCCCCTTCTGGCCCTGGCCAGAGAAAACCTTCTGTTTTTAAAGGGCTCAGGTAATTAGATTAGACCCACTGGGACAGTCTCCCTTCCTATGAACTCAAAGCCTACTGATTAGTAACCTTAATGACAATCTCTGAAATCCCTTTTGCCCTGTGCCCTGTAATATCGTCTAGATGTGATATCTCATCATCTTCATGGTCTTGGACATTAAGGTGGGACATTTTTGGGTAGCCTACCACACTACCCTAGAGAATTGCTGTGGGAATGCAGTTGCATGTTTTATAGATGCAATATATAAAAGTTAGCTGTTTTGTTTTTTTTAAACAGATGGGTGTACATATTGTGGAAGCTATTTGGATTTATTAAGGATTTTTAAAGAGATTCCTCTAAGGACACTTGGGACAGTTTTGAACTGCATCGCCCTCTTTGACCCATGGACTGTGGTTCTCCAGGACTCATCTTAGATGTTACTTCCACTGGCCTCCCAGGATGATGTTAGTTCTTCTTGTTTACTCCCTTGCAAGCTCATCTCTCCAAGCACTGGGCACACTACCCTGTAATTACCTGGGTCACCGTCTCCTCCACTGAACCATAAGTTCTGAGAGGCAGGACATGTGTCTCACTCACTGATGTAACCCACCTCTTAAAAATATTCTTATAGGCCGAGCTCAGTGGCTCAGCCTGTAATCCCACGCTTTGGGAGGCTGAGGTGAGTGGATTGCCTGAGCCCCACGAGTTCGAGACCCACCTGGGCAAATTGGCGAGACCTCATCTCTACAATAAATCAAAAAATTAGCTGGGCGTGGTAGCGTGTGCCTGTAGTTCCAGCTACTTGGAAGGCTGAGGTGGAAGGATCGCTGGAGCCCAGCAGGTCGAGGCTGCGGTGGCTGGGAACAGCCACTGCACTTCAGTCTGGGTGACAGAGTGAGACTCCAACTCAAAAAATATATATATCCTTATAGTGATCCTATGGGGAGTATGGCTAAGTTTGCCTAAACCCATTTGACAGACAAAACCTCAGGGAGGCTAGCCAGTTTGCAAAGGGTCAGTGGGCTGTGGGTAACAAAGTAGGACTCAATCCCAGTTGATGGGGAGGTGATAAGAATATCAGCTAATACGTCTTGGGTTCTCTTTTTGTTTGTGTATTTGTCCACTGTGCAAAGTGCTTTATTTGCCTGATTTCATTTGGTCTTCTCAACACTCTGAGAAGGTAGATGCTGTTATTGTTCCCATTCCACAGATGAGGAAACCGAGGGCCAGCAAGGGAAAGTTGCCCAGTGGGTGAGGAGCAAATCCTGCCTTTTGGGTGGTGCTTCATGCTTTTTTCTTTTTTGTTCCAAATTGTCAGTAGTTCCCCGAATACATCTGATTTTTTGTTTTGAGTTATTTTGGAATTTTAAAAATTTATTTATTTTAGAGTTATGAGGTATGTGTGAGGATTTGCTACATCAGTCAATGCACGCAGGTGAAGTTTGGGATTCTTTTTTTTTTGAGTTGGAGTCTCACTCTGTCGCCCAGACTGGAGTGCAATGGCCGCTCCCGGCCACCGCAGCCTCCACCTGCTGAGCTCCAGTGATCCTTCCACCTCAGCCTTCCAAGTAGCTGGAACTACAGGCACGCTCTACTACGCCTGGCTAATTTTTGATTTATTGTAGAGACGATATCTCGCCAAGTTGCCTGTTTGGGTCACGAACCCCTGGGCTCAGGCAATCCACTCACCTCTGCCTCCCAAAGTGCTGGGATTATAGGTTGAGCCGCTGAGCCCGGCCAGTTTTGGGCTTCTAGCGAGACCTCTCTCCCCCAGTAGCGGACATGGGGCCCGATGGGTGGTTGTGTGACCCTCATACCCCCTCCCTCCTTTAGCAGTGCCCAGCATTTTTGTTCCCACCTTTGTAGGGCCCAATGATAAGGCCCACTCATGAGTGAGAACATGCGGTATTTGGTTTATTGTTTCTGTGATATTTTTTAATATTTCAAGTGTACTGAAAATAACACATAGGCCAAGCATGGTGGCTCACACCTGTAATCCTAGCACTTTGGGAGGCTGAGACAGAAGGATTGCTTAAGCCCAGGAGTTCAAGACCAGCCTAGGCTATATAGCGAGACCTCATCTCTACCAGAAAAAAAAATTGGCTGAGTATGGGGGCATACACCTGTAGTCCCAGCTATTTGGGAGGCTTAGGTGGAAGGATCATCTGAGCTCAGGACCTGGAGGCTGTGGTGAGCCGTGGTCATGCCACTGCACTCCAAACTGGATGACAGAATGAGACCCCAACTCAAAAAAAATTTTTTTAATAAAGAAAATAACACATAACAGAGATGTCTGTACTTACCATTCAGATTTAAAAGATTTAACCTTTCCATATCTGCTTCAGATCTTCTTCCTCTTTCCTTTTAAAGGAATAAAAGCCCACCCAACTACCCCCAATTGCATCCTCTGTATTAATGAGTTGTTTCCACCCTGTATGAATCAGGGTATATCAGGTGTGTGGCCAACAACACCGAAGACTCAACGGCATAGCCCAGTGTGCTATTTCCAACTCATAGTTCAGTGCAGGTCAGCTGAGGTGCTCTGCTCCATGAGGTCATTTAGGGATCCAGGCTTATTCCATGAAATGAATTCATCATCCCTCAGGATATTCCCCTAGATAGTGTTTCTCAACTTTATATGTATTGATACATAAAAATCATCTAGAGAGCTTATTCAAACACTCATTCCTGGGCCTAACCCCTGGAGATTCTGATTCACTAGATCCAGAGAAGAACCTGAGATTCTGATTTCTTTCTTTTTTTTTTTTTAAATGATCCAGAAATCTTTTATTTTTGACACCTATTAGGCCATGAATTCATAGGGAATAGGTTCCAGAAGCTCGGGCTCCTTTCTGTTGGTTCTCACAAAGTGTGCTTCTCTGGGTGGAGCAGGCTGGCGCTTCAGCTGAACCCACGTGCCTTTCTCCTTGGCTTCCTTCTTTTTCTGGTCATTTTCCTTCACGCATTTCAGGAAGCTATCTCGACTCTTCGAGTGCTTAATATGCTCAATACGCACATTAATTCTCTTGGCAAGAATCTTGCCCTTGACTTGTTTGTTAACAATGCCAACAGCATGCTGGGTGACATTGTAGACTCTTCCTATCTTGCCATGGTAACATTTGTGGGGCATTCCTTTCTGAACAGTATCCATTCCCTTGATGTCTACAATATCATCTTTTTTGTAGATTCACATGTATGTGGCCAAAGGAACAGCTCCATGTTTTCTGAACGGCCTGGAGAACATGTACCGCGTGCCCCTTCTCTTTCCCTTTGTGTTGGTCATTTTGGTGAATTACTGGAAGATGGCAGTTCCGGCTGAAAGGAAGGAGAGGTTCTGATTTCTTACAAACTCCCAGGTGATGCTGATATAGGTGGTCTACTGACCACACTTTGAAAATGCCCAAACTCACCCACACACGCCTCATTCTGGAGAGGTAGACCTGGTCCCCATGCTCATAGCCAATACCTTGACCCCTCTGTCTAAAAAGAATTATACCAAAGATAGCCAACACATGACAAAACGAGTTTCAGGTCAGGGAGACAAGAGTGGAAACTTACTTTTTTTTGTACAGATGGAGTCTCGCTATGTTGCCTAGTCTGGTCTCAAACTTCTGGCCTCAAGCAATCCTTCCACCTCATCCTCGCAAAGAGATGGGATTACAGGCGTGAGCTACTGCTCCTGGCCAAGAAATTGTCTTTTTTAGACATTCTGGATTTAAACGTGGGGATGCAGATCCTGGCTCCATCACTT
This sequence comes from Cephalopachus bancanus, assembly GCA_027257055.1. Taxonomy (NCBI): domain Eukaryota; kingdom Metazoa; phylum Chordata; class Mammalia; order Primates; family Tarsiidae; genus Cephalopachus; species Cephalopachus bancanus. The sequence goes on from JAPVLO010000050.1 coordinate 6,378,441, forward strand.
CCTCCTTGGCTCACTGCTCAGTAGGTCACTTCTCCATGTTTAATTTTTTTTCTCCTAACAGAGACAATAGTGAGCAGTTTTGTCTTCTCCTTCATCTTGATGGGAATGCCACCAGGATTCCTGTATCAGACGGGGCTCTCCAGAGAAACAGAGTCAGTAGAATACGTGCATATGAAGAGATTTATTTCAGGGAATTGGCTTGCATGATTTGGGGGACTGGAAAGTTTGAAATCCGCAGGGCAGGCCGGCAGTCTGGAAACTCTTGGGCAGCAACTGATGTTGCAGTCTTGAGGCAGAATTTCTGTTTCCTCGAGGAAACCTCAGTGTTGCTCTTAAAGCCTTACATCTGATTGGATAGGGCCAACGCACGATATCAAGGACAATCTGTGTTACTAAGACAACTGATCATAGATATTAGCCTCTCTACAGAACACGCTCACAGAATCGCCTAGATTAGTGTTTGATTGTATCACGGGAAACTATAACCTAGTAGCTAAAGTGACACATAAAACTGTCCTAGCCCCTCATTAAACAAGAGGCCAACTTTGGAGCTGAGCCAATGTTTCATCATGTAAAGCAAGTTTCCATCTAGTCCAGTTTATGAAAATGTTTAAAATAAGCAGTGGCCTAGCACATTGGCTCATGCCTGAAATTCCAGCACTTTGGGAGGCTGAGGCAGGAGTTTGAGACCAGCCTCCCTTGAGGCGTGAGTTTGAGACCAGCCTGGACAGCATAGCAAGACCCCATCTCTACAAAAATAACAATTAAAAAATTAGCCAGGCGTGGCGATACATGTCTGTAACCCCAGCTACTCAGGAGGCTGAAGTGGGAGAATTGCTTGAGCCCAGGAGTTCGAGGCTATGCAGTGAGCTATGATTGCATCACTGCAATCCAGCCTGGGTGACAGAGCAAGTCCCTGTCTCAAAAAAAAAAAAAAAAAAAAAATGGTTGCTTAATTTAATCAAAAAGCATTTGATTTTCCTCTCAGGCTCTGTGGCTGTGAGGATCTGCATGATTGGATTCCAGTGAACCCTTGCATTGAATGGGTCTCCTCTTGAGCATGGTGTATCCTCCTTTGAATTTGCTTCTGGATCCTGCAAGCTACTATTTTGTTAGGATTCTTGCACCACATTCACAAGTGTTCCTCTCCCTTTTTTTAGGCCACTTCCCAGAAATTGCCCCTGTCACTTTCTCTTAGGTCTCAAAGGCCAGTGCTCAGTCCCACTAGCTGCATGGCAGGCTGGGAGCAACATCTTGTGGCCAGGTGCCCATGGCCCTAAGCAAAAATCAAGAATCTTATTTTGAAAGAGAAAGTGGGGAAGGGCTATTGGGAGGCACTAGCAGTCTCTGTCCCAGAGTCATTGTTCCTAGTTTGTAAATGAGGGACCAGCAAGGTGTTTTCACTTACCCAAGGTCACACAGCAAGCCTGTGGCAGAGCTATGACTTGAGAGGCTAGGTCTTCCAGATACCAAGGTTGATGTCCCCAGGGGCCCACGATAATAACTGAGCAATCAATAGTATATGATAATAGAATAATCATAAGTCGCTGATGTGCCTAGTACCGTTCTAAGTGCTTCATATACGTGACTTCATTTCATCCTCACAAAAACCCTATGAGGTCGATACTCTTATTCTCCCCAATTCTCAGGTGAGGAAACTGAGGCATAAAGAAGGTAAGTGACTTGCAAAGGATAAGTAAGTGGCAGGACTGGGACTTGGACTCTGGCGGTCTAGTTCCAGAATGCACACTCTTAGCCACTGCAGGACCCTGCCTGTCGGTCTGCTGTTCCCTTCTCCCGCTCCCCTGACCCGGTGACCACAATGCCAGTGGTGGCAGCCACCAGCAGAGCCTCTCCCCACCAACCTGGGTGCCACCCACTCTCGTCACACCCACTTCCTCCCACTTCTGCTGCCCCAGCACGCCCATCTTCTGTCGCTGCATCCTGCACATCATTTTTTTGTCGAGTTTTGGTTTTTGTTTTGAGACAGGGTCTCACCATGCAGCCCAGGGTGGTCTCAAACTCCTGGTCTCAAGTGATCCTCCCTCCTTAGCCTCCCAAAGTGCTGGGATTACAGGCGTGAGCCACCACATCTGGCCCTCATTCTTTGCAGTTCTTGTTTTGTTTCCCTTCACTCTGTTCCCTGGGAGACTCTCAAAGGCTCTATTTGCTGCCAAGGGACACAGCAGGGACAGGGCCTCAGCGGGCACCTGGAATTTCCCACACCCCACCCCACCCTCCATGGGGGGTGGGTAGAGGAAGAGGCTTTGCCTTATTTATTTATTTATTTATCTAGTCCTGGCGGGCTCCACACCCCCCAAGCTGTTGTTTCCCACTGGGGAAGATGAAAAACAGCCTCAGACAATGCAGGACACATGGCCCCCGCAGTTTAATTTCCTTTAATTCATTTTATATTGAACCAAATGATACTGCTTGTTTTTAATGGCAAACATTCAGCACGGAGGAGGGGTGGTCAGGCCTCCTCCTGGGGAAATGGGGAACACAGCTGCTATTCAAATTCCTGCTCCCTCTCCTGTCCTCCCCAGGCCTCAGCACTGGGCCCTTGGAAATCGATTTCCAGGTTGAAAGATGATCCCTTTCACCAGCTCAGATGGCCACTGTCTAGAGAGCTGATCTGGCCCCGCCCCAACTGCCGCTCCTCCTAGGATGGCCGCTGCCCCTCCTAGGATGGCCGCCCCGTCCTGAGACCACCCATCTGTAGGGATGACTGGATACAGGACCCGGGGCCAAGGCATGGCCGTTCTCGGTGCCCCACTCCCCCCTGCTCATCTCTGATCATCCTGGGCAGGCACCTGCCCAAGCCAGACTGGTCCAAGACCCTCTCCCAGGAATTGAGGAACAGAGGCTGGACCGGGAGAGAGCTGCATGCATTCATTCATTCCGCACCTGGGAGCAGAGTCATGGCTGCATCCCAGTCCTGTGGCGGCAAAAGCTGACTTGAACCGGAGCCCCTGGTCTGTCACCTGCTTACGGAAGTTGGAGAGGCACTGAGGAGGGAAGAGGTCTTTCCCTTCCACGCTGAGGTTTCTAGGACTGGCCTTCCTGTGGCCTGAAGCTCTTGCACTTCTTGGAAGTCTGAGATCATCCAGAACCCTCCAGAAACCTCTTTTTGGTGAAGTGGGCGAGAGTCAGTTTTGGTTGTTGCAGGTAAAGAGAACTGGAATGTGCAGCCAGCCTCTTTGGGAAAACTTTGGCCTGCTCATGGCTTTGGTGGAGGCCAGACTGAGGTAATGAATGCCCACTTTGGACATTCCAGAGGCCCTTCCAGTTCTTGAAGGCTGGGCTGGGCTATACCCCTGCCCTCTTGTGCACAGACTGTGAGACCCAGGAAGACCTTCTGACTTTACTGATGAGGAAACAGCCCCCAAAGGGGCAGTTCTGGGTCCCATGATTTATCCATCCATGTATTCATTCTGCGAATATTCACTGGACACCAACAGAGTGCCAGGCACCATGCTGGGCGTAGGGCTCCCAGACCCAGGAATTTCCAGCCCAAAGCTTGCAGGCCAAGAAGCAGTAACACAGGGCCCTCTGAGAAAACAGAGACGAGGCACCTGGGAAAACAGAGACGAGGCACCTAGCCAGTCCCCACAAAGTCTGCCTAGAGCTCAGACCTGAGTTTCAAAGTAGGGCTGGGAGTTGGCCAAACATCAGGAAGCCAAAAAGAACATGCCAGGGACAGGGGACCACCAGGTCACGGCACAGACAGGAAACAGTTTGGCATGGGCATGTTTCCAGGTAACCCTTGAGCATCTCACCCTCGCTCAACTCTGAGCTCCATGCGGGCAGGGGTGGTGCCTGCCATGCTCATTTTGTGCCCCTGGCTTGTGATTCTCAATGGGATGAGCTAGTGTTGGTGGTCGCTATGGATTTGCACACAGGGCAAGGCCAGGGGCTGTGGTCTTTGCTCCAGACCCCACGAAAAGCCCACGAAGTGCTGATTATTTAGCTCATCTCCAACTAATCGGTGAGGGGGCCAGCCAGGCTCCCTGAGGTGGCCTTGGAGGAGTCCCCTTCAGCTCCTCCCTCCGGGGCTGGGGTCGCTGAGTGGTCAGGGCTGCCGCTCTATGGGCTCCTGCAGTTTGCTTCCACCAGGGTGGGTGGGTTGGTGGGGCTGCCCTGCCCCCATATTGTCCCCGGATGTTCCTCCTTCCCTGAGGAGAAAAAAGGGGTCCAGGACTGGGCTTTGTCTCTAGGGAGCCCACTGAGGACATTTGTCAACTATCAGCTTGTCCAGGAAGGCTCCAGAGTGGACAGGAGAAGCTTGGGCTCTGGAGTCAGGTGGATCTGAGTTTGAATCCTGGTTTTGCTGTTTCCATGGGTATCACCTCCAGCCAGTCACCTCCTCTCTCTGGGCCTCAGCTTCCTATCTGTAAAAAAGAATCAAATCTGCCTGGCATGGTGACGCACAGCTATAACCCCAGCTACTCAGGAGGCTGAGGTAGGAGGATCGCTTGAGCCCAGAGGTTCAAGACCAGTCTGGGCAACATAGCGAGACAACCCCCATCTCAAAAGAAAAAAAAAAGGCCAGGCACAGTAGCTTACATCTGTAACCCTAGCACTTTGAGAGGCCAAGGCAGGAGGATTGCTTGAGCCCAGGAGTTTGACGCCAGCCTGGGTAATATAGTGAGTCATCGCCTCTACAAAAAATAAGCCAGGCGCAGTGGCACATGCCTGTAATTCCAGATTCTCAGGAGGCTGAGGCAGAAGGATCGCCTGAGCCTAGGAGGTCGATGCTGCCATGAGCCGTGATTATGCCACTGCACTCCAGCCTGGGCGACACAGTGAGACTCTGGCTCAAAAAAAGAAAGAATTCTGTTTACATTTCGGGGCCTTAGTGGTAGACTGGGGTGAGTTAAAAAATAAATTGAGGCTACATGGGAGAAGGACTTTCAGGAGTCGCTGGCACCTGTGGCAGTCAGTATGTATGTACTTTTTCTTTGTGTGTGACTCCCATGAGAAAAGCCAGGCCCTGTTGCCTGCGGCTGAGCAGCACACCTACACTTTGCTGGCCTCTGGCTCTTCTCCTGGGACCCAGAAGTGCCAAGGTCAGAACCTTGACTGTGCCAAAGAAAGGAGGAAATGCTACCCTTACTAATGACCTGGAGGTGCCAGCCCTAGGCTGGGTGTTGGGGAAGCCTGGGTTTGAATCCTGGTTTTGCCACTAGCTATGCATCTTCAGCTAAGAGAGTTCTCAGTGTCGTCTCATCTGTGTGTGTGTGACTGATATGGCCTAGCTCCAAGAGGATCCCAGGGAGGACAGACGAGGTCACGAGATGGGTGAGTTTTCAGTGCTGAACAATCACAGCTGCAGGGTAAGACCTGACCCTACCTCCAAGGGGCTAATGGATAGGTGTGTGAGGGGGGAGGAACAAGAGAACAAGGACAGGACAGAGAGAGATGGTCCTTTTGAGCACCTGCCTGACCTCCGCCTCTCTTTCTAACCTGACACCCATACGCTTGTTCTTGTTCTCTTACTTTCAGGCCTTCACAGTTGCTGTTCCCTCTGTTGTCTCCCTACCCTCCAGCCCCATTGCCCTCAGGTCTGTGTTTAGATATCATGGCCACTGGAAAACCTGGACCTCTCTCTGGCCCCAGGTGGGGGTGGGTGACGCCTGTGCGCTCCCAGGCCCCTAGGCTACACGTGTTTTGAATGCACCAAGTGGTGTTGTGGTTGCTGGTTTATCTCCCGACTAGACTTCAAGCTTGTTGTGAGATCAGGCCCCTTGTGTGTTTCATTTCATTCCCAGCACAGCTCACAGTTGATAGTAGGTGCTCAAACACACACACTGAAAGTAATTAAGGAGAGTGTTGCAGAGGCATATTCTCCCAGAAGCAGGCAGTGTGAATTTGGTTGCAGAGGTCTACTAGACTTGGAGCCAAACAGACAGGTTCTGTCTCGCCTGTTTCACTTGTTAGCGGTGGACTAGGGGTGGTCAGTAAGCTTCTCTAAGCCTCAGTTTCCTCATCTGTATCATGGGACTGCTGATCATACCAAGGTAAAGATTAAACAGGATCATGCCTTTCAATTCCTGCAGCTCAGTAAGTGGCATCCTCGATTTATTTAGTGAATAAACAAGGAAGCAGAGGAAAGGGGCCCTTGGAGAGCATGGCCCAACCCCTCCTCCACCATTCCCTAGGAGTGAATGATGATAGTATAATTGTCATTATAACATTTCATAAGCCAGTCACCATGCACGTACTACATGCCAGCCACTGTTGTCATTCATTCAACCAATATATTTTTGTTTTTGTTTTTGAGATAGGGTCTCACTCTGTCACCCAGACTAGAGTGCAGTGGTGTGATCATAGCTCACTGTAACCTCGAACTCTTGCGCTCAAGTGATCCTCTCACCTCAGCCTTCCAAGTAGCTGGGTCTATAGGCGCATGCCACCACACCCAGCTAATTTATTTATTTTGTTTTTTGTAAAGATGAGTGTTAGGGTACAGATAGGGTGAGGGCAGATGGGTGGAGAGGGACGCAGCACCGCCGGAGCCAGCATGCCGGAGGTGCGCGCTGACACCCAGAGATCTGAATAATGCAAAGAATTGCAACACACAAAGAGGTGAAAGAAGAAAAGATTTATTTAAGAAAGGTTCACTTCCCACAGACAGGAAGTAGGCCTATACTCTAGGTGAGTCTACATAGCGGGCTTACACTCTAGATGAGTGTGGCACCATAGCTCCCCGAGTCCTGGCTTAAAGCCTCTCCCCTGGAGATGTTGCAGTCACGTAGACATGACTGCTGTGACTTCCTTATTGACCACCTGCGAATGTCTTGGAGACCCTGTGACACAGAGGCCCATTAATATCTGTCCATCTTATCATAGCCCCTGGAGAAGGGCAAGGATTCTAGTGCTCCTGTACATCCTTGAACGACATTCCTTAGAGCTAATGGAGGGTGCACTTATGCATTCCCAGCGGGCAATCCCATGGGATTCTTGACTTACCTGTAGACAGTGCCCAATTTTCTGGAAGGTCAAATTCTCTCCTGCTCCCCCTCTGAGAGGTCACAAGTCCTGCGATCTGCATAACTTTTGTAATTACAAGTTTCGTGACTTGTACAATTCTTACCTAATGCATGATGTCTTAGGCCTTGTAAATTCCCTTTACTCTAGGCAAGCTTGATTACCGCTATGAGATACCTCTAATACCTGGCTCCAGGAAGTCTGTGTTTCTGAAAAGACAAAGTCGGCAAGGTTAATCTTTATCTAAAGTATGTATTTCTCCAAAACATAGCTTCTACTTTCTCATCATTGTGTCAGGGTTTAAGAACAAGATGAAAAATGACTTCCCACTCTCGGTCTGTCCTTTCAATGAGGTCTTGCTATGTTACCCAGGCTGGTCTCGAACTCTTGGCCTCAAGCGAGCCTTCTGCCTCAGCCTGCCAAAGTGCTAGCGTTATAGGCTAGCACTGTGCCTGGTAGCACCCACAATGTTTGGACCACCTACCTTGTGCCAGGCCCAGTACCAGGTCATGGGAATTCAGCAGTGAATAAGCAAAGTATCTACTTTCAAGGGACTTAACATAGACAAGACATTGAAATGAATATGTCGTGTGTCAGATGGAAGCAAAACAGGGAGTGTGGTGGTTGAGAAACTGCTTTATACAGTAGCACGAGAAGGCCTTGCTGAGAAGGTAACATTCCTGCAAAGCCTTAAAGGAAGCAAGGGAGTGCACCATGCAAACATCTGAGGAAGAGTATTCCAGGCAGGGAAACAGCACATACAAAGGCCCTGAGGTGGAAACATGGCTGGCAGGGTCAAGGAGCAGAGAGCCAGAGTGTGCCTGGGCGGAAGAGGGGGCAGGCAGCTTCATGGGCTTGCAACCCCATGCTTGGTTTAATGCTCTGTTGTCTCCATCTGAAATTCTTAATTTTTGACAAGGGGCACTGCATTTTCCTTTTGCTCTTGGCACCACAAATTATGTAGTCAGTTGTGGTGGTAGGAGATACGGTCACACAGGTGGCAGGTGCCACAGCATCAGTGGCCACTCTCAGACTTTCTGGTCTCCTCCCATCCTGCCCACTCGGGATGCTCTGTCCACTGATCTGGATGCTCTCCTTGTGTTTCATTTGTCTTAGTTTCCTGTGGCTGCTGTAATCAGTGGCCACCAACACTGTGGCTTAAAACAACACAGATTTAAATCTTCCCATTCTGGAGGTCAGAAGTCCAAACTCAGTGTCACTGGGGTCAAGTCAAGATGTTGACAGGTGGTTCCGTCTGGAGGCTCTAGGGGAGAATTCGTTTTCTCACCTTCTCCAGCTTCCAGCAGTTCCCTGCGGTCCCTGGCGCTGGCCCTTCCTCCATCTTCAAGGCGTCTCTCTCTCCCCACTCTGTTTCTGTTGTCACTTCGTCTTCTTTCCCTGATCCTCCTGCTTCCCTCTTATATGGACCCCTGTCATTACATTGGGCCCATCCAGGCAGCCTAGGATAATCTCCCCATCTCAAGATCCTTAGTTTAATCACATCTGCACAGGTGCAAACTCCTTTTGCCCTGGGAGGTAACAGATTCATAGGTTCTGGGAATTGGGATGCGGGCGTCTTTGGGTGGTGGTTATTCAACCTGCCACATACCCACATTGCAGATGAGGAAACCGAAGCCCAGAGGGCTGATGTGTCTTGGACAAAGTCACCCTCCCAGCAAAAGGACAGATCCACAGTTGGGGCGCATGTCTGCCAAGTTTGAAGTCACGGGCTCTAGACCACCCGGAAAGGAGGTGCTCCCTGTCCATCTCTGTCTGTCTCCCTCCCCGCTTCCTTGTGCCTCTCCCCATTCCCTAGTGTTTGGGAAGGTAGCCAGGCTTGGGCAGTTTCGGCTCCGAACATGTGTGCCAAAGACTGTAGCTGACACGGGGACAGGTAATTTCACCCATCCACCTGGGACCAGGACAGAGGGAAGAGGCTGCCTTTCTACAGCTAACAGGGTCCCAGGCCACTTCAGGCTTAATCATCAACACCTTATAATGAAACCTCTCCCGGGTCCTGGGAGCAGGGCCCTGTTTGTCAGGGAGCCGCTGATGCACAGTTGCTGGGGCACGTGGGCTGAGCCCTTCCTGTTCATGGGCCGATGCTCTTAGATCCAGAGAACCATGGCCAATGAAATTGGGTGCCTGCCTGGTGCTGTTGACAGTGGATTTCTGCTCACAGCCTAGCAACTCCTGTGGGACCTCAGCCTGGCCCCAAGGACTTTCTGTCAGCTGGTCCTTGGGGCCACAGCACCGGAGGGCAATCCCAGTCACTGGCATGCTTTCTGGCCTCGTTCTCCTGGGCATGGAAGCCAGGAGAGCAGAGAGAGGACCTTTGTAGGAATTTGGAGGTAGAAGGGAGAAGGTAACACACATTTTCATCAGCTCTGGTCTTTAATCATGAGTGTTCAATTATCAGGTGGTAGATGTGGGTAAGAGCATCCATGCTGACATCAGGCAGACCTGGATTCAAATCCCACCTCTGCTACATCTTAGGCAAAATGGTGAACATCTCTGAAATGGTCTCAGTTTCCCTCTTCTACAACATGGGAGCAATAATCGCCCCCACCCCACCTCATGGGGTTATTAATAGTTTATTTTTAAAGTGGGCAAGCAAATTTTCAGCTTGTGATAAAAAAAAATACGTATAAGGTACCAAAACAAAAAATACCCATGTAACCAGCTTAAAAAGTAGAAAATTACTAATTTCTTAGAAACCCCTGTACTCACCTCCTGGGTCCCACCCCCGCTCCACTTTGTTCATAAGAAATCCCTGAGTGTGTGGTCCCCATTCCCTTGTTCCCATGTGTCTGCTTTTTGTAGTTTTGATGTCTCCTTCCTTGCTGGGCTATTATTAAAGACCAAAGCAAGCATAAGCATGTGTAACCTTCTCCTTTCCATACCTAATTGCCTAAGTTCCTCAGACCTCCCTCTCCTCTCTGTTACCAACTGAGAGGAGTCCAACCAAGCAAGGACTCAGATGATTGGGAAACCAGAACACCAAGTTTTCAGTACTATAGTAGATTTACAATCAATAGGGTCTGGCCCAGCACAATGGCTCATGCCTGTGGGAGGCCTAGGTGGAAGGATCGCTTGAGCCTAGGAGTTCAAGACCAGCCTGGGCAACCCAGTGAGACCTTGTCTCTACAAAAAATTAAAAGGCTAGCCAGGTGCAGGGGCACATGCATGTAGTCCCGTCTACTCGGGTGCAGGAGGATTGCTTGAGCCCAGGAATTGGAGGCTGTGGTGAGCTATAATGTGCCACTGCAGTTCAGCCTGGGCTATATAGAGCGAGACCCTGACTCAAATAAATAATATAGGCTCTGACTAAGCACCAAAAGGACTTTATTATGAGTAAAGTACATGTAACAAGGGGCTTGGACTTCCTAGAAAGTATGGAGTAAGCCCAAACTTTACACTCAGACAAACCTGGGTTTTTAACATCAGCACCACCCACCAGCCTGAGCCACTTTGCATTTACTCCAAAAATATTTGAGTGTCATACTGTGTCTATGACAGGCACCGCATAGGTGTAGGGATACAATGGTAAGTGAAACAGACAGACCAAGTCAGAGTCCCTGCCCTCATTTAGTTGGGGAGATCACCGTTAAACAAACATACAGATATAGGTGTTGATAAGCATTAGGAAGAAAATAAAACAATTCATGGAGGACTCATTTAGGGAAACGGGAAAGGGCTTTCTCTGTGGGATGGCCATTTGAGCTGAAACTTGTATTCCTTGCACCTGACTTTGGTTTAAAAAAAAATTCATCTCTCATCAGCAAACCAGGGCTGGTCATAACTCCTTCCCAGCTCCGCCCTTAGTGACTGGCCCTGACGCAGTGCCTGGCTCAGCACCACAGCAAGGTAGATGTCATTTCCCTTCCTTCTGGTTGTTCCTGGCTGTGTATAGAGCTCTGCTGCTGGCTAGTTAGTTGTGAGGACCTCTAACAGGGTCTCACTGGGCCTTTTCAGTGGTTTGATGGCTGACTTTAAGGGGGCTGAGAGAAGGGAGGTGTATTGTTCCCTGTCAACAGGAAGGCTTCATCTTTTTCTGGAGAAGGTGGTGTCAGTAATAGAAAGATTTGTAGAGCCAATTAGACCTGGGTACAAACCCCAGCTCTGCCAGAAGTCACCCCATCTCTTTTCATGTTGTGTTCTCATCTGTGAAATGGCCCACATGAGTCCTCTCCGCTGGGCTTATGAGGAACAGTGACTATCACCTTGTGGGCACCCAGCAAGCGTGGCCATTACCACCGTTCCCGCCGGAGCAAGGAGAAACTAGGCAAAGGTGCAAAGGGCTGGGTAAAGGTAAGAAGAGATAGTCAAAGGGCTGATTAACACCATCTGGGTTTAAGTGCCTGCGCCGTCCATCCCTGGGTGGGTACAATGGGGCAGGGCCCTTCATCCCTCTGAGCCTCAGTTTCCTTAAAAGACAGGCTAAACTGCAATACTTCCATCACCCAGCGACTGCGAAGTCCTGCAGACAAGGCGCCTAGCACGGCCAATGGCCCAGGGCCTGGGGGGCCGGTGAGGTCACTCCCTGCCGAACACGTGGCCTTAGGGTGACATGTTCAAATAAGAGGGCGGGGGGGAGGTGGGTGCGCAAAGTCGCATCGAAAGAACGAGAAGGCAGCTTTGTCTTTCACAAACCGCGGCCTCCGTGGTTCGCGGAGGCCGAAGAGCCGAGGGCCCGGGGCCCGGCGGAGCGGGGCGGACTGGGGCGCGAGGCTGTGACCTCATCGGCCCGCGCCGTCCCGCGGGGCCATGAGATCATGAGATGCCGGCGCTCGCCGAGGAGTCGATTTGTGGGGAGCGCAGGGACAGCCGGCCGCCCGACGCGGTGATCTCATCCGGGCCCGGGGGAGGAGGAGGAGGAGGCGGGCGGCTAGGCTCTCCCGCGCCGCCCGGAGGGGAATTAATGGCCGCCGCGGATGGTGACGTCACCGGCAGCGCCCGTTGCCGGGCAACGCGCGGCCGCGGGCCCCGCCCCTCACGGGCCCCGCCCCCCACCTGCTGCTCGCTGGGCCTCCACCCATCCTGGCTTGCTCTTTTTTTTTTTCGTATTGAGGTGTAAGTTGCATGCTGTAAAGTGCTCTAACTATAAGTATATACCATCAGTGAATTTTTACAAACATGTAATCACCCAGATCAAAATATCAAAAGCGCTGTCCAACAGAGATAGAATCCGAGCCACACAGACAATTTTGGATTTTCTAGGAATCACATTAGACAAGCAAAAAGGAACCAGGTGACATTCATTTTAAAAAGAGATTTTATCTAGCTAACATGTCCAAAACATTATAATTTCAACATGTAATCAACATAACAAATTTGATGAGATATTTAAAATTTTTGTTGTTTCAATAAGACTTTGAAATTTCCTGGGTGTTTTAATCTTTCAGTACATCTCAGTTCCGAACAGGCACATTCCAAATGCTCAGTAGCCACATGTAACGGGTGAACGGCAACCCGAAAGCTCCTTGGCCCTCCCTTCGGGTCATTAACACACAAGGGTATCCATTATTCTGAATGTATCATCCTTCATTAGTTATCCCTCCCTCTCCCAGCCCAGGCCATGCATCTTTTTTTTTTCCCTCTCTCTCTCTTCCCACATCTTTATCTCCTAGGATCTCCCTTTCTCTGTTCCCCATAATAGCTCAGAGCGGCAGATGGAAAGTCTGACTGGATTTAAATACTGGCTCTACTATTGTCTAGCAACTTTGGACAGCGTGCCTCCCCTTGCTTTCCTCACCTGTTAACTGGCACTCATAATGACAGTGTCCATTTTCTAGGGTTGTCAAGAGTTTGGGGACAAGCCGGGCTCAGTGGCTCAGCCTGTAATCCCGCACCTTTGGGAGGCTGAGGTGAATGGATTGCCTGAGCCCGCGGGTTCGAGACCCACCTGGGCAACTTGGCAAGACCTCATCTCTACAGTAAATCAAAAACTAGCTGGGCGTGGTAGCATGCGCCTGTAGTTCCAGCTACTTGGAAGGCTGAGGCGAAAGGATCGCTGGAACCCAGCAGGTCAAGGCTGCGGTGGCCGGGAGCGGTCACTGCACTCCAGTCTGGACGACAGAGTGAAACTCCAACTCAAAAAAAAAAGTTTGCGGACAGCCTGCAGGGATTACGTATTCAACAGGGAAACTTGCATCACCAAACTACAAGCCAGTCTCGGGACCTCTCTTTTTCTGCTAGTTTCTTCTCTCTTCCTTCTTGTGACCTCCTCACTGCTCAGTCTCCCACCTGGTCTTCTCTCCCCTGACTCTGGGTTTGAGCTTTCTCTCTGAGAAAGGGGAACAAGCCATAACTCGCTGCAAGGGGAGCATTTGCTGTGCAATTCCTGGCTCACCATATGTGCTTGATACCGAGATTGCTGTCTTCCCCTCTGCCCTTCCCCCTGCCTTCTCGCCTGCACTCTAACTCCTGGGCGCTTTTTTACCTCTGTCCTCTAATTCTGTCATTTCTCTATTCCTTTCTCTTGCCGGCAGTCCCATTTCCCCCTCCCATTCCTCCCTCCCTCCCCTCCTGCCTTCCTCCTACCCTCAGTTCTTCCCCCCCCCCCCCCCCCCCCCCCCCCCCGCACGCTCAAGCCTTTCTTTCTCCTGGCCACGCTGCCCTGAAATAGGGTATCAGCCCGCCCATCCCCATCCTTCTCGAGGGAGAAGACCCGGTGTGGGCCCCTCTGCGCCCCAGCCCAGTCCTTCAAGGTCGGCGTTGGGGCTGTCCTGCTGGGACCTGCCAGCTGCGGTCCCAGGGCGGCCCATCATAACACAACCGTGGGCCGCCTGCCCAGGAAAACAAGCCTTTGTTTTCAGCCCCTTTTGACCGCACAGCCCGCCCACCTCAGAGCTGGACGTGTGGACCCGTCCCCTGCGGCAGTCAGGAGCCAACGAGCAGTCCAGGGAAGAAAAGCAAGGGTGGGAAGTTCACCCTGGAGGCTGCGGGGCCCTTTGCACTTTGAGCGCTTTGGAATGCGGAGTCCTGGCCGCGTGCTCGTTTTAGTCCAGTGAAGCTTTCCAGCCTCTTTCTTCAGACACCCCCTTTCTACTGGGAGGACCGCTCCTCTCTCCCTGCAGTTCTGAAGAGAGGGGCAGTCCCAGTGCCCCGCCCATGACCGTAGCCATGTGTCCAATCCTGCCCAATCATAAAGCCCTAGGCCCTAGGCCTCAGCTGGGCTTCCAGAAGACTTGACTCCAGCAGGGCCCTCCGAGGCTTGCCGTTCTGCTGGGCACATGGGCTCAGGGAGAGACATGGTCTCCGTTGCTGTGGAAATTCAGGTTGCAAGGATGTAGGCCTGGGGCTACCAGTGGCCATCTTACCTACCAGCGCTTTCTAGCTGTGTCAACTGAGGTGGGTCACCTAATCTCTCTGTGCCCCATTACCTCATCTGTAAAGTGGGAGTGTCAGTAGCATCAACCTAGTACTGGTGTGCGCAGGGTGGTGCCTAGCACATAGCAAGAGCTAAGTGACTGTCATCATCAATGCCACCTGCAGAGAGCCTGTCCTTGGGCAAGAGAGAATGAAGCTTACGCGCAAAGAGGAGCATAGACATCTGAGCTGAAAGATGGGGAAGAGGAGAGAGGGACAAGACTATAGAAAAAAGAGCAAGGTCCGGGCTTGGTGGCTCAGCCTGTAATCACAGCATTTGGGAGCCGAGGTGAGTGGAGTGCCTGATCCTGTGGGTTCGAGACCCACCTGGGCAACTTGGCAAGTCCTCATCTCTACAATAAGTCAAAAAAATTAGCCAGGGGGTGGTAGTGTGCACTTGTAGTTCCGGCTACTTGGAAGGCTGAGGTGGAAGGATCGCCGGAGCCCAGCAGGTCGAGGCTACAGTGTCCAGGAGCGTGCCACTGCACTCCAGCCTGGGTGATAGAGTGAGACTCCAACTCAAAAAAAAAAAAAGAGTGAGACCTCAGACTAAATTGTTTGGTCTCCTTGAAGCCAGAGTCACCCGACCTTCCCTGCTTTGTGACCTAATACATTTCTTTCTTTGCATAAGCTACTTCATGTTAGCTTTCTGTCACTTGCAGTCAAAAGTGACACCAGCAACAGTGCTTGGAGGCCCAGAATGCCAGAACTGGGTCAATACTCCCATCACACAGAATGGAACACCAAGGCGCAGAAAAGAGCAACTTGGCCAAGGTCACCCAGCTACTAAGGATTCAAGCCTAGCTGCCTGACTTCAAATGCCACACTTTAAACACTGTTCTCGTGTTATAAATGGTGGCAAATGAAAATCAGTTCATTCTCCCTCTGCCTTCCTAGTTCGCTGCCATTCTCTTTGACCAGGCTTGATTCATTTTGTCTTAAGGATGTTTTAGACTTGCCAGGTTGCTAACTGTGCTATGACAGACACTTACTGAGTACTCGCTATGTGTCACGCACTGAACACACTTTACACACGTTCACTCGTGAATCCTCCCAGCAGCCCTATGAGGTGGGCACTACCAGTAGCCTCATTTTACCAATGAGGAAACTGAGGCATAAAAGGATAAACTGACTTGCCTTAGGTAACTCAGTTAGTAAGAGACAGAATTCAAACCCTCACGCCTGTGTTTGCTTGGCTCCAGGGCCTCACCACTTAGGAAGAGGCAGAGCCAAGGCCTGCACTGGTTCAACGGTTCTTTCCCACATGTTTCCCGTGGTATCTGTGTGCCCGCCTCAGCAGTCACTGGCCAGTGCTCCATCTCCTCACTCCTGGCTTTGTCATTTTTAAACCCCCGTTCCTTAGTGCAGACTCCCCATTCCTAGCTCTTCAGCATCAAGGTCCTCTGTGAGCCATGTCTGTGGGAAGCCAAAATGACTAGAGAGTCTTTTAGTCCACCCATTCATTCATTTATTCATTCACTCACTCAACAAACATTTGTCAGTCACCTACTGGGTGTCAAGCTTTTGTATTAGTTAGGATTAGAATCAACTAGTAACAGGCCAGATGTGATAGCTCACACTTGTAATCCCAGCACTCTGAGAGGCTGAGGCAGGAGGATTGCTTGAGCCCAGGAATTCAAGAGCAGCCTGGGCCACTTAGTGAGACCTCATCTCTACAAACAGACAAACAAAACATCAAAAATTATGAGCCAGGTATGGTGGCAAGCTCCTTTCTCCCCAGCTACTCGGGAGGGAGCTGAAGCAGAAGGATTGCCTGAGTCAAGGAGGTTAAGCCTGCAGTGAGCTGTGATTGTGACTGCACTGCCTAGGTGACAGAGTGAGACTCCGACTCGAAAACTGATAATAATATAGTAATAGCAAAAAACCAAAATAATAAGGCTTAAATGAAAAAAAAGTTTATTTCTTTCTCATATTAAGCCCAGAGGTAAGCAGTTCAAACTTGGGAATGTGATACCTTCCAGCTCACAGTTTCAGCAGTCTTAGAGTGTGGGATTATTCCTTGTGGTCCAAGATGGTGACAAGAGCACCAGCCATCACGTCCAAATTCCAGACCGTAGGATGGAGGAAGTGGGAGAAGAATCAGGTGTTACTGATACATGACATATTATTATTGGGTTCATGGTGAAGGCCTTTCCCTTGACTTGCAGACGGCGATCTGCTTGCTGTGTCCTCATGTGGCAGAGAAAGAGATCTCTCCCATGTCTCTTCTTATAAGGCACTAATCCCAACATGAGAGCTTCACCCTCATAACCTAATTACCTCTCACAGGCCTCATCTCCAAATGCCATCACGCTGGAGATGAGGGCTTCAACAAAGGAATTTGAGGGAGAGACACAAATCAGTTCATAACACAAGCTGAGTGACCTTAGATGGGTATCTTAGTTATTTTTGTTGTTGTTGGCTTTCAACAACCACCATTGAGTTATTAGCACCATTCAGTGGGTGAGCAGTTCAGTCGGAGCACGCTGAGTGCAGCTTGTCTCTTGTCCGTGTGATATCTACTGGGGCTGGACCGTCCAAGATGGCTTCCTCACTCTCAGGTCTGAAATGGAGTGAATAGCTTGCCTGAGGTCCTGTCTCTGGGGCTTCAGGTCTCACTGGTGGCTGGATTCTGTGCTTCTCTGGGTAGTTTCAGAGCCGCTTCCCCTCCACGTGACCCCTTCAGCAGGTCTCCCCTCATAGCTTGGGCTTCCCCCAAACATGGCAGCTGGAGGCAGGAAAATAAGCAAGAGGAAGTGAAAGCTGCCTGATCTCTTCATGCCTGGGTTTGGCAGTCCCAGATATCACATGTGCCTCAATTCTGGTGCATCTCAGTTCCTCTGAGCCTGCTATCTTTTCGTCTCTCTGGGTGGCAATAGCATAATGCCCACATTCCTGGCATACTAGCTGTTATCATGTGTGGTGCCCTTCCTATGCAGCTGTATTTTAGATTCATTAGCTTACTGAATCCTCCTAGCCACTCTGGTGTTTTGGATCCAGGTTGTACTGGCTTGTGAGAGCTGATGGTTAAATTTTCAGGAAATCTGTGAGCAGTTGTTAAATCACTGGTAGCTTAAAATTGGCCTTGTGGGGGTATTTACATCATAGAAATTGGCAAACACACAAATCAGGGCCCTCTTTCCCCCAGAGACCTGGTTTGTCAGCACTGCATATATGTACATAAATGTGTGTGTGTGTGTGTGTGTGTGTGTGTGTGTTCAATTCCATTTACAGATGAGGAAACTAAGGTTCAGAAAGGTTAAAAGTCCACCACCATCTCAGAGAGGTCTAAAATCAACCAATGTAAGCCAGGCTCGGTGGCTCAGCCTGTAATCCAAGCGCTTTGAGAGGCTGAGGTGAGTGGATTGCCTGAGCCCGCGGGTTCAAGATCTGCCTGGGCAACTTGGCGAGACCTCATCTCTACAATAAATCAAAAAATTAGCCGGGCGTGGTAGTGCACGCCTGAAGTTCCAGCTACTTGGAAGGCTGAGGGAAGGATCGCCAGAGCCCAGCAGGTCGAGGCTGCAGTGGTCAGGAGCGGCCACTGCACTCCAGTCTGGGTGACAGAGTGAGACTCCAACTCAAAACAAACAAACAAAAAAACCAATGTAGTAGGTGCTAAATCTGACCTTAGAATCCCAAATCTTATACCCTAACCACTAGGCTGCCCTGCCTCCGCAGATGAGAAAAACATGTCTGAGAGAGATTTGTGAACAGAGGAAGCCGTATAAATATTCATGATTAATCTTGATACATGAAAAAACCCCTTTGGTGTCTGTCTACACATCCTTTACACACTGAACTTGCTAACAAGTATCTGATCCTGTCTCTCCTCCTTCCTACCTCCATAATCCAGGTCACTTTTCCCAGTGGGTGCATTCATCTCAAAAATTCCCCTCTGTTCATTTCTTCTGTGGCTTCGTTCCGCCCTCCCCATTTAGCCAGTCCTCTGTTCTTTCCTTGTTTCCCATTTCACTTTTTGTCCTCCCTCCCTCACCCCCCACCCCCATCCTAGCAGTGAGAAAGTCAGAATAGAATCTTCCTCCCCGACTCAACTGCTCCTGCCCCCTTTGTCAAAATCCAAGCAGAGAACCATTCCGTGCCCAAGCAAGTACTGCCGTTGTCACTCTCGTTCCCTCTTCACAGGGACAGGGAGGCAAGGCAGCCCATCATCTGATCACTTGCCTTGTGCTCTGACACTCCAGAGAAACCACACATTCCATTTGGTGGTCGTCAGAAATAACATGCTTAAGAAACCTGGAATTATGCAACTGCTTAATTAGGGAGAGATGGTTTCACTGGGATATGCCCAGTTTTCCCCGGTGGTTTGATCTCCTTCTCAAAGTGGCCCGCCCCCGGGCCACTAATTGCTAGCTTGAACGTGGTGCCACACAGGCATTCGCTCCCTTAATTTTATTTTCTGTGACATAAGTGCTTGCTTATAAAGAGACACTCTCTCTTGCATGTTTCAGTCCTCCCTTTCTATCTGCAAACTCTAGGAAGTTGAGGTAGTGAGGGTGGAATCTTTAGTTTCATGAGGTTCCCATTGTTACATGAGCACCTACTATGTGCTAGGTGCTTGGATACACCCAGAGCCAAATTCTCTTATCCCATAAGGGGCTCACAACTCTAGGAGAGAGATAGATACTAAAATAATTTTTTAGCCGGTCGAGCCTGTAATCCCAGCACTTTGGGAGGTCGAGACAAGAGGATTGCCTGAGCAAAGACCATCCCGGGCAACTTGGTGAGACCTCATCTCTACAATAAATTTTTTTAAAAATTAGCTGGGCGTGGTGGTATGCACCTGTAGTGCCAACTACTTGGATGGCTGAAGCAGAAGGATCACCTGAGCCCAGCAGATCGAGGCTGCAGTGGTCATGAGCGTGCCACTGGACTCCGGCCTGGGCAACAGGCTGGAATAAAATAAAAAATAAATAAATAAATGAAATAATTTTTTAAAATATTGTGAGACATGCTTTGAAGGAATGATTTAGGGCAGTCTAAGGGGTGTACGTAACAGGAGCACCTCATTTAATTAAGAAGTCAGGCTGGGCTCGGTGGCTCAGCCTGTAATCCTAGCACTTTGGGAGGCCAAGGAGAGTGGATTGCCTGACCCCACGGGTTCGAGACCAGCCCAGGCAACTTGGTGAGACCTTGTCTCTACAATAAATAAAAAATTAGCCAGGCATGGTAGTGGGCACTTGTAGTTCTGGCTACTTGGAAGGCTGAGGTGGAAGGATCACTGGAGCCCAGCAGGTCAACGCTGGGGTGGCCATGAGTGCACCACACACTCTAGCCTGGGCAACAGAGTGAGACTTCAACTCAAAAAAAAAAAAGTCAGAGAAGGCTTCTCCTAGGAGGTATTCACCAAAAGATGAATAGATGTTAGCTTTGCAAGGAGTTAAGGGACCACTATTCCATCTGCAAGGGAAGAGCTTGGTGTCATCAAGCTACAGAAAGAAGAACAAAGAAGCTGGTACCAGAGCATCCTGGGAAATGATGGGGATGTGTCAGAGTCCCCATCATGACTTATCTAGATTCTAAGGTTCTAGACCAGGGGTCGGAAAACTACAGCCATACACCAAATACATCCTGCCACTTGTTTCTGTAAAGTTTTATTGGAGCTCAGGCTCACTCATTTACTTACTAATGTCTGAGACTGCTTTCCTGCTGCAATGGCAGAGGTCCGTAGTTATGATAGAGACCGTGTGACAATATAATGAGGCCCTGTCTCTACAAAAACAAAAAACTAAAAGAATAAAAAAACTGGGTGTGGCGGCATGCACCTGTACTCCCAGTTACTCAGGAGGCTTAGGTGGGAGGATCACTTGAACCCAGGAATTCAAATACAGCCTGGGCAACATAGCAAGACTCCATCTCTATAAAAATAAATTTTTTAAAAAGATAACAATTAGGTGAGCATGGTGGTGCACACCTGTAGCCCCAGCTACTTGGGAGACTGAGATGGGAGGATTGCTTGCACCCAGGAGTTTGAGACTGCAGTGAGCTTTGATCACACCACTGCATTCCGGCTTGGGCAACAAAATGAGATCCTATCTCTTAAGAGAAAAAAAAAAGGCAAGTTAAGGCTGGAAGAGACCAGACCGTTGATCCAGGATGAGATGGAACATGCAAGTGTTGAAAGATGCTGAGTGAGAGCAGTTTGGGAGACATGAGGGCATCATGGGGCAGCTGAGGTCGGGTGGTTCAGGAAAACAAAGTTCAGAACATGGGGATTCTGCAGAGCCTGGGGCCTACTGCAGCACAGGGCAGAGCAGGGCAGTCCTGGTCATCCACTGAGCTGCTGATCCATTTGTCCCATGTCCATCATGCCCTTGGCCATCTAGAACAAATGTGGCGACTGCCCCCCCATCTCTATTTTCATTCACCTCTACTTTGCCACATGGGTACCAGGAGGGGAGAGGGGGACTTTTGGGGAATGATATCCTCACCATGGGAGGCGGCCAACTAGTCCCAAAGGGCAGGGGTGGATGACTAGATGCCCTTCCTTGGTCCTTGGCAGATATGAGCGCATCTGCTCCAGGGAGACCCCTTCCGAGTGGCCTGTGCCCAGTGCGTCAAGAGGGAACAGAGAGAGGTGGATATAAATGATCTGTCCATGCACCACACATCACCCATTTGATGGCTATGCAACATGTTCTTATAACACTTTTTCCCCCTCTAATTTTTATTTTTTAGAGTCAGAGTTTCACTCTGTTGCCCAGGCTGGAGTGCAGTGGCATGATCACAGCTCACCGCAGCCTTGACCTCCTGGGTTCAGACCATCCTTGTGCCTCAGCCTCCCAAGTAGCTGGGGGTACAGGTGTGCACCACCATGCCTGGCTAATTTTCTTAATTTTTTTTTTAGAGACTAGGTTTCACTATGTTGCCCAGGCTAGTCTTGAACTCTTGGTCTCAGGCGATCTTCCTGCCTCAGCCTCCCAAAATGCTAGGTTTACAGACATGAGCCACTGTGCCTGGCCCCTTCTAATTTTTTTTTTTTTTTTTTGAGTTGGAGTCTCACTGTCGCCCAGACTGTGTCACATCTCCTTAATCCTCTCCAATCTGACAATTCCTTGGTCTTTTCTTTGTCTTTCATGATCTTGACACTTTTGGAGAATGTAGGGGCAATTCTTTTGTAGACTGTTCCTCGATTTGGATTGGTCTCTTGTTTTCTCGTGATTAGATTGAAGTTAGGAGTTTGGGGCCAGAATACCACAGAAGTGATAACTGCATCCTTCTCAGGGGTTCAAGATATCAGCATGACTTCTTTCTGAGGATGTTGATCTTGACCACTTGATAAATGTGACATGTGTCTGGTTTCTTCACCATATAGTTGCTAGTTTTCAGGATAATTTTTAAATGGTTGTCTGGCTCCCCAATATAGGTCTCTAACACAATCAGACCCTCTTTTTGTACATTGAGTTTACTTTTTTTTACTGTTACAAAGAATGCTACAGCGACCATTGCTATTGGCATATCTTTGCCCACATCCCTGATTATTTTGTCAGGATAAGTCGCTAGAAGTAGAATTGTTGGAAATTTTTATTGTTTTTACAGATACGGATGCCTGGGGCAGGGGTGTGTGTTTGTATGTTTGTTTTAGTCTGCTTTATTGAAGCATCATTTACATATGATAAAATGCACAGATTTGGAGCATATATTTCAATGGCTTTTGATAATTGCACATGTCCGTGTGTCCCGCATCCTAACCAAGATATAAAACATTTCTATCACTTCCCAAAATGTCCTGATGTTCCCCCTTGCAGTCAATTCTCCCTGCCCCTCACCCCAGATAACAACAGGTCTGGTTTCTGTTGCCTCAGGTTAGTGTTACCTACTTTAAGACTTCATATAAGCCAGAATTACACAATACATACTCTTTTTTTTTTTTTTTTTTTTGAGTCAGGATCTCACTCTGTCACCCAGGCTGGAGTGCAGTGGCACAGTCATGGCTCTCGGCAGCCTCAACCTCCTGGGTTCAAATGATCCTCCATTTCAGCTTCCCGAGCACCTGGGACTATAGTTGCACGCCTCCACACCCAGCTAATTTTTTGATTTTTTTGTAGAGACAAGATCTCACTATGTTGCCCAGGCTGGTCTCAAACTCCTAGGCTCAAGCAGTCTACCTGCCTCAGCCTCCAAAAGTGCTAGGATTACACACACGAGCCTTCGTGGCCTGGCCACAATAAATACCCTTTTATGACTGTCTTCTTTGATTTGATATGATCTGTAAGATCCACCCATGCTGTCCTGTTGATTGGGTTTTTGTTGATTCTTATTGCCAAGTGGCAGCCTATTATATAAATATGCCCTACCGTTTGTTTATCCCTTCTTCCATTGATGGATGTCTGGGCTGTTTCCAGTTTGGGGATTTTATGAATCAAGCTGCTAAAACATGGACGTACATGTGGACATATGTTTTCATTTTTCTTGGGTAAATACCTCCGAGTGGAATTGCTGGGTCATGAGGTTGGTATGTGTTCAACTTTATTAGACACGAAGGGGTGGGATTATTTTCATCTTCATTTTATAGCTCAGACCACCACAAGCTTGAGAGACCTTTCCAAGAGAAAAGAGAGGAAAGGAAATAGGAGTCGTTGCCAGGCATAATGCTAAATACTTTGCCTGTCTGTCTCAGTTAATCCTCAAAACAACCCCATAAGGCAGAAATCGTGCTCCCATTCTATAGATGAGGAAATGGAGGCTCACGAACATGCAGCAAGATAAGATTCAAACCCTACCCAGTGTAAATACCTGAGTCTGTGTTCTTTCACCAGGTATTCATCACCCTGCCTCCTTGGAGACAGCAGGTGACAGAGCTAGGAAGGAATGTGTCATCCCACTCTCAGCCTCCTGGCCTGGCCTTATCTGTGCCCTGTGCCCATTCTGCCTGGGACCCTGAGAGTCATCACCTGTGATGACCAAGTCAGCACTCTAGGGACAAGGGCGGTCTGGGTGCTGGGCAGGGACTGTGCCCCCGCTTTTGACTACGAACCCTCCAAGCCCCAGGAAGGACCCAGGGGGTGGCCCACCCTCCAGCCCTCTGCCAAAGGTATAGAGTTTCTCCCACCCTGAAATGTGATCCTGGGCACTTCATCTTCTGGGCTGGCGGGTGGCGAGTGAGGCCAGTGACCAGGGCCCGTGTCTCCCTGGCCGTATCACAGCCCCATTAGGAGCTGGCCTGAGTGCTTTCCAGAGCTGATGGATGGCCTGCCTGTGACCCAGGACTGTCATTATGCCCGGGCCGGGGCCTCCCAGCTCGGTCCTTGGGGTCTTTACTGCTAATAATAATTGATGCTCTCTGTGTGCTTGCAGGGAAAGTTCTATCTGGTCATTGAGGAACTGAGCCAGCTGTTCCGATCGCTTGTCCCCATCCAGCTGTGGTACAAATACATCATGGGCGACGACTCCTCCAACAGCTACTTCCTGGGAGGGGTCCTGATCGTCCTTTACAGCCTCTGCAAGGTAAGGTGGCCCAGGGTGAGAGAGCTGGCTTGGGCAAGCTCCATCTGCTAGCCAGGCCTGCCGGTCTACTGGGAGCCTGGAATACTCAGACTAATTTCTTTTTCTTTGTAATTGAGGTGAAATTCACACAACATAAAATTAGCCACTAACCATTTAAAATTGTGCAATTCAGTGGCATTTAGCAGATTCACAGTGTCGTGCAGCCACCTCCCCTGTCTAATTCAAGACATTTTCATCACCCCCAAAAGAAACCCTGTACCCATTAAGCAGTCACTCCCCAGTCTTCCCTCCCCCTCTCCTTCCCCAGCCCCTGGCAACCACGAATCTGCTTTCTGTCTCTATGAATATAGCTCTTCTGGATGTCTGGCTTTTATGTCTGGCTTTTTCACTTAGCATAATATTTTCGAGGTTCGTCTCCATTGTCGCATGTATCAGTACTTTTTCTGGTGGAATCCACCCTGAGTTCTTGCCTGTGAAGCTCGCCATATGATATTCTTTCATGTAGTCATCTGCAGGACAGCTCGTCAAGATACTTATCATAATTGCTGTCATTTTAGAGTTGAAGAAACTGAGGCTCAGGGAGTTGAAGTCGCTTGCCCAGGGTCGCTCAGAAAGATAGTAGCACAGGCCGAGTGTGGTGGCTCATGCCTGTAATCTCAACACTTTGGGAGGCTGAAGCGAGAGGATTGCTAGAGCCCAGAAAGTCCAGACCAGCCTGGGCAGCATAGCGAGATCTCATCTCTACAGAAAAATCTAAAACTTAGCCTGGCATGTTAGCGCATGCCTTTAGTCCCAGCTACTCAGGAGGCTGAGGAAGAAGGATCACCAGAGTCCAGGAGATCGAGGTTGTAGTGAGCCATGATTGTACCCCTGCATTCCAGCCTGGGCAACAGAGTGAGACTCTGACTCAGAAAAAAAGAAAGAAAGAAAGAAAGATAACAGAACAAATGTAGAACCCAGGCAGACTGCCTCCAAAGCCCAGAGCTCTTAACCACACTTCACTGAATATGTTTTCTTTTTCTTTTTTTCTTTCTTTTTTTTTTTTTTGAGTCAGAGTTGCGTTCTGTGGCCCAGGCAGGAGTACAGTGGCATGCTCACGGCCATCGCAGCCTAGACCTGCTGGGCTCAGGCAATTCTTCTGTCTCAGCCTTCCAAGTAGCTGGAACCACAGGCATGTGTCACCACGCTGGGCTAATTTTTTTAATTTATTGTAGAGACGAGGTCTTGCCATGTGGCCCAGGCTGATCTTGAACCCCTGGGTTCAGGCAATCCTCTTGCGTCAGCCTCCCAAGTGCTGGAATTACAGGTGTGAGCCACTACGCCTGGCCTGAATTTGTTTTCTATCCTTCTCACCTCCAAAACAGTATCCCTTCACGTTGCATGACCCCAACTCCTCAAATCAGTATGCAGTGCTTTTGTTTTCATTATTGATCCCAATCGGGTTTTACCCCTAAATATAAATACGTTCTTCTCTTTCCTTTTCCTTTTCTATATCTGGCTTTAGAGAATTCTGGGGGAATGCATGTGCTCCTCTCTTTTCTTCCTCCCAACAGGACTAACTGGGAGTCCACACAGTGTCAGCCATTGTGGTTGATTCTGCTTGTTGAGTCCGATCGCCACAGTGGCTGAGTGCCGCATTGGGAAGGCTCTGACTGGGCTCAAAGGAAGAATGCTGTAATCAATTAGCAATGCCTGCCCTGGGCTTGGGAGAGGGAAGAGGCAGTATGTGTGCCATGTATTTGCTATCATGGCCTAGGTAGCAGGGGAGACTCAATATCAGACAAAAGGCAAGCAAAACTGATGGGAATGAGGAGCTGCAAATGAGAAGAAGAGTCCTGAAAACGTTCTGGGTCAAAGAGAGGGATAAGGGGTCAGGGCTAGGGGAGTGGGGAATTGTGCCGGGGTAGTGAGAGATCCTTGGATACTTTTCAGCCAACCGCCCTGCTCTCCTTTCAGTCATTCGACATCTGTGGCCGTGTGGGCGGAGTTAGGAAAGCCCTGAAGCTTCTCTGCACCTCTCAGGTGAGTTGGGCTCCACTGAGGTCATAGAACCCAGAAACTAGAACAGCATGGCCCCTTGCTCACCCCACAGAACTCGCAGTGTCCATAGCTGTGTTTGTCTCTCCCCTTCCTCAAACAGAACTATGGAGTCCGGGCCACCGGGCAGCAGTGCACAGAAGCCGGAGATATCTGTGCCATCTGTCAGGCTGAGTTCCGAGAGCCTCTGATTCTCCTGTGCCAGGTGAGCAGAGCTTGTGCGAGGCCATCGGAGACCAAGACCAGGGGACAGCAGGACCCTTCCGCATGACCAGTCCTCCAGCCTCTGGCATGGGTCTTTGGGGGCAATCTGGGCAAAACTAGAGTCAGCCAGACCAGGTTCAAATCTCAGCTCTGCCTCTTACTTGCTAGGTGGCCTTGGGCAGGTTACTTCTCTAATCCTTGGTTTCATCAGTAAAATGTAGAAATGCCAAATTTAGTATGATGTCATGTCAGAATATCCTGAATACAAATTTCAGTGGCATTCTTGATCCCGGGGTGATTCACTCCATTTTCCTGAGCCTTCATTTTTCTCGTATAGAAAATGGGCATAAGCCGGGCTCAGTGGCTCAGCCTGTAATCCGGCGCCTTTGGGAGGCTGAGGTGAGTGGATTGCCTGAGCCCACAGGTTCGAGACCTGCCTGGGCAACTTGGCGAGACCTCATCTCTACAATAAATCAAAAATTAGCTGGGCGTGGTAGTGTGCACCTGTAGTTCCAGCTACTTGGAAGGCTGAGGCGGAAGGATCGCCGGAGCCCAGCAGGCAAGGCTGTGGTGGCCGGGAGCGGCCACTGCACTCCAGTCTGGGCCACAGAGTGAGACTCCAACTCAAAAAAAAAGAAAGAAAAAGGAAAATGGGCATCATAATAGCACCTACTTCATAGAGCTATTATTATTATTAAAATCATCTATGGGAAAAACTAAATGGGAATTATTCAGCCATAGAAGTAGCTAGTATTATTATTATTATCACTATAATGATTACCTCCCTTTGCTTTCATTATTAGCCGTGGGTCACCAACCCACGGTGGTAAATACTGGTCAATCCCTTTTAACTCCCTAAATGTGACCCTTCCCCTCCTCCTGACATTGGGCTAGGTGTCAATCCAGCAAATGTGTATTGGGTCAAAGGATCCTATCAGGCACCAAGGAGGAGAGACAGAGGGCACACCAATTCTGTCCCCTCCTCTAGAAGCTCCTTGGGGAGACAGACACATACATAAATAACTATGAAACAAGGCAGGCGGTGATAAGTGTTGTGTAAGAGAGATTCATGCAGCGTCCTGGGGGACCAGGCAGAGAGCGGTAAGTTCTAAGCTGGGGAGGCTTTTTAGAGACCAGAAGGCATGAAAAGGAATATGAGCCGGGCTTGGTGGCTCAGCCTGTAATCCCGCGCCTTGGGAGGCTGAGGTGAGTGAATTGCCTGAGCCCGTGGGTTCGAGACCTGCCTGGGCGACTGGGCGAGACCTCATCTCTACAATAAATCCAAAAAAAAAAAATCAGCTGGGCATGGTAGCATGCGCCTGTAGTTCCAGCTACTTGGAAGGCTGAGACGGAAGGATTGCCGGAGCCCAGGAGGTCGAGGCTGCGGTGGCCGGGAGCGGCTACTACACTCCAGTCTGGGCGACAGAGTGAGACTCCAACTCAAAAAAAAAAAAAAAAGAAAAGGAATATGGGTGAGGGGACAAGGAGGTGGGTCCCTTTTTAGTATCAGCAAAAACTTTTTTGTCATTACCATTTGAGGATTTCAGGGAAGATTATTTCATATATATATATATTTTTTGTTTTGTTTTTGAGTCAGAGTCTTACTCTGCCACCCAGACTGGAGTGCAGTGGCACAGTCATAGCTCAACCTCCTGGGCTCAGGCAATCCTTCCACTTCAGTCTCCCAGGTAGCTGGGGCTACAGGCACACACCACCACACCCAGCCAATTTTTTTTATTTTTTGTAGAAACAAGAACTTACTATATTGGCTAGGTTGATCTCGAACTCCTGGGCTCAAGCAATCCTCCTGTCTCAGCCTCCCATAGTGCTGGGATTACAGGCATAAGCCACCATGCTCAATCTTTATTTATTTTTACTTTTAAACAGATAATGTGTTTGCATGAATCAAAATTCAAAAAGGAGACTAGACGTGATGATTAAATCCAATATGTGACCAGGGTTGGATTCCAGAACAGAGAAGGGGCATTAGTAGCAAACCAGTTTGATGAAATCCAAATAAAGTCTAGAGTTTCATGAATAGTAACATATCACTGTGGGTTTCTTAGCTTTGACAAATGTCCCAGGATGATCCAAGATAATAACATTTGAGGAGATAAAACCCAAAAGGGGTATATAGGGATATTCTGATTTATCTTTGTAGCTTCTCTGTAAATCTAAAATTATTCCAAAGTAAAAGGTTTATTTTTAAAAATTTTTTGAAAGCTATAAAAAGGAAGCTTGTCATCATATATGTGTCTGTGTGTGTGCATACACACAAACATATATTTTAAACAAAATAAGCCAGGCTCGATGGCTCAGCCTGTAATCCCGCGCCTTTGGGAGGCTGAGGTGAATGGATTGCCTGAGCCCACGGGTTCGAGACCCGCCTGGGCAACTTGGTGAGATCTCATCTCTACAATAAATAAAAAAATTAGCCAGGCGTGGTAGCGCACGCCTGTAGTTCCAGCTACTTGGAAGGCTGAGGCGGAAGGATCGCCAGAGCCCAGCAGGTCGAGGCTGTGGTGACCAGGAGCGGCCACTGCACTCCAGTCTGGGTGACAGAGTGAGACTCTAACTCAAAATAAAAAATAAATAAATAAAATAAAATAAGTTATAGCATATTTTACCCACACTGCTCTCTGCACCTTGCCTTTTTTTTTTTTTTGAAGACTGAGGGTCTTGTTCTGTCACCCAGGCTAGAGTACAGTGGTGTGATCACTGCAGCCTTGAACTCCTGGGCTCAAGTGATCTTCCTGCCTCAGCCTCCCAAATAGCTAGGACCACAGGCATGCTGCACCACACCCAGCTACTTATTGTAATTTTGTAGAAACAAGATCTTGCTATGTTGCCCAGGCTGATCTTGAACTCCTGGCCTCAAGCGATCGTCTCACCTTGGTCTTACACCTTGCCTTCTTAACCTGAAACTCTGTCTTAGAGATTGCTCCATACCCTATTGTTTAGCTGCAAAACAAGTCATTTCATAGATAGACCACAATTTGTTTAATCATTCTTCTATTGATAGGGATTTAATAGCTTGTAATCTTTAGATATTGCGAATATGGCCGACATAAATGATCCAAAATTGGGAGATCAGTTGCACCTACCTGGGCCTGTCGTGATTAAATAGGTTAACTCAAGTAAAGCATTCATAACTATGCCTGGCATGTGGTCACGGCTCAGTAAATATCAGCTACAATGGGCACGCATTGCATTTCACAAATGCGAGAGCTCTTGGTAGGATAAATTCCTAGTGGTGGAATTATTGGGTCAGAGGGTACCCAGTTTTGACTGATATTGCTAAATCGCCCTCCGTAAAGAGTGTATCCACTTACGCTCCCAGTGCTGAGTGTGGCATGGCCTCCTGCTCCCTCCCTCACCAACACACAGTGTTATCAAGCCTCTTTTGAGCTTTGCCAATCTGACAGGTGACAAACGCTATCTTAGCGCAGTTTTAATTTGCATTTCCCTAATTATGAGCGTGGCTGAGCATCTTTTCATATGCTTCAGAGCCATCTGTATTTCCTTCTCGGTAGCGGGGATTATTAGAACATGATGTCAAGGTGAAAGTCTGGCAGTGTCTCTAAGCCTCAGTCTGTTTGTCTCTCTTCCAGTCTTCTCCTGGTATCCCTCGCCCATTAGACCTGTGTCCACCCACCTTTGCACTTACCCACCTACTCCTCCACCTGGCCACCATCCACCCTTCCAGGCATCCGTTTCCTTTTTATCATACCAAATGAATGGAATCTGACATTTCTATGATGTGGACGGAATGGTTGAATGGATGTAGCTAGGCCCACTAGCCCTACCCACATCTGAATTAGAAATTCTTGGAGGGGGGTCAGACAAGACAGCATTGTCCCAGATCTAGGAATAACAGCCACACCCAGCGCTGGTTGAAGACCACAAACATAACCAGACCAAGCACACATCTCATTCTCACTCTGCCACCATGAGCTGGCCTGGAAGGATAGAATTGACTTGCACAGAGATGGCTTGCGAACTCCTAAATGCATGATGAACAAATGAATGAGTGACTTAGCTGCAATGTTGCTTCCTTGATAAATACTTCCCTGACTCTGCCTTCCCAGACTAGTCATGTTCCCAGCTCTGTGGTCTCACAGATCCCTGTGTTTTTCCTTTATAGCACTCATTCCAGTTGTTAGCTAGATAGTTCACAGGGTAACTGGTTGGGCATGGTCTGTCTCCCCTCTGCCAGGTTGCAAGCAACTTGAGAGTGAAGACCATGTCTGTCTTGTTTAGCAGCAGAGCTATAGTACTGACTCACTAAATATTGGATGGATGGGTGGATGGATGGATAGATGGATGAATAGGATGTAAATGGATGGATGGATGGATGGATGGATGGATGGGATAGACGGAATGGATAGGTGAATAGGATGGCGACGGATGGGATGAATGAATGGATGGGATGAATGGATGAATGCTTGGATGAATGGGTGGATGGACAGACAGACAGCTGGACGGATGGATGATGGATGGAATGGGTAGATGAATAGAAAATAGATGAATGGGATGAATGAATGGAGGAAGGGAGGCAGGGAGGGAGGGTATAGATATATGGATGGGTAGATTAATAGGATGGAAATGAATGGGATGGATGGATGGGTGGGTGGGTGGGTGGGTGGTTAGGACGGTGGGTGGGTGGAAGAGTGGGTGGGTAAGTGCAAAGGTGGATGGATAGAGGTATAAGTGGGTGAGTAACTGTGTGGATGGGCAAATGGATGGACAGATGGTTGGGTAAATAGGTAGATGGATAGATGGATGGATGGATGGATGGATGGATGGATGGATGGATGGATGGATGGATGGAAGGAAGGAAGAAGATCCCACTAGGCTAAAGCAACAAGGAAGAATCATCAAATCAAGCTCAGTGTGTCACTCCCATCCCTCCCCCATTCCTAAGCTAGGGACTGGGAAGCAAATTGTCAGTAGAGTCAAGCAAACACTGAGCGTGTCCTGAGGTTAGAGCTCTCTACTAAGACAGAGCACACTTGCCCACCTAGGTACTCCACCAGTATTTACGATGTGCCTTCTGCCAGGCTACTGGGCTCAGGGGAAGGGCCTTTGGAACATACAGTGAGAAGTTTGGTTTATTTAAAGGAGTCCTTTGCCAAAGAAGAGTGAGAGTGCATTTAGAGAACAAACTGTCCTCTGATGCTTGGTCACTATGTTTTTGCGTGTTACAAGATATGAAGGAATGAGGGCACAAGAGCGGTGACTCCTGCCGATTTTGTGCTTGCAAGTCCTCACACTTGATGCTCTCCAGGCTGCATGTGTGCCCACCCTCACAGACACCTCAGGAGGGAAATGGTAACCTTGTTGGACACAGGGAGACTCAGACTCAGGAAGGAGAAAGGACGGACTTGCCTGAGGTCCCACTGCTCCGATGTCATTGGAGCCTCCAAGGCCATGCTCTTCCCATAGGATGTGGACTCTTGCCTTGAGATGTCCCAAAGGCCACATTAAAGGATTAGAGAACTTTCCCAGAAATTCCTGGGAATATGCTGTGCTCTGTCCAGCTGGACTCTGTGCACATGGCCTCCTCAGAATGAGTGAATGAATGGCCAAGCTGGCATCACACTTTCTGTTGCCTGCCTCTACCTCCTCCATCCATTCATTTGTGCATCAGCTACTAACCAAGCACTGACAATATCCAAGCACTACCCTATAGCCCTAAGCAATGCATTTCCTTGTGACACTGGCCCTTCGTGTCACCTGTCTCGCAAAAGTGAAAATGCTTGCCCTGGGAAGCTTGCAGGTTTTTAAAAATACTGCCATATGAAATGGCATGTGTGGGTTTTGGAAATCATAGCATGTTAGACCAGTATTTAGTATTGGTGTTTAATTCTAAGTCTGGACATGGCTAGCCCGGTTTGTGAGATCAGAGAGGGTCTGTGGATAGGCACGCACACGTGTGTGTGTGTGTGTGTGTGTGTGTGTGTGTGTATCACCTATCTGATGGTAGCCACATTTTTCCATAATGTCATTTTTCATAATTAAATGTTTCAAGTATCCCTTCCCACGCTCTCCATGTGTAAACACTATCCATAATAAAACATAATGGGCAAGATTTTTTGCTATGGAATCAGACACTTCTAGTGTCAGTTACCAATTGCGGTATAACAAGTTACCCGAAGACTCAATGGCATAAAGCAACAAACATTTATTATCTCATAGTTTTTATGGGTCAAGAATCCAGACCTGGCTTAGCTGTGTCCTCTGCTTCAGGTTATCCCGAAGGCTGCTGTCAAGATCTCAGCCTGGGCTGTGGTCATCTCCTGGCCCAAATGAGAGAGGAGTGGCTTCCAAGCTCCATCACATGGTTGTTGGTAGTATTCGGTTTCTCGTGGGCTCTAGGACTGAAGGCCTCAGTTCCTCACTGGCTGTTTTGACCAGAAGCTACCCCGAGTTGCTTGCCAAGCTGGCTTCATCAGAGCAAACATGTGACAGGCCCAAGAGAGTGCCCGCAAGATGGACATTTCAGTCTTTTGTCACCTCATCTCAGCAGTGACATCCCATCACCTTCACTATATTCTGTTGGTTGGAAGCAAGTCACTCATTGCTGCCCTTACAAGGGGAGGGGACCACACATGGATGTAAATATCAGGAGGAGGGAGTCACTAGGGACCATCATAGGGAACTTCTTAGGCCAGGCGCGGTGGCTCACGCCTATAATCACAACACTTTGAGAGGCCAAGGCAGGAGGATCACTTAAGCCCAGGAGTTCAAGACCAGCCTGGACAACATAGTGAGACCCTATTTCTACTAAAAATTGAACAAAACAGCTGGGCATAGTAGTGGCCTGTTCCTCTAGTCCCAGCTACTTAGAAGGCCAAGGCAGGAAGATCCCCTGAACCCAGGAGGTCAAGGTTATAGTGAGTTGTGATAGCACCAATGCACTCCAGCCTGGGTAACAAAGCAAGATGCTATCTCTAAGAAGAAAATACAAAAATAAAGGGGTCTTGAGACCAAAACATTTGAGAACTATTGAATTAGAAGTGAGGGCCTCATTGAAAGTGTGTTGAATGAGTGAGTAAAAAAAAAAAAATGCTAAACTGAATGACTATTTCCCATTCACCTAACTCAATTTCACAGCTTTATGTGAACATGAGTTGTGTTGCATTCTTCTACGTATGCATCTGTTTTTTCCATGTTGCATGGTTAAATCTCACTTATTCATTCAAGACATTTTCTGAGCTTTTGAGCAAGATCAACGCTCAGAATAAAACCCCATCCCTACCCTCAGACAACTCTTAATCTACTGAACAAAGCAGATGAGTTTGCAGATGATTCCAGAAGCATGAGTGTGATGCTGAGAGAGGCCTTCACATGGAGGAATGTGGTAGAAGAGAAGACATGATCAGAGCTTCCATTTGCAGGAGACTGGGTGGTGCGACTGCCTGACTGAGTCTTCTAAAAGAAGCAGGCAGGCACCCAGCCATTAAGGATGGAGAAGGGACGTCCCAGGCAGATGTGAAACGCATGTGCAAAGTCTGTGAATGAGCCTTGTGATGAAGATCACGTGGCACTCAAGGCTCCGGGCCCCGCCCTTCAGCCGTGGTGAGAGCCTTCAGGGCTCTGTGTGGACTGCTGTCTTCCTTTCTGCTTTCTCCACACCCTCCTCACTGTAGCCACATTGACTGTCCTTGAGTGCCTCAAATGCCTTCCCATCTCAGGAGCTTTGCACAAGGCTTTTCCTTCAACCTGGAATGTTCTATCTCCACCCACTCTCTTCACCCAGTTAACTCCAAAATGCTCTTTCAGCCTCAAATCAAGTTACCCCACCTCCAGGAAGCTTTCCTTGATCATTCCCCAGATGTGACTTGTTTCTCTCTTACACACTCCTGTAGCACTGTGAACCGCACTTTCAGAGCGCTGTCTACAATTAGGCACCTACTGTATACTGTGCTGGGTATGAATGGATTTACAAGAAGCATACAGCCTGGTATGGAGAAACAGATGATAATAAACAGACATAAGATAATAATAACTATTACTATAACAATAGATAACATTTGTAGAGCACTTGCTGTTTGCCAGGCATTATTCCAAATGCCTTCTTTTTTATTTTTTTTAACTTTCTTTTTTTTTTTTTGAGTTGGAGTCTCACTCTGTCACCCAGACTGGAGTGCAGTGGCCTCAGCCTTCCGAGTAGCCGGAATTACAGGCGTGCGCTACCACGTCTGACTAATTTTTTGATTTATTATAGAGATGAGGTCTCGACTGCCCAGGCGGGTCTCGAACCTGCAGGCTCAAGCAGTCCATTCACCTCAGCCTCCCAAAGGCGCGGGATTACAGGCTGAGCCACCGAACCTGGCTTTTTTTTACTTTCAAAAAGCATTTTGCTTAGGTTTTTATGGTATTGTTTTCCTCAAGCTTTTTATTTTGAAGACTCAAACATAGAGAAAAATGGAAGGATAGAAGATGAACACCCTCCTAGGCTTTACTAGTTTCACAAGTCTTTTTTTTTTTTTTGAGTCGAAGTCTCACTGTGTCACCCAGACAGGAATGTGGTGGCATTCTCACGGCCACCACCACCTTGACCTGCTGGACTCAAGTGATCTTTCTACCTTAGCCTTCCAAGTAGCTGGAACCACAGGCGTGTGCCACCACACCTGGCTAAATTTTTTGTTTATTATAGAAACGAGGTCTCGCCAAGTTTTTCAGGCTGGTCTCGAACCCCTGGGCTCAGGCAGTCCTCTCGCCTCTGGGATTACAGAGTACTGGGATTACAGGCATGAGCCACCGCACCCAGCTAGTCTTTTTTTTAAAAAACATGATTTTCCTATTACTATTTGCCACCATTATTTTTATTTTTATTTTTAAGCCTGGGATCTCTGTCACCCAGGCTGGAGTACAGTGGTGCAATCACAGCTCTCTGCAGCTTCAACCTCCTGGGCTCAGGTGATCCTTCCACCTCAGCATCCCAAGTTTCAAGTTGCTAGGACTACAGACATGTGCCACTAGATATTTTTTTTTTAAGAGATGAGGTCTTGCTGTGTTTCCTAGACTGGTCTCTAACTCTTGGGCTCAAGCAATCCTTCCACCTTGGCCTCTCAAGGTGTTGGGATTACAGGCATGAACCACCACTGCCCAGTAAAGATTCACTAATCATTAACATTTCCCACATTTGCCTTTTCTTGATATAAACGTTCTCCCCTAGGCCAGTTGAAAGTAAGTTGCAGACATTCTGACTCTTCATCCCTAGAAACTTGAGTGTGCATCTCCTGGGAATGAGGACACGCTCTCCATAACCACAATTTCACCAGCATGCCCAGGAAATGTAAAGTTGATAGAAAATATTATCTAATAGGTGGTGCTATTACTCCAGTTGCCTCCTATATGTGCTCCATAGTTTGGGTTCCCCCCATCCAGGATCCAATCAAGAATCATGTACTGGATTTGGATTTGGTTGTCATGTCTAAGCACTTTTAACATGTTAATCTTCCAATGATGGGGTACTAGCCTCGTTTTACAGATGAGAAACTGAGGCACAAGGAAATTGAGTCACTTGTCCAAGTTACACTGCCAGAGAGTGGTGGAACCTCTTGGTCTTTCCAATCTCCCTGCCTTTATCTTGACCCTTGGTGCTCTGTTCTCAACCCAGCAGGAAGAGGGGTCATTTTAAACTGCAGATCATATCAGGTCACTCCTCTGCTCAAAGCCCTGTCATAGCTCCTGACACCTCTCCAAATAAAAGCCAAAGTCCTCACAATGGCCCACGACCTGCCTCCTACTTTCATCACCTTCTGACCTCATCACCTTCTCCATCCTCTCAGCCCAGCCACCCTCTCCTGGGTGTACCTCCAGCATACCAGGCTCATTCTAGCCTTGGGGCCTTTGCACATGCTGTTCCCACTGCTAGGAGTGCTCCCAGCAACCCCCATACCAGCAGTCACTGCTTACACTCCTGCAAATTTGACCCAAATGTCCATATCTCCGTGAAATTTTCCCAGGCTACCTTGTTTAGCACCCCAGTGCTCCTGAGCATTCCCTGTGCCCCTCCCCTGCCTTGTCATTGTAGCGCTTACCGCTGACACACTCAATGTTTTAGGAGCTCACGTTGCCAGCTGTCTCCCCTACCTAAAGGCAGGCTCTGTGTGGGCTGGATTGTCTGTTTTGTCAGCTGCGATGTCTCCAGCTCCTTAGGACCGAGGCAGACAACTGGCAAAGAGTCCTGGGTCAGTGGCGGGGAGAAGAGGGTGCAGTGGCTCATGCATGTAATCTCAGCACCTTGGGAGGCTGAGGCAGATTGAGACTAGCCTGGGCAAGATAGCAAGACCCCATCTTTACAAACGATCATTTAAGAAGAGCCCAGAGTGACGCTGTTGCTATCCTATAGCATGTGTTCTGTGAGGAGTGCCTCTGCCTGTGGCTGGACCGTGAACGCACCTGCCCGCTCTGCCGCTCGGTCGCCGTGGACACACTGCGCTGCTGGAAGGATGGCGCCACGTCGGCGCACTTCCAGGTGTATTAGTGCTGGACGCCGAGGACACGCAGCAGGACGCCGGAGGGTTTGCATTCCCTGGTCCGGCCATGGGGGATTCCTGGAAAACAGGCCTTGAGCACTCCCATCCTGCCCTCCACCCCCTCCGACCCCATAGCCTGGCCCCCGTTCTGTCCTCCCCACCATCATCTTCCTCTCTGGTTCTTCCCCTACAAATGGGGAAGTCCTGCCACCTCGTACCTGGTCCCCTCCCAGGTAGGTCTTCCATCCCGCTCCAAGGCAAGCACTCGGCAGTGCAAGGCATTCCCACCTGCTGGTTATGTTGGCCCAGTACCAAGTACTTGATGCTGCAGACTGGGGAGGAACCCGAAGACCACTGCCTCTCCCCAAAGGCCCAGGCTTGTAGATTCAAATCACTGTGAAGCATTTTCACACTACACATGCTGGACCCCACTGTACCCCTATGATAACTTCATGTCCCAAACACTTTGTGTGTGCCAGGCACGGCATTGAGCATGCTGCCTGGATTGCCTACAGCTGGCCTCCCAATTCCACAGATAAGGAAACTGAGGCACGGGGCTCGGTATGGCAACGTTCCCAGGGCCACCCAGACAGCCATAGCAGACCAAATTTTCAGCATAGGTCTGGTCCAGCATAGAGCCCATGCTCCTTTTTTTTTAATTAGAGACAGCATCTTGCTATATTGCCTAGGTTGGATTTGAACTCCTGGGCTTAGGCTATCCTCCCACCCCAGCTTCCAAAGTAGCTGGAGCTTTTTTTTTTTTTTTTTTGAGTCAGAATCTCACTCTGTTGCCCAGGCTGGAGTGCAGTGGTACGCTCACGACCACCACAGCCTCGACCTGCTGGGCTCAGGCAACCTATCTGCTTCAGCCTTCCAAGTAGCTGAAACCACAGGAGCTCGCCACCATGCCCGGCTAATTTTTTGATTTATTGTAGAGACGAGGTCTTGCCATGTTGCCCAGGCTGGTCTCGAATCCCTGGGCTAAGGCAATCCTCTCTCCTCGGCCTCCCAAAGTGCGGGATTACAGGCGTGAGCCAACCGGCAAGCCTGCAGCTTTAACCACTGTGCTGACCCGGCCCTCGGACCTTCCCGGTGCAGAGCCCCGCAGACATGGTTTTGTAAAAGCACACGAGGTGACTGTGGTCCATCCCTGGCAAGAATGAGTGACCCAGGCACTGAGCTAGTTAGATGCGGGCTGTGTTGAGAATGCAGTGAACTCCAGCACCTCACATCTACTTGCGGCTGGGTCCACAGAAGAACTTGATCCTTAAAATTTTCCTGGGCTCTGGCTGGGTTGCTGGATCCCATTTGGGTATCAAGAAAGGCCAGCTTTGGCCCAGATGCGGGTCCCACTCTCTTTGTCCCCCGTCTTCATCTCTCTTCTCCTGTTTTGTCCTCTCCCTCACTTAAGTCTCAGGCCTATCAATGGCTCCTGCAGACATCATTGTCCCCGCTGGTGGCCTGCAGAGCAAAAGGGACGATCCTTGTAACAGATTTTTCCACAAGCCAGGGTGGTAGCCTGGAGCACATAGCAATCCGTGTTTCTGAAATCCTTAGGACAAAGCTACTTCTCCACCTGTGAAACTCTCCCTGCTTTGAAATCTGGGATGAGATGGCACAGGTGACCACACAGCAGCCACTGGAATCTTGCCTGCCTGATTCCTCCCCCAGCTCTCTTCTCTTATTGTCAACATCAACACAACAGGCTGGTGCCAATGGCATTAGGGAGAAAGCAATCTGTGTGACTGTGAGCAGATTAGCACACAAGTCCTGGGAGGGGTGGAGGAGCCAGGCTGCCACCTCCCTCCCAGCCAGTATTATCATGTCCCCTCCCCCCCATAGATTCAAGACCCTTGCCCCTGTGTGCTGCCAAGCCAGGACGTCTGCCTTTGCTTGGCATCCCTGCCTCTCTCCTGGTACTCAGCAAGACGTCTCTTCCAGGGCAGCAAGGCATCTTTCAAGCTCTGTTACTATGGCGATGGCCGTGATGTTACAATCCCGCTTGCCTGGATAATCAAGCAGGAAGGGGGAGCAGAGGGAAACGGGACCAGGTGGATGTGGCTGCTCTGTTCTTCCCACCTTGAGGGAGAACCGAAGGGAGGCAACAGGAACTTCTGCAACTGCTTTTATGAGGAAAACAGTCCTGCCTGCAGATGCTGTGAGAAGCCCAGGAAGTTGGAGCCGGAGGAGGCCGATTCCAGTGCAGGTGTGTGACGAGGCAGGTAGCACAGCCTTTTGGGAGTCAGACCTGGAATTCTGATTCCAAACTCTGCATCACTTTGGGAAGTCACTTTACCTCCCTGTGGCTGTCTCCACGGTGACATAACCTAGTATATGATCTGCTGGAATCCGGGAAACTAACAACGTAGATTACTGGTGAATGCACCAGTGGTTTTGCCAGTTACATCCATGCCACACACACACACACAAAATTCTACCATCCTGCAAATAATGAGCCATGTGTCGGACACTATAAAGAATGTCATGTGGGGGACAGGAGGATGGTTTAGTTTAGGATTTTATTTATTCATATCCTTCCCTCAGGGGGAACGTCCCATCTGAGGTTTTCTTCTGGGTGGGAGGATTTAACTTCTGCTTTTGGGGGAAACAGTGACTAATGCTGGTTTCCCAGCACCAGGCTGCATGAATTCCCCAACACTAGGGTGAACACAGCCAAGTGTCCTTGTTGGAAAAGAACAATGCCACTCCCCTTTGCCCATTTTGCCGCTGCAACTCATTTGTTATGAACAGGATTAATCAAGTATCAGGTTCAGACTCTCCTGTTCTTAATATTTCATGATTCACTGACTCAAGTTCCACGACATCCTTAGATATGGGTCCTCTTAATGTAAAAGGTCTCAAGAGTGATGCACGTGAGGGAATTAGAAGGGCAAGCGTTGGACCCAAATGTGATAGGTTCATCCGCTTTAAAAGAGAAGACTGCATGGACTGCGAAGACTCGAGATTGGAAGGAGGAGGCGTAAAGTGGGTCCTGGAATCTTTTTGTGCGTGTGTGTATCAGAGTCTCACTCTGTCTCCCAGGCTGGAGTGCAGTGGCACACAGCTCTTCGCAGCCTCGACCTGCTGGGCTCAGGCGATTCTTCCGTCTCAGGCTCCCAAGTAGCTGGAACTACAGGCATGCACCACCACTCCTGGCTCATTTTTGAATTTATTGTGGAGATGAGGTCTCCCCATGTTGCCCAGGCTGGTCTTGAACTTCTGGGCTCAGGCAATCCTGTTGCTTCTGCCTTCCAAAGTGTTGGGATTACAGGCGTGAGCCACTGCACCTAGCTGAGTCCTGGAATGCTTTAGGACTTTTACTCTGGGACCAACAGCTGTCTTTGGTGTTTTTAACGTCTCCTGAAGTACTCTTCCACCAATAAACATCATCTGTTAATGTAACTTGTGCTCGTGGCCTGGAGTCCCCTTTTACTCATGAAGCCAAGTGGAACTGTTTTAGATCAAATGAGAGAAGCACTTCAAGGAGTGGGTGGTTATCTTATGTTAGTTTCCCCTGAAGCAGGGCCTGTGGGCGTGCACGTGATTCGTGAAGGAAATGCTCCCATGAGAAGCCAGGAAGGGAATGAGGGAAACAACAGAGAAAGGAAAGGATCTGAGCTAGGGGATGATGCCTGGTGAAGTCCCAGCCTCAGCCTGATTCCAGATCCCATAGGAAGGAAGCTCAGGTGTGTAAGTTGCATCTCAGAGTTTGTCCCGCCCTGCAGAACACACACCAATCAATCCTTGGCTCCAGGTTGATGGGGGGACCTCCCAGGCCCTCCCCAGAGGATGCCCCCATGTCCAGGGGAAAGTCTCTGAAGGTCTCAGGTGCCAGCGAAGCCCAGAAAGCTGCAGGATGGGAACCCAGACCTGATAAAAGGGGTCAGAAAGGACCTCAGTGAGGCACCAATGGTGCCTGCATACAGGGGCTAACTCTAGGTTGTATGGACCCAAAAAGAATAGGCTGATTCAGGGAGGGATCGCCTGGGTGACAGAGTATGACAGATATTTAAACGTAAACTAACAGCATTAGATGACAATTCATGACTCTCAGGGTAACATTATGGCAACCAGCCACAAAAACATCATCAAGCAGGCCTTTCTGGTTTCCACTGTTGGAAAACCAACTCAGTATGGCTTAAGGAGAAGGACTTTAGGCCAGGCACGGTGGCTCACACCTGTAATCCCTGGAGTTT
The DNA here is from genome assembly GCA_027257055.1 of Cephalopachus bancanus. Lineage (NCBI taxonomy): Eukaryota > Metazoa > Chordata > Mammalia > Primates > Tarsiidae > Cephalopachus > Cephalopachus bancanus. The sequence continues at coordinate 6,419,197 of JAPVLO010000050.1, forward strand.
GGGAGGCTGAGGGGGGTGGATTGTTTGAACCAGGAGTTCAAGACCAGCCTGGATAGCATAGTGAGACTTCATCTCTACCAAAAAAATAAAAAAATTAGCTGGATGTGATGACATGTGCCTGCAGTCCCAGCTATTTTGGAGGTTGAGGCAGAAGCATCGCCTGAGCCCAGGAGGTCAAAGCTATAGTGAGCCATGATGGTGCCACTGCATGCTGCAGCCTGGAACAGAGCGAGACCCCCCTGCAACTCAATAAGTAACTGCAGTGTGGACAATAGGCTGTGGGAAGGTGGGCTGTGGGAAGGTAGAAATAGGGTGTGCCCTACACAAGGGCACAGCTGCATCCATCAAAGGGGGTGCCTTAAAAAAAGGAAAAAAAAAAAAAGAACTTGAGCTGGTTCGTGTAACAGTATGGGCTTCAGGCACAGCTGGATTCAGGGGCTCCAGTGTCGATACGGAATCATGCCTTCCCATCCCTCTGTTCTGTTTTCCTCTGAGACACTCTGAGTTTCAGGCAGCTGGATCCCACGTGGTGGGAAGATGGTCCCCAGCAGCTCTGTGCTTGTATTCTACCAGGTCAACAACCCCAGCTAAGAGAGCATCTGCCTCCCCAAAGCTCCAGCCAGAATCCTAAAACTGACTCTCACCTGTTTGTCCCCACACCGGTTACTCAAGCCTGTAGGATGTGGAGCTCTGGCCAGGCCTGGGGCAGGTGTAGCCCTGGAGGTGGGGGCAGAGGGGTGGGGAGGACAGTCAGTCCCTCTGAGTCACATGGAATGAAGGTGGGGGAGGTGGTGTGTCCAAAGGAAAAGAGAAGGTCTGTGATCTAAAAAAAAAGCAGCCTGTCCAAAACCCACCCTTCTTAGGAAAGGACTGGAACCAGGTTCCTTGGTATGACTCAGATCAGGTAAATTTAGGTGAATGTACCCAACCCACCGTGACCTATTTGCCTAGAGTTGAAGACATTGATCTGTGAGCTTACGAGCTTATCCACGTGCCGCCGTGCATAAATGATGGTTTTGTGCTTGAACTGCCAAGCAAGATTCCCCAAACCTGTTTGCCCAACCTAAGGGTGCGGGTTAGGCCAGTCCTTCCCTTGGGGGAGGAGTTCTTGGGAACTAGAGGAGGGAAGTAAGTGAGTGGCCCTCTGCCCCAGGGAAGGTTGAGACCCGCAGGGTCTCGGGGCAGGGATTCTCTCTCCGGTGCAGCCAGATACTCCCATGGTCTTTGAGGGCCAACCTTCCAAAGGAAATGAAAATGCGCAGGCCTTTGGCTAGAAGTACACAACCAATTTTTTAATAAAGTCATTACAAATATGTACAAAGTGTCTCCAAGGTACGAAATTCCTCTTACAAAACAGCACAATGAACCCACAACGTCAGAACGGAATGTCCCCAAGCTTATCGCCTCTCTGGGCTTCCAGATACCCTCACAGCCATCCCTGCCTCGCACAGGCACCTTGGTGCTTATAGTGCAAAAGACCTTGGGGGGGGGGAACTTGGGAGTGCAGGTGGGGACAGGGGAGGAAGGAGATAAGAAAAGCTTCCTGTGTCCTAGGAAATAAGCTGGACAGGCCCTGCTTGCAAATTAGACAAAAGGAGAGAGTCATACATAAAACCCCCAACTAAACCTCCAGCCTGCCCCCAAGTTTTCCAGATGTGACACTCTCAGGGGGCCTAAGCCAGGGGCTCCAGCCACATGCTGGTGCTTGACCTTGGCCTCGCAGTGTATGGGACACCCTCATGAAGGCATCCAGTAGGACCCAGCAGTCAGCACTGGCTTAGGAGCCACCCAGACTCCAGTCCAAAGCTTGGCTCAGCCACTTCACTCATCATGTGGCCTTCAACTAAATGGCTTAAGCTCTCTGAGCCTCGTCTTCATCAGCTGGAAAATGGGAATAACAACAGTACAGTCTGCTAAGGTGGGTGAGGCATCATCGAGGGGAAGACGTAGGAAGCACCTTGCAGGGGACTTGGGAATGGCGAGTGTGTCATCAAAGGTAGCTTGGATTATTGGGTAAAGCAGCAAGGGCCAGTCTCCACGCCAGCAATAAGTGGAGATCGCAGGCGTTTTGATTGCCTTCAGCTGACAGCAGGGCTCTCAGTAAATACTATAGACCGATCTGCCAGCGAGGCTCGGGGTCACAGTGGTGACCTGACAAATCTGCTAAAAATTGTGAACCAGACTGGGAAGGGACATTTCACATTGCCTGGTTCCAGGCAGGGCTGTCCCTCCATGATCCATAAGTCAGTCTCTTCTAAGATGGAATTCTACAACCTGGCGCAGGCAGATGCTCAATAAACATGTGTTGAATGAATGAATTAAAAATGTTAATAAACGTTTGGCTTAAGCTTTAAAATGACACTTCAATATTAATGTCCTCCCCTCCCTCTCCAGTGGAATGTCCATTCAGCTCCCATGGGATTAGGTAGAGGGTCTAGCCGATCCCCCAAACTCCCAGCCAACCTCTGACCTTCAGAAAAGAAATTGGTATCAACACAGAAGAACAAACCTGTGTTCTGGTCACTGCAGCTTCTAAAACACTCAAAACACCCACAAGATTGAGTCAGTGTCCCTTAGAGATACTTGAGTGGGTGGGTGAGGACTCCCCCAGTTTCCTAGCAAGGGAGAGTAATATTTTGTCACCATCAGAAACATAATAGAGTGAGGAGTATGTGAAATTAGCTACATACATTGTTAAAAAGTCACAGTTTTATTGTTCTGTGACAGTATTTTTTAAATCACCTTTTTTCCTCCCATCAAAATAGAAAAGAAAGGAAATAAGACCACTGGAGGAAGTGGAAAAGAAGTCTCCAGGATCCCCATCAAGGCGGTTCAAAACAAAACAAAACAAAAGCAGGAATTGGGCTCCAGGAGACACTCATGGCCTAGGACCATGGACAGCAGCCAGTGGGGCTAATAAGCTCCCCAGAGAATCTTGCTACTCAAGCTACAGCTATGACAAAGAGAACAGGCTATGGAGCCCCAAATCTGAAACGAGATCTTACTTGCTCGTGGGGGATCGGGTGGGGATGAGAAGCCCCAAAAGAGAATGGATCTCATTTGGAATGTGAAAGTCCCGGGGGCGGGGGGGCGGAACTGCAGTCCCTGTGGTTCCCGGCCCCCACCCGCTGAAACCAAGCAGCACGACCAGGGAGGAGGGAGCAAAGCGACTCCCCACCCGTTATGCAGCAAGCTACCTAAACGATGATCTCAGAGGCCTCCCTCTGCTTTGCACGGGGACACACACACACACACACACACACACACACACACACTCTGCTGTCTGCTGAAACCCGATATGAGGTCTTTTTTAAAATTTATTTCAAAGCCTCCCTCCCTCTCTCGCTCTCTTCACAGACGCTCTGCAGTGAAGCTAATCAAAATCAATGACTCCTTGGCAGCCAGGAGAAAAGGGAGGGGGGAGAGGGAGGGATGTCGCCAGCACTTTACAGGCTGTGAAAATATTTTTTAAAAAACAGAAACCACCCCACTATCTCATGCAATCCAAGTAATGCAACAGGAGAGACGGTGGAGACGATATGTGTGTGTGTGAGTGTGTGTGTGTGTGTGTGTGTGTGTGTGTGTGTGTGATGCTTCCATTTCCTAATACAAATGCCCATCAAGAAGTCAAATCTCGTATAAAAACAAGCAGTAAAAACAACCCCTTGTCAAAAATCGGGGCAGTCGAGAAGTGCACTCAAATGAATGATGTGCAAGAGAAGGCCAGGATTTGAGAAATACACGGTTTCTAACAATGCACGGGGGTATGTACAAGGGACTTGGCTGTGAAGGCCCATCAGGAGGTCATGGGTGCCCAGTTCTCTCAGCAAAAGTGGCTTCATTGAAACAAAAATGGCCCCGAAATGCCAACCCTGGGATCTGGAGTTCAGATGCTCCAGGGGTAACGTCAAGTAGGCAAGTCAGGGTCACAAAAGGGATCCTCTCACCCTTTCCCCTTCTCCTGTGTCTAGGTGGTCAGGGTGCCCTGACTAAGTTCTTGAAGCTGCAGCCTTAAAGAAGCAAAGAACTGTGACTGCAGACAACCGTAGGAATGGAAGCTACTCCCCAGAAAATAGGGTCAGCCAGAAAGACTCTTGTCTCTGGCTAAGAAAGTGATTAAGTGGAAGCAGAGATTGTATTTCATGCCATTCTAAGGAATTGGCCGTCTCTAAGTTCATGGCTTGCTGGGGAAGAGTGCCTGTCATGCTCTCGGCAGCCCCCGCCTAAGTGACAGTCCCCCACCAGCATCAACCTGGGGGAAGGGCCCAAGGAAAGAGGGAAACAAGTTCTCCAGAAAGCAGCTTTTTTAATTTGCTGAGTTCAAAGCTGGAGGGGTGGTGGGGTGCTTCTATCGCCTTCAGTACTCTGCATTTCATTTTTCTTTAAAGGGCAATTTAGGAAAACATAAAGAATGGATTAAAAGAAGAAGAAAGAGACAACCCAGCTCCCAGTTTGCAGCAGCACTGAGAGGTTGGACATTCTAAAGGACCCAGTCATTTGCAGCAATGCGTGCGGGGGAGAAGTCTCATTTCAGCCCCACACACCTTAATGACTGCAGATCCCACTGCTGCCTCTTTAGAACTGGAGGGGTGTCTGCTATCCAGCCCGCTGGACCCCCTGTCTGTAGGTACTGGGGGATGACCTGGAAATCCAGCCTTGGACAGTGACTGTCCGAATCTGCAGCCTGACACTTCACCCTTGCAGCTTTGAAAATGGCAGTGTGTGGTAGTCTGCCCAGGAGAATACCTGTTTATGTTGGATTTTTTAAAAAATGAAAGCAGAAAATAATCACTGCTCCCTGAAGAGTCTTTGCAGCCAAGTCTCGGTCCAGCGCACATCTTTTTTTAGCCCTTCTAGAAACTTCTGAAAATAGCTTATCTTGGGGGGAAAAATCAGACCTCTGTCAATCAGTGAGATGCTGGTGCATTTCATTTAAATGACCCACTCCCTCCCCCAATGTCCCCTGCTTATAAATCACCCTTGGTGAGAATGTAGCCATTTCTTGGCTCTTTAATCCATAAGACCTAAGTCCTGAAATCCCCCTGGGGCGTGATAGGCTGTGCGCCGAACTCCCGGGAAACTTTCGTGGGGGTGGAAAAGATAGCAAACCGAGTCACGCATGAGATCAGTGTTCTGCCTCATAACCAGCAAACCACTCAATGCCATCCCCCTCCCACCCTCCCTCCCAGACCCCAAGGTTTGCTCCAAAACACCTCTGGACAATTGTCCCCACCTAGAGAAAGAGAAGAGACTCTCAAGTGGCACTTTTGCGACTTTTCCCTTAAAAAAAAAAAAAAAATCCCAAACAGCAAAATAAAAATCTCTCTCGTCCTCTGGCCTTCCAGGTCTGTCAACAGAATACCATGGCAGCACCAGCAAGAACACACTTAGCACCAGCAAAATGTAAGTGCAGCACCAGAGACACCAGATGGGTAGGAAAAACAAAATCCCATTTCTCTTGACGTGACAGTGGGATCTAGCGATCTATCTAGACAGGCATATAGAGAGAGGCTAGGACGCGTCAAGAAATGGAGATATCCCAGACTGCCCCTGCAAAGTTGTCCCCAAGTCCTCACTTTTTTTTCTTTCTACCATGCCTTCTGCAGATTGACCTCTTTCTTACTCCACCAGCATCTGTCCCTAGCAGTGGATTGATGCTTAGACTAACTCTCGCCAGTCTTTGCAAATTTTCTAGGTACACAGCAGGCATCTCTCTTCTGGTGCTCCAGACGTTACAGAGTATCAGAGTTCACATTGCAAGGTGCAGAAAAGGGGACCACGTCCTCCACAAGGCATGCACTGATAAGTAATATTCATCTTTTTTTATATATAGAGCTGTATGTAAATAGCATTGGGGTGTCCGTTTCTGCAGCTGGATTTCCAAAGGGCTCCCCCAGTCCCATTCTGTGGTTGTACGATTGCTCCAGGCGCCGTCTTTATTCTCCACTTCCTTCTCGAAGTGCCAACCGCGGCCTTTCAAGCTCTGGGCTCCCCCTCTGGAAAACGGGAACCAGCTTTCTCCAAGGACGCAGGGTTTTCACCAACCTGCAGAAAGGAAAGATTTGTATTTTGGTCAGTGCAAGACAGCTGCTGCAACGGTGACGTCAGTGCAGTGGGGCTCTGCACAGCCAGCCCAGGATGTCGGGAGGGGGAAGGAAAGAGGAAAAGGGAGGGAAGGGGAGGGGCTAGAGCTGCTGGGTGCACAGCTCTGGTTTTGGAGAAAAGGTCCTCTAGAAGCCAGTCCTGGTGCTCCTCTCCCCACCAGAAGTTCTGTCACGTAGCAGTCTTCCCTAAATAGACATTTGGGGTGCACGCACACACACACACCTCTCTGCTTTCAGACCTAGGTATTTACATAGGCATCTTCTGAGATTAAAAAAAAAAATCTGGAGCCACACTGTCGTCCTTTTATCCAAATTAGGAAGGGGACCTTCATCTATTCATTTCATAGATCCAGATTCAAGGGCAATCTCTGCTCTTTTCATTTGTTCATTCTTTCATTCATTCATGTCAAGTGCCACGACAGGAGCTAGAGATCCAGCGACACAATTCTCGCCCTTTAGCGGCTCAGAGCCAACAGAGGGAGATGGGAAGACATTGCTAACGACAATCTCGTGTGAAGAGCAAATGTAGTCCGGGGAAACATGGGCTTCGGGAGCCCAGGGGACAGGTAGCCCATGAAGGAGGAGACAGAAGGCTCCTCGGGGAAAAATTGGGCCCCTGTAGAGTACTGAAGGGTGCCAGCAACCGGCCAAGAGAAGAAGATGAGGTGCCCCAGGCAGGAGAGAAAAAAACAGCACATACTCACGAGCACTGAAACCGTAACTCACAAAACTTGTTACACAGCAGCATTATCTATAAGAGTAAAAGAGTGAAAACAACCCAAATGTCACCAGCTGAGGAAGAGACAAACAAAAGGTGGCATAGCCATATGGTGGACTAGTATTCGGCCACAAAAAGGAATGATGCACTGATACTTGCTACGAGGTAGATAAATCTTGCAGGTACTGTGTTAAGTGAGAGAAGCCAGACCCAAAAGGACACTTATTTTATGATTCCAACTACAGGAAATGTCCACAACAGACACGTCTTTGGAGCTAAAAAAGTGGAATGGTGGTTGCCTAGGGCTGGGGGAAATGGGAGGAATCGAGGAGGTACAGAGTCGCTTTTAGGAAAATGAAAATATTCCAAAATTGATTGTGGGATTTTGTGATTGAGTGCACAACTCTATGAATATACTAATAGCCACTGACTTGTTCACTTAAAAGGGTGGGTTTCATGGTTACAAGTTAGCAGGGGAGATACTGACATTTCCCACACAACTCCTAAGCAGGTGGCATAAGAACTACCGAGTGAGACACACGAAACAAGGCGTACAGGAGAGAAGGCGGGTTCCCTTGACCCCTGGCTTCCCGCTGACTTTGGCCAACAGGAGGCACTCATGACAAAGTGAGATCTGGGTACTGTTCCCTAGCTCTCTTCCTGCAGGTCAGAGAGTGGCCACAGCTCCTGCCCAGAGACTCTGGTATAGGGCCTCCCTCGAGCTCCAGGTCCTAGTCCCTCCTCTCTCTCCTACAGGCCAGGGTGGTAATAAAGCCCCTCTATGACCAGTTCTGGGTACTGCTTCTCATTTGTGGGTTTCCTAGATCCTGCCCACACCTTTGCCCTTGAACCTGTACTACACTCTCCTCTGAGTCCTCAGTTTGAAGACACTCTACTTGGGTTCCGAGCAGTATATCTGACACATGAAAGAGGTGTGTCATAAACACATGGACCTCACGATGTACGTCAGTTGACAGTCACAAGGATCCGAATCTGTGACTTCAAACTGTTTTCTTTTTTTTTTTTTTTTTTGAGTTGGAGTCTCACTCAGTTGCCCAGACTGGAGTGCAGTGGCCGCTCCCGGCCACCGCAGCCTCGACCTGCTGGGCTCCGGCGATCCTTCCGCCTCAGCCTTCCAAGTAGCTGGAACTACAGGCGCCCGCTACCATACCCGGCTAATTTTTTGATTTATTGTAGAGATGAGGTCTCGCCAAGTTGCCCAGGTGGGTCTCGAACCCGTGGGCTCAGGCAATTCACTCACCTCGGCCTCCCAAAGTGCTGGGATTACAGGTTGAGCCACTGAGCCCGGCCGAATTGTTTTCTTTTTGAGACAGAGTTTTGCTCTGTTGCCCAAGGTGATGTGATCATACCTCAACATAACCTCAAACTCAAGTGATCCTCTCACCACAGCCTCCTGAATAGCTGGAACTACAGCTGGGCACCACTACAACTGTACTATTATTATTATTATTATTTTGTAGAGATAGGGTCTGGCTTTGTTGCCCAGGCTGGTCTCGAACTCCTGACCTCAAGCGATCCTCTTGCCTCAGACTCCTAAAGTGCTGGGATTACAGGTGGGAGCCACTGTGTCGGCCAGTTCCCCCTCGATCCCATGAAAACACAAGCACAGTGGGGGTTCCACATTGTTGGGTAGCCACCCTACATTTTCACAGAATACAGAATTAGAGTCCTCAATCAACTCAACTGATAAACACACTCGACCCAGTTTATGAAAACCAGCTTTTGTAACTCCTAGAAATCTCATTTAGTTGGTTTTTAGCCATAAATCCTTAGAATGAAAGTCAGTGGAACCCTGCAGCATTAGCCTAAGATAATTATGCTGCCTTAAGGACAGGCACACACACAAAAGAGGGATGGAGGGAGAGACAGGAACATTTATTAAGCACCCACGACACAGCTGAGGGTGTTGACTTGTGCTAAGCAGTGCTTCTGCATTAGATAGGACTAGGTGCCTGCCTTCAGTTTGTCTCCACTCTTAACTTGGAAGACATGTCATGCCAGAGGGCAGCATTGCAAGTGACCGCTGTCTGGAGGTGTATTCATAGCCCAGGAGTCAGGATGGAGTGACATTCACCAGAAAGCTTCAGAGAGGCATCAGGATTTGAACTGGGCCTAGAAGATGCACATCCATATTTTTTCCACATTTGGAAAAAGGAAGGACGATGTCCGTCCCAAACAAGGCCAAGGGCAGTAAGTGGTATGGCTCTAGCAGGGAGCCATGATGAGCATGGAACTGCCTCCGAAAGGTGTAGGAATTGAGGCTGGGCACGGTGGCTCCTGCTTGTAATCCCAGCACTTTGGGAGGCCCAAGCGAGAGGATTGCTTAAGCCCAGAAGTTTGAGACCAGCCTGGGCAACATAGCAAGACTTCGTCTCTACAAAAGATTAAAAAAAAAAACAAAAACCCAGCTGGGTGTTTTGTGGTGTGCACCTGTAGTCCCAGTTATTTGGGAGACTGAGGCGGAAGGATCATCTGAGCCCAGGAGGTTGAGGTTGGGATGAGTTATGATTGTGCTGCTTTAAAAGATGTAGGAATTGAGATGATGAACGGAAAATAACAATGGCTCCAGGAGAGATGAGAGAAACTCTTTTTAAAGCTGTGATTGGGCCGGGCTCGGTGGCTCAGCCTGTAATCCCAGCACTTTGGGAGGCCCAGCCGAGGAGATTGCCTGAGCCTGCGGGTTCGAGACCTTATCTCTACAATAAATGAAAAATTAGCCAGGCGTGGCAGTGCGTGCCTGTAGTTCTGGCTACTTGGAAGGCTGAAGTGGAAGGATCGCCAGAGTCCAGCAGGTCAAGGTTGCTGTGGCCGGGAGGGTGCCACTGCCCTCCAGCCTGGGTGACAGAGTGAGACCCCAACTCAATAAAAAATAAAAATAAATAAACAAATAAAGCTGTGATTGACTACATTCACCAAAGGAATGGTGTTTTCTTGCAGAACTGGGGACAACTAGCAACCAATTTTCACTTTTCTTATCTGTACATCACTGAACCCACAGTGAATCTTTCCAGGGTTTTTCTGGGACTGCTAAATAGATGAATTTCTGAACCCACTTAGGTGTTGGTTACAGGTTGGTATCCACAGGGAAACATGAGCACTAGAAGCACACCTTTGCATAGTGCCACCAAGCCTGTGTTCCCTGTGCTGTGGATGCCAAGTGACCAAGCCTCACAAAAAAGAGTGGGCCTGTGCATACACTTTTGGAGAGGTCTGAAATTGTACACCTAGCTGGGCACAGTGGCGCCCGCCTGTGTCCCAGCTCCTTAGGAAACAGGTGGGAGGGTTGCTTGAATCTGAAAGTTCGAGGCCGTAGTGAGCTATGATCACACCTGTGAAGAGCCACTGCACTCCTGCCTGGACAACATGGGAGATCCCACATGTTTAAAAATATTTTCTTTGGCCAGGCGCAGTGATTCACATCTGTAATCCGAGCACTTTGGGAGGCCGAGGCGAGAGGATTGCTTGAGTCCAGGCGTTCAAGGCCAGTCTACCTGTCTAGGCAACATAGTAAGAACTTGTCTCTGCCAAAAAAAAAAAAAAATTAGCTGGTCATGGTAGTGCATGCCTGGAAGAATCGCCTGAGCCCAGCAGGTCAAGGTTGCAGTGAGCCATGATTGTGCCACTGCACTGCACACCAGTCTGTGCAATAGCGTGAGACCACAATTAAAAAAAAAAAATTTTTAGCCGGGCTCAGTGGCTCAGCTTGTAATCCCCTGCTTTGGGAGGCTGAGGTGAGTGGATTGCCTGAGCCCGTGGGTTTGAGACCCGCCTGGGCAACTTGGCAAGACTTCATCTCTACAATAAATCAAAAATGAGCCAGGCGTGGTAGCGCACTCCTGTAGTTCCAGCTATTCAGAAGACTGAGGCGGAAGGATCACTGGAACCCAGCAGGTCAAGGCTGCGGTGGCCGGGAGTGGCCACTGCACTCCAGTCTGGGCGAGAGTGAGACTCCAACTCAAAAAAATTTTTTTTTTAGTTGGAGTCTCACTCTGTCGCCCAGGCTGGAATGCAGTGGCATGTTCATGGCCACCCCAACATGGACTTGCTAGGCTCTGGCAATCCTTCTATCTCAGCCTTCCAAGTAACCGGAACTACAGGTGTGTGCTACCACACCTGGCTAATTTTTGTTTTTATTTATTGTAGAGATGAGGTCTCGCCAAGTTGCTCGGGTTGGTCTTGAACCCGTGGTCTCAGGCAATCCACTCACCTCAGCCTCCCAAAGTGCTGGGATTACAGGCTGGGCCACTGAGCCCGGCCAGTTTTTAAAAAAATTGTACACCCAAGGCCGGGTACAGTGGTTTAAGACTTTGGGAGGCCGAGGTGAGAGGATTGCCTGAATCCAGGGGTTCGAGACAGTCTGGGCAACTTGGTGAGACCTTGTCTCTACAATAAATTTAAAAATTAGCTGGGTCTGGTGGCGCTTGCCTGTAGTTCCAGCTCCTTGGAAAGCTGAAGCAAAAGGATTGCCTGAGCCCAGTAGGTTGAGGCTGCGGTGGCGGTGAGTATGCCACTGCACTCCAGCCTGGGCAACAGAGTGAGATTCCAACTCAAAAAAAAAAAAAAATTGCACACCCTAGACTAGAGATCTATACCACAGAAGCAGTCACATAAATGTCCTTCCCTGCAGCTTGATTTGTAATAGCAGCAATTGGGAAAGAACCCATATATGTACCCATCAATAGAAGACATTTAGATCAATGTCTTTCTAGTATGCATGTAACTTTATTTGTTAACCCAATGTACTGAGATGGAATGATGGTTAGGATTCTTAACTGAAAAGAACAAATGAACAAGCAGCATGATCTCAGATCTCTTTTCCTTTCATGAGTATGTGTACACACACACACACCCATTAAAAAGTGTGGAGGGAAGGCAAATTAGTGTAATAGTCAAGAGCACAAACTTGGGCAACCCCTTTGGGTCCTCTCCCCCTGTGGGATCTTTTCTCTCCTCTCAATAAATCCTGCTTTCTAAAAACAAACAAACAAACAACAAAAACTTTGTAGCCAGATGCCTGAGTTGGAACCTTGATTTAGACAGGTAAAAGTTGTGTGACCTTAAGCTTGCTACTTAACTTTTCTGGGCCTCAGTTTCCTTAGATAGAAAAGAAACAACAGAGTGTGGTGGCTCACACCTGTAATCCCAACACTTTGGGAGGCCGAAGCAAGAGGATTGCTTGTACCCAGATGTTTGAGACCAGCCTGAGCAACATGGCGAGACCTCATCGCCACCAAAAAAAAAAAAACTGTAAAATTAGGTGGGCATGGTGGCATGCACCTATAGTCCCACTCGGTCAGGCGGCTGAGGTAGAAGGATGACCTGAGCCCAGGAAATTAAGGCTGCATGAGTCAGGACAGTGCCACTGCACTCCAGCTTGGGTGGCAGAGTGAGACCCATGACCGAAAGAAAAAGAAAAGAGACAGTAATAGTGCAAACCTTATAGTGTTGATGTGAGGGCTAAAAGTATTCCTGTAATCCCAACACTTTGAGAGGCCGAGGCAGGAGGATCACTTGAGGCTAAGCGTTTGAGATCAGCAAGAGTTGCAAGACCCTGTCTCTACAAAAATAAAAATAAAAATAGGCCGGGCTCGGTGGTTCAGCCTGTAAACCCAGCACTTTGGGAGCCCGTGAGTTCGAGACCAGCCCTGGCGACTTGGCGAGACTTCGTCTCTACAATAAATAAAAAATTAGCCAGCCATGGTAGCACATGCCTGTAGTTTCGGCTACTTGGAAGGCTGAGGCGGAAGGATGGCCGGAGCCCAGCAGGTCGACACTGGGGTATCCATGAGTGTGCCACTGCACTCCAGCCTGGGCAACAAAGTGAGACTCCAACTCAGAAAAATAAAATAAAAAATAAAAATAGCCAGGCACTGTGACTCACACCTGTAATCCCAACACTTTGGGAGGCAGAGGTGAGAAGACTGCCTGAGCCTAGGGGTTTGAGACCAGCCTTCGCAACTTGGTGAGACCTCATCTGTACAAAAAATTTAAAAAGTAGCCAAATGTGGTTGCGTGCACCTGTAGTTCCGCTACTTGGAAAGTTGAGTAGGAAGGATCACCTAAGCCCAGCAGGTTGACGCTGCAATAGCTGTGAGTGTGCCACTGCATTCCAGCATGGGTGACAGAGTGAGACTTCGACTCAAAATAATAATAATAATAATTTTAATAATAATAAGTATTATTATTAGCTGGGCATGGTGGCATGCACCTGTAGTCCTAGGTACTTGGGAAGTTGAGGCAGGAGGATCATTTGAGCCCGGGAGTTCAAGGTTGCAGTGAGCTGTGACTGCACCACTGAACTTCAGCCTGGGCAACAGCAAAACATTGTCTCAAAAAACAAAAAAGGTATTAGCATATGTGAGGCACTTAGAAGTAATGGCACACAGTAAGGTCTGTATTTGTTGTTATTATTGTTGCTATTGTTTTATATTCCAGGCCAGACTATAAGGTCCCCTGGGGACTGGATCTGGGGACAGAGTAAAAGACACCTCAGTGCTTTACTCTATATACTTTATTTTTGCCTTATTTTTAATTATACATACAATTATACATATAGTTTCTTTTTTACAAGCAGCAAGTAGCAATTGTACAATTTAAAATGATTTTTGAGCCGGGCTCGGTGGCTCAGCCTGTAATCCCACGCCTCGGGAGGCTGAGGTGAGTGGACTGCCTGAGCCCACGGGTTCGAGACCCGCCTGGGCAACTTGGCGAGACCTCATCTCCACAATAAATCAAAAAATTAGCCGGGCATGGTAGCACGTGCCTGTAGTTCCAGCTACTTGGAAGGCTGAGGCGGAAGGATTGCTGGAGCCCAGCAGGTCGAGGCTGTGGTGTCCGGGAGCGGCCACTGCACTCCAGTCTGGGCGACAGAGTGAGACTCCAACTCAAAAAAAATAAATAAATATAAAATAAAATAAAATGATTTTTGAAACATCAAGTCCAAGTCCACCACCCCCTGTGAGCCACTGCCCTGCCTCTGGGGTGTGTTCTCTCAAACTTGGCTCATATGGAACTTTCTCAGATGCTGACTCACAATCACAGCTCATGACTAAAGAGATTCAGGACACGCCTTTGAAAAAAACGTCCCTGTTCCCACTTTTCACTGGCACCGTGGAGGGGGTGGTGGGGAGATGGGGAGAACTTGAACCCTCAAGGTCCCGCCCCCCTGGGCTGCTGTGATGTGCATCTCTGGGCACAGAAGGTAAAAGCTTTGAACTGAGAACCCCATTGCAGCATTAGATGGGGCTGAAGGCTGACTCCCTTTCTCCAATGTCTGGGGAGAGGTAGGACTCTTCCATTCCCTCCTAAGAGGTTTTATTTATGTATTTATTTTGAGTCAGCATCTCACTCTGTCACCTAGACTGGCATGCAGTGGCATGATCATGGCTCACCACAGCCTCCATCTCTTGGGCTCAAGTGATCCTCCCAGATTAGCCTCCCGAGTAGCTGGGACTACAGGCGTGTGCTGCCATGCCCACTAACTTTTTTTTGTAGTGATAAGGTCTCTCCGTCTTGCCCAGGCTGCTCTCAAACTCTTGGAGTCAAGCAATCCTCCCACTTTGGCCTCCCAAAGTGCTGTGATTATAAGTGTGAGCCACCGTGTCTGGCCTCATTTAATTTTTAAAAGTACCTTTTTTGCTCTTGTTATTTGCACAAGTGATATTAAATCAAACAACAGAGAAGAATAAAAAAATAAAAGGAAAGCCCCCTGCATGCCACCCCTAAACCCCACACCCCTTCTCAGAGGCAGCTGATGTTAACAGCTGGTTGTGTAGCCTCCCAGAATATTTTCTGTTCATTATGCACACCATATTTGTTTTGGCTTTTTCCCCCTACCATTATGTCTCCAGAGTCAGCACATAGTAGGTGCTCAATTCAATAAGTGACAAGTGAATAAAGATGGCAGCTTCTCAACCCTTCCATCTTTGATTGCAGCAGGTTGATTTTGACCAAGGAGTTCCGATGGTATTGGCTGTCCTAGTACTTAAAACTTGGAGGAAGGACTGGGTGCAGTGGCCCACACCTGTAATCCCAGCTACTCATGAGACTGAGGCAGCAAGATTGCTTGAGCCCAGGAGTTCGGGCCCAACTTGGGCAACATAGCAAGACCCTGTTTCTGAAAAAATATTTGGGAAAAAAGTTCTCCAGGCAGAAACCTGCTAGAGGGAAGAAGATAGCTCTAATTGCCCTCGTCTGTGTTAACTGCTTAAATCTCCATCTGTGACTCTGGCACTGAAGAGACTTGTTGGGGGCTGAAATAGCAGGTGTGTGAGAAAGGAAGAGGCCATTTGGCAGCCTCTGGAAGTATTTGCTCCCCTTGGCCCAGGCCCCTGCTATTAGTGAGCAGTTATCAATACTACCAGCGAATAGTTATTGATTACCAAGTCGATGGAAAGAGACCCGAGAACTCATCGCTCCTCCCTGCTACAAAGTACGCCTTGGATGCCCAAGTAACTTGACTTCCAGAAGGGTAGAAGCGCTGAGATTCAGGAAGAAGTAACTCAGCATAGAATCGACACTGAATAAAATGGGCAGACCCCTCTTAAACTGTGGCCTCAACAATCTTGCCTGCATGTATCACGCATTACGCTATGTATACTCTTTGACCCAATGATTTCGCCTCCAGGGACTTCACTCTTTGTTTGCAAGGTTGTCCAAACAAGGAATGTTCCCCACAACCATGTATGCACTACCAGAAAAGAGGCAACGACGTCAATGTCCCTGGTAGGGTGGGCCTGACCAAAAAAGGACATCAAGTCCATCCAAGACACGGAACACCATGCAGCCATTATAAAGGATGATGCAAACATGGGAAGATTGCAACAACCTATTTTTAGTGGGGGGTAAAGCAGGTTACAAAACAGCATGAACAGAATGAGCTCATGTATTTAAAATAGGATTCGAGTGTGGGTGTGTGTTTGCATCACTGGAAGTCTGGTGGCAGGGGTCCCCCAAATCAGGGATTGTGAATTGAGATGCATTGGTCCCAGTAAAGTGTCCCCAAGAGGGGCTGTGCTCACTGAAGTGTTTGTGTCTCATCTAAAGGGGTTTCTGACACACATCTCCAACCTAATTTGCTGCCACACGGGAATACAGATTCGGTGTTAGATCTTCCCATTTTTCCAGAAAGCTGGAAATACAGACTTCTACATAGGCATGCCTGGTTTTGTTTTTGTTTGTTTGTTTTTGAGGCTGGTTCTCAATCGTTGCCCAGGCTGGTCCTAAACTCCTGGGCTCAAGCGATCCTCCCATCTCGGCTTCCTGAGTAGCTGAGATTACAGGCACATGCCACCCTACCTAGTTAAAATGCCAGATTTTTAAGTTTTAGGGGAAAAAACAAGCAAGTCAAACAAAACATAACTGCAGGCCAAGTTCAGCCAGGAGATCACCCATTTTCAACTCCTCCCTTAGACACTCGGCACTTTTAGAGTAACCTGGCATTTAAGCTCACCTGAACTCTCTGTGGCTATCCCTGGGCCTCAGTTTCTCTATCTGCACAGTAAGAAACATGGGTTAGATGGTCTATAAAGTCCTGTCTAGCTCTGGCTCTGTTTCTAGAACATGGACCTTTTTGGGTCATAGATCTTTTGAGAAATTTATACAAACCATGGTTTCCCTCTCAAGTGGAGGGAAATGGAGTGTCATGTCAGACATCTTCATTGGTCTAATTTCTAGGGGTTCACACATTTCCTGAGGCCTCCCACACATTTGTTCATTCATGCATCCATCCAGTAGTTAGTGAATGCTCACTGTGTGCCAGCCATCATGCCCAGTTCTAAGATATGGTCATGGGCGAAACAGACATGGTGGTTTGCATGGAAACTTCTGGAACCTGGAAGCCAGTGGTACCCAGGCTGGGAGGCCCCATTCTGGAGGTCCTCCTAGCCCTAGCGGAGTGGCTTAGACAGGCTGCTGGTGAGTCACAGAATGGGGGAGGCAGGATTAGCAACTGCTTTAAATGAGAGACTCAGAAAGGTCCCTACAGATCCCACCCATGACTGATTTTTACACCAAATAAGAACAAAACATCCCACGCTGTCATTCACCATTTTCTGAACATTAGTGACAAGCCTTGTACTGAGCCAGATTACATTCCACATGCTTCCTTTATACTGGGAGAGCATTACAGAGACAAAAGAGAGCTGGTCCACCCAGTCACATCTAGAACGGGCTGAATCCGTGCCGATCTCTTTATAGATAGTGCTCCTTCTGTGCATGTATTATTATTATTCCCAGTTGGCTGCTGAGGAAACCAAGGTTCAGAAGGTTAAGGGAGCCACCTAAGGTCACACAACTTGTAAATGGTAAATGGACACCTTGCCTGCAAGTTGGCCTGACTCCAAAATTCGTATCACCCTTTCCCAAGCCACCCTGCCTCAGCATAAAATACTGACGAATAAGAAAAACAGTTACCTGTGGTTACATTTTCTGAATCAAGCATTGGGATCCATGGTCTGCCAACAGACTAAATAATTTAAGTCTGGGATGTCTTTGAAATGGTGCCTCTTCCTGAATCCATCCCGGTGACCCCGACATACCCCTACTTCTGAAAGACTCCCCCACCCACCTAAAGCCACTCTGTCTAAATGTCCCCATCATCAGTATGTTGGCATTCTACGGGACTTACTAAGCACCACATGCTAGATCCAAGAATATCGGATGATCATGATTCCTGCTCC
Organism: Cephalopachus bancanus; assembly: GCA_027257055.1. Classification (NCBI taxonomy): domain Eukaryota; kingdom Metazoa; phylum Chordata; class Mammalia; order Primates; family Tarsiidae; genus Cephalopachus; species Cephalopachus bancanus. The sequence goes on from JAPVLO010000050.1 coordinate 6,436,719, forward strand.
CAGAGTGACAGGTACAGCCAGGCAGGCAGGGGTGCTTTCCGAAGCTTTAGTGACACTGCTGAGATTTAGAGCCTTTCCCTGACATGGGAACGCGCATGCTAGGAGTCATATACACTCCCACACCAGCTAGTGGTGTGAACCATGAAGAACATTCCACAGAAGGGCAGCACAAATCAACTGAGGCTGGTCACAGCCAGCTCAAGAGCCAAATGGCACATGATCTACAAAGGCCACTGACATGAATGAGACGTGAACAAGACAGAGGAGCCAGCGGCAGTCTCTGTGGATCTAGACGACAAGATTTTATACTCTCTAGGCAACCTTTATAATAAAAGAACATTCATATATGTTTCTATATCAAAGTTCTATTTGTGAGCATAGTTCTATTTTTTTACTACTTTTTTTCGTTTTTTGAGACAGAGTCTCACTAAGTTGCCCAGGCTATCCTTGAACTCGTGGCTTCAAGGAATTCTTCTGCCTCAGCCTCCCAAGTAGCTGGAACTGCAGGTGTGTACCACTGCACCTGATCATGTGAGGGCATTTCTGTGATGTGCACAGAGTTATCCACAAGGATGTTCTTCATTATGTTGAAAACAATCTAAATGACCAATAATAGTGGATTGGGAATGTAAAACGCAAATAATGCAATAGTAACTAACATCTAAGAAGTATGTCATAGAAAAATATAAAGCATAGAGAAGTATCTGTGAGATATTGAAAAAGTTAGGCTACAGATAATACACTATATTGAGAATGACCTCATGTGTTAAAGTACCTATCCATGCATTTTTTTAAAAATGGAAAATACCAGCTGGGCTCGGTGGCTCAGCCTGTAATCCCGCGCCCTTGGGAGGCTGAGGTGAGTGGATTGCCTGAGCCCGTGGGTTTGAGACCCGCCTGGGCAGCGAGACCTCATCTCTACAATAAATCAAAAAATCAGCCAGGCGTGGTAGCGTATGCCTGTAATTCCGGCTACTTGGAAAGCTAGGGCGGAAGGATCTCCGGAGCCCAGCAGGTCGAGGCTGTGGTGGCCAGGAGCAGCCACTGCACTCCAGTCTGGGCGACAGAGTGAGATTCCAACTAAAAAAAAAAAAAAAGGAAAATACCAATATGTTAACAACAGGTAAGTGAAATCAAAACAATCAACTACAATTTTCTTATTTTTTAAAAAATTTGAATACAGATCTTTATTAGGAGAATCATAAGTGCATATACATCTTTTCATTGATATGATTTCAAAGTAGAAATTACTGTTTCTCAAAAGGAAATGTCTTTTTTTTTTTAAAGCACACTATGGGCTGGGCACAATGCCTCAAGCCTATATATAATCCCAGCACTTTGGGAGGCTGGGGTGAGGGGATTGCCTGAACCCACAGATTCGAGAACAGTCTGGGCAACTTGGCGAGACCTCATCTCTACATTAAATCAAAAAATTAGGCAGGTACGGTAGCATGCACCTGTAGTTCCAGCTACTTGAAAGACTGTAGAGGAAGGATCACCTGAGCCCAGCAGGTGGATGCTGGAGTGGCTGTGAGTGTGCCACTGCACTCCAACCTGGGTGACGGAGTGAGACTCCAACTCAAATAAATAAATAAATAAAGTACATTGCATCCAGGAAGCTGCCTTCTCTTGGAATATCTTCATGTTTTCTAGGAGATGCAATTTAAACAATACTAAGACAGGAGTCATGACATTTAATACTGAACCCATCACTGCTTAGAGATGGAAAGTTTAGCAAAGTTGCAGAATGACTAGTTTTCTACGTGGTTTTGCAAACTTGGCAATGTCAGTGGGAGTTTAGGAGACTAGGAGTTGTCTAGGGAGCATTTCTTTATAGGTGGGCCTCTCTCAGAATGGGACTGAGCGGGACCAGGTCCCCACAGTTCTCTTCCAGCTGAGAAAGGGCTCACCACCTGGGAAGGGTGACCGTCTCCCAGTCAGGGAGTCCTCAGTGGTAACACCAGGCAGTGGTCAGAAGTTCACATGACAGGGTCAAAGTGGACCCAGTGGAAAGATGGAAAGGCTTAGAAGCTCTCTGGTCTTCATATAGGGAGGACTGCAACCTTTTGCTACTCAGACCCTCTGCTCAAAGTTGAACTTCCTTTCTCAGGAGGCGAGACTTTTTTTTTTTTTTGAGACAGAGTCTTGCTCTGTTGCCCAGGTTGGAGTGCAATGGTGTGATCATAACTCATTGCAGCCTCAAACTCCTGGACTCAGGCGATCCTCCCACCTCACCCTCCCAAGTAGCTAGGACACCTCACCACACCCAACTAAGTTTTTAAATTTTTTGTAGTGACAAGCCCTTACCATGTTGGGCTTAGTCGATTCTCCCACCTCGGCCTCCCAAAGTACTGGGATTACAGACATGAGCCATCAGATCTGGCTATAATTTTCTTTCATTCAGCATTTGCCAAATGGTTGATAATGAACTTGTAATATTTTTTGTCATCAATAAAAAGGTTTTTTTAAGGGAATATTACATACAGTTTCCCAACGCATTAAATTTCAGCCTGCCCAAGTCTCTGGCCTGTGGAGCAAAGGTTCAGTGGGGCAGAGCTCTTGGATAAGCTATTTGTCTCTTCAAAGGAGAGAGGAGGTACTTCCTCCCTCCCTGGACATTCAGTGGTCATAAAAGGATGCATCTTATTTATGTGGGCTAAAACAGAGACTCCCCCACCCAACAGCAGGGACACAAGCTAGGGCAGGAAGGGAAGAGGGGAAACAGTGTTGAGTTGAATTTGAAGGCAACATCCAACCAATGTCCACAACGGTTCCCCCAGGCACTGAGGCATGGGCACCAGTGAGTTGGTTCAGAGGTCAGGGCCTCTCGGACCTTGGCAGAAGATGAACTGGGTGCTTCTACTAAGAAGTCAGAGCAGGGTCTCCTGTCTCTGAACAAGTCTGGGGCACCTGAGGACAAGGGTCTGGACTTGGGCATCTCTGTATCCTGGATCTGAGTGCCCAGCTAAGACACCAAGCTGCACTGCTTGTTTTTCTCTTCCTCAAATACACCATGCAGAATGTCCCCTCCAGGGCACAGGGTGCTCTTTTCCCAAAACACGTTTCTTGCAGGTCTTCACATGGCTGTTTGCTTCTTATCATTCAAGTCTACTGCCCAGTTTGGGGTTCCTCTTCCAATGGCCTTCTCTGACCACCCCAGACTCCCTCCCCTGCATTACCTTCATGTAGTGCCCTCAGGTCCCTTCGCACTTTCTGAAATTATCTCTGTGTTAGATAGAGGACATGATCCAAAGATGACCACAAAAATCTCCTGTCCCACATGCTATTCTAGGACCTCACCACTCCTCCATGGGGCAGGGTCTAGTTCTGCTCCCCTTGACTCTGCATCAGCTTGTAACTGGCTTCTAACCAAAGTGACTTCTGAAACTGGTCTAACCAAAGTGACTTCTGAAACTGAAAAGGCAAAGCAGCTCCCACCTGGTTCCCCAGGACGCTTGCTTTTGGAGCTCTGAGTCACCATGCCAGAATCCAGCTAACTGGAGGCAGCCATGCTGTGAGGAAGTCCAAGCCACACGAAGAGGCTGAGCGCAGGTGCTCAGTTCACAGCCCAACTGACTCCCAGCATCAATGGCATCCCCTCCCCGGATCCCAGCCACCAGCCACCCTTGAGTCCAGGCAAGTCCCCCCCACAATGCCCTGACCAAGTTTCCAACCCACAGAATGTACAAGCGTAATAAATTGCAATCAGTCCTCTGCATCTGCAGGTTCCACATCCTCAGATCGAAAATGTTGGAAACAATAAAATTTAAAAATACACGATATAAAAGATACACATAAAAACAATGTAGTATAATGATGATTTATACAGCATTTACATTGTATCAGGCATTATAAGTAATCTAGAGATGATTTAAAGTATACAGGAGGATGTGCACAGGCTCTATGCAAATACTGCGCCATGTTATATCAGGGACTTGAGCATCCTTGGATTTTGGGACCTGAGGGGGGGGTTCTGGAACTACCACCACTAACAGGTCGTCTGCTTGAGAGCGGGCTGCTATGTCTTCCAGTATCCACAGTGCTCTGTACACAGTAGGCACTCCATAGCTAGTAGTTGAATGAGTGAAAGAATCTGAGTCACTATCCTGCACGGTTTCTGATGCATTTACGCAGCATGTAGTTATTGCACCCCTACCATGCGACAAGCAAGTGGCCAAGGGCCAGGGACACTGTGGGTCAGTTGCCTAGTCCTGTGAAATCCAATCACGAACACACTGGTGATGGCCACTGAAGAAAGAGCTCACCTCTCCCCGACCAATAGACATAACTCTGAAAAGCTGACTTTTCAAAACTCAGAGGTGTGACTGTCAAAACCACCCAGCCCACATCTGGGGGTGGATTGAATGATCCCGGGCGTGGCTTGTTTTTCCATCCACGCGGTCAGTCGCTTGTGCTCCGGCCACTCACTAGGCAGGCGGATGATTCCAGACAGGGACCATGTGGCAGGAAGGCTGCCTCGGTCCGACACATCTGGCCCCTTCCCAGGAGGTTCCTCCCCAACAGCTGTCCTCCTTGGGCTCCCTCGCCAAGCAGAAGGCCAAGCTTTCAAGCCCTAAAAGTAATTCTGGCAGGGGTGCCAGAGCCGGCAGGGAGGCCTGCGGGGTGCGCCTCAAGGTTTAACCACTTAATCCCCAAAGTACCTGCCAAGAACCAGTTAGCATGTCTGGCTGGCTGGCCAGGCCGTCATTAATTCATTAACGCAGGCTCCTGCTGGCCCATTATCTTCCTCGCCGCTGACCACAGCGTCGCCTCCTGGGCCCGCAGAGTCCTCCTCTCTCCCCTTCCTCAGCTCCCAAGGCAGGATTCTGCCCACCCCGCCCCCCTCCCAGGCAGATTCCCCGGCTCCATTCCCGCCCCCTCCCTGTCCCCTCCCAAGTCACTCGTCTCCCTCCCTCCCACGCCTCCGACAGCCAGCGCTCACCATAAAGCGTCTTTTGTTCCCTCTCTCCAGTATCTTTGAGCAGTGACTGGTTAAAATATATCCATCCTCCTCCCGGCCTCCCCAGCCTTGGAGGGGCCTCCCTGGGGGATCTCTCAGAAAGGGAACCTCACTGGTGCAGGATTTAGCTGTGCATCACCCCCTCTGCCTGCTGCCCCAATATCCTCTTCCGTGGCAATCAACCAAGTCACGGGGGGGGGGGTTCTGACTTTGGGAGGACACTTCCTGCCTCAGTTTCCTCTTTGAAATCATAGGAATAGCATTAACCATTTCATGATGTCCTCTGTTGAGTGAACTAAGAGCCAGGCACAACACTGGGCACTTTAAAGGGACTCTTATCATCTTCCCAACTAACAACCCTGAAAGAACACAGCACCAGTTTACAGATAAATGCTCAGAGAGGCCATGGTTCTTTCCTAAGGTCTCGCTGTCAGCATGGGCACTTAAGAGCATCTTAACCATTATACCACCCTGACCCTTCTGGTACTGATTTCCCAGGAGGGCGGGCAGGAATGGTGTGGAATTGCCAGCAATAACAATGATTAAATGTCAACTACGTTGGGAGAGAGAGATGTTAAATGCACAATAATAATCATGATGGCTCACATATATATCCACTTCTTATGCACCAGGCACTGATCTAGAGCTTTCTGTATAGGAATTCATTTAAGCCTCTTAACAACATGTCTATGCATTAAGTACTATTATTGTCCCCATTTTATAGATGGGAAAACTGAGTCTCAGGTTTTTGTTCCTGGTGTTTGCTTTTAATGATGACGTCTGAGAAAAGTGTTGCTGGCTCACAAATAGAGGCTTAAAACAAGTTTGTTGGAACTATAGATCTTGCATGTAGCTGAGCACACCCTTATCACCTAAAAGAAGCATTGAAAGTGGTGGTCTGCCTGGGGAAGGGGGGAACAACTCACCAACAAGGGTACCTGCACAATGAATATTTGTATACCTAACCCTGAATTGTACCCCACAATTTTAAAATAAAAAATTTAAAAGTTAAAAAAAAAGAAGGTGGTTGGTTGCCACCTTGCATGGGAGACACAGGCCTCTGTAAAACACTTAAGGTATGAGGCAAGCACTCCCATTTCTCCCCAGGATAGGGATAGAGGAGAGTACTCTACATCCAGTGTAACACGCAACGCATTGTCTTTCTGGGAAAAGATGGGTTTCCCCAAATGAAGCCAAAGACACATGAAAGGCCCCAACCGCTGGAACTCTGAGGTCAGATGCAGGCTGCAGGGAGACAGCTCGACCCAGGGCCAGGAGGCCGAGCCGAGCCGGGGAACCCGGGGAGCGGGGGCACAGGCAGGGGATGACGTGCAATTCCGCCGGTGTCCCGCGGGCACAGGGGTGGCGCTGGAGGAAAGCCGCGCCGGGGCATCCTGGGGTCAGGGCGCCAGAGGCTGGGGAACCCTGGAGGGTGGGGCCGCTGGGGGCGCCCGGGCGGGAGATGGCAGTTGGGAGAAGGAACTCGAAGTGTGGGGAGAGGGAGTGGGACTAACTCCGGGGCGGAAGGAGAATGGAGAGGAGAAAATCAACTCTATGGCGACAGTTACCTGCTGCCGATGCCACAACAGCGAAACTCCTCGCCGCCCCCTCCCCTGCGGCGCAGGCCTCAGATTCCCAACCCCAGGCCCGCGCTCGGACACAGAGGGGCGCACTCTGTCCGCCGGGCAGGAAGCCTCCTCTTGGGGCCCCGGAGCACCCCGGTCCCCAACGCTCACGCACACCTCACACGCACACAGAGTCGGCTCGGGCCTAGAGTCCGCCCCCTGGGTGGTCGCCCCACGTCCCGCATCGCCGGGTCCCGGGAAGGGCGCGCTTTTCCAATCTCGCCTGAGCCCCCAAGAGGCAGCTGTGTCTCAGCCCTCTCCCCATTTCTATTAGATTTCTCTCTCTCCCCATCTTTCCTTCCGGTTCACTTTTCACCTGTCTTGCCACTTGTTCTCAGGCAGCTTCTCTTTTTCTCCACCCTTTCCAACTTCCTTTCCCTCTCCACCCCGTCGCTCGCTTTCCCCCACTTCTTTCCACCTTTCCCCAAACTCCATGCTTCGGGCTTCGCGCCTGTCGCTCGACTCCCTTTTTCTGCTCCCTTCTGCTCGGTCCAACATGTTGCTCCCGACCCTGGGACTGGACAGCCCCAGCCTGGCCCTTTCCAGCCGAGGGAGAGAGAGACCCCGACCTCTCCTCCGGCAGAGGAAGAAGGAAGGGAGAAGCGAGGGGACCCCCGGCGCCCGCAAGCAGGGCGGGCGCCCCAAAGCGCGCACTTCTCTCCGCTAGCGCCCGGGCTGCGCGGGCCCACGCGACATCTGTCGCCTGCGCTCCCGGCTCACACCCCGCGCACCCCCGCAGCTCCCCGGGCGCTGCCACCCCCCACGCTCCGGCTGCCGCCTCTTCCCGCGGGCGCAGACGCTCGGGCCTCGCCGGCGGGCGCCGCGCCAGCTTCCCAGGGTGCTGGCGGCGCGCGGCGGGGTTCGGCCGGGACCGAGCGCGGCGGGTTCCGTCACCTTCGAGCTTCACCTTCCGACCCTACACTCACCCACGATGGGCACAGCCTGATTCTCTCCACCCTCATCTCTGCAGCGCTCCTTCTCTATTCCAGAACTCGGAAAGACGATCCTTACACTTTTTGCTCCCCCAAAGCGCCTAGCACAGTGCCAGGCGCTCAGCTAGTGCCGGATAATTCCTCCACCCCCAAAGCCTAGCCGCTTTCTCCCACTGATCCCAAACACACTAGGCGCTCAGTACCCACTTTCCACCCCAATCCTGCGCAGTGCCTCACATACAGCAAGCGCTCAAAACATCCCCTTCTTACACAGTGCCTAGCACCCAGAAGGAGCTCAGTAAATGCTACTTCATCCCGACTGCCCCTTGGAGTTCCCCTACGAGTCTCACATTTCAGCCCGGTCCGGGGGTATCTCCTTCTCATCGCAGCTACACGCGCCTGGGGACGAGGAGGCCAAGCTCCTTGAACGGGACACCTCACTGGGGAAGGAGCGAAGTTGGCAGGGCGGAGTAAAACTGGCGTTGCGCGGGGCCTGGCGAGCAGGGCCCGGGCCAACCAGAAACCCGAAAGGGGGGCGAGTCTCGGGGTGCGCTCGGGGCGCCAGAGAGTGCGGATCAGAAACTGGAGAAGTGACACTCAGGGAGAAGCGGGGTGGGAGCAAAGGTGACGGAGACGGTGGCGACTCAGGATCGGCTTGGAAGGGGACTGGGGACCTGTCTTGAAACCGCGATCGATTGTGCTCATTTGGCGTGGCTTCAAGCGACGTTGTCACAGCAAGCTCACTTTTGCTTGCACCGCGTGTTCACGTGTGGGTCTGGCGGGGATCGTGGAGGCTGAAGTCCTCCCCAAGCCTCCGCGCGAGAGGGAGGGGCGAGATGCGCTTAGGGAGTCGGAGAGGAGGGGGGCCGCGACGGTGGAGCTGATACCTGGAAGGAGAGATGGGCACCGGGCGGGAGAGAGGGACGGGATTCCTGCAAGGCGAGGGAGCAGAGGAGAGCGGGGAGGGGAAGAGAAGAAACCAAACTCGCCGCTCTCCCCGAGCCGGGCCTGCCGGGCGTCCCCAGCGCCCAGCTGCCGCGCCCTGGCGCCCGCCCGCCCGCCCGCGTACCTGTTGCTCGCTGCGGCTGGGTCTCGGCTCCGGCCCCACCAAGAAGCCCCGCGTTCCTACAAGTTCCGCCTGCCGAGCAGCCAGGCCGCCAGCGCCGCCACCTGCGCGGCCGCGCACAGCCAGGGCCAGTAGGTGGGGAGCGCGCCGGGCGCCCGCGCCCCCCGGCTCCGCGCGCGGCGCCGCCACATGGTGCGCTGGTGCAGCTCGTCGCCGAGCGCCTTGAGCCGGGCGGCCGTGAGCTGCGCGGCGGACGAGCGCAGCCCCAGGCGCCCCGCGCTGCAGGCGCACACGGCCGGGGGCCCGCGGCCGCGGTGCAGGGGGCACGGGCACATGACCGACGGCCTCGCTCCCTCCCCGCGCTCGGGCCGCCCCTCGCCTCCTCTCCCTCCGGCCTCCGCGCCCGCCGCCGCCGCAGCCGCCGCCGCCGCGCTCCAGCCGCCGGGGGCCTCCCCTGGACACCAAGTTTCTCCTTGTGTTGTGCGTTTGTTGTGCTGACGGCGCTATTATTAATTAAAGTGTCACATGGTGGAGGGGGGCGGGGAGGGCGCGGGGAGGGGGTTACATCATCCGGCCCTGGGGGGGGGGCTGCCGGCAGAAGAAACCGAGAGGTAACTTTTAACCCTAGCGGCGCCGGCAGCGAGGGGGCGCGCGGTTTGGGAGACGGAGAGCGCGGCGCGCTGGGACGAGAGGCGGCGCCCCGCGGCGGAGACCCAGGGCTTGGGGGGTCTCGGGGGACCCCCGCGGAGGCCAGGAGCGCGAGGGAAGGTTTCCTGCCTCCCCTTTTCCTGAATTCGGCTCCAGTTCCGATTTGGCGAGGGAAACAGGCTTGTTTGCCGTTTGGGATGAAGCCGATATCGAATTCGGCTGCATTATTCAAAAATATTCCGAGGCTGTTGTTTTGTTTGGGGGAGGTGGGTGGATTCAGCCTCTTATGGAAGGGCCGGATGAAATCTAATTTGCCTCATTTCAGGTCTGACTAGGCACCTGTAGGCTCTGGTTTTGAACACACCCGACACACGCCCCCACGCCCCTCTGGCCACGGCAGCCTGACCCTGACGCGCCCCCAGCGCCCGGCTGGAAACCTCGGTGGCGGCGGGGTGGGGGTCTGGAGGGGTGGGTCCGGAGCTCCGGTGGCCGCGGACGCGTGCGTTCAGGCCGCGCGGCACCCGCACCCGCAAAACCCTCACAAGGGACTTTCCGCAAGGAAACTTCTTGCCTGCTTTCTTTGTGAATATTCTTTTCCTGATGAGGATACCGTTTCTAGTGGCGATCCCGGTTTCATGCGCCGCGGAGCCCCTGAGGGGCTGGAAGGAGGGGGCGGGGCCTTTGGTTTCCCTCTTCCCAATTCGGCATGCGCCCCTGTGCACCTGCAGACTGAAAAGTGTGGAGTTGTCACTGCTTAGGGACCGTGCAGATGGGCGAGGGGCCTCCCTGGATTCTTGGAGGGGAAGAATGAGACCCGCAATCTGAAATCGATGGGGATTCAGACAACTTTGGATTCCGACGATTGGAGGAGCCCGGGGGTGGCTCCAGGAGGCGTCTGGGACCTGCTGGGATAGCTTCCATCTCTCCTTCCCACCAGCAGAGTATTGCCGAGGCCTGATGCGTGCTTAGGGATCTGGAAAAGACTCTTCAAGACGGAGTTTTGGCCTGGCTTTTTCTTGAGGAGTTTCCCCTTGGCCTGCTGCCTGGTGAAATGACAAAGTCAGGGCACAGGTTTCACTTGGCTAGGTGATCTTAGTGGCCCTTGCCCTCGCCCGGTCCCAGTTCTCCCCCCCTTAATGGTGACATCACTCGTGAGCGCCTTGCACGTCTAGCACCTGTAGCCATGGGTGCTCTTTCTTCCACTGCCTAGCGTAAATCTTCCAACATTTCTGTATCAGAGAGAGGAGGAGCGTGCAATTACCATGCTATTTCAAAGATGTGGAAACTGAGGCACAAGCCTTCTTCCCACACTCACAGAGTTAGTAAAGAGTGAAGCCTGCATCTAAACCGGGGCAGTCTGCCTCAGGCTCTAAGCTCTTAACCATGGTTTTATACTGCCCCCTGTAATCTGGGAATAATAATACCTCCCTCCCAGGATTGGGGCAGAGATTAAATGAGAGAGATGTGTGCCAAGCACCTGGCATGCAGTGGGCCCTGGATAAACCTTGGTTCCCTTTGCTTCTGGCCAGAACCACTTTCCCATTGTCCTGGGACTCACCTCCTTAATCTTCCCAAGTCTTTGCAGAGGGGGCCTGATCCGTTGCCCGGGTGGAGCGTTCCAAGAATGAAGATACAGTGTCTATTTAAAAAGCCCTTTGGATTTAAATTGAACAATTCCCTCCCCCTCCCCCTTTTAATCTGCACGCTTTTAACGGCTCACTTCATGGACATTAATTTTAATGGGGCGATTATTACCCTGTTTGGAAGCTTGCCCCTCAAAATGCTGGGCTCGCAAGGTGGCGCTGGGTCGGGTCCCAGCAGCTTGGATGTTTTCTGTAGCAGAGAGAGCACAGCCTTGGCCATGGGGATGCACCACTCGGCAGAGGGAGAAATGAAGGGGTGACGGAAAAGCGGAAGGAAGGGAAAGACCTCTCTCTCCCTGACGCCCTAAGTCTGACAGTTCTTAACTTGCTCACTGGACTTATCCTGCCCTATCTAACCACTTATGAACAGGGGGACTTGACCTTGTGGCTTTTTGAAACTGCATTCTCTCAACTGTGAAGTAGGCATACGAATAGAACCTACCTCACAGGGTAAATACTGGTAAAGCCCTTAGCACAGGGCCTGGCGCTTGGTTAGCATTTCATAAATGTTATACTGTTAATATTTTAAGACAGATCGTGTAGTTGTTCAACAATGTACTTTGAAGAATGTTGGGGACCTGCACCCTCAAATATATGTGGTTCTCCTGTTGTGAACCAGGGATTCCATTACTGATGTTAAACATTGCCTGGAGAAAGCAATTATTTTGAGACAGTAACATGACACTTCTTTTTTTTTTTGAGTTGGAGTCTCACTCTGTCACCCAGGCTGGAGGGCAGTGGCACGCTCCCGGCCACCGCAGTCTCAACCTGCTGGGCTCTGGCGACCCTTCTGCCTCAGCCTTCCGAGTAGCCGGAACTACAGGCACGCGCTACCACGTCTGGCTAATTTTTGATTTATTGTAGAGACGAGGTCTCACCAAGTTGCCCAGGCGGGTCTCGAAACCCTGGGCTCAGGCAATCCTCTCGCCTTGGCCTCTGAAAGTGCTGGGATTACAGGCTGAGCCACCAAGCCCAGCTGACACTTTCTTAAACTTAAAATTTTTTTAAAAAATTTGTGTTTTAGAGACAGGTTCTTGCTCTATCACCCAGTCTGGAGTGCAGTGGTGTGATCATAGCTCACTGAATCCTTGAATTCGTGGGCTCAAGTGGTCCTCCCCTCAACCCCTCGATTAGCTGGGACTGTAGGCACACACCACTGCGTCTGGCTAAGTAAAAAAATTATTTTATTTTTTTAGAGATTGGAGTCTTGCTATGTTGTCCAGGCTGGTCTTGAACTCTTGGCCTCTAGCAATCCTCCCACCTCAGCCTCCTAAATACCTCAGATTATAGGGACATGCCACCGTGGCTTGCTTCTCCTAGCACTTTAGTAAAAATGAGTTTTTTATTTTAATGCTTAATTTAACAAAGGTTTATATAGTGCTTATTCTGTGCCAGGTACAGTTCTAAGTGCCTTAGATTTATTTATTTATTTTTTTTTTTTTTTTTTTTTTTTTTTGAGTTGGAGTCTCATTCTGTCGCCCAGACTGGAGTGCAGTGGCTGCTCCCGGCCACCGCAGCCTCGACCTGCTGGGCTCCGGCGATCCTTCCGCCTCAGCCTTCCAAGTAGCCGGAATTACAGGCGTGCGCTACCACGCCCGGCTAATTTTTTGATTTACTGTAGAGATGAGGTCTCGCCAAGTTGCCCAGGCGGGTCTCGAACCCGCGGGCTCAGGCAATCTGCTCACCTCAACCTCCCAAAGGCATGGGATTACAGGCTGAGCCACCGAGCCCGGCTTTTTTTTTTTTTTTTTGAGTTGGAGTCTCACTCTGTCGCCCAGACTGGAGTGCAGTGGCCACTCCCGGCCACCGCAGCCTTGACCTGCTGGGCTCCGGCGATCCTTCCACCTCAGCCTTTCAAGTAGCTGGAACTACAGACGCGCTCTACCATGCCCGGCTAATTTTTTGATTTACTGTAGAGATGAGGTCTCGCCAAGTTGCCCAGGCAGGTCTCGAACCTGCGGGCTCAGGCAATCTGCTCACCTCAGCCTCCCAAGGCGCAGAATTGCAGGCTGAGCCACCGAGCCCGGCTTAGATTTATTAACTCATTTAATTCTATGAGACAGGTACTATCATTAGCTAAATATTATGAATATGCAGACCAAGATAGAACATTTGAGTAACTTAACGAAAGTCACACACCTTGGAGTCTGTGCTCTTTAGCATTATGTCACCAATGGGGATTTGGGAAGAGGGAGGAGGCTGACGTACAGAGTGAACTGTGTCCCATCCCCCAAATTTATATGTTGAAATTCTAACTCCCAGCACCTCAGAATGTGACTATATTTCGAGATAGGATAGGCCAGGCATGGTGGCTCACACGTGCAGTCCCAGCACATTGGGAGGCTGAGGTGGATGGATTGTTTGAGTCCAAGAGTTCAAGACTAGCTTGGGGCAACAGAGCAAGACCTCATCTCTACAAAAAAATCAAAAAATTAGCCGAGTGTGGTGGCACATACCTGTAGTGGTGGCACATACCTGTAGTCTTAGCTAGTCAGGTGACTGAGACAGAAGGATCCCTTGAGTCCAACAGGTCAAGGCTGCCATGAGCCATGACTGTCATGACGGTGTCACTGCGTTCCAGCCTGGGTGACAGAGTGAGACCCTGACTCAAAACAAAAATAAACAAAAACAAAACAAAAAATTAGCCGGGCATGGTGGTGCATGCCTGTAGTCCCAGCTACTCGGGAGGCTGAGGCAGAAGGATCACCTGAGTCCAGGAGGTGGAGGCTGTGGTGAGCTGTGTCCTGGGTGATCCTCAACTCAAAAAATAAAATAGAGATCATGCCTTTAAAGAGATAATTAAGTTAAAATGAGGCCTTCCAGTGGGCCCTCATCCAATATGACTAGTGTCCTTAGAAGAAGAGGAAATTAGGACACAGACACACACAGAGGGAAGGCATGTGAAGACAGCCATGTACGAGCCAAGGAGAGGAGCCTGGAACAAATCCTTTCTTAATGGCCCTCCAAAGGAACCAACCCTGCCGACTCAATGACCTTGGACTTCCAGCCTCTAGAACAGTGAGAAAATAAAGGCTTGTTGTTTAAGCCACCCATACTGTAGTAGGTTGCTATGGAAGCCCTAGAAAATTAATACAAAGAAGAACAACGACCTGAACCGGAAGCTAGAAGCAGCTATTTCACCAGACTGTGGCTGCTGTTACTGTGGGGCGTGTGCGCAGACATTTTTCTAGGTTCTTTCAAACAGTGAGTTCCAAGACTGTTTGCGTGTTCCTTTTCTTCCTCTTCTGTGTCCTGCTGGAGAGAGAGCTTTAAAGGAGGAGGAATTTTAGGAGATTATTTTGGAAAACAGTTCACGGAAATCCAGTTGATCATTCAGAGAAAACTTTCCTATCAATTGCAAGGAAGTGCAACCTCCCTCTCATAAAGTGAAGAAACCAGACAGATTTTCTAGTCCATGAAGGTTTCTTTGGTTTCCCAGCTTAAAACTGGGCACACAGCAGGTACCCACTTGAACCTTTTAAAAATGAAGACTCAGTGAATGAATGAATAAAGGAATATTAAGTATCTTGGTTTGTCTTTTTCTTTCTTTTAGACATGCACAGTGATGTATGTAGAATTGTGTGTGTGTGTGTGTGTGTGTGTGTGTGTGTGTGTGTGTGTAAATTCTTGCCCCAAATTATTCCTTTACCTCCCACAGAAATCAATACTCAAGCATCTTGAGCAGGAAGTGGTTGGGTATTTCTTTGCTTTAATTAAAACAATAATTACCTGTCCTGGTGTTTGAGACTGAGTGAGCTTTACCTTATGGTGTTTTAATTTGTGTGGCTTGGTGGAGTGGTAAATGAATGAACAGCTGTCGCCTCCTCCCAACAGCTGTGTTTCCTGAAGCCATGTATTAATGCCAGGGCCAGATTTGATGCCAGGAGTCGGATTGGTGAACAACAGAGTTCTTGAATTGAAGTCAGAGTTATAGCAGAGTGGTTTGACACTGAGCCAGAGGGACCTAGGTTTGAACCCTACCTAGACCCACTATGCAATAACTGGGTACCCTGGGCACATTTTCCACCTCTCGGAGGCTTCACTTTCCCATCTGTAAAACGGGAATAATAATTTTGGTACCTACCGTGTTAGGTCGTTATGAAGGTGAAAAGAAAGAACACCTGTCGAGCATTTAACAAAGTAGTTGACATTCAATACTCATTAGTTATGGCCTTTGTTGGTATCTTGGGATTATTAAGCATCCACTTAAGAAGGGGAACAGGGTCCTGACTCAACCCACTGGAAAAACCAGGGGCTTCAGATTTCAGTAAGTACAATATTCAATTACATCATAGTTATTCCCAGGAAAGCACCCCTCTCCCAGCCAATCGACCTAGACCAGGACAACCCTCCCCTCACATCAATCCTGTTGAACTCTCCCCATACCCGGAAAAAAAAAAGAACAACTCCTTCTCCAGGGACCTCCTCGTGGTTCATTTGACACCTCTCCCTTAAGGATCTTGTTGTTGTGAGTGAAGAGGGAAAAGCTGATGAATGTTCTCGGCAGGGGAGACAAAATTCACCAGTCCATAATTACAGTCTCAT
The DNA here is from genome assembly GCA_027257055.1 of Cephalopachus bancanus. Lineage (NCBI taxonomy): Eukaryota > Metazoa > Chordata > Mammalia > Primates > Tarsiidae > Cephalopachus > Cephalopachus bancanus. The sequence continues at coordinate 6,452,138 of JAPVLO010000050.1, forward strand.
CAATACTTGAAATGTAAAGGGTAAACCTCCCTTAAATAAAATCTAATTCCTTGATTACCAGAGTCACAAGAGAGAGGGTTGATTCAACCTGCATCCCTGCTGTGAAAATTCAGCTATATTGTCCATTGCTCAGGCAATAATCACTTTGTTGAAGGCAACTGAGCTTAGTTTAAACAAGCACATCACTAGACTTGAAATTACACTGATGAGAGTGTAAGTGAGGATAAATGCTGGAGCTCAGTTTGGCAGACCTGGGAACACTGAAAACGCACATGCCCTCTGACCTGGTGGTTCCATTTCTAACTATTTTATTCTAGACCAGTGGTTCTCAGCTAGGGACAACTTTGCTCCCAGGGAGACATTGGCAATGTTTAGAGACATTTTTGATTGTCAAAACTGAGAGATGTTGTTGGCATCTAGTGGATAGAAGCCAGGGATGCTGATAAACATCCTGCAATAAACAGACGGCCAAGAATTGTCTGGACCAAAGTGTGCAAGTTGTCAGCATCAAAATAGAGTCACTAATGCTAAGAAAACCCTGACAGCCTGTAATCCTGGCGCTTTGGGAGGCCGAGGTGAGTGGATTGCCTGAGCCCTCTGGTTCGAGACTAGCCTGGGCAACTTGGTGAGACCTCATCTCTACAATAAATCAAAAAAATTAGCCAGGCGTGGTAGCATGTGCCTGTAGTTCCAGCTACTTGGAAGGCTGAGGCGGAAGGATTGCTGGAGCCCAGCAGGTGGAGGCTGCAGTGGCAGGGAGCGGCTACTACACTCCAGTCTGGGCGATGGAGTGAGACTCCAACTCAAAAAAAAAAAAAGAAAAAAAGAAAACCCTGACAAATAGAGCTGGGGAGGGCCGTACAGAGAAGGTTCTCGTTCTTATATGCCTGGTAACAAAAATGATCATCAAAGACAGCAGAGTCACAACCTTGCACAAAAAATACTTCTGCAAAGACATCTGCCCAGCAACTGCCTCTCCAATCTCAGACTGGTGCCACTGGTATTAATGATTTTTGTAGCTAAGTATAATTATTTCTAAACACATGTAATTCTACTCAATTTTTCCTTTAAAAACTTTTTATCTCCCTGAATACGCACACAGTTTACCATGGCATATGTATTCCCACCTCAATGTTCTATGTTGGTGGTACAGGGTGTGAGAAACCCTGCCCTAGAAATATCAGGATTATGCATTTGGTGCAACTGACAAAAAAGCCAACCAGTAGAGCCTTAAATCATAAGGATTTTTATTGTTTACTTGACAGCACGTTCAGAGCCTGTGGCCAACCCAGTCTGCTGCCTGTTTTTACAAAAGTGTTATTGGAACACACTCATGCTCATTCATTTATGTATTATATTTGGATGCTTTTGTGCAACAGCAGAGTTGAATAGTTGTGACAGAGACTGTATGGCCCACAAAACCTAAAATCTTTACTACCTGGCCCTTTCCAGAAAAAGTGTGCTGACTCCTGGTCCAGAGGAAGGAAGGCTCAGGGTTGGGTTTGTGGCACACATATTTCATCAAGGATAAGTTGCACTCATGCTTCCACTCCATCATCTTTAGCATGTTGGTTTCAGTTCGCTCAGGCTTATTGCCTCATAGCAGCAAAATGGCTGCCACAGCTCCAGATATCACATCCTCAATGATAGTATCCAAAGCAAAAAGAGAGGGAAGGAAAAGAAAAAGGTCTCCTTGTACAGGTCTCTTGTTCAGGGGAAAAACCTTTCTTAGAAGTCTTCCATCAGACTTTCCTTCATCTCATTGGCCAAAGGTAGGTCACATGCTCACTTCTAGACCAATGGCTGGCCAAAGGTAATGTAATTGTCATATGTACTAGGTTGAATAATGTCCCCCCCAAAAAGTTCATGTCCGTGAAACCTGTATATGTGACCCTATTTGGAAACAGGGTCTTTGCAAACGTAATCAAGTTAGGATGAGGACATTCCAAAGTATTATATAGAATGGATCATAATCCAATGACTGGTGTCCTTGTAAGAAGGATATTTGGACACCGATATACACAGAGAGAAGATAGCCGGGTGAAGATGGAGACAGAGATTTTATTGGAGTTGTGCTGCCACAAGCCAAGGAACACCAAGAATTTGCCGGCAACCACCAGAAGCTAGAAAAGGCAAAGAATTCTCCCCTAGATCCTGTTTAAAGAGCGTGGCCCTACTGACCTCTTGACTTCAGACTTCTAGTCTTCAGAACTGTGAGATAATACATTTCTGTTGTTTTAAGCAGCCCAGTTTTTGGGTGTTTGTTGCAGCAGCCTAGAAAATGAATACACCACATGTATTAACTGGAATTAATTAGGCTAAATCACAGCGGCTTCAATAAGGTAGAAATGTATTTCCCTCTCATATATAAAAAGACTGAAGAAGGTGGTATTGGGCTGATATTGCAGCTACACAGGCATCAGGTCACAGGCTCCTTCAGTCTTGGTCTTCCACAAACATTTCATACTGTTCCAGTATCCAAGATGGCTGCTTGAATTCCTGCCACACCTCCACGTTGCCAGAACTACTACTTAGCATTCTCACTCACATTTCACTGGTTAGAACTTAGTCATGTGACCACATCTAGCTACATGGAATGCTGGGAAATGCAGTCTTTTGGCTAGGCATCCAGGAGCCCACCTAATATATATAGGATTTCTGTTGATAAAAGGGAAGGGAAGAACCGACCGTCTCTATCTACCTCACCCCGGTGGCCTTAGACTAGAGATTGGCAAACTATGGCCTGTGGCCAAATTTAGCCTTCTGTTTGCTTGCTTTTAACTGAAAATTTTATTGAGATTTAAACAAAGGTTATTCCCCTCTTATCCAAGGCAGATGTGTTCCAAGACCCTCAGTGGATGCCAGAAACCATGGATAATATATCTCAAGCCCTGTATATGCTATTTTTCCTGTCTGTACAGACCTATGATAAAGTTTAATTTATAAAGTAGGCATAGTAAGAGATTAACAACAACGATAATGAAATAGAACAATATAACAATAACAGAACAGAACAGAACAACATAACAATACACCGGCATCACTACTTTTGTGCTTTGTGGCCTTTCTTAAGTAAAATAATACTTGAACACAAGTACTGCGGTACCTTGACAGTTGATCTGATAACCCAGACAGATAGTAAGTGATTAATAGACCAGTAGCATACAGGTTGTGGACAGGCTGGACAAAGGGAAGAGTCACATTCAGGGTGGGATGAACAAGATGTCACAAGATTTGATCACACTACTCAGAATGGTGCCCAATTTGAAATGTACACATTTCTTATTTCTGGAATTTTTCATTTAATATTTTCGGATGTTGGCTGACCATGGGCAACTGAAACAGTAGGAAGCAAAACCATGCATAAGGAGTGACTACTGTTATTATAGTCATAGGCAATTCTAGAAATAATATAGATTCCTTTTATACTTTGCCCAATTTCTCCAATAGTATTTTGCAAAACTGTACTATAATATCATAAACAGGATATCGAGCCACTGATCTTATTCAGATTTCCTGAGTTTTACTTACACTCATGGGTGTGTATGTGTTAAGTTCTATACTTTTTTTTTTTAATAAATAGTCTTTCTCTGTCACCCAGACTGGAGTGTAGTAGCACAATCATAGCTCGCTGCAGCCTCAAACTGTTGGGCTCAGGTAATTCTTCCTCCTCAGTCTCCCAAGAAGCTGAGACTAGAGGTGCATGCCATCATGCCTGGCTAATTTTTTATAATTTTTGTAGAGATGGGGGGTGGGTCTCACTATATTGCCCAGGTTGGTCTTGAACTCCTGGTCTCAAGAGAGCCTCCTGCCTTGACCTCCCAAAGTGCTGGGATGACAGGTGTGAGCCACCACTGTATAGCCTGCAAACTGGGTCAGGTTCTATACAACTTGGTGTTCTAGATTCATGTCTTCACCACCAAAGTAAAGGTACTGATTCCATGATATGGATGTATCATAGTTTGCTTAGCCATTCAACCATTGAATGTCTGTGTTGTTTCCAGTTTCTGGCTATGAGAAAGAAAACAGCTATGAACATTTGTGTACAGGTTTCTGTGTGAACATAAATTTTCATTTTTCTGGGATAGATGCCCAGAAATGCAATTGTTGGGTCATATGGTGGGTGCATGTTTCATTCTCTAAGAAACTGCCAAACTGTTTTGCAGAGTGGCTGCACCATTTTACATTCCCACCAGCAATGTAGGTGTGAGTCAATCTCTCCACATCCTTGCCAGCATTTAGTGTTATCACTATTTTTTATTTTCGCCATTCTGAGAGGTGTATAGTGAGAATTCATAATGGCTTTACTTGTTTTTGCCTAATAAATAGCTAATGATGTTGACCATCTTCCCATGTGCTAATTTGCTCTCTGTAGATCCTTTTTGGTGAATCCATCTATTTTTGTAAATTAAGTTTTATTAAAACATACTCACACCTGTTCATTTATGTATCATCTCTGTCTGCCTTTACACTACAACAGCAGAGCTGAGTACTTGTAACAGAGACTATATAGCCTGCAAGCCTAAAATATTTAGTATCTTGCCCTTTACAGAAAAATTTTGCTGATGATTGCCTTAGACAAATCATGCTTTATGCTTGAGACTGGGCATACGGCTGTCGAATCAAAATCAGGGTTTTATCAGAAAGGAAGACAGAAGGCTATGACAGTATCTGCTATGTTAGACAAACTCTCCCAGTGGTGCTCAAAGATGTTCATTGCAGCGTTGTTTGAAATAACCAAAATTTGGAAGCAATAAAAATATCCATCAAGAGGAGATGGGTTAAACAAAATGTGGCATATTCATACTATGGCACGCTATACGGAATTATGAGGGGGACCCAAAAAACCCCGGAATTATCTTTTGGAGGGTGGGCCCCTTATAGTACAGGCTTGCCCCCTGAAGTGAGTGTTCTAGGGACCCACTGGCATCCGTGTATCAGCTACCATTGTGGTGAGAGGCTGCATTTGGGTTCAGCAGCTTTTTTTTTTTTGGATAGTCTTTCAACACGTTTGCCCACTTCATGATGGGTGGCTTACCAGTGTACCTGCCCACACCACTCTAAGTGTTTAGCAGTTTTTGACCATAACAAGCAAAACCCCCGTGCCCCACCCTTTCTATTCACCCGATCCCACCCTGAGAGACTTTTTTTCATTTCCCTGGATGTAAAAAGTCCTCAAAGGGAAATGTTTTGCCGATGTGGAAGAGGTGAAAAAAAAAACAGCCAGAGCACTAAAAGGCATCAAAATCGACAAGTTCAAACCATCAAGAGAGAGGGAAGACAGCCCACAGACTGGGAAAAAATATTTGCCAACTGTATATCTGACAAAGCCCTAACATCTAGGATCTACAAGGAACTCACACGTGCTTAAAAGAAAAAAAACAAACAGCCCTATTACAAAGTGGGCAAAAGATATGAACAGATACTTCTCAAAAGAAGACATGTGAGCAGCCAACAGATACATGAAAAAGTGCTCAGCCTCTCTAGTCATCAAAGAAATGCAAATTGAAGCCACACCGAGATACCAACTAACTCCAGTCGGGATGGCCATCATCAATAACTCTAAAAACAACAGATGCTGGAGAGGATGCAGGGGAAAGGGAACACTTCTACACCACCACTGGTGGGAGTATAAACCAGTACAATCTCTGTGGAAAACAGTTTGGCTATTCCTAAAAGATCTAAAAATCGACCTTCCATTTGACTCTGCAATCCTCCTACTGGGAATACACCCAGAGGAACTCAAATCACTCTATGAAAAAGATAACTGCACATGCATGTTTATTGCAGCACTGTTCACAATAGCAAAAACATGGAACCAACTGTGCTGCCCATCGAAAGAGGTCTGGATTTTTTTTTAAAGTGGCACGTACACAATGGACTATTACACAGTCATAAAAAAGGACAAAACTGTGAACTTCACAGCAAGTGAGATGGACTTAGAGTCTATAATACTGAGTGATCTATCACAGAAACAAAGAACTGAGTATCACATGTTCTCACTCATAAGCAGACTTTGAACAATTATCGTAATACTGTAAGAAAAGCATTGGCAGTAGTGGGAATCTGCTGGGGGAGGAGGGAGGCACAACTCATCAACAAAGGTACCTGCATAATGAACATTTTTACACTTAACCCTTAATCGTAACACACATCTTTATGTATTTATTTATTTGAGTTGGATCATTCTGTCACCTAGGCTGGAGTACAGTGGCAGACTCATGGTCACCGTAGCCTCAACCTGCTGGGCTCAGAGGATCCTGCCGCCTCAGTCTTCCAAGTAGCTGGAACTATTTCCGTCTGCCACCACGGCCGGCTAATTTTTGTGATTTATTATAGAGATGAGGTCTCACCAAGTTGCCCAGGCTGATCTGGAAACCCTGGGCTCAGGCAGTCCTCTCACCACGGCCTCCCAAAGTGCTGGGATTGCAGGCTGAGCCACCACACCCGGCCCACATCTTTAAAATCAAAAATTAATTTTAAAAAATCGACAAGTTCAGCCGGGCTCGGTGGCTCAGCCTGTAATCCCGCACCTTTGGGAGGTTGAGGTGAGTGGATTGCCTGAGCCTGTGGGTTCGAGACCCGCCTGGGCAACTTGGCGAGACCTCATCTCTACAGTAAATCAAAAATTAGCCGGGTGTGGTAGCGCCGCCTGTAGTTCCAGCTACTTGGAAGGCTGAGGCAGAAGGATCGCTGGAGCCCAGCAGGTTGAGGCTGCGGTGGCCGGGAGCGGCCACTGCACTCCAGTCTGGGCGACAGAGTGAGACTCCAACTCAAAAAAAAAAAAAAAAAAGAGTTTAAGCCTACTGGACGCGCTGGCTCAAGCCTGTAATCCCAGCACTTTGGAAGGCCAAGGCAAGAGAATTGCTTGAGCTCAGGGGTTCAAGACCAGCCTGGGCAACTTTGTGAGACCTCGTCTCCACAATAAATCAAAAAATAAGCCAGGCGTGGTAGTGTGTGCCATAGTTCCAGCTACTTGGAAGGCTGAGGCAGAAGGATTGCCTGAGTCCAGCAGGTCGAGGCTGTGGTGGCCATGAGCGTGCCACTGCACTCCAGCCTGGTGGGCAGAGTGAGACTCCAACTCAAAGAAAAAAAAAAAAGAGTTTAAGCCAGGCGTGGTGGCACACACCTCTAATCCCAGCTGCTTGGGAGGCCGAGGATCACTTGCGCCCAGAAGTTTGAGATCAGCCTGGGCAATACTGTGAGACCCCATCTCAAAACATCTTTTTTAAAAACGAAAGAGTTGAAGTACATTTTCTACATATTTCCATTTCAGGAATTTGATGATAAGGTTTTTAATAGCGAAGGTCAGTTGTGCTTTCGTGTCATCTTTGCATTTTCCCCACTTTCCTTTGAAGGATAGTACACACATGAGGCTATCTCAGAACTCACTGGCTTCCCTGGTATGACAGTGCCCTGAGCGGGTGACAGGCACATCATCTGTGCCTTCTCAGTATTCACCCCACCCCCCGCCTTTAGGGAATTGTTCCCCCACTCCAGTCCTGGGATTCTTTGTTTATTTTTTACTTATTTATTTTTGAATCAAGGTCTCACTCTGGCACCCAGGCTGGAGTACAGTGGCACAATCATGGTTCACTGTAGCCTCAACCTCCTGGGCTCAAACCATCCTTCTGTCCCAGCTTCCTGAGTAGCTGTGACTACAGGGGCGCACCAACACTTCCAGCTAATGTTTTGGATATTTTGTAGAGACAAGGTCTCGCTATGTTGCCCAGGCTGGTCTTGAGCTCCTGGGATCAAGCAGTCTTCCCATCTCAGCCAAAGAGCTGGGATTACAAGTATGAGCCACTGTGCCTGGCTCAATGCTGAGATTCAATAGAGGCTGCCAGGCTTAGGAACCTCTGTACTTCCGTGGCCACGGAGATGGGTAGTTGACCCACGGTAAGCACAGAAGCAAACCCCCTTCCGAGTGTGGCCTTTGGAGCCGATCCTGAGGGCTTAGCCTGAGGTCTGTTTCTTCAGACCTGCAACAAGCCTGCAAACAAGTTAACCCACTGTTATATTCTTTTTCTGCTTAGAAGGGGTTCCCTTCGCCTTTCCCTTTGTGATGACGTGGAGCAGACCACCACCCAATCACCTTAATGATCTTTTCCCACCAAGGGGAATGGTTAAAAGGACTCAACCACAAGCAACCAGCGGCCATTGCCTTGCTAGTCTCTGGTGTGCCATGCTTCCTGGCTTTGGCCACCCCCCTCCTTGGGGAGGTGAATTTTCTCTCTCCCTTCTCTTTCTCTCTCTCTCATTTACTTTTAAATAAACTTTTCTTTTAAAAAAAAAAAGAAGGGATTCCTTTCTATACAGCTGAACTCTGACTGATATGCAATGGATAAGCAAGTTAAAATCTGAGACCTTTTAGGGAGAGGGTTTCCGGAGTGCCTCTCAAAAAGTAAACAGGGTCATGCACAATGGTTCACACCTGTAAACCCAGCACTTTGGAAGACTCACTTGAAGTCAAGTGTTTGAGACCAGCCTGGGTGACATCATGAGACCCCCGTCTCTACAAAAAATAAAATTAAAAAATTACCTGGGTGTGACGGTGCACCTGTAGTCCTAGCTTCTCAGGAGGCTGAGGCAGGAGCACTGCTTGAGTCTAGGATTTTGAGGTTACAGTGAGTATGATTGCACCACTGTACTGCAGCCTGGAAGACAGAACAAGATCCTTTTTCTAAAAACTAAAAAATTTTTTAAAAGGGCCAAGTGTGGTGGCTCACACCTGTAATCCCAGCACTTTGGGAGGCCGAGGTAGGAGGATTGCTGGGGCCCAGGAGTTTGAGACCAGCCTGGGCCACATAGTGAAGCCTCACCTCTATCAAAAAAAAAAAAAATCAAAAAATTAGATGGTGTGGTGGTGCGACTGTAGTCCCAGCTACTCAGGAGGCTGAAGCGGAAGGATTGCCTAAGCCCAGGAGACAGAAGCTGCAGTGAGCTGCCAGCATGTTACAGCACTCTGGCCTGGGTGACAGAGACCCTTTCTCTAAAAAAATAAAAATAAAAAAAAAGAAGTAAAACAGTAAGTGACTCTGTGGAGACGGGGAGGTATCCAGAAAAGAACAACTGATTCAATGCAATTGAATAACTCCTGCCTACATTGTGATGCACTACCCAGAACCCCCTTCGGCAGTGTTTCTCAATTTATACTGCAGGCTAGGATCACCCAGTGGCTTTAAAAAATCCTGATGTCCGGGACACACCCTAGATCAATGAAACAGACTATCTGGGATGGGAGCCAGACATCAGTAGTTGCCCCAGATACCAGGTGATGCCAACGTGCAGCCAAGTTTGAGACGCACTGCCTTTCAGAAGGAAGGATGTATTCCTCCAGGTGCTGTGACTGTTGCGGGAAGATTGCCCTCAGCTGTCAGTCCTCTACGGGAACTGCCTCAGTTAAAGAAACTGCCTCACCCAAGATTATATTTCCTTCTAGGGGCAACCTGTATCCACTGTCTAACCAATATGGCCATAAAGGCCTGGTCCTTTTGGCACAACTTGAGACAACCCCAGGAACCTCATCATGTGGTTCAACTTCTGCCTGTGACAATCCTGCTTCCTTCTCCTCCCTTCCAGAGGTGGTGATCTCAAGGATGACCCTAAGAATCCATCTACATTCTAATCTCCATCTCAGATTCCGCTTCCTGGGAAACCCAACCCATGACAATAACCATGTTAGACTTTCCACCTTTGTTTAAATGAAAGTCCTGATCTGGAAACAGGGCACAGCGGCTCACACCTGTAATCCCAGTGACTTGGGAGCCAGGGACAGGAGGATTGCTTGAGGCCAAGAGTTTGAGACCAGTCTCTGGGTAACATAGTGACACCCTGACTCTTAAAATAAAAAAAAAATTTTTAAAGCCCTGACCTGGAAGTCAAAGCACAACACAGGTGAGGTCACTGATTGGACCAGAGGTGAGCACCTGATCTGAGGTAGGCCATGCAATAAGCCAATGAGATTTGCTTCCTGTGGGTGAGATTCTAAACGTCAGAGAGGATTTGCCAGTTGGCAGTGAGGGGACAAGGGAGCAAACGCCATGGTGTCACTTCATGCTCCAGTCCTTAGTTCTGTCTTAGATCCCAGTGGTTTTCAGTTCTAACTTGATCCACTAATTCGTCATCCATTTGTTCTTTTATTTTTTTTCTTTTTAAATTTTTTGTAGAGATGGGAGTCTTACATGTTGCTCAGACTGGTCTCAAATTCTTGGTCTCAAGCTATTCTCCTGCCTCAGCCTCCCATGTGTTCTTGAACAGACAACTTCTAGAAAGAGGGCCTTTTTTAGCTTTGCCCTACCGTGCTCATTTCCAGCTCATTCTAACTGCTTAGATCAAGATTCCAGTTTCAACTTGCCAGGTGCCCAGTCCATTCCTCCAGCTCTGAACTACTCCTAATCCCCAACATAGAAAACCATCATTCTTTTCACCCAAAGTGGCTACATCCTCTTTTTTTTTTCCTGAGTCAGGGTCTCCCTCTGTCACCCAGGCTGGAGTGCAGTGGCATGATCCCAGCTCACTGCAGCCTCGACCTCCTGGGCTCAGGAGATCCTTCTGCCTCAGCCTCCTGAGTAGCTGGGACTACAGGCATGTGCCACTACACCTGGCTAATTTTTTAATTTTTTTGTAGAGATGAGGTCTCACTATGTTGCCTAGGCTGGTCTCAAACTCCTAGGCTCAAGCAATTCTTCGGCCTCTGCCTCCCAAGGTACTGGGATTACAGGTATGAGCCACTGCTCCCAGCCTATATCATTACTTTTATTTTAATGCATGTGCCCTGTCTTCCCATCTAGACAGAAAACTCCTTAGGGAAGGCACAATTAATCTTTGTATCTCCCCAAGGCCTCATAGGATGTAGGTGCCCGTGGGTTCGAGACTTGCCTGGGCAGCGAGACCTCATCTCTACAATAAATAAAAAAATCAACCGGGCGTGGTAGCACATGCCTGTAATTCCGGCTACTTGGAAGGCTGAGGTGGAAGGATCGCCGGAGCCCAGCAGTTCGAGGCTGCAGTGGCCGGGAGCGCCACTGCACTCCAGTCTGGGCGACAGAGTGAGACTCCAACTCAAAAAAAATAAAATAAAATAAAAATAATGTGGGTTTTAATGTTAGAAATGAGAAGGGAAAAGATGAAGTTGAAGAAGAGTGGGATAGAATATGGGGCCTATGCTATTAATTAGCATTCAACAGTTATTCATTCCATAGATATTTACTGAGCACTTCAGATATACTAAGCGCTGGGGGCTGAGGCCCAGCCATTTTCCTCCACATCTTTGGGTAACAACATCCCTGTTGCGCTACAGAACTGATCATCTCTCATCCCACAGGTTTCTGATGGGGCTAGTAATCACAGGACATATATGTACTATGAGTATTCAGGGCACACATGTGATCAGCCCTGGCCAATCACAGTGCCACATTCCCTGGATTACACTGGGCATGTGACCCAAGATAGACCAATCAGAGTCCTCCCTGATACATTTATACATGGATGCTGGGAATGAGGAGTGTCTTCTTTTTTTCCTAGTGTTACAAACTGGGATAATATAAGCTTGGCGCTATCTATGGCCATGCTTTTTCCCCAAAGGCAATAGAAGAAAGTGAGGCCAACATAGCGAAAGAGGGAGAAAAGGGAAGAAAGAGAGTCAGAAAGAGAGAACTGAAGCCTTGTTTGAGGGCCTGAGTTCACTTTGACCCTTGGGCTTCCCAGAGTAAAAATAAATTCTCTTTTTAGCTAAAGCGATTTTGAGGGAATTTCTGTTTTTTCATCCTAGGACTCTTAAGTAATATAGAACCTAACCCAGTCTGGAGAAGGGGAAAGGCAGGGAAGGCCTCTTGGAGAAGGTGGCCTCTTAAATGAAACCTGGTAGGAGTTAAGAGGGTGCTGGTAAGAGGGGTGAGAGGTCCAGGCAAGAGAGAGCATGACAGAGTAAAAGCTAAAAGAGATTGAGAGGATTAGTGGTTGGAGATTGAGGAGGGAAAGTGCTGAGAGTTTAGGCTACAGAGGTGAGCCGGAGATCTCAAAGGTCTACATGGCACCCATCTTGGAGAAATCTCGTGAAAAGGGACATTTAGATTTACAAAGCTGACGGAAATGTCTTCAAAAAGCTGCAGTGCATTCCAGATATTTCTGACTTCAGCCTCACAACGGTCCCAGGGATGTCCATCTGCAAAGTGCTTTGAGAAAATTTTGAATGGCTTAGGGTACTTTGCTGCTATTAAGTGCCCATATAAATCCCAGCTTATTGGCTCAAATGTTTGATTTCCTATTTTTCTTACGATGTGTGTGTCACCTGTAATTAGAGTTCCCAAGTGCTCAGTGCAACAAAGTGCTCAGAGTGATTTTTCTATTAAAACAGAAGAGAGAGAAGACTCATCTTTTTAGCAAATTGCGAAGTGAAATAGACCAGACAACTCTCTCCATCACCTGCGTCGGCATCTGTGTTCAGGTTTATGGAATTTCTAATGCCACTCCTCACTTCTTTCTTAAAGAGGGAAATTTATCTTTTTCTCTTCTGTGTGCGCTCTCTCTCTCTCTCTCTCTCTCTCTCTCTCTCTCTCTCTCTCTGTATGTGTGTAGATGTATATACCTTTATTTCTCGCAGCCTCCTCTACAGCACAGCAATTTAATGAGCAACTACTATGTGAGGATATACATCTCAAAAACACCTTCTGTTCTCTCTGAGCTCCATCATTCAGTGATTCATTCACTTATTCTTCATTCATTCCACCAAGCAAGATGTACTGAGCACACTCTAGGAACCAGGCTGTATGCGAGGGGCTGAGAGTACAATGAAGAAGGAGACAGACACCCTCAGGGATCCCACATATAATGTGGGAGACAAACAAAGCAAGCACATAATAAATAAAACCATTTACCCATTGAGGTATAGGTCTGTTTTGGCGATAGAAATTTTTTTTTTTTAAGTCAGGGTCTCATTCTGTGGCCAGGTTGGAATGCAGTGGCACAATCACAGCTCACCATGGCATCAATCTCCTGGGCTCAGGCGATCCTTCTGCCTCAACCTCCCTAGTAGCTGGGACTACAGGTGTGTGCCGCCACGCCCAGCTATTTTTTTTATTTTTTGCAGAGAAGGGATCTGGCTATGTTGCCCAGGCTGGTTTTGAACTCCTAGGCTCAAGCAATCCTCCCGCCTCGGCCTCTCAAAGTGCCGCGATAGAGATAATTGTGTGTGGGTGCATTACTTGACGAAGTAGTCAGAGAGGTCACATTTGAACCCAGAGCTGAAGGGTGAAAGAGGCAGCTTCATTAAGGAGTGAAGCAGGGAGAGTGTTTTAGGAAAAAGGACAAATGTGTGAAGATCCCTAGGTGGAAAAGGGTCAGTATCCTCAGACCAAGGAGAGGTTTGAGTGGGAAGGTGTAAAATATACACCAGAGCCCTCATCCAGGGCTGGTTGGAATGTAAAATGGTTCAGGCACTTAGAAAAACAGGGTGGCGGGTCCCCAAATGGTTAAACATGATGAAAAAGGATTTAACCGGCAGGGCTTGGTGGCTCAGCCTGTAATCCCAGTGCTTTGGGAGGCTGAGGTGAGTGGATTGCCTGAGCCCACGGGTTTGAGACCCGCCTGGGCAACTTGACGAGCCCTCATCTCTACAATAAATAAAAAATTAGCTGGGTGCGGTAGCAGGTGTCTGTAGTTCCGGCACTTGGAAGGCTGAGGTGGAAGGATCGCCGGAGCCCAGTAGGTCAAGGCTGCGGTGGCCAGGAGCGTGCCACTGCACTCCAGTCTGGCGACAGAGTGAGATTCCAAACTCAAAAAGAAAGAAAGAAAGAAAGAAAAATAAATGAGCTGAGAAACAAATTTTGGTCTATCCATACTATAGAATATTCTTCAACCATGAAAAGGAAAGAGGCACTAAGTCATACTACAGTGTGGATGAACCTTGACAACACCATGCTAAGTGAAAGAAGTCAGACACAAAAGACCACACATTATATGATTCCATTCATATGACATGTCCAGTATAGGCAACTCCATAGAGACTGAAAGTACAGCTATAGTTGCTAGGGGAGGATAGGAGGTGATAGCTGAAGAAAGTAGAACTTATTTTGGGGGGTGATGAAAATGTTCTAAAATTGTGGCAATGTTGACCATCTATGCCTACTCTGATAAACATTAAGTTGTATACTTTAGGTGGGTGAATACAGTCTATGTATTATATTTCAATAAAGTTGTTCTAAAAAACTATTTTGTTTTTTTATTCATCATTTCAGGAACAGCAGAGGTACCTTCCAGTATTTTAAACAGAGAAATGTCCTGATTGGATTCACTTTTTCAAAAGCTCTCTGACAGCTGTGTGATTCATTGGCAGGAACAAGAATCGAGATGGGGAGATCAGTGGGGAGATTCCACAGTGGTCTAGACTCATTGATGGTGTCTTGGATTTAGGGTTGCCAGATTTAGCAAATAAAAATACAGGATGCCCAGTTGAGCTTGAATTTCCGATAAGCAAAAAAAAAAAAAAAAAATTTTTTTTGTGTATCTCAGATATTGCATGGGACAGGGGTCTCCAAACCCTGGGCCACAGACCAGTCTGTGGTCTGTTATGAACCAGGCCACTACCACAGGAAGTGAGTGGCCAGCAAGTGAATGAAATCTCATCTTTATTTACAGCCATCCCCCATTGCTCACATTACCGACTAAACCCAACCTCCTGTCAGATCAGTGGCTTTAGACTCTCATAGGAGTGCAAACCCTGTTGTGAACTGCACATGCGAGGCATCTAGGTTGTGCACTCCTTATGAGAATCTAATGCCTGATGATCTGAAGTAGAGCTTTGAGGTAGTGATGTTAGTGCTATCTCCCATCACCCCCCAGATGGAACCGTCTAGATACAGGAAAACAAGCTCAGGGCTCTCACTGATTCTGCATTATGGTGTGCTGTGTAATTATTTCATTATATATTATAATGTAATAATAATAGAAATAAAGTGTACAATAAATGTAATGTGCTTGAATCATTTCAAAACCATCCCCCCTCCGGTCTGTGGAAAAATCTTTCTTCCACGAAACTGGTCCCTGATGCCAAAAAGGTTGGGATCCACTGGCATAGGACAAATTTATACTAAAAAGTTATTATTTGCTTGGCTGGGCATGCTGGTTCATGTCTGTAATCACAGCACTTTGAGGGGCTGAGGTGGGAGGATTGCTTGAGCATAGGAGTTCGAGACCAGCCTGGGCAACATAGTGAGACCTCACTGCTACAAAAAAAATTTTTTTTTTTTAAATTGGATGGGTATGCTGGTACATGCCTGTAGTCCCAGCTACCCAGGAGGCTGAAGCAGAAGGATTGCCTGAGTCTAGGAGGTCAAGGCTGTGGCTAGCCGTGATGGTGTCACTGTACTCCAGGCTGAGTAATAGAATGAGACCCAACTAAAAAAAAAAAAAAAAAAGTTATTCTTTGCTTATCTAAAATTCAAATTTTGCATGGACATACTTATACTTAAAAAGTTAATTATCGGGCAATCCCCTCGGGTCCCCTCCCACTGTGGGAGCTTTTCTGTCTTCTCAATAAATCCTGCTTTAAAAAAAAAGTTAATTATCGATCTCAAATTTAATTTTAGTGAAATCTGTATTTTATTATGCACCCTGTATTTTATGTGACAACCCTACTTGGACAAGGATGTTGGAGAAGGGAGGTGGAGAGAAAAGGACAGATTCAAGAGATATTTTGTTTTGCTTATTTAGAGATGGGACCTCATGCTCTAACCCAGATTGGAGTGCAGTGGCACAATCATAGTTCACTGCAGCCTCAACCTCCTGGCTTCAAGCAATCCTCCTGCCTCAGTCTCCTGAGTAACTGGGACTACAGGCATGTGATACCATGTCCGGTTATTTTTTTTTTTCTTCATTATTTTAGAATTGGGATCTTGCTATGTTGTCAATGCTGCTCTAGAACTCCTGGGCTCAAGTGATTCTCCTGCCCTGGCCTCCCAAATTACTAGGATTGCAGGCATGAGCCACTGCACCCTGCAAGACATATTTTGAAAGTAGAATTGTCTAGCTGGGCATGGTAGCGTGCGCCTGTAGTTCCAGCTACTTGGAAGGTTGAGGCAGAAGGATCGCCGGAAGGATCGCGGCCACTGCACTCCAGCCTGGGCAACAGAGTGAGACTCCTACTCAAAAAAAAAAAAAAGGAAAGAAAGTAGAATTGTCAGGACTTGTTGATGTGAGAGGTAAGAGTGAGAATTCAGGTTGGGTGTGGTGGCTCACGCCTATAATGCCAGCAGGGAGGCTGAGGTGAGATGATTGCCTGAGCCCATGGGTTCGAGACCAGGCCAGGCAACTTGACAAGATCTCATCTCTACAATAAATCAAAAAATCACCCGGGCGTGGTGGCACATGCCTACAGTTCAGCTACTTGGAAGGCTGAGGTGGAAGGATACCAGAGCCCAGCAGGTCGAGGCTGCAGTGGCCTTGAAAGTGCCACTGCAGTCTAGCCTGGGTGACAGAGTAAGACTCCAACTCAAAAAAAAGAAAAAAAAAGTGACAACTCAAACTCTTGGTTGAAGCATTAGTCTAGCGACATCATTTGCCGAGATGGGAAAACCTTAATTGGGGTTGCAAAGAAATAAAATGGGAGGGATGATTTTAAATTTAAAAAATACATATAATATTGGGGTTCTTGTTTCATAGGAGTCAGGGTCAAAATCATGCTGGCCATTGCCAGGTCACTGGGGCCATTGCCTTGCTAAGCTATGGTATGACCATGTGTGTTCTTTGAGCTATGGCTGTCACCATGTTTCCTGGCTTTGACCTCCTCCCCTACCTTGGGGAGGCAAATTCCCCCCATTTACTTTCTAAATAAACTTTATTTTCTAATCTAAAAAATAAAAACTAATGCTGATAACAAAAATATCTTTTCATGTGGACCCAGACTGTCACAGCTCGACAGGCTTGCCTTGGTGAGTTGCTTCTACTTCCTCTTCTTCTTTTTTTCTTAGTTTTTAATTTTCGAGTTGGAGTCTCACTCTGTCACCCAGACTGAAGTATAGTGGCACAATCATGGCACACTGCAGCCTCAGCCTCCTGGGCTTAGGCAATCCTTCTGCCTCAGCCTCCTGAGTAGCTGGGACTACAGGCACACACCACCATGCCCTGCTAGTTTTTTTAAATTTTGTTTTTTTGTTTTTGTTTTTTGAGTTGGAGTCTCACTCTGTCACCCAGACTGGACTGCAGTGGCCACTCCCGGCCACCGCAGCCTCAACCTGCTGGGCTCCGGCGATCCTTCCACCTCAGCCTTCCAAGTAGCTGGAACTACAGGCACGCGCTACCATGCCCGGCTAATTTTTTTTTTATTTATTGTAGAGATGAGGTCTCGCCAAGTTGCCCAGGCGAGTCTCGAACCCGTGGGCTCATGCAGTCCACTCACCTCAGCCTCCCAAAGTGCTGGGATTACAGGCTGAGCCATCGAGCCCGGCTTTCTTTCTTTCTTTCTTTTTTTTTTTTTTTGTGAGACAAGGTCTCACTATGTTGCCCAGGCTGGGCTTGAACTCCGGGGCTCAAGCAATCCTCCCTCCTTGGCCTCCCAAGGTGCTGGGATTATAGGCGTGAGCCACTGTGCCTGGCCGTGTTGCTTCTTAAGCAGGCAGGTGAGAAAATCAGCTCTTGTCCCAGTCTGAGCTGGTATGTGAGCACCCATCCTGAGGACCAAAGCCATCACCGCCTCCTTCCCTGCCAGCAGTGGCTGAGCAAAGCATTGCTCTTGAGCATCAGGCTGATTTCTCAAGACAAATAAAAGGAACCTAAGGACACTACCTGTTCCTTCCCTGGGGGAGGGTCACACCTTCAGTGGGAGAGACTGTGGATCTGGGCGGATGAGATTAAAAGGGAGGGTGCTTTGATAAAAGCAAGAAGGGATTGAGGAGAGAAAAGGAGAGGTGGGAAGGCAGTGGGGTCCATATGGGGTAGGCTCCTTTGGAATGACTAAGTCTGAAAGTGGCAGCTGACACTGAATCCCGTCTGTGCAGCATTTAAAACAAAATGAAATTATGGATGGGAAAGTTCTCAAGAACAAGCAAATTGTCGTTTGCTACAGACCATTTTCCTTTTTGTTTCAAGCCCAAGGTTTTAAAATTTTTTTCACAGAACTTTGTATTTTGCTACCATGAAGGGATAAAACAGCAACAAAGAACAATAACACCTCTAGTAATGAACACATCAGGGTAATGATGATATTCACATTGGCCGCCTACTTCATTCTGATGTTTTGTTCATGGTTCTAAACAATGTGCTTTGAAATCATCACCATTTCTTATTTTCATGTTCACATTGATTTCCTGGTGTTCGTCACACATTAGTGATCCCAAATGAGGTGCGAATCCCCAGTCTCTGCTTACCAGAGTGAAGGAAGTTTGGATGTAAACTGAAGGGAGTTTTGACTTAATTCATGGATTATTCAAGAATAATCTACTGTTTGATTTGCAGGCTACTGGGTGCAATTTTACACTTTTTAATAAAAAAATCTTTTTTAATGGAATTTGTTGCTAGCAATAATACTTTTTAATAATTAAAAATCAAGACTGGATATGATGATTGATGCTTGTAATCCCAGCACTTTGGGATGCAGAGGTGAGAGGATTGCCTGAGTTCAGGGGTTTGAGGCCAACCTGGGCAACTTGGGGAAACCTTGTCTTTACAATAATTCAAAAAATTAGCTGGATGTGGTGGTGCATGCCTGTGGTTTCAGCTACTTGGAAGGCTGAGGCAGAGGGATCCCTGAGCCCAGCAGGGATCTGCACTCCAGTATGGGCGCACTCCAGTATGGGCGACAGTGAGACTCCAACTCAAAAAAAAAAAAAAAAAGAAAAAAAAAAGCCAGGCTTGGTGGCTCAGCCTGTAATCCCGCGCCTTTGGGAGGCTGAGGTGAGTGGATTGCCTGAGCTCGTGGGTCAAGACCCGCCTGGGCAACTTGGCGAGACCTCAATCTCTACAATAAATCAAAAATCAGCCGGGCGTGGTAACGCGCGCCTGTAATTCTGGCTATTCGAAAGGCTGAGGCGGAAGGATCGCCGGAGCCCAGCGGGTCGAGGCTGCGGTGGCTGGGAGCGGCCACTGCACTCCAGTCTGGGCGACAGAGTGACTCCGACTCAAAAAAAATAAAAATAAAAATAAACCCAAGCCATTGACTTTTGGGAGATTTGGGCTAAAATCCAACACTGGGTAGAGCTGAGTACTCACTTCCCATTCTAGATGGTCATCTATTCTCTAGTTAGCTGCAGTCCACACCTGGCTCACATGCCCCACTTATGTTGCCTAGGTTCATCTATGGGTGTTTGAGACGATGGTCACTGAAACCCTTCTGTGGTAACTTGTCTAACGCTCCCCCGATATCCATGTCCTAATCTGTGGAATCTGTGAATGTTAACTTAAGGGGTAAAAAGGTTTTTGCAGATGTGACTAAATTGAGGCTTTTGAGGTTATCCTGAATTACCAGGTGGGTTATAAGAAGGGTGAAGAGGGAGACCGCAACCAATGTGACCACTACAGCAAGATGCTTTACTGATGGCTGTGAAATGGAGGAAGGGCTACAAGTCAAAGAATGCAATGAATGTGGTGCTGAAAACAGGAAAAGGCCAGGAAATAGATTCTCCCTTGGACCCTCTGGAGGGAGCATGGCCCTGCCAACACCTTAATTTCAGCCCAGTGAAACCGATTTTGGACTTCTGGCCCCTAGCACCAGAAGAGAATTGTGTGTTGTTTTAAGTCACTTAATTTGGTAGAGCAGCAAGAGGAAACTGAGACATCTTCTTACCTTGTACAAGAGGACCAATTAATCATCTCTGCTCCAGTCCTGCCAATCCTTTAATACCCTTTTTTTTTTTTGAGTTGGAGTCTCACTCTGTCGCCCAGACTGGAGTGCAGTGGCCACTCCCGGCCACCGCAGCCTCAACCTGCTGGGCTCTGGCGATCCTTCCGCCTTAGCCTTCCAAGTAGCCGGAATTACAGGCATGCGCTACCACGCCCGGCTGATTTTTTGCTTTATTGTAGAGATGAGGTCTCGCTGCCCAGGCGGGTCTCGAACCCGCAGGCTCAGGCAATCCACTCACCTCAACCTCCCAAAGGCGCAGGATTACAGGCTGAGCCACCGAGCCCGGCTTTTAATACCCTTTTGAGGCCTACCTGACTCTGAAGTACAGAAGTTCCTGCACTTCTGTAATCCTGTGTGTGACTGGTCTGAGGAAGGTGGGTGAGATGAGAGGTACTTCGGGGAAGGATGACCGCCATGTTTCTGCCATCTTTTTAGGGCTTCAGCAGGAGCTGAGCTGGGGCTCATAGGGGAACACACCACCTATCAAACAATGGGCAGAGAAGTCTCTGGTAGCACTGGAGGTACTAAGACTGGATTACCAGAATCCCCCTCCTGTGACGGCTCAATAGATGTTTTTGTTTGGGCCAGCATCCCTTCCCACTTCTTCTGTTTTGGGGAGTTCTGTCTCCCCTAGTTCACGTGGTCCTGGAAATCCAGCCCACGGTAAACCCTTCTCCCACATCAAGAGCTGGAAATGTAACTCAATTAGGCCATTTAGAGGATCTGCTGAGAGACTGGTTTCCAGACCGGATTATACTTCAGAATCACCTGGAAGGTGTGTCAAACCACAGATCGCTGGGGTTGGACCCCCAGAGTTTCTGATGTAGTGGTCTGGGCTGAGAACTTGCATTCCAAACAAGTTCCCAGATGTTGCTGATTCAGGGACATTCAGGGACACTCTGAGGCTCTCAGCTCCGGGAATTTGAATCCCAGAACATGGAAGACAGGCTGTGAGCTCATCTTGCAGAGATGGCGCATGAGTTCCTGTGATGACTTCCCTCATCTGAGCTGGGTCTTGGCGTCCCAAGGGTCTGGTTATACCACTTTTCGTTTAACTTTGTGAGCCATCCACCTAGTTCAATTCCTTTTTTTCTTAAGGTGGCAAGACTTGGTAGCACCAAAAAGCGCTAACAGATTGAACTCGCAAGGAACACTCTTGATATGGAAAAAGGTGGGGATGTGGAATACCAGACTTACAGAGCACAGTTGAAACATAGTCTTTAGCTGCTGAGACTGCATGAATATCATCAGAGTCATCATTTATTGAATGTCTACTATGTGCTTTATAGATGCTAAGAATTTTACAGGCATTTTATCAGCTTTACAGTCACTCTGAAGGGAAAATATTTTTACCTTTACTTTTCACTTGAGAAAGTGGAGGCCCAAGGATTTATTATTGGAAAGATATAAAATCGACATAAATATTGTTAGTAAATGGTAGGCCATACTGAGAAAAAGACAATATTTTTCTTCTTCTTAGCATGTTTCTTTCTCTCTCTCTCTTTTTGTCATTTTCTCTGGGAGACTAATGGTCCCATTAGCCTGCCTGCACTGCTCTGTAAAAATTATTTTAAAGGGGCAGAAGGAAACATTGATCCTGACCAGCATAATCAGGTGTTTAAATTTTTCCAGTTTGCATTTTGTTTCAAATATTAGATATTCCATAAATTCTACAGATATCAGGAGAGCTATATTTGGCTTTTGACTCACAAGCAGATAATCAATGCAAGTCTGACTGACTCTTGGATACCATATGGAAAGCATGTAGGATGAATGGAACGTTAGATGAATGTTTGGAGGAAAAATAGCTTATTGTTTTTATTTTTTATTTTTTGTAGAGACAGGGGTCTCGCTGTGTCTCCCAGGCTGATCTTAAATTCCTGATCTCGAGTGATCCTCCCACCTTGGCTTCCCAAGTCACTGGGATTACAGGCACAAGCTACTGTACCTAGCTGTTTTTATTATTATTACAAAAAGAATACTTTTTTAAATCTTTTTTTTTTTTTTTGTCAGCCTGTTGCCCAGGCTGAGTGCAGTGGAGAGCAGTGGCACGATCACAGCCACTGCAGCCTCGACCTGTTGGGCTCAATCCTTCTGCCTCAGCCTTCCAAGTAGCTGGATATTGTGCCGAGTTAATTTTTTGATTTACTATAGAGACAATAATATGCCACGTTGCCCTGATCTTGAATCCCTGAGCTCAGGTAATCCTCTTGCCTCCACCTCCCAAAGTGCTGGAATTATAGCCGTGAGCCACTACATCTGGCCTTATTATTATTGTTATTTTTTTGAGTTGGAGTCTCACTCCATCACCCAGGCTGGAGTGCAGTGGCACGCTCACCACCACCTCAGTGTCAACCTGCTGGGCTCTGATGATCCTTCCACCTCACCCTTCCAAGTAGCCAGAACTACAGGCGTGCACTACCACACCTGGCTAATTTTTTAAAAATGTATTTATTGTAGAGACAAGGGCTCACCATGTTGCCCAGGCTGGTCTTAAACTCATGGGCTCAGGCAATCCTCTCACCTTGGCCTCCCAAAGTGCTGGGCTTATAGGCTTGAGCCACCATGCCCAGCCATGTGCCCGGCCTTATTATTACAAAAAGAATACTTATTGTCAGCAGCTACTGATGGATAGCAGCCATGGTCCCATGCTACCCCATGCCATGGGCCTCAACAAGGGCCACAAGGTGACCAAGTGATCCTCCTGAGGTGGGAGGACTGCACTCCAGCCTGGACAGCATAACAAGGCCCTGTCTCTATCTAAAAACACATTGACAGCTTCTGGCACCATGGGCACCCCACCGAGAACACAAAATACATGCAGGATATGATCCAAGAGGTGTGTGGCCTTGCCCTGTATAAGTGGTGCACCTTGGAGCTATTCAAGGTCTCCAAGAACAACTGGTTCTCAAGAAAAAAGTGGGGACACACATCTGGACCAAGAGAAAGTGAGAGGATGCTGGGTGTGGTGGGTCATGCGTGTAATTCAAGCACTTTGGGAGGCCAAGGTGGAATCACTTGAGGCCAAGAGTTCAAGATCAGCCTGGCAAGATCCCATTTCTGGAAAAAAAAATTGAAAAAATTAGCCTGGTGTGGTGGTGCATGCCTGTAGTTCTAGCTACTCAGGAGGCTGAGGTGGGAGGATCACTTGAGCCAGGAGTTTGAGGCTGCGTTGAGCTATGATTACACCACTGCACTCCAGCCTGGACAACATATCAAGGCCCTGTCTCTATCTAAAAAAAGAAAAAAAGAAAGAGAAAGAGAGAGAAGCTGTACAATGGAAAACAACTGCCAAGAAGGACTGAGCCCCCGCTTCCTTCTGCTGTGGTACGTCCTTTACCAAAAGGAAAAGGATACTCATTTGTCTTGGATATTTATGTTCCATCACCCATCCTCTGGACTCAACTTTTACTTTAGTCATTGCTGTAGCAACTGGCTGTGTGCACAGGTAACCTGACAGTCCTTCCTGTTGGCTACATGGAGTGTCTTTTGCTTTTTGCCCCAGGGCATCTCTACTGCCTTCGTGTGGGACATCTATGAGAATCCACTTACTTATGTACAACCTGGAAGTGGGAAGTTGTAAAAACTCCTGGATTAACCTTTCTCTAATGGGAAGTAAGGGTCGCTGGATAAACACTCCCCTCTTCTGGCTCTTATCTCTCGGGAGGACAATTCTGCGGTGTGCTCCTGAGGGCTCCTTAAGTTAGCCGATCCACAGCAAGACCAACTCAAAAATGCTCTTTAGATGAACTGTCCCTCCCTTCCTGTCTCACTCTTCTGAGTTCCCCACTCTTTTTCTCTGAACTCACTTCTTCACATAAACGAGCTGCCTGCAAACCCAGGACTCAGCCTCTGCTTTCTGGGGGAAACCAGGCTGGGACAACATTCCCTGTAGAAAATAGAACATACAGGTAAAGTAATAGAACTGTGTTTGTGTTGCTGCAAGGGCCATGATTTTGTTCTTCTTTATGGCTACATAATATTCCATCCACATATGTACCTTATTTTCTTTATCCAGTCCACTTTTAATGGGCATCTGGGTTGGTTCCATGTTTTTAATATTGTGAATAGTGCTGCAATGAACATGTGTGGAGGTGTCTTTTTGGTAGAGCGATTTATGTTCCTCTGGGTAAATTTCCAGAACAGGGATTGGTGGATCATATGGAAACTAGTTTAACCTTTGCGTCCCACAAAGGTCAAACTAACTGACATTCCCACCAACAGTGTAGAAACGTTCCCTTTTCTCTGCAGCTACGTCAACACCTGTTTTTTTGTTTTGTTTTGTTTGACTTTTTAATGATAGCCATCCTTACTGGGCATACCCTCACTTATAGCTTATTCTTTTTAAAGATACCACAGGAGGCCAGATGCAGTGGCTCACTCCAGTAATCCCAGCACTTTGGGAGGCCAAGACAGGTGGATTGCTTGAGCTAAAGAGTTTGAGATAAGCCTGGGCAACATAGTGAGAAAGATTAGCTGGTTGTGGTGGTGCATGTCTGTAGCTACTCAGGTTACTGAGGGGGAAGGATCACCTGAGCCCAGGAGGTTGAGGCTGCAGTGAGCCATGATCATGCCACTGCACTCCAGCTTGGGTGTCAGAGTGAAACCCGACTCAAAAAAAAAGATACCACAGGGATCATATTATATACATAGTTATGTATCCTGAGTTTTTTCATTCATTATATTGTGAAATTATTTCATGTGATTAAATTTTTTTCTCCAATTTAATATCTAATAGCAGCACTATTTATTCATTCTTTCTTTATTGAGCAGCTACTATGTCCCAAGCACTGTTTTGGGTGCTGAAAACATAGCAATGAGCAAAACAGATAAGGCCTCAATTCTCAGGGAGCTGACACTCTAGTTAGAATCTTTCTTACATTCTATTAGGACATAATTTTTTAAGCCACTGTCCCATGGTCGGAAATTTAGATTGTGTCCGATTTTTGCTTCAATAAACAAATGCTTCAGAAAACATTCTCATGAGTATTCTTTGAACCCATCCTCAGTTTTCTTGCCTTTGGATAAAGTCCTAGAAGCAGAGTTACTGGAAGAAAGAGAATGTGAGTAAATGAGAGCTGGGATTCCCATCTAAACCTGTTTCCCATCTTTAAAAAAAAATCACAGCAACTAGAGGAATCCCTGTGGTTTCTAGCTGGGTTAGGCATGTGGGCTAAATGATTTAATGATGAATAGGTCAGGACTAAAGTAACAAAGAAAAAAAATAGAATTCCAGATCTGCAAATTATCAGCTGTGTGATTTTGGAAAAATTTCTCAAAAAAAAAAATTTTTTTTTTTTCGAGTTGGAGTCTCACTCTTGTTGCCCAGGCTGTAGTGCAGTGGCACACTCATGGCCACCGCTGCCTTAACCTGCTGGGCTTAGGTGATCCTTCCGCCTCAGCCTTCCAAGTAGCTGGAACTACAGACGCGGGCCATGGCTAGTTTTTGTGATTTATTGCAGAGATGAGGTCTCACCAAGTTGCCCAGGCTGGTCTCGAACCCCTAGGCTCAGGCAGTCCTCTTGCCTCGGCCTCCCAAAGTGCTGGGATTACAGGCTGAGCCACGGTGCCCAGCCAGTTTCTCAAATTTTATGCCTCAGATTCCTCATCTGTAAAGTGGGGACGAAATTAATACTTCTTATCTTAAAGTGTTGTTATTTGATCAGTAAACATTTATTGAGTTCTACTAATCACCAGCCTCCAAGCTAAGAGTTAACAATCTAGAAAGGAAGGAGATATTTATAAATAATCCCAAACATATAAAACTACAAACTGTGTTTTGATAAAAAGCTGAGGATGCTGTGAGAATAAACAACAGGAAGACCTGATTTTTTTGAGTAGGGACTGGAAGATTGAGATGTAAGCTGAGATATGAAAGACCTGTAGGAGTTAACAGGTCAAGGTGAGGGAAACCTTCTTTGCTGAGGGATAGCAGGTACCTGGAAAGCATTTTGACTACGGAATGCCGTTGCTTGCCACTTTCCTAAGTTACAGGCTTTGAAATTGTAGTTCCTTCTGGAAATCTCTCTCCTGAGATTTGACCTTCCCTTGACTGGTTTCTCTCCTCATTTAGATTTTAGTTTAAATGACATCTCCTTAGAGAGTTCATTATTGACTATCCTAATCTCCTTCCCTTGCCAATCACTTACTACCTTACCTCATTTTCTTCATAACACCGATTTAAAAGTTCATATTCATACAGAGAACTGAGGATCACATGTTCTCACTCGTAAGGGGACCTTGAACAATTATACTATAAGAATACTAGAAGAGCGCCGGGCTCGGTGGCTCAGCCTGTAATCCCGCGCCTTTGGGAGGCTGAGGTGAGTGAATTGCCTAGCCCGCGGGTTCGAGACCCGCCTGGGCAGCGAGACCTCATCTCTACAATAAATAAAAAAATCAGCCGGGCCGTGGTGGCACATGCCTGTAATTCCGGCTACTCGGAAGGCTGAGGTGGAAGTATCGCCTGAGCCCAGCAGGTCGCGGTGGCCGGGAGCGGCCACTGCACTCCAGTCTGGGCGACAGAGTGAGACTCCAACTCAAAAAAAAAGAATACTAGAAGAAAAGGATTGGCAGTAGTGGGAATCTGCGGGGAGGGGGTGAGACGACACCTCATCAATAAGGGTACCTGCATAATGAGCATTTGTATACCTAACCCTGAATTGTACCCCACATATTTAAAATAAAAGTTTTTTTTTTTAAATTCATATTCATTTATTTAAAGTCTCCCCTCCCACTTAAATGCGAACTTCGAGACCGCAGGGACTTGTTTTTAGCGCCTGGCATTTGGTAGTTGCTCAATGCATGTTTGTTGAATGAAGGAAAAGTGCTTGGTGCAAAGTCTGAGCGTGGCAACAGAGCCAGGAGAGTTGAGAAGCTGGGTGAGGGATCGGGGAACGGACCTTCACCCTGAGCACCGCAAGCCACGCGGCCAGGTGAGCTCACGGGCAGCGCGGAGGGTCGCGGCCTCCATCCGGAACCCAAGAGCGGCGGCGGCGGCGGTTTCCGGCTGCGGCGGACACTTCCCGCGGAGGGACTGTCCGGTGGCGTCTGGTGGCACCCGGCGGGGCCGAGCGGAACGTGGAGCCCCGGGAGCCGCGGCAATGGACGATCACAGCCTGGAGGAGTTCCGTCGGCGCTGGCAGGAGGAGCTGGCGCAGGCCCAGGCGCTGAGGAAGCGGCGGCGGCCCGAGGCTGCGGAGCGGCGGGGGCGGCGGCCGGAGGTGGCCCCCGGGCGCGGCGAGCAGGCCTCGGGGTACCTGGCGCTGGCCAGAGCCTCCTGGAGGGCGCGGGACGGCCCCGGCGGCGCGGACGACTCGGGCCGAGAGACAGGACGCTGCGAGCCGTTCCCGCTCTCCCCCGGCCCGCGAGGGCGCGGAGGGCGGGGAGCCGCTGGTGGACCAGCTCATCCGCGACCTGGTGAGTGGCGGTCCCCCTCCTGCAGAGCCCAGGTCGGCCCCCGCCCCCAGTCCAGGCCCACGCAATCAGTTGGAAAGTAACTCTTAGTGCCGCCAGTTGGCGGAGAACACGAGTCGACGTCCACACACCAGTGTTTGTGCATGCGCAGGGTATCTCTGGAAGGGGCGGTTCTCAGCCAGGGGCGGTTTTGTCCCCTAGATTTGGCAGGGTCTGCAGACATTTTGGGGTGCCTCAGGGTGTGTGTGTGTGTGCGGCTCTCAGCCGGGGGCGGTTTTGTCCCCTAGATTTGGCAGGGTCTGCAGACATTTTGGGGTGCCTCAGGGTGTGTGTGTGTGTGTGTGTGTGTGTGTGTGTTGGCTGTCTGTGTGTGTGTGTGTGTGTGTGTGTGTGTGTGGCTGGCTGTCTGTGTGTGTGTGTGTGTGTGTGTGTGTGTGTGTGTGTGGGGCGGTTTTGTCCCCCAGATTTGGCAGGGTCTGCAGACATTTTGGGGTGCCTCAGGGTGTGTGTGTGTGTGTGTGTGTGTGTGTGTGTGTGCGCGCGTGCTGGCTGTCTGTGTGTGTGTGTGTGTGTGTGTGTGTGTGTGGGCGGTTTTGTCCCCTAGATTTGGCAGGGTCTGCAGACATTTTGGGGTGCCTCAGGGTGTGTGTGTGTGTGTGTCTGCAGACATTTTGGGGTGCCTCAGGGTGTGTGTGTGTGTGTGTGTGTGTGTGTGTGTGTGTGCTGGCTGGCTGTCTGTGTGTGTGTGTGTGTGTGTGTGTGTGTGTGTGTGTGTGTGTGTGTGTGTGTGTGCTGGCTGTCTGCTACGGCCAGGGATGCTTGTGAACATCGAATCATGCACAGGATAGTCTCGCCCCAAATGTCATTAAGTATGAGGTTGAGAAATCCTGCTCTTGAAGGATACCTAAACTTTTAACAAAGGTTGTCTTTGAAAAGGAGGCCCCAGATAATGGATAGGAAGGAATTTTAACTTTTGTTTGTATACTGTGCATGTATTTTTAAAAAAACTACAGCAGAATAAAAGGAAGAGGAGGAAGAATTCTTGGGCACCATCATTAGGATGGAATTTATCTTTTTGTGGGGCATAGATCCCGTGGAAAATCTGAAAGAACCTGGGGACCCTCTGTCCATTAGAAATAGCCCTCTTGAGCCAATTGTGGTGGCTTACACCTGCAATCCCAGCCACTGAAGTGGGAGGATTCCTTGAAGCCAGGACTTCAAGACCAGCTTGGACAACATAGAGATCTCATTTCTAAAAAAGTGAAAAAACAAACGTTAGCTGTATGTGGTGGTTCGTGCCTATAGTCCCATTGACTCAGGAGGCTGAGGTAGGAGGATCACTTAAGCCCAGGAGTTAGTGGCAGCAGTGAGTCATGATTATGCCACTGCACTCCATCCTGGGTGACAGAGCAAGACTCTGACACTTAAAAACAAACCGACAGCCAGGCTCAGTGGCTCAGCCTATAATTCCAGCACTTTGGGAGGCCGAGGCGAGTGAATTGTCTGAGCCAGTGGGTTCGAGACCAGTCTGGGCAACTTGGCAAGACCTTGTTTCTACAATAAATAAAAAATTAGCCGGGCGTGGTAGCACACGCCTGTAGTTCCTGCTACTTAGAAGGCTGAGACGGAAGAATCGCTGGAGCCCAGCAAGTTGATGCCGAGGTGGCTGTGAGTGTGCCACTGCACTCCAGCCTGGGCGACGGAGTGACACACCAACTCAAAAAAAAAACAACAAAATAAAACCAGACAGACATAACTCTTTCACAAAGGTGAGAGAATCAGGATCACCTGAAACACCCATGACTCCCAGGTTAAGAGGACAAGAAAGCAGGTATTAATGGTTTGATTTAAATTAGTCTCAAAGGAAAACTCCATAGCTTTCCGACTGGCAGTAATTCTGTAAGTGGTTTTAAGAAATAATGGCTGGCCGGGCACGGTGGCTCAGCCTGTAATCCCAGCACTTCAGGAGGCCAAGGCGAGAAGATTGTCTGAGCCCAGGGGTTTGAGGCCAGCCTGGGCAACTTTATTGTGAGACCTTGTCTCTACAATAAATCAAAAAATAAGCCGGGCATGGTAGTGCACGCCCCTAGTTCCAGTTGCTTGGAAGGCTGAGGTGGAAGGATTGCCTAAGCCCAGCAGGTGGAGACTGTGGTGGTGGTGAGTGTGCCACTGCATTCCAGCCTGGGTGACAGAGTGAGACTCTAACTCAAAAAAATAAAAATAACGGCTTATTATTTTATGCAACATGTAGTATTTTATTCAAATAACATTAATAGCTACTTTTAGAGTTTCTGCCAGATGTCTAGTCCTGTGCTCTGCCTTAATCCTTTTTTTTTTTTCTTTGAGTTGGAGTCTCACTCTGTCGCCCAGACTGGAGTGCAGTGGCTGCTCCCGGCCACTACAGCCTCGACCCGCTGGGCTCCGGCGATCCTTCCGCCTCAGCCTTCCGAGTAGCCGGAACTACAGGCGCGCGCTACCACGCCCGGCTAATTTTTTTTATTTATTGTAGAGATGAGGTCTCGCCTGTCCAGGCAGGTCTCGAACCCGCGGGCTCAGGCAATCCACTCACTTCAGCCTCCCAAAGGCGCGGGATTACAGGCTGAGCCACCGGGCCCGGGCACCTTAATTCTAATGCAACAATCCTGAGAGGTAGGTTTTTTTTTTTTTGAGTTGGAGTCTCACTCTGTCGTCCAGACTGGAGTGCAGTGGCCGCTCCCGGCCACCGCAGCCTCGACCTGCTGGGCTCCGGTGATCCTTCCGCCTCAGCCTTCTGAGTAGCCGGAATTACAGGCGCGCGCTACCACGCCCGGCTGATTTTTTTTTTTTTTGATTTATTGTAGAGATGAGGTCTCGCTGCCCAGGCGGGTCTCGAATCCGCGGGCTCAGGCAATCCACTCACCTCAGCCTCCCAAAGGCACGGGATTACAGGCTGAGCCACCGAGCCCAGCTGAGAGGTAGGTTTTAACTCTCCTTTTACAAACAAAGAAACTCAGAGAGATTTTCTGTAATTTACCCAGGGTTATCCAACTGGTAAATCCTGGGGATTGAATTTGGATCCAGGTCTTTTGGACTCCAGATTTCAACAAATGAAACTTGAGTTTGCACAGAGAGGCCTTGTTAAAATATAATTTCTGGGTCCTCCCCAGACTTGCTGACTCAGTAGCCAGGGAGGAGGGTCTGGAAATCTGATGATTGAGATGATCAGGCAAGTGTGAGACATTATACTTTACTGTATAGTCTCTTTTTGTTTAAGGTCCTGATCCTCAAGGTTTTCCAACTGTAATACTTCAGAGGGTTAGGCATTGATACCATGATAGTGAAGTAAATTAAGTATGGTTGACCTTGAACAAGGGGGTTGGGGTGCTGACCCTCTCACAGTATAAAACCTGTGTGTAACTTTTGACTCCCTCAAAACCTAACTATTAATAGCCTCCTGTTGGCCGCAAGCCTTACCAATAACATAAACAGTTGGTTAACACATACTTTGTATGTTATGTGTGTTATACAATGCATTATTACAATAAAGCTAGAGAAAAAATGTTATAAGAGAATATATTAGTGGAAGTGGCCCATCATAAAGGTCTTCATCCTCATTGAAGTAAGCTGAGGAAGAGGAAGAGGGATTGGTTTTGCCGTCTCAGGTGGAGGAGGTGGAAGGCAGAAGAAGCAGGCACACTCGGTTTAACTTTTATTGAAAAAACCCTGTATCTAAGTGGATCCAAGCAGTTCAAATCTGTGTTGTTCAAGGGTCAACTGAATTTTAAAAATGGAAGGGACCTGCCTACTGGAGTCAGGGAGCCTATCAGAATCTAAGTTTCATGTGTAGTTGGAAAAAGCCTGCCCTGCCTCCCAGAAATGCATGTCTGTGGTCCCCTCTGCCCACTTCAGAACCACCACATTAGGCGCTACTAGGGCTCTACTGTGAGAGCAGTGTCCAACTATTGGGCACCTGTAATTTTTAAAAATACTTTGCAATCATTAGTGACACTGCTATAAATAAAATGATAATTTATTATGTGCTTACTGTCTTTTTGGTACGGTCTTAAGGGTTCAGAGACATCTTTAGTTCTTTCAACAACCCTCTCAGTGGTCATTTTCAGTCCCATCTGGGGTGAGCTTTAGGAAAGTAGCTGATTTTTAAGGGACAGTAAACCTACCCAGGATTTTCAGTCTGAGAAATGATGGTAAGGCCTTGAATTCCTGTGACAGTGGCTGCAAACTCCAAAGCCCACAGGGTGTCGGGCAGGTAATGCAAATGAGTAAAGTAGGCCAGGTGTTACATACTGGGTCCTTTTTTCTGAACTTATCATGTGTTTTGTTAGGCATTTTTTTTTTTCAGATTCTGGCCATAGTTTTATAATGATTTGTTTCATAATGGCAGCCAGTCTTTTTGTTACATTAAACATGTCAGATAGTGTAGGAATTGTCTTCTTGAACCATGACCCTCTTGGTCTTGTTTTAAAGTTTTTTTTTTTTTAGTCAAACTTTGAATTGAAGTGTATAAATCATAAATACACAGCTTGTTGAGTTTTCAAGAGTTTTCACATCCATGTAAGCAGCACCTGGGTCACGGACCAGCGTTACCAGCATCTCCCTGTATTCTCTTTCACCCGGGGTAACCACTCACCATGTTTTAATTAGTCTGTTTTTGAACTATAGAATCACACATCATCTACTCTTTTGTGTCTGGGTTCTTGTGCATAGTATTATCTTTGAGATTGATTCCTATGAATATATGTTTATTCATTCTACTTTTGACGGGCTTGTGTTTTTTTGGTTTTTTTTTTTTTTTTTTTTTGAGTTGGAATCTCACTCCGTCACCCAGGCTGGAGTGCAGTGGCATGCTCATGGCCACCCCAGTGTCAACCTGCTGGGCTCCAGCGATCCTTCCGCCTCAGCCTTCTAAGTAGCCAGAACTGCAGGCATGTCCTACCACACTCAGCTAATTTTTGATTTATTGTAGAGACAAGGTCTCGCCAAATTGCCCATGCTGGTCTCAAGCCCGCGGGCTCAGGCAGTCCACTCGCCTCGGCCTCCCAAAGTGCTGGGATTGCAGGCTGAGCCACTAAGCTTGGCCCAGCTTGTTTGTTAATAGCCAGTTTGGGGCCATTGGGAATAATGCCAGTAGTGCTGTGTACATTTTGTACATCTTTTGGAAAATATGTACACATTTTTCCTGATTATCCACCTGGGAGTGGAATTGCTGGGTCATAAGGTATGCATATATTAGCCTTGGTAGATATTGACAGTTTTCTAAAGTGGTACTGGTTTTCTCACTTATGAAAGTGAATTGAGTATGTGGAATATTGTATTTTACTTTCTTCATATTTATTGACACCCCATCTCAATAAAAAAACAAACACCACCCCTAAAACTATAAGTAAAACAGCACCCAACTGAGATGACATGACACCTGAACTTGACCCTTGCTTGGGTGAGATGATAGCAACAACCTGGGAGATACATGCCACAGCTGAGGCAAAGGTAGTAGATGCTGCCCACATCAGCTGATTGTAGCTGATGTAGGAATGTGGTCCTAATGTTTTAAGGCCTTTAGATTTTTTTTTTAATTGGAGATTTTAAAAATGTGGACTACATTGACTTTTGCTGCATAAAAAAAACACCCTGGCCAACTGTGGTGGTGCACTCCTGAAATCCCAGCTACTCAGGAGGCTGAGGAAGGAGTTCAAGACCAGCCTGGGCAACATAGTGAGACCCCATGTCAATAAACAAACACCACCCCTAAAACTTTAGCTTACAACATCCAGTATTTATATAGCTTACCATTTTGCAAGGTGGCATTTTGGGCCCGGCATGGGTGTGCTCACTCTAAGGTTAGCTGCTGGTCGCCTAGGCAGCTCTGCTTCTGGGGATTGGCTAGTTGCTGTATGTGTGTGTGGTCTGTCTGGGTTATAAGTCATCATCTAGCAGCTTAGCCCCAGGTGGGCTTTCTCAGAGTGAGGAGAGCAGCAAGAGGGCAAGCCTTAATGCCCACGTGCTTTTGAAGTCTCTGCCTAGGTCATGTTTATTATTGTCACATTGGCCAAAGCAAGTCATATGGCCAAGCCTAGAGTTTGTGGACTTACTCAAGTGCCTGGATACTGGGAAGCATGAACAAATTAGAGGCCATTGCGACAACAGTCTACCCCAGAAACTATTCCTGTTTTTAATTGTTGGTAACTAATACAAAGTTATTAACATTTTAGGTGCTAACACTGCAGGTTAATCAGAACCTGTCTGGGCTGGATTTGCCTTGGGTCACCAGTTTGTAATGTGTGCCTTGTGCCTTTCCAATAATTCTTGCCTGATCTGTAGGTGACTCCTGAAAGGAAGATCAAAGTCCATTTGGGACTCCTCAGAAACTCTAATAGAGGCTGATCCAGTTGACAAGAAAGAAAAATAAAAATCTGGTACCACCTTCTAGCACCCTCCCCCCTTTTTTCTTCAGCCTTTGGCACACTCTGTTCTATTAGTGCATTCTGTTGTTATTGTTGGTGCAGTCTTCTCCACTTCAGAGTCCTCCATATCACTAAAGAGAGTGAGAGCAACTAATAAGTTATCAGCCAAGAGTTGTAATCCCAGTACTTTGGGAGGCTGAGGTGGGAGATTGCTTGAGGCCAAGAGTTCAAGTTCAGCCTGAGCAACATAGCA
Source organism: Cephalopachus bancanus (assembly GCA_027257055.1). Lineage (NCBI taxonomy): Eukaryota > Metazoa > Chordata > Mammalia > Primates > Tarsiidae > Cephalopachus > Cephalopachus bancanus. The sequence goes on from JAPVLO010000050.1 coordinate 6,486,039, forward strand.
ATATCCCTGTCTCTATGAGATTAGCTGGGTGTGGTGATGTACTCCTATAGTCCTAGATAGGATCATTTGAGCCCAGGAATCGAAAGCTGCAGTGAATTGTGATTGCACTGCTGCACTCCAGCCTGTGTGACAGTGAATGAGACCCTGTTTCTAAAAGAAAAATAAGAAAGTTGCCTTTAAATAGGTGAGAGAACAGTGCTGCCTCAGAATGTCATCTGGCTAAGTATAGGCCACAACTTTTTCTTTTTCTTTTTTTTTTTTTTTTTTTTTGGAGTCAGAGTCTTACTCTCTTGCCCAGGCTGGAGTGCAGTGACACTGTCATGGCCAGTGCAGCCTTGACCTGCTGAATCCTTCTGCCTCAGCCTTCCAAGTAACTAAAACTACAGGCGTGCTCTACTATGCCTGGCTGTTTTTTTGATTTATTGTAGAGAAAAGATCTTGCCAAGTTGCCCAGGCTGGTCTTGACTCCCTGGGCTCAGGCAATCCTCTCGCCTCCCAAAGTGCTGGCATTACAGGCATGAGCCACTGTGCCCAGGCCAGAATCTTTGATGGACAAGCACAGCTGAAATAAAAACTTAGAAATGACTCCTCCTGAGCCTTGTCTTTTATGAAGCTTTTAATAGCGCTTATCAGCTATTTCTTTTTAGGTGACGAGTTGGGAATACCTAAGTTGGCACTTGGAGTCTTCTTAGTTTGTAGTTTTTAAATTAATTTTAATTTTTTTGAGTCAGGGTCTCACTTTGTTGCCCAGGCTGGAGTGCAGTGGCACCATCACGGGTCACTGCAGCCTCAACCTCCTGGGCTCCTCCTCGCCTCCTGAGTAGCTGGGACTACAGCCATGTGCCACCATAGCTAATTTTTTTAATTTTTAATTTTTTTTTTTTTTAGAGACAAAAGTCTCGCTATGTTGCCTAGGTTGGTATTGATCCTGGGCTCCAGCGATCCTCCTGCCTCCCAAAATGTTCCCGAAGTGCTGGGATTATAGGCGTGAACCACTGTGCCTGACTTAATATGTAGTTAAGCTGAAAAAGAAATGACACAGCCCTGGTCAGAATTTCAGAGGCAGTAGGCACTTTTCTTTTATCTTCCGTTCTCCTCTCTCCATCAACTCAAGTGTCTCGAAGATAGTATAATTGCAGTTTGTTTCTTTCTTCAGCGTGATGGCTGTGATATCACTTGCTTGGTCCTGTTTTTATGTAGGTGGTATATTAGGACTCTGAGTTTCAAGCAGTAAGCATTCAGACTAACTTAAAAACCAAACCTGGAATCCATTGACTAATGTAACTGAAAATTCCAGGTGATAGTGCTTCTTCTGAATGCTTACATAGTGCAACTAGAAATCGCACCTCTTGATCCTCCTTTCCTTTTGTTGGCTTCATTCATAGGCAGGCTCTCCTCCTGGGAACAACCCTAGTGTTACATTCTATCAACTTAGAACTCAGGGGAAAGAGAGCAGCAATGTCATGAACCTAAATTCCCTGTATCTGTCTTTGAGCCAGTGACTGATTCAGATTGGCCAGACTTGTATCCAGTGCCCACTCCTGAAGATAAGGGTGGGGTCAGCCCCACCTAAATCATGTTAACTAAGAGTGGGAGTGAAGTGGTTCTCTAAAGAAGAGGGAATGGATGTTGGGCAAGAAACAATAGCCATAACAATTATCAGGTGGGTGTTTAAAGCTGCACTAACCATGGGGATATAGTTGTTCCCTTATCTTCAGGGGATACATTCCAGGCCCCCCTGAATGCTTGAGACTGCATAGTACTGAACCCTATATATAATATGTTTTTTCTTATACATGCAAGCCTATGATAAAGTAACTTATAAATTGGGCACAGTAAGAGTTTAATAATGATAACTAATAATAAAATATAACAACTATAACAGTATACTGTAATAAAAGTTTTGTGCATGTGGTGTGGTCTCCCTTAAAATATTGTGCTGTACCATAGGCAACTAAAACCTCGGCAAGCAGACCTTCAGATAAGGGTGGGAGGACTACCATATGCGTTTTCTGTTCATCTATCTTATGGTTATTGATCAGCTAGGTGCTGGGGAATCAGCAGTAAACAAGAGTGGACACGGTCCCTGTCCTCAGCTTAGAGTCATGTTTCTTGTAACTAAAATAATGATGATAATGGAAGCAGGACAGCTCTGCTTATGGGTCTGGGCTCTGGAGTTGGGTAGACCTGAGTTCAGATTCAGAATCTGTTGCTGACTAGCTGTTTGACCTTGGGCAAGTTAACATACCCTGCCTTGCCTGCCACATGAGGATGACGGTAGTACCTATCTTGTGCAATAAAGCATTGAACTTAGCACCCAGCCTGGAGTACAGTAAGCCGGGAAATTGAAGCTGGCACTGTTATTATCATTAAGCTCACTTTATTATTTCACTTCCTCTGTGCTAAAACATATCACTGATAAACCCCTAGCTTCCCTACCTCTTGGATTGGGAATGCCTGCAGGGCAGGGTCTGTTGCCTTATTCTTTTACTAATACAGTAGGGGCCCTATCTACATTTGTTGAGTTGAAATAACTTGGGCAGAATTGCTACTTCTAACAGTCTTACAAAGAGCCTCAGTGAATGTTAGAACCTTGTGGCCATTCAAAGCATCCTTCAAGGATAAGATTTGGGGTTTCAGGTCTGCTTACAGTTTAATACTCCTGGCCAATAGTTATCACTTAGTGTCACAGTTTAACCTGTCAGAGCCTGCATCTATGTTGCCAACCAGATTGATTTAATGGCTTAACTTTCTTATGTTTTTAAGTTAGAAACAAGGAAGCTCCCTGATGTGAACACTTCTGGTCTGGCTAGTAAGAAACAAGAGGGCAAACTGAATCAAATGTGGACTCGTGAATTGGCTTTTCTGAAATGTCTTCTTTCCTCTACTATCCTTTGCCTGCCTTTTAAGGCTCAGCATGAGACTCATCTCTCATGTTAACTCTTCCCTGCTCCTGCAACCCAAATTTCTCCCTATCCCTCAACTAAAATGTTCTTATTGTCAGTGCCATTCATTTTTTCATGTTATTAATGAATTATCAGGTCTCTACTTGGATACATTTTGAAATGGTCCCTGTGTATACTAGAACACCTTGTGACTTAGATCATGCCTTTGTTGGAAGGTTCTGCTGCTTGATTCATCCAGAAATACTCACTGAGTGGCTTCCTAGTACCAATCACTGTTCTAGGTGCTGAACAAGACAGAAAATCTGTGCCCTTGTATGGCACACATTCTAGGGAAGAGGGTGCTAGATATTGGGCCCATGTCAGGTAATAAATGCCCTGGAGAAAATCAGGCAAGTAGAGAGGATGGGGGGTGTCTGTGTCAGGAGAGACTAGTTTTAAATCACGCTATCCAAGAAGTTCTTTCTGGGAAGATCACACTTTGTGGAGGCCCTAAAGGAGGTGAGGGAGCAAGCATGCAGAGACCTGGGGGCGGGGACTGTAGGCAGAGAGCCGCAAGTGCAAAAGTTCTGTGGTGGCCAGGGCCAGCTCTCAGTTTAATGCCCTGTTGTGGTCTTGAAATTCTTAATCATTTTTGACCACGGGGCCTCACAAGTTATATAGCTGATCCTGATGGTGGGAAGTGTTTGGGACCTTTGACATGGAAACCTTTACTTTTTCCACGAAGAAATCCACCCTCACTTGTAGCCCTCTGTGACTTGAAGCTTCTGATGAGAGAGCTCCTCTTCCTGTCTTCTCTCCTTGCCATGTCCTAAAGTGCTGAGCCCAGTTTAGACTAAAAGGGGACTTTAGAAGCAGAGGTCCCACCTTTTTGTTTCACACCTGCTTCCCTCACTTCTATACCGAGCCTCCTGGGATTCCCTACACACTCGATCCCCCTGTCCTTTAGATTGGCATCTTCTACCCCCCTCCCTTGCCAGAGTCCCCAGGGGAATGGGAATGTGCCTTGAAGCCAGAAAGCCTATTCCTGTAAAAAAAAAAAAAAAATGCTAAATTCCATGGGCATTTATTGTGCGTCCCTGTGTGCAAGGCACTGGACTGGTTAGATTCTGTAGTGTTAGGGTTCACTTATATCATTGGCACATGTAATCAACAAATATTTATTGAATACTTTTTGCTTTCATAGCTAGGCATGGGAATTAGGTTAAATGTTAAGAGAGAAATTGGCTTTTTGTGCACTGCTTGGGAGCTTAAATACTCTTTATAGCATTATTTCTTTGGAGAAGTGATTTCCAAGTTCGAAGTAGCTGGCTTACTAATGAACTTTGGAATATCTTCGGGGATTATCCTATATTGCCTTTTGCATTTATTCTATTTTATTTATTTTATTTGTTTACTTATTTTTGAGTTGGAGTGTCACTCTGTTGTCCAGCTGGAGTGCAGTAACATACCCCAGCGTCGACCTGCTGGACTTTGGGGATCCTTCCGCCTCAGCCTTCCAATCTAGAACTACAGGCGCGTGCTACTATGCCCTGCAAATTTTTTATTTTTTGTTGGAGAGATGAGTCTCGTCAAGTTGCCCGGACTGGTCTTGAACCCACGGGCTCAGGCAATTCCCTTGCCTCAACCTCCAAAAGCGTTGGGATTTTAGACTGAACCACCAAGCCCGGTCAGCATTTATTATATTTTACATGATGAATTATCTGTGAAAGATTTGAGCTCATTGAGTGTAGACATCATTTCTTACACATTTGCTGACAGTACCTTCTCTCCCCTCAGCACCTGGTATGGCTTTGAATTCAGATAGTGTTTTGAACATATATTACCTTATTTTAAAGTGTACTGCTTTTTCATGTCTGTGGAAATATCTTGTGCTCACTGTAGGAATATTTGGGAAATTCAGAAGAGCAGAAAGGAGAAAATAAAACTCTCTTATAATGTCATTGTTCAGAGACTGCCACTGTTAACCTTTTAGTGTACTTCTGACATTCTTTTTTTTCTTTGTATACACAAGAATGTATTTTGAGACATTGGGAATTGTAAATGGATGCCTATTTATCTTGACAACATTTCAGACTTTTTTCCCTCAGCTAACCAATTTTTGGTTTCAGAGAAGACACAGGTGAAATTGGAACTCATCCATTTCTTCTGATTGAGACATAATCTCAATCTGCTCTGCTCAGCCTTTGCAATATGTGGAAAGCAAGAGATAAATTCCTTTAGAAACAGTCTGCTTTCAGTCATAGATTTAGTAGAAATGTTATTACAAATCTCTCTGAACTCAAGGTGCTTTTCTCAGTCTCTGAAAATACCACCCAGAGAAATCTATCATGTTGCTTTTGCCCTGGAGATGTACACTGGGAACAAAAACCTTAAGTCAGTTTCTTCACTTTTTACTGATTTGGCTCTTTGTAATTATCCCTTCTTGCATTAAACAAGAGAGGACAGATTAAATTTCTAACAGTAAGGCACAAAACCCATCCATTTACAGAATTAGTCTTACACTAGCACATAGGAGTACAAATCAACCTCCCTGGGGATGGATCTATTTGCAATTTCTCTCAACATTTTTGGAGCAAGTCCAGTAGACTTTGGGAAAATCTAGTATTCACTGACTTTAAATTAACAAAGTAATATGACCCCTTTCTGGTTTTTTCCCCCTTGATTAGGAAAAAGGATGGATTGATTTTTATATCTGTCTATAATTTAGGGTTGTGGCTCTCAGATGCTGGTGTGTCTGAGGATCCCCTGAGAAGGAGATGTGTGAGCCCCACCCTTGGAAGTTCCGGGCAGTAGGTCTGGATAGAATTCTAGGCACTTTTGATACCTTGGTGATTTTGATGTATATTATAGAATATGAGCCACTAGTAGTGCTAGAGAATCAATATCTGAGCTATTGTTAAATAATTAAAAGTTAGGATGTATGTTATAAACAAAAGATGCCTTTCCTTAAATTTGAAGGAATGTTAGTATTTTGAATTTATTGATATTTTGTTAAATAAATTTGGCCAAGTCTCACAAGGTTGAGAGCTGTTAAATTACTGCAGAATTTCCCTATAAACATTGTTACACCGGCATTTTAATAGTGTGACCAAGTTTTTCTATGCTGATATTTCCAATGTCTTAAATTTCTTTTCTTCTTCTTGTAATGTCTTTGTTTCTGATATGCCAAGTCATCCATTTTCATGTTTTAGTCAGTGTAGAGTTGGGTTGATGTGGCCTATAACTTTTTGGATGGGTGTGTGCTTCACTTAGGTGGAAGTCTGATAGCATCTTTTATTTATTCCTTATTTTAATTGACACATTGTAATTATACATATTTGTGGAGTACATTGTGATACACATGTACAAGTCAAATCAGAGAAATTAGCGTATCTATCACCTCAGACATTTATTATTGCTTTGTGTTGTGAACATTCAAAATTTGCTCTTCTTGTCCATGACCATACCATCCTGAATGCTCCAGATCTCTTCAAAATTTGTTCTTCTAGCTATTTGAAAGTATATAATAAGTTGTTGTGAACCTATAGTCACCCTATAGTTCTATAAACACTAGAATGTATCCCTCCTATCTAGCTGTACTTTTATATCTGTTAACCAACCTCTGGCTAATAACATCTTTTAGATAACAAGGTATTTCTCTGTACACTAGTTAGCAATTAGTGTTTTTTACGTGCATTTATGAAATGTAAGAAGTACCAAATCAGAGTGTCTAAGACATTCTGCTGCTGCTACAACATTGGATTTATATAAGCTCTTGTCCAGGATCTGGCTTTATGTTCTTGTCAAATCATGCATACTTATCAGAGAACTGTGTTTTCAGCCACAGGGTCAAACTTGGGCAACGGAGCTAGTTTGGCTAAAGGGAGTGTGCCTAGGAAGGGACTCCACTGTGAGTCAACAGCAGGCGGCATTTTCATCCTGGGGAATGAGTGTTTGGGACCCAAAGCCGGGGTCTGAGTGACCCACTGCAGCATCCACTACAAGAACCACTGATGGCATGTGTTACCAAAATTATTCCAAGTGCGCAGCATGAAACGTCAGCATTTGATCTCCTGACCCTATAGGTCGACATAGTTCTTAAGATATGTATATTGGTTTCTTTTTTTCCCTGCTGTTCCCCAACCAATGATTAGCAACCGTGCAGGTCATTTATATGAAGCCTGTGACTTGATTTGTTTTGGAGCTTAGATGGTAGGTAATTCTAAGAGGATTTCTTAAGAAAAGTTTGACTGTGTAACACTGGCATTTACAAAATTACAGTTCAATGCTTTGAAACAGTGGTTGCCCTGGAACTTTTGAATGATTGAAAACCATTGTAACATTAACAGTGAGACCAGCACTGGGCCTCCTTATATTCTTGATAGCATATCTGCTTCATAGAGTGGTTGTGTTTTACAGATGAGGAAGCTCAGCTACTTTTAACCTGGTCTCTCAACTGATAAGGTGGCAGAAGCGAGTTTAGCAGTTTGGATCTTTGCTCTCAACCTCCATGCTGTGTTGCTTCCCAGAGATCATGGTGGTTGTGATCAAGGATCTGGTAGCAGGACTGGGGTTATGATAAGATAGAGGCATTATCTTCCAGGGTGAGAATTGCAAGTGGTCCAACAGATAGGCAAAAGATGGGAGGCTCTTGCTACCAGAGGTGCAACTTTTCTGCACCTAGAGAACTAAAAACAAAGAGGATGATATCCCGTGCCTTGTCAAAGTGGTGTCAAGTCCAGAAACCAGTCCATAATGAGTTGTGAATGGGAACGATTGAGGAAGGCAGTGCCTGGCAAGTCCTATGGTGAAAAGCTGAGACTGTAGTTGGAGTGCAGGCTGTTCTGTGTTCTGGTTATGTGAGGATAAGGAACATTTTTTCTCGTTTTTTTTTACCAGTGAGGTGAAGTAGGCCTCTCCTCTTTACAAAGTCTGAATAATTCACAAGAGAAAGCAGGAGGAAGCCCAGGGTTGCAGATGGAAGTTTTGTGTGACTTTCCATGACGGGCAGGGACTCCCTCCAGTGTTGTGTTTGGGAGTCTCAAGTTGAATCTGGGCTGAGAGTGAAAGTGATGCCTCTTTCTCAGAGTGAAGCCAATTCGCTGTGGGAGGGGACCAAGTCTGACATTAGACCAGCGACTTTCCATTCTTTTTTTAAGGCAAAACTCCCCCCCCGCACCCCCGGCCTTCTAATTACACTTGCAGATTTTTTTCCTGTTTTTTGTTTTTTTTTTTTTCTGTGTGGACAACCTTTCTCTCCTGATTTAACATTCTGTTCCTTCCTTGCCCACAGAGAGCTGTCAACTCTTACTCTTTTTTCCTCTAGAGATCACTTTTGGGCCTCATGCTTTGCACTGCTTTTTGCAGTTGAATACCACATTTTCTTCTTATGCTCTGGATTATCTTTTAGCCCTGAGACTCCTGGATGAACAGGAACATTCTAGAAAAATCTTTACCCTGAGTCTTGGTAAGGTCAAAATCAGTGCTCACATTCCCTTAAAATGCAGAGACTGTTTTCTGTTTTGAGACTCCAACCTTGCAATATGTAAGACTGCTGTATTTGGTGAAGTAACAGTTTACTTGTAACCAATAAGTCACTGATACCAGTCAAAGCTTATTAAAAATGAATTTTATTAAGCAAGTTCTGTAGGGACAAACAGCACAGCCTTCCCTGACTTTGCAGAAGCACATACCAAAGTGAGCCTTGGCAGGTAGGCTCACTTGGGAACAGGCAGCGGGGCACATGTGTACACTTGGCTTTTTTCTGTTTCACACTCATATTTCTTTGTGCTACCAGGATCGTCATGACAGCCTTATCTCTCATATAAAGCCTGTTACCTCATCTCTAATTGCTTATCCAAAGGCAGGCGAGCTCTAATTTCTTCGCATTAATCAATGACACCGAAGAAGAACGGCTGTGTTTGCACTGGCTCGCTCAGGTTAACCAGCATAAAGCCCCTGAGAGCGTTAGGAAACCTTGCGCCTCTCCTGCGGACGGCTGGTGTTCACCTCAGTCAAGAGCAGCACTCCGTTTATTTACTTTGTACTCATGTTCACAGCCCTATTCTTCTCCATATGAAAACCCTTTAGTGACCCAAGGCAGCATTTCTCCAGCTGTGGCAGCCACTTTTTCCCAAAGGAGTCGGGGGAGGGTAGGTGCAGCACAGCAGTGGTTGTCCTGGGAGAAGGGGTGGGCCTGCTGGTTTCTGGACTCACCTTGGCTGTCTGTCTCCCCTTTCCTTAGAAGGCAGGAGGCTCTCCACAGACCTTTGTACCAATTCCCATGGCCTGCCCCAGGATGTGAGACAGTGCCCTTGCTCCTTTGTGAAACTTTATGGGAAATGGTCATAAGGATTTCATAAGTGAAGGGGGGTATGAGAGGATTCGAGAATTGAGAATAGTTGGCAAGTTCTAAATTAGACTCATGGCTTGGCTCAGTGGCTCAGCCTGTAATCTCAGCACTTTGGGAGGCCAAGGTGAGTGGATTACCTGAGCCCATGGGTCGAGACCAGCCTGGGCAACTTGGGGAGACCTCATCTCTACAATAAACCAAAAATTAGCCGGGTGTGATAGCACGCACCTGTAGTTCTGGCTACTTGGAAGGCTCAGGCGGAAGGATCACCAGAGCCCAGCAGGTCAACGCTGGGGTGGTCGTGAGCATGCCACTGCACTCCAGCCTGGCAATGGAGTGAGACTCCAACTAAAAAAAAAAATTAGACTCATGACTGCTTCATGAAATAGACCATGTTTCTCCTGGGAAACGGCCTTATTTCTCTTGTCACCCCTAAGAATATCTCAGATTAAAAGGGCCTGTAAATTTGAGTTATTTTCATATCTCAGAATTGTAAACTTGTTTCTTCTTTTTTTCTCCTCAGAATGAAATGGATGATGTGCCCTTCTTTGATGTCCAACTGCCCTACGAATTGGCAATCAATATATTTCAATATCTGAACAGGAAGGACCTAGGAAGGTGTGCACAGGTAAGCTGTCATTGTCAAACGTTCAGGATTTTCCTAAATGTGTGACTAAAGTATATGAAGCTTCTAGGTAATAGAAATTGACTCACAGAATTACAAACTTTCCAGGATTAATGAATTGGAAAGCAAGCTTACTTGAAGGAAAGCAACCTTGACCTTAAAGTATTATGTTCCATGTCCCCCATGATGTGGACCTTTCTGTGGCCGTCTTCTCAGGAGCTCTCTTCTCTCTACTACAGTTTGACTTATGGCTGACCTGTGGTGGTATGCAGGAGGCTGACAACTTGGTGCTCAGTTTTTATTGAGCTAGCCTGTGCTGTTCATATACTCACAGTTTTTAATGCAGAGATGTGAACCCTTCGTTAAATCAAGCCAGTTGTTAGACTGGTAGCTGAGGGTCAGCCTGGGGACAGAACAGTGAAGTCATGCTTTAGGTGAACAGTCCAAATTACCCTTTAAACATCAGACTCTTACTCAGTGAGGTACAAGGCATGTGAGAACTGAGACGCACCAAGGGAATTGCAGATCAGTGTCACCCATCTCATGCTTACTCTGGGGCAAACGCCATGGAGTGGAATGGTGGGAGATATTGTTTAGGCCAAACTTCATTGTGTATACGAATCATGGGGGGAATCTTGATAAAATGCAAATTTGGATCTGAGAGGTCTGGGTGGGGCCTGATAGTCTATTTCTAACCAGATTTCCAGTATGGCTTTGGCTACACTTTGAGAGGCAAAAGATTATGCCATTGACATTGTTCTCTTATTCTTGTCTTTTTGGCCAAGAGTATATAATTGAGTTTTCTTTTTTCAAAATTTTATTTTTTAAAAATTGACAAAAATGATATGTATTTATAATGTGCATTATGGAATAGCTCAGTTGAGTTAATTAACATATGTATTACCTTACATAATTTTTGTAGTGAGAACACTTAAATTCTCTCAGTGATTTTCAAGTATAAAATGCATTAATAACATATTCCTCCTATCTAACTGAAATTTTATATCCTTTGACCAACATCTTCCCTATCTGTCCCCCTCCCACCTAGGCTCTAGTAACCACATTCTTCTCTCTACTTCTGTGAGTTCAACTTTTTTAGATTTCACATTTAAGTGGGATTAAGAGATATTTGTCTTTCTGTGCCTGGCTTATTTCACTTAACATAATAGTCTATAGTTACATTCATGTTGTCTAAAATGACAGGATTTTGTTCTTTGAGGCTGAGTAGTATTCCATTGTGTATACATAACACATTTTCTTTATTCATTCATCTGCTGATTCTATATCTTGACTATTGTGAATAATGCTGCAATGAACTTGGGAGTGCAGATACCTTTTTGACATACTGATTTCATTTCCTTTAGATGTATAACCAGTAATGGGATTGCTGGATCTATTTCTAATTTTCTGAGGAACCTCTGTTTCCGTAATAACTGTACTAATTTACATACTAAAAGGTTCCTTTTTCTTTACATCCTCTCCAACATTTGCTATCTTTTGTCTTTTTGATAAAATAGCCATTTGACAGGTTTGAGGTAATATCTCATTATGAATTTAATATGCATTTCTCTAATGATTAGTGATGTTGAACATTTTTTCATAATCCTATTGACCATCTGTATGTCTTTTTTTGAGAAATGTCTATCTAGGTTCTTTGTTCATCTTTTAATCAAGTTGTTTTCTTGCTGTTGAGTTGTTTGAGTTCTTTATATGTTTTGGATATTAACCTTTATCAGTTATATGACTTACAAATATTTTTTTTCCCATTCTGTATGTTGTCTCCTCACTCTTTTGATTGTTTTCTTTCTGTGCAGAAGCTTTTTAGTTTGATTGTAATCCCATTTGTCCATTTTTGATTTTGTTTCCTGTTCTTTTGGTATCATACTCAAAAAAAATTATTGCCCAGACCAGTGTCATGGAGTTTCCCTTATGTTTTCTTCTTGTAGTTTTACAGTTTCAAATCTTATGTTTAAGATTTTAATCCATTTTGGGTTTATTTTTGTATAAGGTATGAGATGAGGGTCTAATTTCATTTTTCTGCATGTGGATATTCAGTTTTCCCAGCACCATCTACTGAAAAGATTGTCCTTTTCCTATTGTGTGTTCTTGGCACCTTTGTTGAAAATCAGTTAAGTGTAAATACATGTGTTTATTTCTGGGCTCTCTATTCTCATTGTGCCTTTTTTTTTTTTTTTTTTTGCCATTTTAAACCATGCTGTTTTAATTACTATAACTCTGTAGTATATTTTGAAGACAATGTGATGTTTTCTTTCAGCATTGCTCTTTTTGCTCAAGATTGCTTTGGATGTCTGGAGTCTTTTATGGTTCCATATAACTTTGATAATTCTTTTTTCTGTTACTGTGAAAAATGTCCTTGGGCTTTTGATAGAGAGTACATTAAATCTGTAGATCACTTTGGTAGTATGGATATTTTAACAGTGTTAATTCTTCAGTTCATGAACTTGGAATATCTTTCCATTTATTTGTGTGTTATCTTCAATTTTTTTTCACCAATGTATTATAGTTTACAGTGTGCTGATCTTTTGCTTCCTTTGCTGAATTTATTCCTAAGTATTTTATTTATTTTGTTGTGATTATGAATTGAATTATTACTGTTTTGGGATCATTTGTTTTTAGTGTATAGAAATTTTGCCAATTTTTATGTTAATTTTGTATCCTGCAACTTTACTGAATTCATTTATTAGTTTTTGGTTTTTTGGGTTTTTTTTGAGTTGGAATCTCACTCCGTCGCCCAGACTGGAGTGCAGTGGCACACTCTCGGCCACCGCAGCCTCCACCTGCTGGGCTCCGGTGATCCTTCCACCTCAGCCCTCCAAGTAGCTGGAACTACAGGCACACGCTACCATGCCCAGCTAATTTTTGATTTATTGTGGAGATGAGGTCTTGCCAAGTTGCCCAGGCGGGTCTCGAACCCGTGGGCTCAGGCAATCCACTCACCTCGGCCTCCCAAAGCGCTGGAATTATAGGCTGAGCCATCGAGCCCAGCCATTTATTAGTTTTAATAGTTTTTTGACAGCGTCTTTAGGGTTTTCTATATAAAAGGTCATATTGTCTGCAGATAGGGACAGTTTATCTTCTCTCTTTCCAATTTGGATACCTTTTATTTTTTTCTCTTGCCTAATTGCTCTGACTAGGACTTCCAGTACTATGCTGAATGGAAGTAGTGAGTGTGGGCATCCTTGTCTTGTTCCTCATCTTAGAAGAAAAGGTTTCAGCTTTTCACAATTGAGTATGATTTTAGCTGTGCATTTGTCACGTGTGGCCTTTGTTATGTTGAGGTATATTCCTTCTATACTTAATTTGTTAAGAGTTTTTATCATGAAAGGATGTTTAATTTTGTCAGATGCTTTTCCTGCATCTATTGAGTTGATCATATGGTTTTTGTCCTTCATTCTGTTACTGTGGTATATTACGTTTAAAGATTTCCATTGATTTTTTTTTTTGTAAGTTAAATATGTGTGTGTGTAATGCTGACCATTTGACTTTTGATGGACAACTGTGTTTTCTAGAACAGGGGTTCCCAACCCCTGGGCCATGGACTGGCCTGTTAGGAACCAGGCTGCACAGCAGGAGGTAAGCATCAAAGCAAGCAAGCAAAACTTAATCTGTATTTACAGCCACTCCCCATCGCTGGCATTACTGCCTGAGCTCCACCTCCTGTCAGATCAGCACTGAAAAGCCTGCTTCTATTTTCAACATCCTATCTTTATGTGAAGCAGGATTTTCTGCAGTGACAGTAACCAAAACAAGATTATGGAGTAGACTGGACATAAGCAACATACTTTGGGTGTCTCTGTCTCCCATCACCCCCAGATGGCACCTTTTAGTTGCAGGAAAACAAGTTCAGGGCTCCCATTGATTCTGATTATGGTAAACTGAATAATTATTTCACTGTATATTATAATGTAATAATAACAGAAATAAAGTGTACAATACATGCAGTATGCTTGAATCAATTCAAAACCATCCTCCTCCCCCTGCCCCCTGGGTCTGTGGAAAAATTGTCTTCCATGAAACCAGTCCCTGATACCAAAAAGATTGGGACCACTGCCCTAGAAGACACTGAAGTATTCAGTCTCCATAACTGCCAAAAAATGTGTTTATTGGTTACCATTTTCATCCTTGGAATCTATAATGCATGTTACACAGTTGTTTACACCTTCAAGAGAAGGAGTTAAGCAACATTTAGTGGGAGGAAAACTATACACTAAAATTCAAAGTATGGTTAGGCATGGTGGCTCATGCCTGTAATCCCAGCACTTTGTGAGGCTGAGGCAGGAGGATCGCTTGGACCCAGGTATTTGAGGCTAGCTTGAGAAACATAGTGAGACACTGTTTCTACCAAAAAAATTAGATGGGCATGGTGGCATGCTCTTGTAGTTCCAGCTACACAGGAGGCTGAGGCTGGAGGATCACCTGAACCTGGGAGTTTGAGACTGCAGGGAGCTGTGATTGTGCCACTGCACTCTAACCTGGGTGACAGACTAGGCCCTGTTTATAAATAAATACAATTCAAAGCACCAGCAATTATGTGAAGTTCAAAAATATAAAGTCAGTTTGAGGGTGGTGAAAATATTAGCCAAATTTAAGCTCTAGAGCTTGCTACCTCTACATTAGTTTTGTGGACTCACACCTGATGCAGGACAGTTGAGAGAGTTTCTGGTGTCAGGCTCTTTCTTTAGGAAGTATTTTGCTTAATCAAAGTTATTTTTCAACTTAAATATGAATTTGAAAAGATTTGCAATATTCTTGTATTACTCAAGTGTGGGTATTGGTAAATATTTTTTTGATGCAGCGTATGTGTCTTTAGGAAATTATGGAAGTTATTTAAAGGCTAAAATTCACTAAAAAAACATGTGCTGAAGTGTAAACTGTGCTCAGAGCCTATCAATTGCATTAAGCAAGAGTACCTATATTGTCTTCTTTCCCCTTGGAAATTTGATTTGTTATATTCTAACTTTACACGTTGGCCCTGCTCCCAAGAGTTGAAAACAAGAGTGTAGCTAAATGAGGCCAACTCCTGGATTTCAGCCTGATGCTGTTAGCCAAAGTCTTGGAACAGGGTCTAATAGCTAGCTGCTTTACACAAAGTCAGCATTAGACGATAAAATCTTCACTCTTGATAGCGAGCTGCTGTTTAAGAAATCATTTCTTTTAACATTGCTTTTTGCTCTTCTGCTTTGTAGAGAGAGCCATGTGGCTTTCACATCTGCTGCTGGTTTTCCCATCCAAAGAGTTTATCAGTGAAAGATAGGATCTAGTGGAAGAAGAGATCCCCCTTTGGTACAATAGGGCTGCATTACAGGGTAGATTGGTTAGGCTAGTGAGATTATTCTGCAGGTGTGAACAGTTTAATTTGCAACACAGTAGTCCAATTGTCCACCAGAATTCTTCCCTCTTTGGCCAGTTGGATTTGTATTGTTGCTGCTGTTGTTGTTGTTAACTTGGTTGTATAAGAATAGAAAACATTCTTAAACAGAACCGCTTTAATGTGCAGTGACTAAGTTGGCTGTGATCTATGAAGTCAGGATTTTTACAGAGCTTTTACACGAAGATGACAATGGATGGGCAGTAGTTTGTAGAATTGGCTTTGTTTCTTTAATCGTTAAAATGAAAACCACAAAGTAATAAAAATAAGTAGCATTTTCATTTGTTTCTTGTGGTGTTTTTATTTTTGAAACAGAGAAGAAGTCCTTCTGTTGAATGGAACATCCTGCTGCTTTATGATTTCATTTTAGAGGGGGCTCGCTTTTTCTGTCTCTCTTTTTCTCCCTTTTAATCTATGTGCCTTGGGATTTTAGTGAAATTGGGCCAGTTATGTGGAATTGGCACCATGAACTATATGTATGTCCTTGGAGAAAACCTGTTTGCTTAGATCTTTATGCCAAATTGGTAACTGACTAACAGTAAGGAACTCTGACTGGGAGGGCCTTTTGAGGTTTAATTATGCCACAAACTATGCTGGAGAACTGCTTTTTCTTCGACTTTGTCTCCTTTTTACATCCCTCTTATTTTTCTGCTTTTTGAGGCTTTATGTTTTCAAAACTGAAGTCCTGCTACATTAGTTTGTGATCTTTGTGTACTTTTGATGCTGGCGTCTCTAGTTCCTTCCTATCAAAAGTTGTCTCTCAAGGGGTTTAGTATCTCTATGGGAGTCTATCTTGTGGAAATGTCTTGAAAACAGTGTGGTTTTAGTAAGCAAAGTTATTTGTTGGACAGTTCATTGAACAGCTTTATCATTTTGCTACTTAAAATCTTATGTTCATAATTTTTTTGTGCCCACAGGTTTCCTGGTACTTTAAAGGATACTATTTTTAAGTGGACAACAATGACACAGTTGTTGATTTCAAAATTACAAAATTGTTTGGTTTTTGTGAGAAAAGAAAGTCTGCCATTAAATTACAACATGAATAATTATGAGTGATGGTTTTTAGGTATTTACCGACATTCATTTTTTAAACCATTTAAATAATGACAAATTCACAGGAAGTGAATTTTGCAAAAAAAATAGTAGAGGCCTTTATATCCTTTCCCCAGGTTTTTTCATCAGTAGTATCTTGCTACTAATAGTTATGTCTGGTTGCCATGATTATTGAACAGTATCAAAACCAGGAAATTGACATTGGTACAATCCACAAAGCTTATTCAGATTTCACTAGTTTCACATGCACTTATTTGTAAATTTAGTTTTATGCAGCTTTATCACAGGTCCCTAGATGTGTGTGGCCACCACCACAGTCAACATACAGAACATTGTCACGAGAATCTCTCATGCTACCCTTTTATAACCACACTGACCTCAAAACCTTCACCCCACCCCACCTGGTCCCATCTCAAACCCCTGGCAAGCACTGATCTGTTCTCCAACTCTATAATTTTATTTTTTTGTTTTAATTTTTAATATAAATTTTAGTTTTGTGTATCTCTTAATGCGTAATTTTAGAAATTTAGCTGCAAAGGTAGCAATGTCATGTTTTTCAAATAAGAGGCAGAAAAATATGCATAGAGAAAGCAATAAAGAAAAAAAGGAAGATACAGAGGTTTTTAAAACTTAAGATTTATGATAAAATTGGTGAACGAGAAGTGATACCCAAATAAACAAGTAATTCTGGAACTAAAGATTATGATATTCCAAATTTCGAGGAAAATGTGAGCTTATGGTCTTACCAATGTCGGTATAGGAGAAACCCTGAAATCCAAGTGCTTATGGCTAAAGATCTATAATCTTAATGAGGTCTTCGAAAGTCAGGAATCCATAGCCAAGTGAGGCTGAATTTTCATGGCAGAAATGATTCTGCAGACCTATAGCTGCTGGCAGGGTTCCTTTAGTTCTTTACTTTCACTTTTGCCACCAGACTTATCTGTCAGGGATGTATTTGGAAGGTTCCTTGTAGGCCCAGAACCCAGGTGCCTTCAGGAGTTCCTTGTAATTCGCCTAGTTGCCATAGCTGCCTCCGTTAAGTAGGGGTTTATGGAAAGGCAAAGCAACCCTAGAAAACAGATTGGGAGCTAGATGAAACAAGAATGGCAAGATACTGACGATCATTGAAGTGAGGGATGGGTCCTTGGGAGTACTATACTGTTCGTTTTACTTTTGCATATTTGAAATTTTCCATAATAAAAAAACTTTAGAAGGAAAAAAAAGCAAAAAAACAAGACGATGCATTTGAATAAGAAAATCAGGACCTGCTGAGGGCAGCACATGCCGGGTGCTGCGGGTGCTGCGTTGTTTGTATGACCTTTGAAGATAAAAGCAATCCACTTAAAAATAAAAGCTGGTCTTATTTTTTCATCTCACTGAATTATTTACAGAGGGCTTACTTTGGGCCAGGTTCTGTTCTAGGCAGTGAATACAGCTGTGAACAAAAAATATTTTAAAAACCCTTATTTTCAGACAGCTTACATTTAATGCAATAAACACCTAAAGGGGGAGTTATCAGATGGTGATAAGTGCTGGAGAAAAACAACACAGCAGAGGTAATGTGGGGGTTGCCCTTAAGTGGCCAGGGAAGACATCACAGAGAGTGTGACCTCTGAGCAAAGAGCTGATGGATGGATGACAGGCAGATGAAGGAAGTGGCACAGGTCTTTGGCGGAGGCAAATAGCAGTGTAAAGGCTTGGGGCAGAGTACACCTGTTGTGTCTGAGGAGCAGCAGGAAGGTCAAAGTGGGTGGGTTGTGGTCCGTGGAATAATGGCCCTCCCAAATACATTCACATTCGAATCCCCAGATCCGTGAATATGTCCCTTTCATGGTATAGGGGCCTTTGCAGATGTGATTAAGTTAGAGATCTAGAGAGGGGGTGGTGATCTTGAATTATCCGGGTGGACCCAGTGTCATTACAAGGCTCCTTATTAAGAGGGAGGCAGGAGGTCAGGGAGGAGAGAAGATGCTATGTTGCTGGCGTTGAAGGTGGAAGAAGGGGCTACCAGCCAAGGAATGGAGGTGGCCTTTAGAAGCCAGAAAAGATAAGGAAACCGACTTTCCCCTGAAGCTTCCAGAAAGAATGCCACCTTTCCACACACCTTGATTTTACACTTCTGGCCTTCAGAACTACAAGATGATAAATCTGTGTTGTTTTAAGCCTCTTAAGTTTGTGGTAGTTTGTTAGAGCAGCCACAGGAAACTAATATAGAGGTGTTGTGAGCAGGAGGGGGTAGGAGAAGGAAAGTGGTCAGAATGTGAAAAGATTTAATCCATTTAAATAACTTGAAGTCTTATTTTGAATGAGACTCGAAGCCTTTGGAGTGTCTTGAGCAGAGGCAAGACAAAGTCTGACCTATACTTGAAAAGGGACCATTTGGGCTGCTGTATGACAGTAGGATGACAAGGACAGCAGCAGGGAGACCAGGTAGGAAGTTTCTGAAATAATCCAGAGAAGAGAACTTGGTGGGTGGGGCCAGAATGACACCAACAGAAGTAGGCAGAGTCAGGATTGAAGATGGGTTGACCGTGGGATAGAAAGAAAGGAATCCACAAGGACTCTAGGTGTTTGTCCTGAGCAACTGGAAGAACAAGGTCGCTGGTACTAATGAGGAGCAGACCAGGTGAGGAGCACGTTTAGGGGAAGATCAGTCATTGAATGCGAGGCCAAGGGTGAGTTTTTGGTTGAGCTCTGGGCTGGAGATATAAATTTGGGCGCTAATGGCATGTCAGTATTTAGAGCCCAGAAGCCAAATGAGAACATCATGGAAGTGACTGTGGATAGAGGAGGAGGTGCAGGGACGGAGCCCTGGCATATCACAAGGATCAGACGCTGAGGAGTGAGTAAGGGCCCGCAAGGGAGACAGAGAAGGATTTCCCTGTGAGCTAGGAAGAAATTCCCTGGAACTGTGGGACAGAAGTTTTCCAGGAGGCGAAAGTAGTCAAAGTGTTCAACTATTTTTCAGGTAAGAGGACTGAGAAATGACCATTGGACTTGGCAACTTGGAAGTCATTGGTGACCTTGACTACAACCAGTGGCGTAGTACTAGGGGCAAAGCTAGTGGGTCAAGAGTGAGCTAAGGAGTAGAGAGAGAGCTGTCTGTATGTGACGTGTCCTCCCCAAGTAGACTTGATGTGTGAACGTATGAAGGGAACAATGACTCTCTCCCCCATTGTGAGCCTCACTGGTAACCTTAATCCATGCAGAGCTAATAAAGCTAATTTTTGAGCCAAGAGCTTTTTTTTTTTTTTTTAATGCTGCAATTCACAGTGGTGCTATAAAGCAAAATGCGGGAGACACTTTTATGAGCAAACTCTTGCAGCTGAGGCTCACTCAGTGGGGCTTTTGCTGAGCGGGGCCATTCCAATTCTGGTGTATTGAAGAAAGACCGTTAGACCTTCGGAAAATCCAGGCTTGTAAACTTGTGGGATTTAATACAACTTAAGACAACGAAACAATGAGAAAGATTTCCTTTTGGTGGGCCCTTTAACATCTGCCTGTGAAAATTTAACGAGGTCTTTTTCTTGTTGATTTTTCCTTCAGAGTTAAAATTACTTCTTAAGGCCTGTCATGTTTGCCTTCCTTTAGAGGAAGAAAAAAATCCCCTCCCTTTAGAGTCCACTAAAGAAATTGTTGGCACATTTCTGTTTTTAATACCTAATTGTAGATACAGTCCTGATTCCTTTTTGGAAGTAATGCTCACCTCTTTACCTTTTGTAAATACCTCAAGGAGATTTTTTTGTTTGGATGTATAAACTTCATTCTGAATATTGTTTTCTACAGAATAAACACCGTTGTCTGGGCTTCGTGATGGTGGGTGATGCACCAAAACATCAGCTTTTTGTTCTCGGTTTTTCATCCCATAACCCTGTTGCACAACTTTTAGGCTGTGTTATTTAAAACAATTTGGCATTTGCCTTAAAGCTGATACAGAAATCTACTTTCACCTTCTAAAGTTTTTAAGATCTGATATATTTCAGACTTCCTGAAAGTCCCATTGAAAAGTTTCTCTGTTTTAAAGTGGCTGAAATTTTTACAGTTTAGTTCCCATGAAAACTCATCCAGAATGTTTCACTGTGATTTTCCAGTTTGTAATCATTGAGTACTAGATTTGGATTCAGAGTCTCCATCTAACAAAAATCAGCCTTGTAGCTAATTTTTGAACTACAGAATTTAAAAGATTGTCCTCCTCCCCTCCCCGCACCTGAAGCTAGTCTTGTTATCCAACTTGAGTGTAAAGGCAGGAACCAAAACTTGTCCATGTAGCTTCCTCAACCATGGGGAAGCAGCCCCAATCTGGAGGCATCATGAGATGTCTCTCACAAGCTGGAGGTATTGGTTTGGCAGCTTGAGGTAGAAAGTGGGTGAGAACTGCTGACCTTAATGCCCAGTATGTAGTTAGTACCCAACATATATTTTAACTGGTTGACCAATAACCCATATCAGTGTTCTCTAAAGTGACTTCTGCAGAGCACTGGGCTTTTGAGATACTCCTTGCAGAAAGAAGTCAGGAACCAAGTGAGTTTAGGAAATGAAGCTTCTTATACGGGTTGAGTCTCTCAAATCCAAAAATCTGAAATCCCAAGTGCTCCAAAATTTGAAACTCTTTGAGCACTTGATACTCAAAAGAAATGCTCATTGGAGCATTTCCGATTTTGGATTTTTGGATTTGTGATATTTAACTGATATAATGCAGATACTAAAAAAAAAAAATTTTAAATTTGAAACACTCCTCATCCCAAGTATTTTGGTTAAGGATATTCAACCTGTATCTCCTTCTTAGAGATATGCAACCTATGTCAGTCTATTCAAAGCTCTGAGAAGTCCTACAGCAAAGAATCCTGCTTAGTTTTGTTTAAACCAATGTTTTCTAAACTTATTTTACTATGGAATTTTTTTTTTTTTTTTTGGTGAGTTAGAGTCTCACTCCATCGCCTAGGTTGGAGTACAGTGGCACACTCATGGCCACCCCAGTGTTGACCTGCTGAACTCGGGTGATCCTTCCGTCTCAGTCTTCCAAATAACGGGAACTACAGGCTTGTGCTACCATGCCTGGCTAATTTTTTGCTTTATTGTAGAGATGAGGTCTTGCCAAGTTGTCCAGGCTGTTCTCAAACCTGTGGGCTCTGGCAATCCCCTCACCTCGACCTCCCAAAGTGCTGGGATTAAAGACTTGAGCCACTGTGCCCGGCCTATGGAATTCTTTTTAAAGGAACTTTTCAACACCCTGAGGAGCCATTGTTCTACTGAACATGTTTTGGGAAATGTTGATCCGTGTAATGAAATAATGACTACTTTTATATGATCTCTTAGCATCTCTGAGTCTTTTGTTTAGTAGTTACATTTCATTATTTTAAAAAAATTTTACAGTTCTTACAAAAAAGGATCACATATGCCAAGGATCAGAGTAAAGCTGCCCTGTGTTTAGTTGAGCATATTCTGTCTTTGAGAATCTGTGAAGATCTCTGTATGTAACCCCTTATCTTAAGCTTTATTTAATATTGAATTCCAGGGCTTGGTTAGGGGACGTACTCCGCTTTGGAACTATTCGAATCATGGCCCAGTTCCATCACAGCTGACGTTGGTCTATCCCTATCTGTGCTTCATGATTGCCTAGTGCTCAGGCGCACTCTGGCACAGACAGATGGACAGACACTACCCGGGTGTCATGGGTAGGCTCAGCTGTGGACCAAACATGCCAAAAATAAAACCACGGTGTTCTGTCTAGTCAAACTGGGCTTCAGTGTTATTGAGTCATTATCCTGTTCTTTATTGCCTGACCACTTGTGATCAGATGATGGTTTGTTTTCCTGAGCCCTTAAGGCTAAGATGAGAAGTGTGGGATGATGGTGTGGTTAAGTGGATTTGTTACTGATGTTGTGGCCATGCCAAAGGTGGACTGCTTAATGGATCCATGTCAGCCTAGTGGTGGACTCCAGTGGTTTGCCACAGAGCTCTGTCCTTAGCACCATCCTGGTTACCTTTTTTTTTTTTTTTTTTTAATAATTAAGCCACAAAGGCCCACAGACCGTATCGTGCAGATGACTTAAAGGTGGGAGAAGTAGCCAAGGTAATGGCTGACAGTTGGGATCAGGAATGATCTGAGGAGGCTGAAGTGCTGGGGATGGGGCAGGCAATGGGAGGAAATTAAAATGGATAGAGAGTTTAGAAAGTTAAGAATTTAGGTGTAAGAAATAATAATTTTTTTCTTAATTGCAGTTTGTGTTTGAAAAGACCTTGAAGAATGATGAACACTAAATTGATAACTTGGGGGAAGAAAAAGTGAACAGTGAGAGATACGCAGGCATTTTTGGCTCATTAACAATATTTTCTTTCTTATTTTTTAGATGGAAACAAATTTTTATTTTTTTTAATTTTTATTATAAAGCCGGGCTCAGTAGCTGAGCCTGTAATCCCACGCCTTTGGGAGGCTGAGGTGAGTGGATTGCCTGAGCCCGTGGGTTCGAGACCCACCTGGGCAGCGTGACCTCATCTCTACAATAAATAAAAAAAAAAAATCAACCGGGCGTGGTAGCGCATGCCTGTAATTCCGGCTACTTGGAAGGCTGAGACGGAAGGATCGCCGGAACCCAGCAGGTCGAGGCTGCGGTGGCCGGGAGCGGCCACTGCACTCCAGTCTGGGTGACAGAGTGAGACTCCAACTCAAAAAAAAAATTTTTTTATTATAAAGATGTGGGGGGGGAGGGAGATGGGATTAACAGTAGCGAATATCTGTCTGGGTACGGGGAAACATCCTATATCAACAGGGTGCCTGAATGAAACACAACTGTATACCTAACCCTGAACTGTACCCCACAACTTCACAATAAAAAAATAAAAATTAAAAAAAAAAAAAGATGTGGGGTACATTTCAGGGTTAGGTATATAAACATTGATCAGCAATATTTTATTTCTTACACAGGGTGTTGAGTCCATGGATGACTAAAATATTCTTTATGCTTTTTTGTCTTCCTTAAATATTTAATCAGTTAAAGATTCCAGAAGCTTTAGTGGACCATTAGGTTGAATAGCCATGATGATGTATTTACAAGCAAAGCAGCAAACTAACGTCTGATAATATCCTTCTGTTCATGGCACTGAATAACCCATATTTGGAGTGTTATTCAGTCCTGTGTACCACATTTGAAGAGGGACATTATAGGTAGGGTGCCTTGAGAAAACGTGAGTATGGAAACTATATGATGAATAGATGGGACTGGGCAAGATGATCTGTAAGCCCAACATTTTGGAAGGCTGAGGCAGGAGGATTACATGAAGCCAGGAGTTCAAGACCAGCCTGGGCAACATAGCAAGACCCCTGTTTCTACAAAAAAAAAAAGCCATATGTGGTGTTTGCATCTGTAAGCCCAGCTTCTTGGGAGGCTGAGATAGGAGGATTGCTTGAGCTCAGGAGTTCAAGGTTGCAATGAGCTATGATTGTACTACTTTTACTCCAGCTTGAGTGACAGAGCATGACCTTGTCTCTTAAAAAAAAAAGACTAAGGGGAAATGTGATGATGTATTCAGCTATTTGAAAGATTGTCAGATGGAAGAGGACATAATTCTTCTTCAAAAGGGCAAAATCAGGGCCATAGGAGGAAATAGTTTTCAAGACAATAAAAGGAGGTACTTAGCCGGCTCGGTGGCTCACCCTGTAATCCTTTGGGAGACTGAGGTGAGTGGATTGCCTGAGCCCGCGGGTTTGAGACCCGCCCAGGCAGCGAGACCTCATCTCTACAGTAAATCAAAAAATCAGCCGGGTGTGGTAGCGCATGCCTGTAATTCCAGCTACTCGGAAGGCTGAGGTGGAAGGATCGCCGGAGCCCAGCAGGTCGAGGCTGCGGTGGCCGGGAGCGGCCACTTCACTCCAGTCTGGGCGACAGAGTGAGACTTCAACTCAAAAAAAGTAAAAAAAAAAAAAAAAGGAGGTACTTTCTAATAGTTAGACTGCCTAGTGGTAAATTAGACTGATTTGGGAGGTCAGCTCTCTGTTGGAAGCATTCAAAGATTGGGCCTCCACTGGTCAAGAATACTGTAGGAGGTTTCCTACAGTGAAGAGATATGTCGTATATCTTTTTTGTTCTTCTGTTCCTTTATTATGACCTTTTTATGTTAAATAGGTATTTTCTAGTATGCCATTTAAATTCTCTTATTATTTTATTTTATTTTATTTTTGAGTTGGAGTCTCTGTCACCCAGGCTGGAGTGCAGTGGCACGCTCATGGCCACCGCAGCCTTGACCTGCTGGGCTCAGACGATCCTTCTGCCTCAGCCTTCCAAGTTGCTGAAACTACAGGCACGAGCCAACACACCCGGCTAATTTTTTGATTAATTATAAAGACGAGATCTCGCCAAATTGCCTAGGTGGTCTCGAACCCCTGGTCTCAGGCAATCCTCTTGCCTCAGCCTCCCAAAGTGCAGGGATTCTAGGCTTGAGCCACTGCACCCAGCCTCCTTGTTTTTTTTTAATGGTTGCCTGGGGATTACAGTAAACATTTTTTTTTTTTTTTGAGTAGGAGTCTCACTCTGTTGCCCAGACTGGAGTGCAGTGGCTGCTCCCGGCCACTGCAGCCTCGACCTGCATGTGCTACCACGCCCGGCTGGTTTTTTGACTTATTGTAGAGATGAGGTCTCGCTGCCCAGGCGGGTCTCGAACCCGCGGGCTCAGGCAATCCACTCACCTCAGCCTCCCAAAGGCATAGGATTACAGGATGAGCTAGCTACTGAGCCCGGCTAACAGTAAACATTTTAATTTAAAATAATCTAGTTTGGATTAATACTCATTTAATTCCAATAGTCTGTCAAAAATTCTGCTCCAATATAGCTTCATTTTGCATATATTGGTACACTTAGATGATGTCCCACAGGCCTCTGAAGTTCTGTTCGTTTTCTTCATTTCGTTTTTGTTTTGTTGTTGTTGTTTTTCTTTATTCTTTTTCTTCTTTGGACTAGATAATCTCAACTGACCTGCCTTTAAGTTTGCTGATTTTTCTGCCAGCTCAAATTTGTTGTTGAACTCCTTTAGTGGATATTTTTTCAGTTACTATACTTTTCAACTCCAGAACTTATATTTAGTGTGTGTGTGTGTGTGTGTGTGTGTAATTTCTATCTTTTTATCAGCGTCCTCTGTTTGGTAAGATACTGTTCTTATACTTTATTTCTTTAGTCCTACTTTTCTTTAGTATTTTGAACATATTTAAAATAGCCATTTTGAAGTCTGTTTAGTTCAATATCCAGACTTTCTCAGGGACAGTTTCTGTTGACTACTTTTTCCCCTGTGTATGTCTCCTACTTTCCTGTCTTTGCGTGCCCTAAAATTTTTTGTTTAAATTTCAGATTCTCATCTCTACTGAGTTTATTGTTGCTGTTTTTGTTTTTGTTGTTGCTATTTGTTTAGTGACTTTTCTGGACTAATTCCCTAGTTTCTTTGTGACTGTTGAAGTCTCTGCTTGGTTAGCTAGGTGGTTAGCTAGTGATAGAACAGAGACTGCCTTAAATCTGTTGAACCAGTAAGTCTCCCAGCCTTTGCTGAGGTGCTCTCTGTATGTTGGAGCACTCTACTATTCTGGCAGTTTACAACTCTGCCTTAGTCTTTGCTTCCTGCTTGTGCAGAGCCTCAAGGTTAGCCAGAGGTGAGAAATCAGGGCCTTCTCCGGTCTTTCCTATGTACTTGCACAGCCCTGTACTTGCAGGTGGCATTCTAGACTCCCAGAAATATGTTGAGGCCTTTCTAAGCCCCATGTAGTCATCCTGTTCCCCACTTTTTTTTAATGCTTTCTGGTCAGCCTCTTGTTAGCAGCTGCCTTTTTGTTTTGGACAAATGTTCTGGAGCTAGGACAGAGATCACTCAGTCAGTTCAGATAAAGACAAGCCTGAGAACAGAGCTTTTCAGCAAGCTGCCAGACAAGTGAGCCTAGAGACTGGATTTCTGGGGAACTCTAAACTCATCTGGACTCTCCAGTGGCTGCGAGGCTGCTGATTTTTACAGTTATCATAGTTGTGAGGCTGTTGGTTTTTAAAAATACCATGGAACTGGAAGAGAAGGTGGGATTAGTGCAGATTAAAACAACTCAAAGGTCGCTGTTCTTACTGAGATTTAGCCATTTTTCTTGAGTACATGTTTGTTAGAATGTTGTAAGCTTTTCATCGATTGCCAGAGTTTTGAAAAAGTAGACTGTGATCATTTTTGGCAGTAGTCTTGTTGCTTTAATGGAGGAACAGGGTTTCTGCAGGTCTTTACTCTCCCATCCTGAAAGTTTACTCCCCATTAATCCTTCAAAGCCCCTTGTGCAATGAGAGGCTGCCATGCACATGCCCACTCTCTTCCCTTCTCTCATGGTCTCTCTGTTTTGATGTCTTGCAGTAGCCCCAAGGCAGTGTTAAAGAGCACAGGGTACAGTAACCTATCGGTCTCCACTCACTTCATTAGAAGTAAGTCTCAACCTTCAGATGGGCAACAAGCATTGGGCAACTGATCCTGCATTGCCAGAATGTACGGCAGACACAGATCATCCTGATCTGCTGCTCAGTTTCTCATCTTCCCAGCAGTGTTCATCTTTTGCAGTTTGGCCAACTTTGTACATTATCCTGTGATGAAGTAGACCCATTGTTCCCCTAAATTGGAGTTGGAAAACAAAACACTGAAAGCTAAAATAGCCATTTCCTGTGGATACTGTTGGGATTTCAAATTCAGGCCAGACATAACATTAATTTCTCTGTATCGGATCTCACAGTCCGGGTTAACAGTTTGAGCTTTTGTTAATTTTTTAAAAAAAAACTATACATTTAAAATCTAAGTTCTCATGTGTAATATAAATCTGAATTTCTTATATGACCCGAAATTTGAGTTATGGATATTTGATTTATGACAGACTTTAATTTCAGAGGCCATCAATCTCCAATTCTGTAAAATAGAAATACAAGTACTATTGGTAAAAAGTACAGAGATTCTGTTCTGCAAAGCGGTGTATGATTATATAGCTAATTATCATGTTAAAGTTTGTACTTTTTGTGTTTTATGTATTTGTATGTTTTCTTCTCTTATTTGTTAGATTACGATTTAACCAAGTAGTCTAAAACATGATATTACATGGTGGTACAACAGTTTTGAAATCTTGAAAGATAAAACTGGAAACATTTGCTTGTATTTTTTTTCACCTCGGAATGTTTTGTTAATGAGACATTTTATACTGCCATAAACCCAGGGCAGTAATATAGGTGTTGATTGATTTTTGGATGGCAAGAGGCTTCTCTAATTGCAGAATTTGACATTTGTGTCACTTCTGCTGTTCTAGGTGAGCAAGACGTGGAAGGTGATTGCAGAGGATGAAGTGCTGTGGTACAGACTGTGCCAGCAGGAAGGGCACCTTCCGGAGAGCAGCATCTCTGACTATTCTTGCTGGAAGCTCATCTTCCAAGAGTGCCGAGCCAAGGAACACATGTTACGGACCAACTGGAAGGTAGGCTGTGGCCAATATCATTACCTGTGGAAGAATAGCCTGCAAGGAGCAGGAGTCCACGCCTCCACTCACAGCCTGAGGTGCATTGCCAACAGCGAAGGGAGGGGGGTGCACAGAGCCTCCCCTTCAGCTGTTGGTAACTTGTTGCCTGTTTTGTTCTCCATTCAGTTATCTGTCCCCATTTCAGCTACAGGTTTGGGAGCATCCTCTTTCTCTCTGGGAGAGAAAGGGTGAGACTGAGCTGTCAGTCCCCTCCCCTTGGGTTGTTAGGGCTGTGGGGGCATGGGGTGCTCGGTACAGCCCCTTTCACTTGTTTTTTTTTTGAGTTGGAGTCTCACTCTGTCACCCAGACTGGAGTGCAGTGGCCGCTCCCGGCCACCGCAGCCTCGACCTGCTGGGCTCCGGCGATCCTTCCGCCTCAGCCTTCCCAGGATCCGAAATTACAGGCATGCGCTACCAACCCCGGCTGATTTTTTTATTTATTGTAGAGATGAGGTCTTGCTGCCCAGGCGGGTCTCAAACCCGCGGGCTCAGGCAATCCACTCACCTCAGCCTCCCAAAGGTGCGGGATTACAGGCTGAGCCACCAAGCCCTGCTGCCCCTTTCACTTGTACCAACAAGAAAGCAGAAGCACCACCTGCATACAAAGAGGAGCTGAGATGTCGTTTCCAGTAAGGGGAGAGGGAGATTATTCACCATCTCTAAGTACTGTCTTCTCTTCCCTCACATAACCTATTGGCTTGCTTCCATCACATTTATCACTTCAGTGTCTCTACAGAAATATTAGATCACAGCTAAGAATTTGCACAGTGAAGTGTTTCCATAGGAGATAACTGTCAAGAGCTGTGTTACATAAAGCTGTGTGAAGCTTGATGAGACAGCAGCATGGTGGCAGTATTTCTTTCCCACCTGAAGGGTGGGAATTCAGTTGTAGAGAAGGAAGAGAACCATGCTTTCTCCCCTCCTGTAAAGATCAGCCCTAATGGACTTTGAGATTAACAAGCTTTTGCTCATTACTAATAGTGACTTATTGCCTGTGTGCATGTCTGTCCTAAGTCACCTCATAACCTAATTAGTGACTGATACATTTGATCTGGGCAACCTCACACAGCTTCTAGCAAAGCTAATAAGAGCAGTCTTTCTCTAACTCAAGGTTTCTCAACCCCAACACTAGTGACACTTGGGGCTAGACACTTATTTTTGTGAGGGGCTGCCTGTCCTGTGTCTTGCAGAATGTCAAGCAGCATTCCTGGTTCCTAACCAAGTAGCATTCTCCTCTTCCTCCCCTCAGTCATGACAACCAGAAATGTCTCCAGACATTGCCAGATGTCCCGTGGGCATCAAAATCCCCCTTGATTGAAAACCACTGTCCTGATAATTAGTGTAGATGTTCTTTCTTAGGCATTAAGACACTACCACACAGCAGTCACATGGATCCCATGGTGTCCATCTGCATTTACCCAAGGTGATAAACTCACCTGGAGGGACCCACAAGCCCTCTGGCCTGTGTATCTGGTTAGATCTGTGTGATGGACACAGACAGGAGGCAGGCAGAAAGGTGTGACAAAGAAAGCCACTCAAACAGGTCAGAAAGCAGAGAGCCTAACTATGGTGATGGTGAGGGAGATACATTTAAAAAAAGCTTGAGAACTGGGTGTTACCTGGGATAGGAAAAGAGGGATACTTTGAGATTTATCAACATAAGAGCTAGAGGTACTTGGTGTCCCGAGCTCAAATTCAAAGATGTCAGACCTTGAGAGAAAAAGCAGGAGCTACATTTTTTTGCTGCTTCTTTGATGATAGAAAAAGCAGAGGGGAGAGGCATGTACATATGGGCTGGAGGTGGCAGAAGTGAAGGTGTTTAACGACCCACTTCATAGCTTTTGGAACTTTATAACACTATACAAATTATATACTGTTTGACCGAGTGACTATTTATTGTTTTGCTCTAACAAGCACCAAGCCATATGTTTGGTACAATGCTCAATAATTGGCCACTGATTGAATAAACTGGAATAGAACTGCAGGCAGAATGTGAGGGAGACTTCTCTTTGGAGTGTCTTGGGTCCGTTTCCTGACACTGTTAACTAAGAGGACTATGTGAGTGAAATTTTAAATGTTGCATCTTTCATTAAATGTAATGACGGATTCTTATTGAAATTCTAGAATGAAAGAAAGCCTTATCTGAGCATGAAAGGTAGTGTTAGGGCAAATTGCTTTACCTTTATCTGCTTCCATTTTCTCATCTCTAAAGTGGGACTAGGAGTCGCTCTGCTCTCAGTGTTGTGATAAAGATTACTGTGGTGACATGTCTCACACTCCTGCAGAGCCCGGCTCAAGCCTAGTGCCCAGGTAGACTTGGCTGTAGGAGCTCATGGGCATTTGCACAGTGGTTTCTTGCTTTTTGTGGTCAGCTTCAGGATGTGTTGGACAGGCGATTTGGTTTGGTACCTCCTAGGCCAGTGTTTAGGGAATCTCCAGAAGGGACCCTTGAGTTCTCAGGTACCTCCATAAAGGAAATGACCTGCAAACGCATGGAACCTCTTTGGACCTGCAATTCGGAGCCAACCTGGAAAAGGTTTGATAAACTGGTGTGATAGTACCAGTGTTCCTTTTCCTGGTATTACATAAACTTTTTTTTTCCCACTCTGGCATTCAGGAATCTCTGTATAACTAGAGTACCAGTGTGGGGTTGGAGCCCATGAGAGCAAGGGAACCACGTGACAGAAATGAGTAAATGCCCTGAGCCCACTGATTTTCATCCCAGCCCCTTTCCTTTTCTTTCACTGCCTCTTCCCTTCCAAGAGCTTCTCTGTTCTTACAACTTTGGCTTTGGCCCTCACACAGATGACTCCCAGGTCCTTCCCTTCCCTTCCCTCCCCGGAACTCACTAGCAGGACAGCCCCACTTGGATGTGTCTGGTTTTGTTCCTCAACCTTAGACTTGGCCCTCAGATAAGGTTAAGAACATTATTCAAATGATCTTGCACAATTTCTGGATCATAGGTGCTTAATAAATGTTGATTTTTATGGAACGACTGTCATTATCCTCTCTCTTAATAATGAAAATAACAATAATAGTAGCTACCACTTACTGAACACTGGCCCTTACTCTATTTCTAAACTTTGTGCCAGTCCAGCAGAGCTGAAATGATGGATCACATAGTATGCCTGAATAGCTTTATTCATCTTAGCCATCTTGCGCTTCCCAGCTTCCCACATGAAAATACTTTATATCCACTCAGATTTTCTTTATTTTTATTTTAAAAATAATTGTTTTATATATGTGTTCTGAATCAATCAATAAATGATGATGGTAAAATAATTTGCAAGTCACAAAAGGGCATACAGTGGAACACACATCCTCTCCCCTCTCTCCAGCTGCCACCTAGTTCTCCCTCAGGAGCAGCCTGTGCTTGGGTTGTAGGGTTGCCTTTAAATTCCCTTTCCGTGAAACCTCTCAGTTAGAAGTAATGTCGGCTCTTTTTCCTTTCCCCATTCTGATTTTTATCTGTGTCTTTTTCATTTTATTCTGAGAGTTCTTGTAAGAGTTGTTAACAAGAGTTAACATTAAATACTTTCTCTCTGCTGAGCTGAACTTTTTAATGTACTTTCTGACCTTCAGACGCTTGCCACTACCAGCAGTTCCTTCCTAGCCTACTGCAGATTGTGGTGATTTGTGAACACATTTCCTTTATATTCTGTAATCTTATTAAGGGTGGGCAGTGTCTCCCACACACCATGCCCTCTTGTCCTGTGCCTTTGGTGTCTATGGCAACTTGCACACACTTAATAGCTCAGTGTGCTAGTTGTCATCTTTGTCCTTTTGAATGTCCAGGTAACTTTGAGTACAGTGCTGCACACACCCTAGAGGATCCCTGCAGCATGTGGGTGAAAGCGTATGCTTTGTCTTTGGGCTGTCCCACGAAGAGTATAAACTGCATCCCCTTTTCCTTACGCAGAACCGCAAAGGCGCTGTGAGTGAGCTGGAGCACATCCCCGACGCGGTTTTATGTGACGTGCATTCTCACGATGGTGTTGTCATTGCTGGGTAAGCAAAGCCGTTTTCCCTTAGTGCTTTTCGTCTGAAGGCCTTTCATCTTCCATGCCCCGCCCTGAGTGCCAGTAGCCGTCCATCCCTCGAGTGTGTGTTACAGCCATGCTGGGTGCAGAGTCTCTGGGATTCGGCTCAAGTGCTGGCGAGAAGCACATGGTGTTGAGCGGATCTGTCATCCATTGTCTCAGTGTGACTTCCTTGCTTTTAAATCACTCTTGCGGCATATTATACTAGGTTTTCATTAAGACAAACGGTTTGTATTTTATGAAGACATAAAAAGGTCAAGCAAAAATAATAAGTGTTGGCACAGACAAGTCCTGTTCTTGTTCTCTTATTCTGAAGTCTTTACTGTGAGGAAGGGCTGTGGCCACACATAATCTTCCTTCCCCACAATGTAGTACGTATTTGCAACTTAACTTGTCCTAAAATAGGCTTTTTATTTGCCTCCATGGCCAAGAAATTTAATTTTAGCTTCCATAAATTCCTTTGACTTCTGTTCCAAAAACCACTATCATGAAGTCTTCATAAGTGTACCACAGAGCTACATTTATGTATTTCTTTAATGTATAAGGAGAAGATCAGTTTCCATTTTGGATTAGGAAGGTATCTTGGACTACAGTCTCAGATGATGTACTTACTGCCATAGCATTGAGACCAGAACACTTACGTTTCCGAGTCTGGGTCAGCTTTGGAGTGAGCCATCCCAGGAAGGACCTGGCTGTGGGAAGTCACAAACAAACCTTGGACTTTAAAACCTAGTAGTAGGTGAGTCTCTTCTTTAAAGAAAAATCTTTCCTTAAGTGGCATTCCTTATAGAGCACTGTTTGAACTGAAATCTCAACAGTCAGATTACTGTCGTATCTTGTGGTATGCACAAGGCATTTTTCATATGCCTGTGAGAAATTGTTTTTGCATTAAACAAGATATGCCCAGAAGGAATGCTTTCCTTTAGCTTCTCCTTTACCAGCTGCAGTTTAGAGGTTAATTCCCTTCTTGGGAGAGCTGTAGAACTACTGTTTTTAGAAAGGTTAGTGAATGAGAAAGCTGGAATTCTGCTGATCCAGTTAACAGGGCATGTTGGGCTTCTGTACCTCATTGCTAAAATGTGGGCTCAAAAGCTCCTGATATGCAAAGTCCTTTCTGCCCGTTAATTCTGAGACTGATGGTAACTCTGAAAGGTACTTATATCATTCTGGCTTAAAGGGGTCTCCACTTAGTGTGTCAGAATGCTGAGATTGCACCTAAAGAGTCATAGAAAAAACAAAGGGAAATTTTAATCTCGAAGCCAGTTATGAATGTCTTATCTGGATGTGGCGCTCTGAAATGCAGGCCCGTGATGTGTCCAGATACCGGTCTTTCCCTGCCTCTCTATTCCCTTGAGGTCTGCTCAACATTACAGATTATGCTAGCACAAAGCAGAGCAATAGTAGAGTTTTGTGGATCGATAAGATGAAACTTGATCTGTGGGTCAGAGAGGCTCCTTGCGGCTCCTCTTTCTAAGAGAACCTTAGCGTTTATGGCTTAGTATGAGATACTTCAGTCTTGCTTGTATGTAGAGCATCTTGTGTTTATCATTAAAATTTTATCTGGTGGTTACGATGCTTGTTTTCTGGGTCAGATCTTGAATCCCTTTTCATTTGAGACAGCGGTGTTTGTGGTTACCTCATTCCCAATCAATGTTGTATTCACTAGACTTTCTACAGTTATGTATCTCCAAGGAGCTTCTTAAAGAGACAGTGGCCACCTCATCACTTCTTTCTGTGGTACTTACTCTGCTTTCACTTCTTTTTTTTCTTTCATTTCTTTTGCACTGGTGGAGTCTGTTCAGAGGCTTAACTTTATGTAGCTAAACTATAAAACATGTTTTCACTTAAACCTATTAAGTGTCTTTCATATCATTGACAGAGGGCAAAGACTGTTGTAGAATCTCTTCTTCTCACCTTCTCACTTCTCTGTGTAAATGTTCCTAGTTTTTGCAGTCATGTTGCATAGGCCCAGACTGATTTGTATTGCAGTCAGCCTCACAGATGACTCCAGCTTGTTTCTTCCTTACTCTTGTTTTCACACAAAACCAGAGTAACCTTAAAATAGTCATTCACTCATAAACTTACCTGGCAGACACTCGAGTACTCTTCATGTGAACAGGACCAGGCCACTGCCTACCCGAGGCTTATTTCCCAGCAGGGAAACAGACATTCTTCTCAAAGCACTTGTTCACTCACTCTGTTATCTGTAAGTCTTTGTTTACCTTACAGTCTTATGAATAATTTCCAGTTATACTTTCCTGATGTTCAGAGTTCTTAGAATTTGTTTCCAAGCTACCTTTTTCCTTATTACTTTTGTCAGTTGTACCTTTGATTTTTGCCACACTGTTCTATTTAGTTACCTCTGGCACATCTTTTTTTTTTTCTTTCTTTTTTTAGTTGAGATACAGTCATATGCTGTGTAACATTTCTGTCAGTAATGGGCCCCATATATGACAGTGGCTGTACTACATAGCCCAGGTGTGTAGTAGGCTGTGCCATCTAGATTTGTGTCAGCATACTCTATGATATTTGCACAACAAAGTCACTTAGAGACACTTTTCTCAAAACATATCCCTGTTGCTAGGTAACTCATGACTGTGTAATTCACATACCATAAAATTCACCCTTTCAAAGTGTGCAATTCAGTGATATTTTAGTACATTTACAAGATTGTGCAACTGACACTACTTTCTAATTTCAGAACATTTTCATCAACTCAAAAAGAAATGTAATGATAGCCTACATTAGTTTCTTTAAGGCCCAATCCAGTCTTTCTCCTGCCTGAGGTTTCTGTAGCACTCTGGTCTAATAACCTCTGCCCACCCTCAATGTCTGCTCATCTCATGACTCCTGGAGAAGTGATTACCTGCAGCTTATGGGGCAGTGACTTAAGTGGCCTCACAGCTTCACTTAAACGTTTTTTGTTTTTTGGGTTTTTTTTGAGTTGGAGTCTCACTCTGTCACCCAGCCTAGAGGGCAGTGGCATGCTCCCGGCCACTGCAGCCTCAACCTGCTGGGCTCTGGTGATCCTTCTGCTTCAGCCTTCCAAGTAATTGGAACTAGAGGTGCGTGCTACCACACCCGGCTAATTTTGTTGTAGAGACGAGGTCTTGCCAAGTTGCCCGAGTGGGTCTTGAACCCATGGGCTCAGGCAATTCTCTTGCCTCGGCCTCCCAAAGTGCTGGGATTACAAGCTGAGCCACCAAGCTCAGCCGTTTTTGTTTTTTTATTATTTTACTTAGAAATAACTTGAGAGCCGTGTACTGTATTTCTTTCCAATAATTTGTAAGCATCTTTTAAAACCATAGATGGCATGTAATATTTCATTAAACATGTACTGTTGCGTGCAGTAGGCATTACTGTTTAATCCACAGACTCCCATGTCCTGCCCACCCCCGTATACTATGTGCTATGTGGGAACCGGAGAAATGCCTGCTTTCTCTTGTCTGTTCTCTCATTTTTCAACTTAAAATCATACATTTTGAAACCTGGAAGAAAACTTAGAGATGATCTGTTCCCAGCCCTCTCTTGTGTGAGGTGAGGAGTCTTGGCGCCATGCTGGACCGATGCTATGCTGCTCTGCTGGGCTCCTATGGTGTCTGCTGGGGCTGGGCCTGGGCCTAGGCAGTGAGCTGCCTCTCCAGTTCTCCTGTGCTGCTCTGAAGCCTTGTTTGCTGTGATGTCATTTTGGCTTTTCTTTTGTGGCATGTATCTTTCTTTTCTTTTTACCAATAAAAGTGGTCGTAAAGCCATACTGTTTTGCAGCAATGTTAGAATGTAGGGGCGAGAAAGTCACATAAATCTCAACCTGTAACACAACCCCTGTTACGGCCTTTGGTGTGTCTGTTTGGTTTTTAGTCTGTTTTTCTATGCATGTTTTAACACAATGTAATGATAGCCTACATTACGTTTGTGGCGTTTTTCTCCTCACTAAAGTGGTGAGTTTTTTTTCATGTTATTACATACTTTTCACTAATTTCTTCAATTTATTGCAAAGACTCTTTGGATAGTTATATCCTAGTTTTCTTATTCATTCCCTTGTAGTGGTCATTAAAGTCATTTTCTGTGTTTTTTGTATGTTACGGATATTTTATGTATAGAGGTTTGTAGATTTTTCTCCCTTTCAGTACTACAAATCGTTGTTTAAAAATTACTAAACATATGCTATATTGGAAACTTTACATTCCATTGAAGTGTGTAAAATAGTTAAAATTCTTCTGTTATCCTCCCCTGGTCTTGCATTCCTGATTATTTTCCTAGGCTAGAGTCCCCTAAATGAAATTGTGGGGTTTAGGGGAATGTGCTTTTAGATTTTTCAGATTAATAAATTACTTTACAGTCCTCTCACAACCCTCAGCTTCTTTCCCATGTAACCTTTTGATTTGAAGTCTCAATCCCGTCCCTGTCATCTTCCTGTTGGCGCCTCCATAATGAGAGCGCACACCTGCCTTCCTGTACCATCTGCCCTCCATCGGCCAGCTCTGTCTAGCTCTTCCACTGTGCCATACCCTCCAGGTCACTAGGGACTGTTTTTTCTTGACTTGTCCTCTTCAACTTCCTGGCAGCCTTTCATCCTGTCAGCTTGCCCCTCTCAAAATGGTGGGGACAATGTTTGAAGCGTCGTCGTGCCCTCAGAGCCTAACGTCAGTCCCCACATCCAGGAAACTCCGAGGAAAGTGTATACAGAAGGAATGCTATCTTTCAGTGACCTGGCAGTCCCTTTGCTTCCTGTGTGTCCTGTGAGCTCCTTCTCTGGCCCTCATGCCTGACTTCCTGTGGCCTCACTTGGCTTCTTAGAAGATATGCAGCACCCCAGAAAATACCTGCCCCAGTAGTTTTCTTTGCTGGTGAGATAAGTGGATGTTCCCTCAACTCTGACTCAGACATTCAGACACAACTTATACTTGGATTTTTCAGCTAAAATTTCCCATTTCTTTAACTTGAGAAAAATGTGTGTTCAGAAGTCCCCAGTCTCTACAGAATAAGCCACAGCCTCCTCTCTCAAAGTTCAGCATCTGTCTGCACTTTCTCTGTGATCTGGTAGGCTTCTAAAATGCTTGTGAGGTTTAGCGTGCGTTTGTCTTGTGTTTTCGAAGAGGAGATACTATCTAGAAAGTTTGTTGATACTAGGTGACCCGGAAACATGTCTTTGCTTGCATGTTTCTTGTTTTATTTTGTTTTTTGGCGGTGACAGCTCTTAGAATTTGAGAATGTTTTTAAAATGGTATGTTTATCCTTGAGGAAAAAGAGGAGAAATAGTGAGACTCTGAAATCATCCGTGTTCAGATTGGTGGTGCTTGGTCTGCTCACCTTCTCCCCACTTGCACCCTAAAGTGAAGAGTGCCGCAAACAGAGGACACTGAGTTCAGAACCACGGCAGTGAAGACCTAAGGGATAGGGCTGGTATCAATTGCCATAAGTAGTGAAGTAGAGCCACCTAGTGAAGGAGAGCATCCCAGGTAAACCCACTCCTTGGAGGCCCCGTGCCAGCCCTGCTGCCCATTAAGCTATGAGCTCACCAAAGCTTTTATCAGATGCCCAGGAGTATGTTTTGCAGTGAACTCCCTCCTCACTGTTACTTTAGATTCATAAGACTGAAGCATTTCAGTTTGCATAAGGAAGCACACTTTTCTATTCACATTAGAGAAACATGTTTACCCTCCTTTGTTTTGAAAAAAGATCAAGCCTCCTTTTTGTGTCAAGATTTTTTTCATGACTCCTGAATGTTTTCTCCCCTGATTTCTGCTGCTGTGATCTGCCTTTTTAGCATACAATCCTGCCCTTACAGGAAGGAACAGCGATTGTATATCCATGCCAAATGTGGTTGGAGGGAGAACTGTAGCATTCAATGTTGTGAAATATCAGCTCTTTTCTTTCCCTAAAACACTCAGTTGTCCCATTTTTGCCTCATTCCCTTTGAGGCAAATGTGCCCAAGTAGATACACAACAAAGCTGCCCACACTTCTCTAGCAACCGTGAGAACTCTGGCTGTTGCTGCAGCTGCCAGACGTGACCTAATTCAAATGTGCTCTTCGTCTTTATTAGCTCTGTCCACACAACCTGGACATCAGAGGTGAGAGGGTTTCTGGTCTTCAGTAGATAGGAAGCAGCATTTGGAGCTTCTATATGTGTGAAATTTGGCATCTGAATGTTGGTTGAGTCACTTTGCCTGTTGGCACTTCAGTGGAATTTTATCATTGTTTTATAATTAAGAGCTACTGGAAAATAGCAGTTTAAACACAGTTGTCTTTGGTAACTTGAAATACCTTGCTTTTAACTATTTTCTCCTCTAATTTTCCCAGTAATTGAAAATGTTTCTTTGCATTGATCGTGTACCATGCCAAAATATTAACAGTAGTTTCAATCTGAAATAGTATATATTTGCCCTGAATTTAAAGTATTTTCTATTCAGGAACTGAAGCCCTCAAAGATGGTACTTCTAATACTCTGCTAGTTTTATGTGAATGTATACAAAATAGGTAATGCCTATGGATTACTTTGAGGCTCTTGAGATAACAGATGCTTTGCAAAGAAGATTGGTGATAAAGTTGTGTCAGACAAATGTTGCCCATATATAGACTTACTAAGGACATGTGTTCCATCTTTCTCTTTTTAAAAAAAACCTTCTCCTGGCAGTTTTCCTTTCAGCCTTGCTTTGTAAAGATTTTGTGCTATTACTTATTATGACATTGGACTGTTTCCCATAAGGAATTCGATCATTACCCATTGGAGACCTCTCTTTAAAAATACTTTTCAATCTCTTTATTTTCTGCTATGAGGTATACTTGCTGTTCTGGTAAATAAGGCTGAGGTAAGGTATTGATAAGTGACTCAAGGAGAGCATTGCATTTATTATATCTGTAATGAAGGAGCTCTAGAGTATCCTTAATAAATACTGGTGAACTCATGACTGTGTGTATCCATCTCTGGTTCTCCAAGGAATAATGGGCAGGGCCACAGCTCCAATAACTCTGCATAATCATCATTGACTCTGGCGCTATTGATTGTGATTAACCAAGATGTATGGAAAACAGTTTTAGTGTGTAGAGCATGTCTCTCGTAAGGTCCATTAAGATGTTCATTATTTTTCAATTGATGCGACTTAAGCTCCACTTGATGTTTGTAGCAGTGCATTTCCACAGAAAGACTCTGCACTGTGGGATTGAGTTCATTTTGTTAATTGCATAATACAGGCCAGTCATGTTTCATAGAGAATAGTAAATACTCTTGCTTTTATTGATTTGTAATCTTTGGTATGGAGCAAGTGGCTAGTTCTTAAAACCTCCACATGTTAAGGGCATAAATGTTTCTTGGAATGTGGGTACTATACTCTTAGGAGCCTCTGCCTGGTTACTCGGTAGGCCTTTAAACCACATCATCTGCTAGCTTTAAGTCAGTAGGTTCATTCTTTCAGCCAACATTCGCTAAGCATAAGTATGGATGACTGCTTCACGTGTGTCCATTGCTCATGGGGAGCTTACAGCCTGACCAGGATACAATTATTGGTGGGTACAGAACAGTGTGGGAGATGTTAGGGTGGGGGAGGAGAAGGGCACCATGACACCATGAGGGGAGGCACCTCGTCAATGGCAGGCCAGGTTCCTCCTGGGAAGTGACTTTTCAGCTGAGTCTGGAAGGTGACTAGGACTTGGCCGGATCAAGTTTTGCATGGGACAGGGATGTTGCCCTCATTCTCCCAAGCAAGCAGTGGTCATGAATAATCCATTACAGCATTTACTTTTCTGGTAAGATGGATGGAATACAGCTTCAGAATCCTTCTCAACACAGAGCTCTAGGCAGCCACTGTTCATTTATTGAGTTTGACACAGATGAAACCATTTGGTGTTCCTGGCCTGAGACCTCATAACAAGGCACCCCTTGGTGCTTATTGAAATACCTTGCTTGATTGGAAAAGAACTGTGACCTCATTTGAGGGTGGCTGCATGTGATCCTGGAGAGGGTGAAGTCTTTCCAGCCATTCTGCATCTTTCTAAGTTACCTAAGAAGCAGGCATGGGTTGTGTCTGCCCAGCGCCACATGCCTGCTCCTAGCACATTGAGCCTTTTGTATTGGCTTCTTGCCTTCCAGTTGCAAGTTGTAGAATTAATGGGTTAGGGTCAGGGGCTGTGTCCTGCAAGCCTAAGCCACAGTACTCAAAACAATTAATTCCTTATATTGCACTTAAATGGGGATGGTTCTTAAAAGCAGTATTTGTGTAAAGACATTGTCATCCAAGGAGGCAGGGTGGTTTGTTAGCTAAACAGCAATTGAGGAGAAACCTGGGGTACATTTTGATCCCAGCTGTGTCACTCAAATGTTTCTTGTGACCTTGGATAAGTCACCTAACCTTCTCAGCATTCCTAAATCAAAACAACATCTCCCCTTCCCCCCAGATTGTTAGGAAAAACCTTGAAAAAAATGTTTTTAACAAACAAGAGCTGGCACATGGAAGCAAAATGGAACCCCTCTTGGATGTTTATAAAGAGGAAAGGTTAAAGGTGGTTTTTAGCTGTACTGTGTTTCTTCCTTCTTTTTCTTCTGGTCGCTTAGTCCAAATAAGTAGTCTGCTGATTGGAAACTTACTAGTTAATGAAAGCTCTTTGGTGGTAAATCATTTTAAATTGGCAGTTGCTCTGGCGTGCTGAGCTTGAGAGAGGCTCTATTCCCATTCTTGCAACAAAAAAGTCAGCTGTGGTCTCTGACCTATTTATTTAGAGGTAAACTTACCCTTGCCAAGTGTGAAAAAGATTGGGAAAACACACAGTTTCACTGGTCCGTGCCATGGGCTGGGGCACATCCTAACTCATTTGAAAAAGCCTTCTTTCTTCTCCAGTTTTTCTTCAGTGTTCTTACATCAGCCAGTGTATTAGTTGCAGTTGTACTTTGCACAGACACTAATTAGAGAGCCATCAACATTGAGGTCCAAAGGCGTACTGACAATGCAACTGTCATCGTGGTGTCTTAATTGGTTGAGTGTAATTGTCATTAGGCAGCTATAAAGACATCTGGAGCTCTGGAGAAAACTCAGCCTTTTTTCCTACCTCCATTTGATATCTGTTCTTGCTTCTCTTGGCCAATGTTGTTAAGCACTTTTAGATCACATTTAGGGTCTGGTCCAGGTCTCTTTGCTCCAACCAATGTTTTACCCTCCTGAAAATGTCTGTTTCTTTAGCACGAGTCCATTAGCACGGAGTCTGCCTCATGTTATAGTGGCTTTCATTTGTATTGTATTTGAGAGCCTGCTGCTGAGTCATAGTGTAGTACCTGCTGAAACAGAAGACTTAGTCTCTGTTCCCATCAATAAAGGAGACAGAGTCTTTTGTATTTTACTTCCTGATGCCTTTTGCAGCAAAACATTTGTTATTATCATGCTCTTTGGTCATGATGAATGAAGCTAATTCAAATAGGTCTATATGGAAAATGTCATGCTTACGGAAATAATTTAGCTTATCCCGTGTTTTATAGAGACATATTTTAATGAGTCTAGAAATAAATGCAAGAAGTCTCATGGATGTTGGTATGTACATTCTGGGTGTTTCACTAATCATTGGCACTGGAAGGTGGGCAGTGGAAACAAAAAGAGGTACTCCTCAAACCATTCAGGTTGTCACCTGCAGATACCTCCTTTAGCCACCATTGATCTATGGTTAGCTGTGTGTAAGGCACTGTGTGAAGGCTGTGGCAGTGCAATAGGGCCTTCACAGTCAAGTTGGGGAGATGTGATCTGTTCATATGGAATGCAGAAATGAATGCTGATGAGTCAGAAAAGGCTTCATGGATAAGCAGAGGGGCTGTGCTACACCTTGAGTTGGTAGAATCAGGGTGAGTTGGTGGTTCTGAATCTTAGCTATACATTGAACACACTGCTGCCTCATCCCATCGCCAGGCAGTCAGATTTAATTGGTCTGGGGAGTGCTTGTGTATTGGGACTTTTAAAAGCATTCCTGGTGACTCTGATGTGCAGCCAAAGCTGAGCCCCATTGGACTAAGTGTCTAGGAGGGAAAGCACTCCAGGAGGGTACTCACGAGCTGGGGTTCCAAGGCGGGAATGTTCAGAAGCTTGTCTAGAGGTCGGCTCATGCTGACAGTGAGCAGATGAGTCTGGGCGGAGGGTTAATGCTAGTTTGTGGAGGGTTATAGTGGGCTCTATAATTAAAACTTCATTCAATAAGGTGTTGAGGTGGGATTTTGTAGGGTGCTTCCTGGGTATGTTAGTGCTGTTCTAGTGTGACTGTTCTAGTTCTGTTCTAGTCACTGCCTGCACAGCTGTGAACAGGACCCAGACCCTGACCTCAGTGGCTTGTAGGTTGACAGGAGACGAACAGCAAGAGAATCACACAGATGCAGTCACCACCAGGGAGATATTTAGGCTGCCGTCAAGGCAGATCACAGTGAGCGGACATGGTCTGGCTTGCCAGGTGAGGGAGGAAAGGCGTACTTTCAGAAGACAGACTTGTGTTGTCAAGTGTTTTGGAGGGCCTGGTTTGTGGGGGTTGATGGAAGGAGAAGCTCAGAAGTTGGGAGCCTGTAGTAGTTGGGATGTGAAGTGTTGAGGGGTTTGTTGAGGAAGGCCTCTGGGAGGAGACAGAAAGCCTGGTGTGATACCCTAGATACCCTAGTGTGTATGGCAGTGTGGGTCATGGGTGGGGGGCCCTTTGCTTTTGGACCAGTGACCTGGGACTGATGGCACCATTGATAAAAATAAGAAATGCAAACACAGGTTGGTTTGGCCGTGAGCTGAAGCTTGCTGAAGGAAACAGCGTTTGATTTCAGACATGCGGAGTTGTGGTGTGAGTGGGATAGCCTCCTCTGTGGGAGAGAAGGACTCAGATTGGAAGAGAGTACGGTGCTTGCAGGAGCCCTGTACTCCCTCTCTCCTCTTCCCTCCAAATAAGGAGCATCTAGCAGTCTGTATTGCACAGCTCACTTTGTCTGGTTTGGCCATTAAAGCACCTTTTGTCCAGCTTTGTCATTTTGGTTGTTGCTTTGCTCTAGAACTGTGTGTTGGGACTGCGGACTGATGCTCAGGCCACCACGACAACTCCTCTGCACCTTCACCTCCCCACTGTGCCCTGGGGGGACCCAGAGAACAGTGTGAGGATGTTGATGTATTATAACACCCAGTTAACACTAAACAGGAGGACCAGGACCCACGGGGGACATATGTTTTCCTGGTTTGTACACTTCTTTTTTCAAAGTTCTCAGTTCTCTGGTCTTCTAAATTCCCTTTTCTTTCCTTCACTTATTTTCTCTGTATTCCCAAAACACGTTGCCCTGCCTTCTTATTTTTTCCGAATTGACTAGTTCCTTTCACATAGAATTTTACCTTAATCTCATCACACATAATCTAGAAATTCAAACATTTCTCCTCTTTCTTCAGTGTCTCTGTAGCTAAGCAAGTGACCTTACCCCGGAGAATGACCTGAGTGCATTTCAGGGTGTCATGCTGAGCCTGGTATTCATGGTGCAGTGCAGTGTGGGGTGTGTGTTCTGGCACAGAGTGATCCCACCACTACTTGGAGAGTCCGGGAACCGGCAGCCGTACTTTGACCAGGTGATGGCAGTGTCTGTGCTTACCTGCACAGTGCAGGATTTAAGGAGACTCATGGTGTGAGCACTTCTATTTGCTGGAGGATCAGTGCTCAAACAGGTGCGGTGGTCCTGTTCTAGCAAGCACATCTCTCCTACATGGCCCATCCTGCAGGTCAAGAGCCAAGGTCTTCAACTGAGGGGAATTGGTATGACAGAATGACCTTGGATTATGAAACATGTACATTTACTGTAGATTAATAATTTGGGGACCATACTACTAGTAAATGAAGCACTCCTGAGCCAGTACTTTTTTAAATTAAAAAACCTTACCTAAGACTATTTCCTGTAGCTACTTCATAAATGTATCATGTCACAAGTTTCAGTGATTCAGTGCATCTCAGAGTTTCTCTTGTTCAATTTTATGAAGAAATAAGGAACCCTAGCTAGGGCCTCAGGAAGACTGGGAGCCCTCTTAAAATCATCAGCCTCAAAGGCATTTCTACCCTCTTCTCCCCCAGAATACACAGTTGCTGTGCGTGTACAATGAAGCCTTCTGTAGCAGATGTAAGGAGCTGGGCTGAGATGCCTCAGTGGCAGGCCGCACCCCACCTTGTCATCTGGCACTTCCATTATTCTGAGCCTGTGTCTGAGTGGGTTCTGGCCCTGCCTTGGCTTTGATGGCGTCATTTGTTGGAGTGGCAGTAGTCACAGGAGTGAGTGAGTGCTCCTGTTTTTGAAGTGGGCAGAAACCAGGTAGTGACATTGTTCGGCAAGAGCTTTTCATGAGAAGGCAGCATTGTCTGGCTGCTGAAGGCAAGATTTAATTGTTTCAGCAAATCAATTAGTCTTTAGGGACTTTAATCAGTCAAATCTGATGCATGGATGAAGTATTAGAAAGCATGTGCCTGTAAGACCATTAGTTCTTAGTGTCCCTGTAGCATCTCTCTCTCTGCCTTTCATGTGTGTGTGTGTGTTGAGAATAGTGTTGCTTATACAGATTTCTACCAGTGATCTCTTCAGTGAGAAAATTTACAGTAGCAGATTGGTTATAATAGTGTAAAAGAAAAAGCAAGGAGCTCTTGATACCCATGTCTTATTGTTGTTTTCTCATTTGAAATTGTCACCATTGTGCTGTGAGATTGTGAAATGTGTTTGCAGCCTTCTGTCGTCTAGCTGACATTTTCCCCTGTTGGAGTTACTCATCTAAACAGTGCTGCAGGAGCACTTCCCTACCGCCTAGATCTTACTCCTCTGTTGTTGTGAGCCTGTCCCTGCTTTCTCCACCATGGCCC
Organism: Cephalopachus bancanus; assembly: GCA_027257055.1. Classification (NCBI taxonomy): domain Eukaryota; kingdom Metazoa; phylum Chordata; class Mammalia; order Primates; family Tarsiidae; genus Cephalopachus; species Cephalopachus bancanus. The sequence goes on from JAPVLO010000050.1 coordinate 6,530,710, forward strand.
TGCTCCTCAGTCCCCTTTTGGAACAAGTGTGTCCTTCTTTTCCAGATATACATCAGGGGACGTGAGGGTGTGGGACACCCGCACCTGGGACTACATAGCCCCCTTCCTGGAATCAGAGTTCGAGGAGGACGAGCCTGGAATGCAGCCATATGTCTCCTTTGTGAGGATAAACAGCTCGCTGGCGGTAGCGGCTTATGAGGATGGTGAGTAACCACAACCCTCCTCCCTATTAAGGAAAAAAAAAGCTTTACAAAAATTAAGCAGCTGTGGCCATTCCCCCCCCATAATCCCTCCATACATACACGTGGGCACACACATGTTCACACATACACACTCACTCTTGCCTTTCTGTGAAGGAGTGGCCAACACCCTCCCTGCATTAGTAGGCATTGGAACACAGCACCCATTAAAACTGGTGCTTAATTCCTACTGGAACTGTCAGGCTGGGTGTTAGTGCCAGACACAAGACTGGCCAAGCCATCTTAAGCAAATAACTTGTTTGGTGTAAAATATTAAATATACTTGGCCTACTTTTCCTTTAGCCTCTGCTCAGCTCAAATGGAATAGTGAAAAAGGGTAGACACAGATAATCTATTGACAAATAAGGAAACAGAAAACTGAAAGTCAGTGCCTACCTTTTCCTGGCACTTACATACCATACAAGATAATTGATAGTAATGTGTTGTCTTTTTGGCACTGATTAAATTCTTTTTGTGTGAGCAACTGTGGAGTTACAGAACTAGGGAAGAATCATCTACAGCTAAGTTAGTTTTCATTATAGATGACAAATACAAGAAATACATGACAGCTTATAGCTAATAGAAATAATGATTTCAATGGCCACGATGGCCTATATGCTTACCTCTCATGCTCCTGTCCTCCATGATGCCGTAAAATTTCGAGTCTTCAGAAGCTTTGTTTCCCCACGTGCCTGAAAGTTGGACCACAACATATTTCAGAATGTTAGTGTTCCTGTCATGGCTCCATTGCAAGTCTTCAGAGTCAGTGTGACATTCGCAGTTGGCCCAGAGGAACAAAACTATAGTAAAGGGCAAATGGGGAATTTGTACCCACATGCGATTTAAAAATAAAAATTATTTATGACTAGCCTGGGCAACATAGTGAGGCACCATCTCTACAAAGAACAAAAATACCTAGGCAGGACTAGTAGTTCATGCCTAAAGTCCCAGCTACTTGGGAGGCTGAGGCAGGAGGATTGCTTGAGTCTAGGAATTTGAGGCTGCGGTGAGATATTACCACATCACTGCACTTAAGCCTGGTGTGAGACTTTATTTCTAAAAATAAAAATAAAAAAATAAAATGTAGGGCTGAGATCTTGAAAGTAGTCTTGTTTTATTACTTTAGCAACATGAACTCTGTTCTTTTGGTTTGATATTAGTAGAAGCCTTTGATGGGTTTTTCTCTTCAGCCTATAGAAATTTAGCTAAGCTGGTTTCTGTGGTAAAATTATTACTAATATTTTATATATATTGATTGAGCTCTTGGATAGATACCATAAGAGCAGCTTGAGCATATTTGCTACTCTCCTAATTATCAGTGAGGTTTTCTTCCCAAAACACCTATGCAAAGGTTGTGATACTTTTAAGTTAGAATCATACAGTTTTAGAATCCTCTAGTAGCCTCCCCCTGCTGTTCACACACATGGATGTGCACATACATCTTCTTCTACAGACTGGGAAACTGAGGTTCAAAGATGCCAGCGAAGTAATTTGCTTGAGGTTGAAGTCAGTAATGAATCCAGAACTGTGATTGTGTCTCCCAGACCATGCTGCATGGTAGTGCTGTTTATGGAGTCCTAAACCGTGAGACTCTTGTAGAAATGTGCCCGCCTGACTGACTTGTAACCCACGCCTCATGTCTCGTGAGCGTGAAAGCAGAGCTTGAAGCAATGTGTACATGTGCTGCTACTGGTTTTCTGTCAGTTGGAATTGACTTTGTTGTCCTCGTCCCCACTGTTACACAGAAGGATTGGGGAGCAGCATAGATATGGTAAGGGATCAACTTTGGTTTGTAAATGCTTGGCAAGTGATAGTCAAAGTATATTTTAAGCAATTGGTTTTAAAAATTCATAGTTAGAAGTCAAACAGAAAAAATGTTTATAAAATGTCAAAGATGTCTACAATTCCAGCACTTTGGGAGACTGAGACGAGGGGATTACCTCAGCCCGTGGGTTCGAGACCAGCCTGGGCAACTTGGCAAGACCTCACCTTTACAATAAAGCCACAAAAAATTAGCCAGGCATGGTGGCGCATGCCTGTAGTTCCAACTGCTTGGAAGACTGAGGCAGAAGGATCACCTGAGCCCAGCAGGTTGAGGCTTCAGTGACTGTGAGCATGCCACCGCACCCCAGCCTGGGCAACAGAGTGAGACTCCAACTCAAAAAAAAAAAAATAAAAATAAAAAAAAATAAAATGTCAAAGAAAATGTATCAAAAAAGAAGTGGAAATAGTCTTCCCTGCCCCTGACTTTTCACTTCCTCACATTTTGCATAGGGGTCATTCTGTGGACTTTACCATACCTTGCCTTTTTTTTTCTACCTCATGACACATCTTGGTGGTCTTCCATATGAGCATTTACAGCACCCACTGTATTCTTTTACTGCCCGTGTAGTGTGGCCTCATGTAGCTGTACTATGATTTATTTATCAAGGCCTTGTTGATGCACATTTGAATTATGCCTTTTTGCTATTGAAAGCAGTGCTGCAAGTGGTATCCTTGAACAGATGCCCTGTGAACTCATGTAGGTATAACCATGGGATAGAGTGCTGATGATTGCTGGGAGCAAGGTTTGGGTGCTTTAGATTTTGATACATGTTGCGTAGTTGCCCTTCAAAAAGGTTTCTCCAGTTTAGAGTCTAACCAAATGCATAGAAGAGTGACTGTTTCCTCCTATGTGACTGATGGGTGAAAATGGTATTTCTTTTTTTTTAAAATTTATTTTATTTTATTTTTTTGAGTTGGAGTCTCACTCTGTCACCCAGACTGGAGTGCAGTGGCTGCTCCCAGCCACCGCAGCCTCGACCTGCTGGGCTCCAGCGAGCCTTCCGCCTCAGCCTTCCGAGTAGCTGGAATTACAGGTGCGCGCTACCACACCCGGCTAATTTTTTGATTTTTATTGTAGAGATGAGGTCTCGCCTGCCCAGGCAGGTCTCGAACCCGCGGGCTCAGGCAATTCACTCACCTCAGCCTCCCAAAGGCGCGGGATTACAGACTGAGCCACCGTTTTTCATTGTTGTTTTTGTTTGCCTTTCTTTAATTGTTAAGTATATAGGGACATCTTTTCAGTGTCTTTTTAGTCGTTTCTTTGTCTGACAATTGTTTGTTCCTGTTTTTCCTCGTTTTTCTTTTGGGTTGTTAACTGTTCTGCCTGGGGGGAAAAAAAGGGCTTAGGAAATAACTCTTGTCTTATATATTTCAGATATATTTTCAGTTTGTCATTTTTTTCCAATGGTCTTTGTTTATGGCTTGTTTTTCTAGAAGATAGTTTTATGCATGTGTGTGAGTGATTTTAATTTTTTAACCTATAAAGTGAGTGGGTTTTGTAGTTTAATATTTTTGATTCGGTAATATTTTAGGGTTCAAAGATCAAATTAATATAAAGTCACACATTGAAAAGTCTTGCTTCCACCCATGTTTGTCTGCTCCATTCATAAGTAACCATATTTCTTACTTTCTTATAAATCCTTGTGTTTCCATTTTACAAATACAAGCAAATGTGAATATTTATTCTTCCCCCTTTTTGAAACAAAAGATGGCATACTGCTAACTTTGCACTAACCCATACCTTGACCTTTTCACTAGTTAGCATACTTTGAAAGAGTGTCCGTGTCTGTGTTGAGAGTGCCCCCTTTTCTCGCCTGCATGCTAATCTGCTGTGTGCGAGTGCTGTGGTTTATCAAAGAACAGGCATGCTGTGTCTGGTCTTTTGCTGCTGCTGACAGTGCTGTGGTGAAAGACCATGTATGGATGACATTTCACGTGAGTACAGGAGGGATGTTTCCCTATAAAGAGATTTCTGAGTCACAGAGTAAATGGGGTTATACTTTTACACTCTTACCAACAAAGGTATGGATGTGCCCATTTCCTCATGGTTTACCAGCAAAATATGTTTCAGACTTTTGAGGAGTAGTCAATTTGATAGATAAGAAATGGTCTGTGAATGTAGTTTTCATTTACATTTCTCTTGAGAGAGGTTGAACTTCTTTCTATGTGTGTGCCTGCTACTTGTGGTTCTTTCTCTTCTGTTACTGTTAAGGCTTATTTTTAATACTTAACATCTGGATCAATATAGAGTTCATCCTGGATTCGTCTGAGACATGGATCCAAGTATATCTTTTTCCAGCACCTCTTACCAGAAAGCCCATCTCTGCTTCCCCAGTTTGAGGTGCAGCCTTTGTAAGCTTTTAGATATGGAATTCATTTTGTCTCTGGATCTGTTTCTGAACTTTGTGTCCTGTTTCACTTGGTTGGTCTGGCAGCTTAAATTTACATTAGGTTTGTCAGTTTAGTCCTTTGGGATTCCACATCATGCCCAGGAAGACGATTACTCTAAGATTAGGTAAAATCCATAGTATTCCCAAAGCTGCCGCGAGTACTTCCGTTGGAATTTTTTATTTGTCTCAATTTTTTATTTGGAAGTTCATTTTGGCATTAAGGGTTATTTTATAAGAGCCCTTGTGTTTTCTTGCTTCTCTCTCTTGCTGAGCTTGTTTTGTCAGTCTGATTTGTGTTGTTACTGTTTCTGTGATAAAAAACAATTTCTTATTCTTTCCCCAGACCTCAGGTGGCATTATCTTTGATCTCACTTCAGTTTAACAGATTGACACAATGACATTTATACCAGTATATTCATGAATAACTACTTCTGGGCAAAGACAGATTCAGATAATCCAACCCACATTTTTATATTGCTCCTTTTCAGGAGCAGCTAACTGGCACTTCTTAGGGGCACAGATACGGCACGGAGGAAATTTACCTTTGTAGGGTCTGCTGCATAAAATGTGTGACCATGCCCTACAGAAAAGAAGAATAAGATAATAAAATGAGTAATGAACTTCAGCTTTCTGCTTGTGCCAAAGTGAGACTCTGTAGTCATTGAGACCCCTTGATGGCCTGCACACGCCTTTCCATGGAGGGAATCCTATCCAGGGGGAGATGGAACCTGTTTGGGAGAAAGTAAGTCCCCCACATCCTCTTTAGCCTCCTTGTCCTGTAGGGACACTGTACACACACCTAGGGTGTTGAGATTTGGCAAGGTGATCCACAGTTGTGATTTTTTGAATTCCAACCCACTGGCCTCATATTTCTTCTGCCTTGTTTCCGATTGTCAGCACTGGCCGTCCTCCAGTTTGATTTTACCACTAATTGTGTTGCACGTTACCATACCGAAATGAATCAAATCAAAATGCTTTTCCTGGAGCATTAGATAAAGCAGGCGAAGGTTCTGAGTAATGAGCAGATGCTGCTAATGCAGGGACAGCAGAGACCTTGCCAGGACTCCATCTGCTCCATGCTTGCCTGCCTTTGGCCTCGAGCCATAGCATTAGGGAATGGCAGTGTGCACGAAACCCACTCCCTGGTCACAGAGTTTGTCTTGAAAGCTCACTCTTTGGTGGGAAATGAGATTACACACTTCTTAGGTACAAAGAAGTTCTTATTTGTACCCCTAGGTGGAGAGAGAAGAGGCAAGACCCCATATAGATGTTAGCATGAGGAAGCCTGGGTGGGAGAGCCAGTAGTCCTCTTTTGATGGTGCTATTGAGCAAGGCAAAGTGGCTTATTCACTCCTGCTGCACTCCCAGTGCAATTGTCAGAACACACACATACTCCATTGTCCGGGCCTGTGCCTGCCCTGGGCCGAAGCGACTATGATTTCTCCTTTACTGACGACAAAACAATGGATGGGAGTGTCTCTCTCCAAGGTACTTTTCAACGGTAAATAGTAGGACCATGTTTTAGATGACTGTGGAGACTAGGTGCTTCTAAAGTTTTATTTATCATTTTATGTTTAATAAGGAATCAGTCCTTCCATGGTTTTACTTCTGTCTCTCGTTTGTGTGTTGATGATGACAGTGGATGTAAAGCGCCTTTGAATGCAGTACACAGTTATTCCATCAACACTGGGTTTCTGGAGGTGGCTTCTTCATGTGTTAAAACATTACTTGGGAGATGGCTGGGGCAATTGACTGGATTGTAGAGATTTTTCCCCCCAAGGACTTTCTTTTCCCGATCATTTTCCTCTTAAAATTTTCAAAATCAGTTTGAATATATTTTTACCTATCTGCCTTTAGGTCTAGGAGTCTTCTTATTCAGATACTCAGCAAACAAAATAAAATGAAACAACTTTCCAACAAAAACAAATAAAATGCCAGGTGCAGTGCATTTACAATTTAGGGTACATTTATAAACTTTAAAAAAATTTTTAACAGTACGAATGCTCAGATTTTAAAGATACTCAGGGAGAATTTAAAACTTTAAATGCAAAGTTCTGAGTTGAGGTGATTTTGTTGTTTAGGAAGTCTTTCTTAGAGCATTGAACTTTAAGTTGACGGCTACCTGCCATGTTCTACGATGTTAGATTTCGTTTCATAGATAAGTCATAGAGACTATATTATGTGATGGAGGAAGATGCTGAATGAAAGTGTTCTTTAGCCGGACTCAGTGACTCAGCCTGTAATCCCACGCTTTGGGAGGCTGAGGTGAGTGAATTGCCTGAGCCCGTGGGTTCGAGACCTGCCTGGGCAACTTGATGAGACCTCATCTCTACAATAAATAAAAAAAAATCAACCGGGCGTGGTAGTGCACGCCTGTAGTTCCAGCTACTGGGAAGGCTGAGCGGAAGGATCGCTGGAGCCTAGCAGGACGAGGCTACGGTGGCCGGGAGCGGCCACTGCATTCCAGTCTAGGTGACAGAGTGAGACTCCAACTAAAAAAAAAAAAAAAAAAAAAAAGAAGCACTGGAAAGGGAAGTTTTCATGCTACTAGGCACAGACTAGCAGCTGACCAATTTCTAGGATAACTGTGCATTTTTGAAGTTATTATTGAAAATAATTTGAAATAATTTTTCTCATGCAGAAAGAAAGTGTTACAGTGAATTTGTCTTACAAGATATACTGTTAATCCTTTGGTTTACTAGTGATGGTTTTTACTGAAAATGGACTTTTAGTCATATATAGTATGTTGCATGCATTCAAAGTAGCTGCCCCTTTTTATTACACTTGAGGCTACAAAGTGAAAGGGGGACTAAATAGCACAAGATAGTTTTGGGGAGATAGTTTAGACTAGAGAAGTACTTTGCCTGAGTTCTTAAAAGTACCTAATGACAACTGAGCATGAATTGATTTGTTTTTTTCAAGGAAAATCAAACTTTCAGTGAGAATTTAGTTTCCCTTTTTATATTTGAAATTTTGGGTGTAGTGTTTATTTCCTTTTAAACCCTAGGGCTTTAGCAAAGCAGGAATAAGAATAATTTGTGGAATGAATCTATTTTTGTTTTAAAGCAAAATGTGTCTACTTGCCTGCCTTTTAATCAAAAAGCCATTAGGCAGGCCCAAGTGGAGTAGGAAAACAGCCCATTGGGGCCAGGGACAGTGTGAGGAGGGGATGAAGCAACGGCCTGGTGGGCTTGGGAGGCTGGCAGCATGCAGGGAGATTGAGCAGGTGGATCTGCCTGTCACGGGAGCCAGCTTTTCACTGTTGGAGAAGGAAGATGCGAGCATGGAGGGGGATAGCCAGGTTGTGTCCTGTGGGGATGAACTGGAATAGAGGTATTGGGGTGGAATTTCTGATGTTCGGTGTAGACAGAGAAGTAAATAGAGATGTATATATGTGCCTCTGTGCATGTGTTCATGTGTGTCCTAGCTTTGTTTGCTGAGAAGTTGTAGAAGCAGCAACATCCCAGTAGCAGTACATGCATACATACCAGAGGGACCCCCCTCAAAACCAGAATTTATTTATAAAAAATTGTGTATTATTACATGCTTAAACTACCGTCACCTTCAAAGTACTCTCCCCTTGATGCAATACACCTATCGAGACACTTTTTCTACTGCTCAAAACAGTTTTTGAACTTGTTGATTTTGATGCCTTTTTGTGCTTCTGCCATTTTTTGTTTTACCTCTTCCTTAGCAACAAAAAGGACTTTTTTCATCCTGGGAAACAACAAAAAAAGTCACTCTTTTTTTGAGTAGGGAGGGTGGGGCATGGGGGTCATGCTGTTTTTGGTCAAAAAGTGAACACTCAGTGTAGTATGGGCAGGTGTGTTGTCACAGTGAAAGAACCAGTTATCTGTTTGCCGCAACTTCACAAATCATGATACAACCTTCTCAAAACTTCCAGATAAAAACTTTGGTTTACGATTTGATTTGGAGGAACAAATTCCGAGTGTACTACAAGGGACCCACCCTCCAAAAGATAATTCTGGATTTTTGGGGGGGTCCCACCTCGTGTACATACAAAGCTGGGCCAGGATAAGAACAGAGTAAGCCTGGAACATCTGATTGTACCAGCAAGTAAGGAAGTGCTTGAAGAATGATGGTGACATATCAGAAGAACACAGAAACAAGCTTGAAGATATTCCCACTGGCTAAATCTGGGACAATTTGTATATCAAAATAAATATTGATGGTAACAGATTACAATTCACTGAATAAATTAGAAATCCATGAGCACACACTGATAAAAATAAATAGATTAAATAAATACAAAGAGAGAAGAGAACAATTGTAGAAAGAGTGATGGGATTAGAAAATAACTAATTAGCAACAATCATGGTAATAATTGATTCAGACTCTCCCCCAGAAAATCAACTGAGGCTAAAACTAGATGGTAAGAATGGAATGGAGTTTTAAATAATCTCCCCACTAAACACTTACAAATTAAAAGGGAGGAAAAAGTAACTCTGTAGTTGAGAAGCCTAGCAGATACCATCTAATTCAAGTGCTCGGATGTAACATCATCAGTAATAGTACAAATTGACATCCTGTGCCATCTGATGGGATGCAGTGATAAGAACATAGAATCACTCCTGTGATATTTCATCCAAAAATGCACAGCCTGATCTGATCATGAAGAAATCTTGGACAAACCCAAATTGAGGGACATTTCACAAAACAATTGGGCCATCCTCCTTCAAACTGTCGAAGTTATGAAAGTTCAGGAAAGTTCAGGTGAAAGAGACAAGAGAGACATGGCAAGTGAGTACAGTGCATCATCCTGGCTCAGATTCTTTTCCACAGAGGACAGTTGGCAGTGGGATCTGAACAAGGGGTATATAGGAGTTCCTGTAGCTTTTCTTAATTCTAAATAGAAAGAGAAGGAAGAAACACACTTGTTTCTGATGAAGATGAAGTAATAGGAGCTGGATTTATTCATCTGCCTTAAACAACTGGACAGACTGTGTTTTTCAGAGACTGGAAAATAGGTAGTCCAGGCCTGTGATCTCTTAGAGGAGAATAAATGCAATGAGGCCCACAATGACGCTGGCGTACCAGCTGGTAACAGGACAGACCAGGGGACCCTCGGCAGAGTCTGATGGCCTCACCGAACTGAGGAGACACCAGCTAGAGTTCAGGAAGGGCCAAGTGGCCAGAGTGTCGGAGGGAAGGAGCTGCCCAGAGGGAGAACTCCAGAGACCTGCTGAGGAGGAGTCCTTTGAGGTTTTGGCTCAGCACTGCTGTGCTCCACATGTGTGAGAGAAAGTCTCTGAGACCAGGGAAATACTACCTGAAAGGAGAAGGTACTTAGTACTTGGAGCTCATGCAGAACTAGGAATAGCCTGCATTTCTAGCAGCCAGGATGGAAAGACCTGGTAATATGTGGGTTGTGGGGTGGAATCTTCAGAAGGGAATCACATCTTAGTAGTGGGGCTAAGTGAGCCCTAGGCTAGACCCTGCTCAGGATCCCTCCAAAACAAGTTGAAAAGTAAGTCTCAAAAGGATCCAGCTGATTCTAAGTATCTTAATTTTACACCAGAACAAAATCCTGACTGGGTAGTGGCTCATGCCTGTAATCTTGGGTTTGGCAGAGATTTCTTAGAACACAAAAAGCACAAATTACAAAAGAAAAAATAAGTTAGACTTTATCAAAATTAAAAACCTTTGCTCATTAAAGATAAATATTCCTTATTAAGAAGATGAAAAGGCAGGTCATAAATTTGTAAAAAGTATTTGCAGAACATAGATCTGATACATGACATGCACCCAGAATATGTAAAGAACTTTTACAACTCAAGAAGACGAACAACTGAATAAAATGACAAAAGATGGATTGCCTGAGCCCATGGGTTTGAGACCTGCCCGGGCAACTTGGCAAGACCCCATCTTACAATAAATCAAAAAAAATTAGCCAGGCGTGGTAGCACGTGCCTGTAGTTCCAGCTACTTGGAAGGCTGAGGTGGAAGGATCGCTGGAGCCCAGCAGGTCGAGGCTGCGGTGGCCGGGAGCATGCCACTGCACTCCAGTCTGGGCAATGGAGTGAGACTCCAACTCAAAAAAAAAAAAATGGCAAGTATTTGAATAAATACTGTACTGAAGAAGGTGCAGTAAGTACATGGAAAGATGGTCAACATTATTAGCCCTTGGGAAAATACAAATTCAAACCATTATAAGATGCCCTTATACACCCACGACAGTGGCTAAATTTAAGACTGATAATACCAAGTGTTGGTGAGATGAGGGCAGCTGGCACTCCCGTTCCTTGCCAGTGGGAATGTGAATCATGGACTGCCAGTTTGGGAAACAGTTTGGCAGTTTCTTAAAAATTAAACAAAAACTCGCTATGTGACCCTGTAGTCCCATTCTTAGGTATTTATTCAAGAGAATGAAAGCATGTGTTCACACGAAAACTTACAGTTGAATGTTAGTAGAGTTTTATTCATGATAGCTCCAAATAGGAAGCAACCTGAGAGTGTAATACCTGGTGAGTGGAGAATTATTTAGGAATGCTACACTTCAATAAAAATGAACAAACTACCAGGCACAGTGGCTCATGCCTGTAACCTCTGTGCTTTGGAAGGCTGAAGAGGGAGGATTACTTGAGCCCAGGAGCTTGAGACCAGCCTGGGCAACATAGCAATACCTTGTCTCTCCCAGAAAAATTAAAAAATTAGCTGGTCATGGTGGCATATACCTGTCGTCCCAGCTACTTGGGAGGCTGATGCAGAAGGATCGCCTGAGTGCAGGAGGTTGAAGCTGCGGTAAGCCTGATTGTGCTACTGCACTCCAGCCTGGGTGACAGAATGGAACCCTCACTCAAAATAAATAAATAAAAAAGAACAAACTAACTGATATGTGCAACATTATAGGTGTCTCTCAACAGCATTATTCTAAAAGAAGCTAGATGTAGTATATAAAATCCCATTTATATGAAATATTGGAAGAAGTAGACTATGATGACAGAAGGCAGGGGAGTAGTTGCCAGGGGCTGGGATCAGGGGACTAACTGTGAAGGGGTACAAAGGAACTCTTTGGGTGATGGAAATATTCTGTTAATGGTTGTGGTGGTGGTTCTAGGGCTGTGGATATCTGGCCATTCTCATCAAAGTGAATACTTAAAATTGATGAATTTTTTAAAAGGCAAAAAAAGTGCCATTGAATTAGCTGGGTGTGGTGGCACGAGCCTATAGTTCCAACTACTTGTAAGGCTGAGGTGGAAGGATCGTCTGAGCCCAGCAGGTTGAGGCTGCGGTGGCCATGAGTGTGCTACTGTACTCCAGCCTGGGCGAAAGAGTGAGACTCCGAGTCAAAAAAAAAAGTGCCATTAAAAAATTTTGCTGTGTAGTCGATGCTACTCTTGCACAGCTCATTGTTTTTGCTCAACAGGAAAGAACAGTGTCTCAGCTATTTTAGGTTAGAAGACAAGAATGCTTGCCTGCTCATTTCTGTATTTGAATGGTTAAAAGCAGAGAATTCCTCTGGTACCTCCATGGCCACCAAAATACATGAAGTGATTTTAAGTCTGTTTCTGAATTTCTAATTTGGTAATAACCCTTCCACGATTAAATAAGACCTCTTTCCAAAGAGATCTAAAGAATTGGGTCTTGTGGATATGGGACCATGGTGGCAGCAGGCTTAGCCAGAAATAGTGACCATATACACTTCAAATTATTTTGCTTTCCTTGCTTTTAACTGCTCCCAAGCAGGACTTAAAAACCAGGATTGTGCAGTATTACAAAAAGGGGTTCCCAGATAAGCATTTCTTCCCAGCCTTCTATCCCAAGGTCATGGAATGCTTCCCTGCATGTTTATTTTTTATTTTTAAGTGTTAGATTTAGAGGTACAAGTACATGGTTTTTACATGGGCATATTGTGTACTGGTGGGAATTGGGCTCCAGGTGGTCCATTCCCCAGATAGTGAGCATTATACCTGATAGGTAACTTCTGAACTCTAACCCTCCTCTCTACTTCCTCCCCTTTAGTGTCCGCAGGGTCTATTATTTTTATCTTCTAGCATGTTTTTAAGTGCTTGACTTTTGACCTTTTAGGCAAAGACCTTGTTTTGCTAATTCTAATTCCTAAAGGTTATAAGAATATATTGTGTCACCCTGGTAACATCGAGCACCACTAGTGCCAAGATTTTTGTTTCTAAATGTTAATTCTTCAGTGAAAGGAACCAGAGCTAAAGTAGGTAAATGTAAGATGAGTCTGAAATATCTTGTGGAACCAGAAAATAAGGATTTGTTTTTTTAAAGATAAGGGTAGAGAGCTCTATCTATAAGACAAGGGAACAAAATTGGAGCTCTCAGTGGCTAAAGCAGGACAATTTGAGCAACAAAATTGATAATGGATTATAACCTATAGAACAAATATCCATGAGCCATATTGGTATAAAAAATAGCTGAATAAATAAACAAGGGAGAAGAGACAGGTCTTCCTTGCAGCAGTATTTTAATTACTGTGTGGAGAAGTGAAGAGAAGTCACAATTTGGCAAGCACCACAGTAGCAATTGTTGCAGGCAAGAATCACCAGTAGATGCTAAAATTATTGTGATGAATGTCATGTCTGTTTTGGCTGTTCTAACAAAACGCCATAGATGGAGTGACGTATAAACAATAGGGAATTTATTTCTCACAGTTCTGGAGGCTGGGCATTCCAGGATCAGGGCACTGGCAAATTCTGCATCTGCTGAGGGTTCTTCCTCATAGGTGGTGCCTTCTCTCATGTAGTAGAAGGGGCAGTGGAACTCTCTCAGGCCCTTTTTAAAATTAAGGACACTAATCCCATTCCTGAGGGCTTTACAGTCAAGACCTGATCACCTCCCAAAGGCCCACCTCCTAATACCATCACCTTGGGGCTAGTATTTCAACATATGAATTTTGAGGGGACAAAACCTTAGCAGTGAATAACAGGATATTTGCATGGTCTCAAATTATCTCTTTACAAGAGAAAAATAGTAACTTTGCTATAGAGAAACTTGACCAAGATCATCTTAATCGTGTGATGAAAGTTAACGTTACCAGACTTTGCCATGATGTCCCTCCTGATGTAATAATGCACTGAGAAGGCATAGCAATACTTCTGTGCTGTTTTTGCCAAAAATGCATATGATTTTATACATGAGGAAACATCAGACAGTTGCGAGACCTTCTACAAAATAAAGCAAGCTGATGAGGATCTAATCCCTGGTATTTTTATTCCAAAGAATAATTCTTTTAAAAATGATACAGCCATTTTATTTTAAAATGTCAGTATTTATTAATACAAATATGCCAGAAGTGAAATTTTTGTTACTGCTTAAAACTTAACACAGAAAATTTTGACAATTTTGTATATATAATGTGAAAGGGAGACTTGATTTTTCAAAATAATTTCAGGGGGATAAACAAACAAAAATGTCTGAAAATCTCTGGTTTTAAAGACAGGTGACCATTAAAGACAGGTGGGTCTCCAGTTCAAAAGAAATATCTGTATTGAGCTGTTGTGATTCACTCTCAGGGGACATGAGAAGGAGACCCAGGAGCCTATCCCAAGCATCCAGGGTCTTGTGGAGAAACCATTCACTTGCTGAGGAGATTTGCATTCATATCGAGTGAGTTGCTAGACTCTAGTTTCAGATTTCTCATTCTTATTTGGTATTAGGTAATTCAAACTGACTGCAGTTTTGCCATAATCTAAATCTTTATGTAGATTTTCTTCCTTGGTTTTGTTTGAGTCATTTATGATTTCTATTGAAAGGGAATTCATTGGTAGTATAATTTTAAGATGTTTTGAAGATTTGGAATGGGATTTCTAAAGACTGGAAAATGTCACCAGAATTTTTATGTACATATAAGAAAACAGTGTGGCTTTTGAAAACATTTGTGAAACATAAGTTTATATATATTATATATATATATATATATTTTTTTTTTTTTTTTTTTTGAGTTGGAGTCTCACTCTGCCGCCCAGGCTGGACTACAGTGACATGCTGCCGGCCACCACAGCCTCCACCTGCTGGGCTCCAGCGATCCTTCCACCTCAGCCTTCCAAGTAGCTGGAACTACAGGTATGCGCTATGCGCTACCATGCCCGGCTAATTTTTGATTTATTGTAGACAAGAGGTCTTGCTAAGTTGTTCAGGTGGGTCTCGAACCCATGGGCTCAGACAATCCACTCGCCTCGGCCTCCCAAAGTACTGGGATTACAGGCTGAGCCACCGAGCCTGGCCAAGTTAATATATTTTTTACTATTGTTAGTGATAACCTTTCAATTTATTATCTTAAAAAATTCTTTTATTATGAAAAATGCAAAGCATACAAAAACGGAGCCAAGAGTATGATGGACCCACACATAACCATCACTGAGTTTCAACAGTGATTAGTGTTTTAAAATTACATATATCTAAGCTTTATATAGTTATTTCACTGAATATGTGGGTGGGAATTATTTTTGCTAACATACATATTTTCCTTTTAGCAATCAACAATATTTTTAAAAAGAAGAGACAGAACAAAGAGGCCCAGACTTCCTGAATGCCAGTCCTGGTCAGATGCTATGTGGAGCTCTCCTGCTCCCACCTGACCTGGGGAAGTGGTGTCTATGTTAAGGACTCCTTTGGAGTTTAATTCACCTTAATCCATTGATGAGTCAGAAGTAGAACTTGATTACTTAGTTTAGTTTTGGTACATTGTGATTGGGAAAAGTATCCCATCACTAATCAGATTATTTATAAAGATGTGCATACAAATTACAGTATAGTTTTTAATATATGTAGAAAAATTCAAATAGTACCAAAGAATATATAGCAAAAAGTTAGTCTTTTAAAAAAAAATCTACTACCACTTGATCTTCTGATTTACCAATATCCCCAGTCTCCTCCCTAGAGGCATCTACCACCATCAGTGTCTGATATGCTTGTCCAGATATATTATATATTATGTTTATGCCACACAGTTATATTGTAGGAAAAATTTGACTGGAGTTAGTGGCTGCATGCACAGTGATGTCTCTTTCACATTATCTGCCTTCTAGTACTTTCCTTTGTAGAAGAGCTGATCCAAATTCTTTGCCTTTTCCATCAGTCTGTTTTTCCTTTGACTATAACCATAATTCTTCTGTTTAATCCTGTTGCCACAGTTTTACCATATGCCATTCCCCTCTTTTCAGTTTGCTGTCTCTTTATTTTTGATTCTCCTTTATCTAATCTTCTTTCCTTTCTGCTTTGAACTTGAGAGTTACTAAATATATTCACTCTCCTTCTTCTGTTGACTGAGTTTCTGCTTTGGGGAGCTCATATCTGGTGACTGCTTTGCTTATGCTGTAACCAGTCACTTCATTGTTCACAAGTTCTTTCAGATTCTTTCACTTGTCAATCTAAACTGCAGCTTCCGGAGTGTTTCCTATTTACTATTATTATTATTTTTTTGCCTTAGGCAGTAGTTCAGCTTTGGAACTCCGTGGTCAGTGGGAGCCTTGACCATGATGTGCACGTAGCTACAGTGAAGAGTAAACTTCATTGAGCTTTTTCCGTTTTCATGACCCTCTGTGATTAAGCTTTTCTTTATGACCCTTGTTTGACCTGATACAAATCTCCCACTGGCACCTCTTCCATGAAAGCAGACATTTCTTTTGTCCTCTCAAACTTTATGCTATCGTTATGTCTCTGGCCTGCCTTTCAGAGTGATCTATGGACTTAATGAATGAAGAGGTACATGCTTAGTGAGTGCTGTGGGTATATTTGAAATTTTTGTTAAAATGCTTTTTCCTTTGTTGCAGAATTTCTTTTGACTCCTGCTTAATTTCTGATAGGCAAGTGTTTATTTACATGGTGGAAATTGAGATTGCCAGCTGTCTTTATAAATAGTCAACTTCATTTAGTGTCTCTGAACACAGCTAATTGATCTTGACTATTTAACTATCATGAAGCTGATACTGAGCTTCAGGTGTTTGTTGTGCAAGCTCAAGAGGATAGGAGCACATGGCTAAAATAAGTTCTAATCAAGAAAGCACGAAAGACCACAAGACTAACTATCATTCAAGAAGGGACCAGTCTATGACTCTGAACTGTTAACCTGTTTTAAATTTAATGGTGCATGGAAAAGATCAAAGGGGAGGAGCAATATACCAATTGCTTTTTTTTCCAAAACCAGTTCAGCAGTTATTTACCTTTCAGCCAATTAACATAATTACCATTATGCTAAAAAGTAATTTTGGAAAGTTCTGCCCTGAGCTCTTATGACTCCACCGGGACAGTTTTAGTTGGGACTTATCTTTTTGATGGAAGCCTAATTGCAATTTTGGCTTTGTGCACACAAACAGAAGCAGCTAATTGTTTAGGCAAATAGCAGATTAATTTAAATATGCATCCCTAATAAAACAAAAATGGTATCCATTATGGTCCTTGTTCCCATGACGAGGAATATAAATATTCTGTGCAAGTACCATTAGATGGAGGTCTCAAGGATTGTCGACATTATTTCACAGTGGTAGCACTTTCCAGATATCGAGTAATCTTTACAAAAGCTAACATAAATCAGTTTAAACTCATTTAGATCCCATTTCTACTATGTGCAGTTTCATTACCACACTCTGACTGGCCTCCTCTGGGAGGTGGGAGGGACCTGCTGCAAACTGGCATGGGTGCCCATCCACAGCTGCTGAGCAGGCTTTATGTTTCCTGAAAAGACTGGCCATCGTTACTCATGTCATCGTTAATGACTATTCCTAGTTTAGGCTGTGCTCAGAGTTCCTTCAGCCGGCTGCTGCTTGTCAAAGTGGAGGGTCCTGAGCCCAGGGAGCAGGTGGGACTGCCAGGCCCTGCCCTGTCTCCTTTATTGGGCCGATGGCCCTCACTCATTGTCGTTTTCCAGATTTTTCGAGAAACCCAGTTTCTTCTTTTGTCTCCATCCTTTTCCTGTTTCTTATGAGTAAACAGTATTGTGATCCTAGCACTACCATGGAATTAAACATCTTTTATCTAGCTACTGAGTTTTGTCAGGGAAGAGGAAAGACACCTGCTCTACTTTCTGTTTTCCTGGTGTGGGACAAAACAAAGATTGAAAGTCCTGGCTCTTCAGATATGCCTGGTGCAGGGAGTGGCCAGAAAGACCTGCTCTTAAATCACTACTAAGAAACTGCGGACCTCCCTTTGTGTTTGCTGAGAAGTTTTCTCTTGTTTGACCATGGCCTAATATGCTGGTGAGATGTAGTAGATACCTTTGGGGTGTCTTCTTGCTCTGAGATCCCTCCCCAACCCCTCTAGAGTTGGGCATGTTCATAGATTTGAGTTAGTCTTTTGGCTACAGCTGGGACGAGGGATGGGGCCCCAATCCTCGGGAAGCTGATTCACGGGCAGGAGTGAGACAGTTGGGACTCAGGCTTTGTTGTGTGTTTGGAGTAGATGATCTCATGGAGTGGGGAAAGCCATTTTTATCCATGTTCTCAGGGATGAGAGAAAGCTCATGTGTGGGGAGAGAGAAGAGTAAAACAATTGCAGAGGAAAGCAGAGAGAAGATCTATGGTGCATACAAGAGACATATACTGCCTTGGTTCAGAAGGTCTTCCTAGTTCTGACTCTGACCTCGTCTAATTCCCAGCTCTGCTTCCTGCCCTGAGGCTCTGTGAAATAGGCATTCAGCAGACCTTTATTGATGTTCAAACGTGGTAGTGTCCTGAATTCACTACCGTAGGACACGTAGAAGGAAAAGGACACAGTCTTGCCACTCTCTAAGTCTACATGATGTCAGGATCCACATTCATTTTATAGCTGGGTCTGCAGCGTGGTAAAACTTGACATTTCAGATGAATTTACTTGGTAAATTTCTTTGACTCTGACAGCCACTGACCACTTCTTCCCTAATAGTTACACAATAAATGTGGACCTAGTTCAAGTTCAAATGTATGGAAAAGTTAGCTGCTCTTTTTGGTATCTTAAAATAGTGTGGCAGCATGACAGAAAGTTAAGTCTACCCATTGTTCCGTTGCCCTTTGTATATATCTCTCTGTGATGTTGTGTTTTATCTTTTATTATTAGAAATGTTTATGTTTCTCTCCAGTGTGTTTTAAGAGAATAGGGATCATATCTTGTTGATCCTTATGTGCTCTCAAATGAGATTCCACTCAAAAAAAAAAAAAAAAGCCCCACACAGGGATTTTTTTGTTTTTTTTGGTCTTATTCACTATACTGTTCCCAGTGCCTAGAATAGTGCCTTGGTACAAAGCAGGGACTCGGTAACTACTTGTCGAATGTATTATTGCATTGATTCCTTTATGGCTGAATGTTGTTTAATGTGGGTGATGGTCACAGTATTATAGAGCATTCTTACATTCAAATACTCACTGCTGCTGGGTGTGGTGGCTCACACCTGTAATCCTAGCACTTTGGGAGGCTGAGGCAAGAGGAGAGTTTGAGCCCAGGAATATGACAACAACCTAGGCAACAAAGCGAGACCTCATCTCTACAAAAACAATCAGCCAGGTGTAGTAGAGTACACCTGTAGTTCCAGGTACTCAGAAGACTAAGGCAGAAGGATTGCTTAAGTCCAGGAGGCCAAGACTAGGGTGAGCCATCATTGTGCCACTGCAGTCCAGACTGGGCAACAGAGTGAGACCTCTAACTTAAAAAAAAATTAACTGTTCAGTACTTGCAATTTTGAGACTGTAAAAATAGCCACGATATACTATACAACCTGACAAATTTAGCATTTATAAAATGAGTTTTCACTCAAACATACCTCCCTGTTAGTTGCTGTGTCTATTTCTGCCTACTCTGCTCATGTGCTTTTGGGTCAGATATCCAACAATACGGTTCAAAGTGAAATTGCAAACCTTGCATAAGCTGCAGGATTTTATAATATTGTCAAAAGTGATATTGGAAGAACACCAGAAGTGGTAATTACGTGGATAACTAGAAATAGGTTTTTTCTTATTATTTAAATCTCTTTAAAAGATAATTGCTTGCTTATGCAAATATTATAACAGTGTATGTAGGGTTTATAACATATGTAGAAATAAAATGTAGGCCAGCAATAGCATAAAGGCTGGGAAGGAAGAAACGGAAGTATGTTGCTGTAAAGTTCTTATACTATTTGTAAAGTGATATACAATATCACTTGAAGGTAGACTATGGTAAATTAAAGAGGTATGTAAAAATCCTAAAGCAACCTCTAAAATAACAGAGCAAAGATTTTGGGCTGATAAGCCAACAAAGGAATTCAAATGGAACAGACAGGCTGGGCTCAGTGGCTCAGCCTGTAATCCCAACACTTTGGGAGTTTGAGGCGAGTGGATTGCCTGAGCTTGCGGGTTCAAGACCAGCCCAGGCAACTTGGCGGTACCTCATCTCTACAATAAATAAAAAATTAGCCTGCGTGGTAGCACGGGCCTATAGTTCTGGCTACTTGGAAGACTGAGGCAGAAGGATCGCCAGAGCCCAGCAGGTTGACGCTGGGGTGACAGTGAGTGTGCCACTGCACTCCAGCCTGGGCGACGGAGTAAGATTCCAACTTGGGAAAAAAAAAAAGAACAAACATATATTCAGTTATCCCAAATATTCAAACCAAAAGAAAAAAGGCAAAAAAAAAAAAAAAAAAGAGCAAAAAACAGATGGGATAAGTAGAAAACAAACAACAAAATGGTAGGTTAAACCCAGACTTATCAATAATCACATTAAATATAAGTAATCTAAACACCACAATTAAAAGCAAGACCAGCTGGTCACAGTGGTTGATGTCTGTAATCCTGGCATCTTGGGAGGTTGAGGCACTTTGGGAGCATTACTTGAGGCCAGGAGTTCAAAACCAACCTGGGCAACATAGCAAGACCCTGTCTCTGAAAAAAATTGAAAAATTAGGCAGGCCTGGTGGTGCATGTCTGTAGTTGTATCTGCTCTGGGGGCTAAGACAGGAGGATTGCTTGAATGCCAGACATTCAAGGTTATAGTAAGCTGTGATTGTAATACTGCACATTAGCTTGGGCAGCAGAGGGAGACACTGTCTCTAAAGAAAAAAAGAAAAGCAAGACCAACTGTATGTTGTCTACAAAAAACCTACTTTAAACATACAAAGTCACAAGGCAAAGTGAAAAGATGGAAAAAGGTCTGCATGCTAAAAACACTAATCAAAAGAAGGCTGGAGTGCACTGTGTCACTATCAGACAAAGTGAATTCCAGAACAAAGATTATAATAACCAGGGATACAGAGGGACACTGATTATGATAAAGGATCAATGCTGTGTCAGGAGGACATAGCAGTTCTAAATGTTTATGCACCTGAAAGTAATGTTAAGGACCATACAAGTGATACCAGCACCATTGACAAGTGAGTGTCTGGCCACGTGAGACACTTTATAATTGCAGCAGAGGAAACTGAAAAAGGTGATGACACAATAGGTATTTAGAAGAGAAAGATTTGACCATTAAATTGATGGAGACCTGGAATATTTTTTTTCCAAAAATCCTTCTTAGGCTAGCTCTGTGTAACCCAACCTTGTGATGAAGAGTGTTTTATTGTTCTGTTGGAAAAATGGTGCCAGCAAAACCAATACCCATTGACAAGTGAGTGTCTGGCCATGTGAGACACTTTATAATTGCAGTAGAGGAAACTGAAAAAGGTGATGACACAATAGGTATTTAGAAGAGAAAGATTTGACCATTAAATTGATGGAGACCTAGAATATTTTTTTTCCAAAAATCCTTCTTAGACTAGCTCTGTGTAACCCAACCTTGTGATGAAGGGTGTTTTATTGTTCTATTGGAAAAATGGTGCCAGCAAAACCAATACTTGATTAATAATGAAAAATGTGTTTATAGATAAACTCCATGTGTGCTTAGAGTGAGCTGTGGTTAAATAGCTTCCACACTTGGCAGCACACAGGATGAGTTTGGTAGTGCACGTCAGTTACTCATCAAGCTCATAGTTATTTTATGCACTTGCAATTGCAGCCGCTCATCCTGCACTTTTCTCATCACATACCAAGTGACTTTGGACCAAGTTGTTTAACCACTCGGTGCTTCTGTTTCTTCTCTTCTGTGAGAGGAGTGCAATGATGTTCCTCCCAGGATGGAAGTGTCCTCCTCAGGAAACAAGTGAAAGTGTCTGAATGTGGAAAAGTTCTGTGTAATAGCAGCTTTTACTTCTCTTTACTTTTGTTGTGATGTCTCAAAATGGATGCAAACAAATGCAAGAGGCCTGGTGAAGACCTTGGGATGGGAGAACCTAGCTCCTATTTAATGTGTAGAACCACGGGTATTTTCTGCAGCATATTTTTCTCTTCCGAGTCAAAATGGAAAGAATTTGCTAAAACATTTGCCAGGGGAATGTGTGTGGAGCCTTTTGTGATCTGCTTATCCCCAACGTTTATCATAATTCTTAGAAGAATACCTTGTGTTTTTGATTTGAAGCAACACTTAACTTGAAGAAGGTGCTGCTTTGGTTTGTAATCACTTAGCCTACTGACAATTTGAAAGTCTTGCGAAGCACCCCGAATATATTATTTTGTTACAATTCTCTATATTTAATGCTGAGTGATACTATATAGTAGATCCTAAATTCAAAGCATTTGCAGTTTAAAGACAAAGTAGAAGGCAAGAAGAAAGAAAGATAAGAAGATGAATTGCAAAGAAAAGAAAGTGAAAAGCTTTGTCTGTTCTAGGTCATAGGAAGTTATAGGAAATAGAACTGAATTTATGGATAAGTAATAGAGAAGAAATTAGCACTGGTAGATTAAATATGCTTTGTAACATGGCAGGTACTGTAGATACAGAAAAATACAAGGTAAAAAGCAGTGGCTGGTAGTCAGCATTTTGTGTGGGTGGTCTACTGTCATGTGCCCACACAGCCCTGTAAAGTAGGTAATGTCTTTGGCCTTACACACGAGGAACCAGGCTTACAGGTGTGAAGTAATTCCCCTGAGATCTTCAAATGGCAAGAAGTGCAGCTGGATTTGAACTCAAATAGCCACAGACTGTGCTATCTCCACACAATTATGGAACAGGGCATTATCCAAACTAATGCAGAAAATAATTATTTTCTTGGGTAAATTTTTGAGAGGAAAAAAGTAGCTTAGTGGATGGGAATGATAAAAAAAAGACATTATTGAGTGGGCATGGTGGCTTATGTCTATAATCCCAACATTTTGGGAGACAGAGGTGGGAGGGATCACTTGAGCCCAAATGTTGGAGACCATCCTGGGCAACATAGCAAGAGAACCTGTCTCTACAAAAAATCAAAAAATTAGCCGAATGTGATGGTGCATGCTTTCCCAGCTACTTGGGAGGATGAAACAGGAGAATCACTTGAGCCCAGGAGTTGGAGGCTACAATGACCCATGATATGCTGCTGCACTCCAGCCTGGGTGAAAGACTGAGACCCCAACTCAAAAATAAATAAATAAATAACAAGAAAAGAAAGAAATTATTGGTGAGGAAAGAAGAATCAGTGGCATTCCAAATACAGAAAAGTTTATACTTCTGGTAGAACAGCATAAGCTCTTGTAGACTACTGCTTCTCAAACTTGACAGTGACAGTTTGCATTTCTACCAAGTCACCAGGCGATGCTAATACTATTGATCCAGGGACCAGCTTGGAGATCACTGTTGTGGGCAATTCAAGAAAGGTGGTAACATGGCCAGTGTGTATTAGAGGCATTGATCTGGGTAGCAGTATCCAAAGTGCTGGGGAGAAGGATATGTAGTGAACTCAGCACTTTTGACAAACATGGGATATTGAAGCTTATGCTTTAGAGCTGTGCAGAATAAAACATCACTGCTAACAGAGTCCATAAAGGAGAGATGGTGAGGAAGGATGTAAAATACACATTGTGCACCCCTAATCCCCAAATCCCATATCCAAAATGTTTCAAAATTCAATACTTTTTGAGCACTAACAGGATGCCACAAGTGAAAAATTTCATACCTGGCCTCATGTGATGACTCACAGTCAAAATGCAGTTAAAACTTTGCTTCATGCACAAAATTACTTAAAATAAAATGACCTTCAGGCTATGTTTATCAGGTATATATGAAACATAGATGACTTTCATATATAGACTTGCATCTCACTCCCAAGGTATCTCATTTTAAAATTGTCTTTATGTCACATGATTGGTTTTTTGAAACTGTTCATGTTAAGTAAATTAAAAATGGTTACTTGCATTGCTTTTTCCTGCTTAGGATTTCTTAATATTTGGAATCTAAGGACTGGAAAGTATCCTGTTCATCGTTTTGAGCACGATGCAAGAATACAGGCACTAGCCCTCAGCCGGGAGGATGCAACCGTTGCCACAGCTTCTGCTTTTGATGTCGTAATGTTGTACTCCAATGATGAGGGAGACCAGCAGATAGTTGCAGAATTTGAAGTTCAGAAACTGGTGAGCGTTTTGGTCTGGTCATTTTATTTTCTGTTCGTAGGATCTCTGGGTCTCATACAAGCAAATACCAAAAATGTTCGCAGCTCCCATTCCCTCAGAGCTTCTGTAGGTCTTACATCCATTAACTACAGCCTTAAAAATAGATGGGATTATTTTCCCTACTTGCCAAGAAGACGGTAGAGGCTTAGAGCAGTGAACTGATGTGCCTGAAGCCTTGTAGCTGAGAAGTTGTGATTTAAACCTGGTGGCTGACTTCAGAGCCAGAGCTACTTGTCATGGTGGTTCCACAGCCTTCTTCAGACTGACATGGTAGACTACC
Organism: Cephalopachus bancanus; assembly: GCA_027257055.1. NCBI lineage: Eukaryota > Metazoa > Chordata > Mammalia > Primates > Tarsiidae > Cephalopachus > Cephalopachus bancanus. Next base: position 6,554,831 of record JAPVLO010000050.1, read on the forward strand.
ACCCCTGGAAATCTAGGATCAGTTTGTGGCCTTCTAGATATATAAGTGAGAATGAGTTCAGTGGTGTTAATCTCAGCCCATGTGGGATGGAGATTTCTTTCCTGTACTTTCTTTATCTCAAGATTGTCTCACCTGAATTAAAAGTAACTCCTGAGTGAAAATAGGCTTAAGTCAGTGTTAATTTGGTGACCATGATCGAGGATGTCTTGTGTGAAGCTTAGCCAGCCTTGAGAATTCTTTACATTGAGCTCATTTTTTAGTTCAGTTGTATGTGAGCATCTATGTTTATGTGGCACTAAGGAGGAAGTACTTCAGTCTGTTGATGCTGAGTTTGGATTTAATTTAAACAAACTTGGTTTTGGCACTGGTGAAAGAATGAACAGAAACCCAACATTGAGTGATGACTTGATGGCCCAACTTGGAATCTCTCCTATTCTTCTGTTTTTCCTCCCTTGTGGAAATCTTCTTAGACTAGAATAACTTACAGAGCCATGGCATCACCCCCATGAACCTCTGCACTTTGGATGTAGTGTGCCCCCAAAAGTGCCTGATGCTGTCATCTCATCTTGGGGTTTTATTAGAAAAATGTGAGAGTGTATTTCTATTTTCAAAACTTCCATAGTGATTCTTATGTGGTGCCTGATTAAAGGAGACTGTCGATCAGTAGTAAGTATATGGACTCAGATAGTTACTTGAGATGCCAATCCCCTCTAAAAAGGGCAAATCCTGCCTTGTCAATAAGGTGGCATCCTGGCACAGACTGGAGGCATTCTGAAGTAGTTTACAGCCCCTAGTAAATAGCACAGCCACTGTCATTCTGAGCCTCTTGGTCTGTTAGGAGTTCAACATTAAGATGAAGTTAAGGCCGGGCTCAGTGGCTCAGCCTGTAATCCCAGCACTTTGGGAGACTGAGGTGAGTGGATTGCCTGAGCCCACGAGTTCAAGACCAGACAGGGCAACTTGGTGAGACCTCGTCTCTACACTAATTTAAAAAAATTAACCAGGTAACCAGGTAGTAATTCTGGCTACTTGGAAGGCTGAGGCGGAAGGATCACCTGAGCCCAGCAGGTCAGCGCTGGGCCACTGCACTCCAGCCTGGGAAATGGAGTAAGATGCCAACTCAAAAATAAAGAAGAAGAAGAAGAAGTTAAAGGGCTAGACTGAGGCTGTCAGTTTCAGGAAAATAAGAATGACTTTTGGGAGCAAGAGGGAGCAAGCAGCCATTTCTCGAGGCATGTTTTATAGCACTTTTTATGAATTATCTCTCACCTTGGGTGAGGGGTTGCCACTGACCACACTGAGTATCCCTGGAAAAGACACCACCTGGCCTGCAGAGCTGGCTATTCTTGTCTTGCTCATATTTGCTCCCTGAGTAGCAATGGCGATATTCTCAGGTTTGTGACATTAGCCGAGAGTGGCTATCCTTTGTGATGGGCCCGAGACTGGGAATGTGGGACCCAGGATTAGCAGAGTCACCCAGATGTAGACACACTCTCAAGCTCCTCTGGGCAGTCTTCAGGAGTCAGGCTTTTGAACTTGCTTGGCATATTGTCAGGGCAGTGCTATCTTTTCTCATTGTCGGTTTTCATAATTACACAGTGTGGCTCACCTTTTGCATTTGTGCTCTCTTGATTTACTCAAGGAGGTGGAAACCTGATGTAACCTGCACCAGGAGAGATGTGCCACTTGTAGATAGAGAAAAGATGCTCCTCGTTCCCGTGCAAATGAGAGAAAGTGCTGGCAATGATGCACTCAGGAGTACTGTGGGGTAGAAAAAATGCTTGTTTATTTCTTTTATTTTATTCTTTTTTATTTCTATTTTTTTTGAGTTGGAGTCTCACTCTGTCACTCAGACTGGAGTGCAGTGGCCACTCTCTGCCACTGCAGCCTCAACCTGCTGGGTTCCGGCGATCCTTCCGCCTCAGCCTTCTGAGTAGCCGGAACTACAGGCGCGCGCTACCACACCCGGCTAATTTTTTTGATTTATTGTAGAGATGAGATCTCGCCAAGTTGCCCAAACCCGCAGGCTCAGGCAGTCCACTCACCTCTGCCTCCCAAAGCTCAGGATTACAGGCTGAGCCACCGAGCCCGGCTAAAAAATGCTTGTTTATAGTGGCCTTCCTACCCTTAGGTGGCTTCATGGACCTGCTGTGACATCACTGCGTGATACTGAAACCAGGAGAGAGGGGATAACTCAGATATTTTTAACTTTTGGGCCACACATTTTTGGTATTTGCACAAATGTTCAAATATACTTTTTGCTAATGGAGCAAATTTTATCTATTCAGTTTCTTATTTAAAAAAAAACCGTTTTATTTAAAAAATTTATTTATTTTGTTTTCAATTTTTGTGGAGACAGAGTCTCACTTTGTTGCCCATGTTGGTCTTGAACTCCTGACTTCAAGTAATCCTCCTGTGTTGGCCTCCTAAAGTATTGGGATTACAAGTGTGAACCACCGTGTCTGGCCCTTACTTTTATTTGTTGAATTCCTATTATGTCCTCATGGTGCAGAATTAAAAAGACATGTAAGATCTTTTCCCATGTAAGTGGAAAATCTCCCTTCCACCCCATCCCACAACCCACTTCCCGCCTTGAAGGCAGGCATCGTTAGAGTATTTCTGCAGGTACATTGTGCATCGTGTACTTCCTCTGCCCCCACCTTGTACACATGTCAGCACATGGGAATCCTGTTACTCATCTTGCTTCCTGGGGAAAGCCCCAAAACTCTTTTTTGGAGATTATTCCATTTGTACCAGTTTATAAAGATTGTCTTCATGCTTCCTTCTATGACTGCATGGTATTCCATTGTATAGATGCACTGTAAATTATTTAATTAATCCTTTAGTAGTAGCTGGTTAGGTTTTTCCAGTTTTTAGCTATGACACAATGGTACTACAGTGAATAACCTTGTACACAATCATTTTGCATTTGTATAAGTTTATTTGTAAGTAACTTCCTAGAAGGGCATGTGCTGGGTCAGAGTGCATGTGTGTTTGGCATTTTGATAAGAGTTGCAAAATTTCCCTTGATAGAAGTTGGACAAGATGATGTTCCCACCAACATTGAGTGGGATATACAAACGTGGTTGTCCCCCCTGCACTTCCAGTTCAGTGTGTTATCAGACTTCTTCATCTTCACCAAATGATAGGTGAAAAATCACATCTCAATGAATTCCTACTGTGTATTTCTCTTTTTAGGAGTGTCTTGTGTTTCTCTTACGCTGAGCATCTTTTCATTTGTGTAAGAGCTGCTTGTGTTTCATGTCCTGTGAGCACTCCTTTGGCCTGTCTTTTTCTGTTGAATTGCTGGTCTTCTCATCGAAAAGGAGGAATTGCATAGTTCTGACCAAGTCAGGATGAATTTGTAGGACTAAACAACTCTTATCTTTTAACAGGTTGACTACCTTGAAATAGTTCCAGACACTGGAAGGTACCCTGTGGCAGTAGCCACTGCTGGGGATCTGGTGTACCTGCTCAAAGCTGAAGACTCTGCCAGAACCCTCCACTATGTCTACGGCCAGCCTGTCACGTGTCTAGATGTCTCAGCCAACCAGGTGGCTTTTGGTGTAAAGAGTCTGGGATGGGTGTACGAAGGAAACAAGGTACACAGACACCAAGATACACAGTTAGCAAAAAAGAACATAGGTTTATTTCTTAGAAGGCAATTGAAAACTTAAAGCTCTCTAATATTATTTTTTTTCAGATATATTAGGGCATGGTAAAAAATCCAAGCACCTCAAAAGGATAGAAAATGAAAAGTAATTGTTTTTTTCTCCTCCCTTTCCCCAACTTCACTACACAGAAGAAACTGAACAGTTTTTAAGTGTCTGTCTAGAAACACTGAACACATATACAGGTTCATTTGTACACTAGAAACATTTTCTTGTAGAAATGGAGTTATAGTATACATACTATCCTGTACCCAGTGTTTTTACTTGGTAAAAGTAAACTGCATGTCAGCATTGACCAGGTGCACTCCCCAGCCTCCAACAGGTGCTTACAGCCCTAGCCTGGTTAGCCCTCCCCTCACTGGTGGGCCTTTAGGTGGCCTGTAGGCACTGCTAAAGTGCATATTGCAACTTTCACAAGTCCTTTTGTAGTACGTCTCTAGGATATTCCCTTGAGGTGTTGATAGACATTCCAAATTGCCTTCTAAGAAGGTGCATCAGAATTTGTGTTCTCACCCTGGTGCAGGAATGTGCCTTCTGATGCTTTTTGAGTCTGAAGCAGGGAGACAGGTTTTAATGGACATTCTTTGATGACTAAGTGCCCTCCCTAGCATCTTACTATCCTGACTATAGGCCATGTACTTAGTATAAAGCTGATTTATGGAACCCTCTTTCTCTGCCAGTGGGATCAGGGCAGAGAGATGATGGTTTTACTCTGTTTTGTGTTTCTTTCCATTTGCCTGCTTCTGACCCTGTTGGCAGTTGGTGGGATGAACATCTCTGAGTTAGTGGGCCCTGTGTGACCTTAGGCAGGTATCTTAACCTGCTTAATGCCTCAGTTTCCTTATTTGTAAGATGGAGTTCCTAATAGTACCTACTTCACAGAGTGTGGGATTAAATGAAAAGAATTGTGTAAAGCTTGATGCATAGTGCCTGGCACATGAGAGTTAATACCACTGTGTGCTTCATGTTATTTCTCCCACTCGTAGTTCAATTCCAACCTCTGGTGGTACTGATTTGTATATCTTATTTTCCCCATGTATTTGACTCGTAAGGTCAAATCTCAATATGTAGGTGTCACTGGCTTTGCAACCTAATAAGTGGTCAAGAATTGAAGCATCCTGGATTCCTATGATACATTCTTTATCCAGGAAGGCATATCGAGCAGTGGAAAACGTGTGGCATGCTGACATCTCCCTGAGAGAAGGTGCTCCCTTTGTGCTCGAGTCAGCCCATTTTGTGGAGCATATCCATTGTGTCTTAGCTGGAAAGTCTGTCATAATAAAACTCCTGAGTTTTGTCTTCCCAGGAAGTAGGGAAAGAGGCAGGTATTGGTTTCCTAAGGCAGTTTCCTTTCTTGAGCTCTGAAATAACTTTTTTTTCCAATCCCTGGTGAGCTCATTTGTTGAGAGAGGAGAGACTGTTTGCTTTCTAATTTTTCATCTGGTATGCTTTCAAGTTTTAACTTTATTTTTAGAGCTTTCAGTATAGTGAGGTGATAGTTATATTCAGTACTAGTCTGGTTTAAATTTTTCATATTTTTCAAAATTTTTTATGTGTCAGGTCCTCTTTCTCTTTGACTTAATCTGAATGGATTTATTCCTGTAGTGATGCAGTTGTTGTGGATGTGTTTGAGAAACAAGTTAAAAGGATAGTTCAGCACAAAATTAGACTGGGAAAAATCCTGTAGATACAGCCTTGTAAGTGGGCTTTTTATTATTATTATTATTATTTTGGTGGAGTCTTCTCAAAATTTTCAACCCAACTAAAACCATTAATTATAAGAATCAGCTGATTAATGCATTAATTATATGAAAATTTTTGTTTAAAACTGTGTAGTCCTTTAAATGACTTGTGACCTGGCATTTGTTATGAGTGTTTTAAAATTAGGAGTGCAAATAAATTTGCTACAAGAATGTTTCTAAATATCTTTGAAAGCCGACAGTAGCATCTAGTCATCCAAATATTTTGTGAGCACAGCCCAACCCTCCAAACAGTTGTGTGGGTAAATGGCTGGTTGTTGGTAATGCTGGTAATAACTTTGCATTGAGATGTTTCTCCAACACAAATGCCACCCCCTCAAAAGTCAGATGCATGCCACGCTTCATCTGTGTCGCTTTCCTTTTTTTTGCAGAGGTGAAACTTTCCATTTGATAATGCTTAAAGGATTTTTTGCTTCCTCAGAAAAACCTGCATTCTTTAAGAAACTAATTGCTGTGTAACATTTCTGTGTGAGTTAAGCCATGTCATAGGTGGCTCTGTGAGATTTTAGTATCATCCTGCTGTGCCATAATATGATGTCATAATTCCCAAATAGTCTCATGTACGAGGCTCATTGTCACTTTGCTCATGAATAAAGTGTTTTGGCCATACCTGTGCTTTAGCCTGGTGGCAGCGTGTGTCCCAGCATGTTTTAATAGGTTAGTATGAGGCTGTTAGCCACGGAGTTTGCCTGAAGCTGTAATACACACTAGGGCTTGTGTCTATGCCTCTGGCCTGTATATCCAGGATTTAGATGAAGGGTTGATGAGACCAGAGAGTTTGGTTTATCTTTGTTTTTACCTGATATAGAACTGGGGTCAGCTATAGTCCATTATTGATTAACTGTGATAAAAATAGACAGTGGCGTGAAAATGTTGAAATCCAGTTTTAGCCAGGAATTTAAATCTCCCCAACCTATTGAAGTATTCCAGAGGTGTTATTTTTTGTTTAGTTGAAGAATATACTTGCACCGTATGATGACCGCAGTAGCATTTTATGGGCACCTCAGCTGCACAAGCATTAAGTAATAGTGGCTCAAATTCATCCATTCATACACCTAGCTTGCCCGACCATTGCTTGTTCATCACAAATTGTTCATGAGCACTGTTGTGCTCCTGGCAACAGCGTGTTAAAGCAGCATTACACGCAGATTTCAGCAAACTGGTACTTGTCAAGTAGCCTAACTCTGTTAATAAATACAGTTTTTTAAGGAGATAAAACCAAGTAATTTAGCAAAAGCTTGTCCATTTAATCTTTTTAGAAAGGCTTGTAAATATGGCTGACTGATCAGTCCTCTCAGTTTGGGTAGAGGGATCAGAGAGAGTTGGGGTTCTGGAACATCATGGTTTGCCTGTGGTCTAGGAGCTCCCAGACTTGAATTTCAGAGATCAGAGTTAGGAGCTACATTTGCATTTGCCAGCCTTTTTTCGGGGGGGGGGCATATAGTCATAGAAAGAATGGTTATTACCTATTTTCATCCTTTTTTAGAATATCGGATTTTTAACATCTTTTAAAAAGTTTCTTTGGCTAAGAAATGCAACACCTGATTCAGAAATCAAAATTAGAAAGGGTGGACAATGGGAAAACTCCCTCCCACTCTTTTCAGCCTGCCACCCAGTTTCTCTGTCTGGAGCCAAATCAGTGTAGCCCAGAGTCTTGCATATCCTTCCAAAGGTAGTTTATGCACTTAAATCAAAGTACCATACATACTTTCAATCCCCTATTTTTAAAAGTGTAAATAGTAGCCGGGCTCGGTGGCTCAGCCTGTAATCCCGCGCCTTTGGGAGGCTGAGGTGAGTGGATTGCCTGAGCCCGCGGGTTCGAGACCCGCCTGGGCAGCGAGACCTCATCTCTACAATAAATCAAAAAATGAGCCAGGCGTGGTAGCGCGTGCCTGTAGTTCCAGCTACTTGGAAGGCTGAGGCCGAAGGATCGCCAGAGCCCAGCAGGTCGAGGCTGCGGTGACCGGGAGCGGCCACTGTACTCCAGTCTGGGCGACCGAGTGAGACTCCAACTCAAAAAAAAAAAAAAAAAAGTATAAATAGTAAAATACTATATTATTGTTCTGCAACTTGCTTTTTCTTGCAACAAAATCTCTTGAGATCATTTCTGTGGTGCAGTAAAGAGCTTCCTGGTGTTTTGTTTTTGTTTTTTGCAGCTTTATAATATTGTACCTTGTGGATGTGCCTTAATTAATTCAACTAGCCCCCTGTTGATGGATGTTAGATTGCACCCAGTCTTCTGCTATTGCGAACAACACTTGATTCACGTGAAAGTATTTGTAGGATCACTTCCTCCAAGTGGACTTCCTGGGTCCCAGGGATGTGTGCCTTCATCATTGTGACAGTCACTGCTCTCCAAGAAAGTTATCCCTTGGGCAGTGATGGGCTGCAGGCATCCCACTCCTCTAACTGTTCCTTGACATGTTTCATTCAGCAATAAAATGAAGCCAGAAGAGATATACAGAGATCTGGTCCTGCTTTTCATTTTAATTATTTTACAGCTCTCTGCTTTTAGGATGAATGACTAGACCATACAGCTTTACCTAGAATCAGTACAATGAGACTGGCAACCCTATCAGGCCATTCTTATGGTGGAAAGAGCTGCAGCGTACATTGATATAGGCCCCTCCTTGGCTTACTTAAGCCCATTTGAGGGAAAGGCCATACTTCTTTTAATCTGACCTGCTTCTTTTCTCTTCTGGAGATGAGGGAGGTTGGACAGGGACCTTTGGGCTCCTGTCTGGTACTCACATTTGTAAATTCTTTGATTAAGTGATTAGGCCGTTTAACATTTTCTGTTACCATTGGAGTCACATTGAGCTGATCTACCATTGGAGGATGCTGAGTCCCTGCCATGCTTGTTGCTGGCAGAAATGATTGGATGGAAAATGTTTGTATCTCTTCATCAGTGCCTATGTCTTGCGGGTGAGTGGTGAGAAGGACTGCTCAAGGTCTTTTGCTCTTAGACAAAAATGAATTCTTAAGTTCTGATATTGCATTCTTAGGTTCTCAGATTTCAGTGGCTTTACATGACCTCAAAGGTAGCCATTGCCAAGTGACATAGGATCGTAACGGAAAACAAGTGTAAAAGTCTGACTCCGGCCTCTTCTCTTCTCCAGCTGCATTGTAAGAATCAGTATGAACTCTGTTAATGGAGCCCTTTGTGCCCAAACAGTCTTTTAGAATGTGTTATGTTTCATAGTTCTTGAATCTGTCAAAAATACTAACATCTATGAAAACATATTTATGATGACATATCATCTTTATTAATTATTTTGCTGCCTAAATTAAGTTTTGCTCTCAGAGATGGAGGGTTAGAAGATAGAATTGCCTCATGTAAGAGCATTCTGTTGACGATGAGTCTTACGCCTCATAAAGGAAGAGCGAGATACACTTAGGGCTCTTAGCATCATTCTATGTATTTGGACATATTTCCTAATTTAGTTCTGAAGTACTTGGCATTTGATGGCAGATTGTATTAAGCAGCACACGGCCTGCATCCTAATCAGTGAGATGTGAGTGAAGTAATCCAGGAGGCTGGAATGTGTTTGACAAGGATGCTTGCTTGGCACTGCCACCTCAGCTTACATCACGCTGGAAAATAATTGCTAACGTCTCTTATGATAATTATTCCCAATACACGGACGTGAAGAGACTCTGGACTGGTTGCCTGCACTCATCATGAGTTGAAATATCTGTCTGGGTGAGCCTTTGGAATCAGAATCGTGGTACTCATAGACTGCCACGTTCTTCCATACCTGCACCAGCATAAGGCATCCCTCTTTTGTTCAAGACTCCGTTCCAGAGGAGAACAAAAACTTGGTATTTTATAAGCAGGAGGAATAATTTAAAGTTGAAAGTTCACATAGTAAATGTCTAATTTAGTTTTCATTTTTCACCTGTACAATTTTTAATTTTTATACTTTCTTCTTGGAGAAGTGTAGAAAATAACTCTTGGAGATCAGTTTTCTGAGTTATTGAGTGATGCTGACTACCAAGAGGATCCATTGTTGATGTTTAGTTTTCTGTCATTGTTAATGAATACTTATTGAACACATGCTGCATGCTCAGTGTCTGATTAGCACTGGAAACATAGAGCTGAGCTGAACATGATATCTGCCTCGGGGGTTACAGCCTTGTGGTCCTTAATGATGGTTTAGTCATACAAAGGTAGCATGTTGAGATGATGTCAGGTTATAAGAAGGCCTTCACAATTGGTGAATTCCAGACTGATGAAAATGACATAGATAAACAGATGAGGAATAAATATGTTTTGCACATGTTTTAATAATAAGAGGATATCAATAGTTGGTATAATTGACAATATGTGATTAATAATAATACTACATGAGCTCCTTCTCACTTGTGAAAACCTTGAAGCACCGCCACAGAGCTCTAGGATTTCTCAAAACAGAGCAAGAAAACTCTCACTTAGAGACCTTTGAGAATTTGACCATCTCTGATATTCTGTACAACCAAAATGGGCTACTCTGTGAAAAGTATTTTTTGGAATGTTGTGTTTTTATGCAAGCTGTGATCTTTATGATCCCTAGTGATCCTGGAAGGGAGTGGTCAATTTATAGAGTGTAAATACAGGGAAGAGATACTTTCAGCCACAGTGAAGGCAGTGGTCAGGTCACCTCTGGGGCCAAGCAAGGGTCTTGGAGTCAGATTAACCTTAGGCAAATTCCTCACCTTGGTTTCCCAGTTGGAGACTGGGGCTAATACCTGGAAAAGGTAGGTAACGTGCTCTGAGTTTGTTAGGTTCCTCTCTCACCTTCCGTCCCCAGCAGCTTCAGTGTCAGGCTGGATGGAGTTCATCAGGCAAAGCCTGGGCAAGGCAGTCCAGTCTGAGGCTGTGAGCAGGAGGAAGGGAGTTTCTGTGGGCTGGAAGCAGCATGGGGTGGTGTAGGACCCCATTGGCTGCTGGGAGCCATGCTATACCATACCTGTCGTGGTCTCAGTCTGTGCTTCTTCACAGGATTCATTTTCCCAAGAATTGTTTTGAAAGAATGCATTTAGAATAGAAAGAGACAGGTCACCATAGCTTCCGTGCAGAACGAATGTGTAATAAGTTAACGTGAATGCTGAGTCACTTTGTGTAAGAGCCTTTGGGTTGCAGAGCCCTATTGGAGAAGGCTGGCACCAAGTCTTAAATGTCTTTTGTCTTTACTCACACTTGCATAGCTTTTGTATGCCAGTGAGCACTTGTATCATTTTCTAATGTTTAAAGAAATTATTCAGTATTCTTGAGGCTCTGAGCAAGTTAACAGAACCATTTACATTGAAGTATATGATGCTCACTGCCTTTCTTCTCTTTTGACTTTTGAGTTAAGCTTAGAATTTAATTTAGGACCTCATTTTTCTTCTTTGATTTACGTGGAATTTCTGTCCCAGGTACCCATGGTAGAGAGTGATCTTGGAGTCAATTACTGCATTTATTCACCTTCACAAATTGGTAGTGCTTTGGTTTGTTTGTGCCAGGTGGCCCTTGTAGTAAACACTTTCCTGGACAGCAGGAAGGTTTGTTACTGTTAAAAAGCAGCTTATTTTTCAGTTAATGGTGGTCTAAGGGAGGCCTGTTGGACATGTTTGCCTTTGCTCCCGAAATAAAGACCGGGATTCCTAGAGGCGGCTGTGTGCTTTCCGTGGTGTCTTGAGAGTGGAGCCTCACAGAGAGGAGCAATAGGGCACATGGAAAATGGTCTGTGGGAGTTTGAATTTTAGAATATTTAAAGCATTTTACTATTTCTAAACACACATACAAGTTTAAACTAGACTAACAAAATATTACAGAGAACTTTCACTTTTTTTTTTAAGAAAGCGGGATGTATCGAGAGGACAGAAAATCTCCTACTGTGGGAAGGGACCCAAAGGGGTTGCCCCGAGAACATTCACTTTTTATTCACTACTGGGATGCATATGTTTTATTAATTTTCCCAGCACATCAGTCTTCCATAAGGCACTGTGTTAGAGAGTGGGGTTACAATTAACTTATCAATTATTGAGTTGCAGGCGAGTCCTTCTAATGTGAAGTCCTCCTAATGTGAAGCATTCCCTCAGTGTGTTATTAATTTACAGGGTAAATCCCCTTTGTTGGTAGGCAGAGGAAAACTCCTGCTCAGCCCACATTTGAGCAATCACATTCTAAACTAAGGGATTTGGAGGAGTGCTAGGGCTTACAGTGCCTGAAAATGAGGAAGCAGCCTTGCACGGGCAGCCGCTGTCCGGGCTGGCTTCCAACCTCGCTTTCTTCTCCTGCTCAAGAACTGTGTGTGACATGGGACAGATGACTGGCCCTGAACTGAGTTCTACCCCCAGATTTCTTTGGATCTCTGCAGTTTAGGGCACCTGTTCCGGTCCCTACTTCGTGGGTGCCTTCTTTATGCTGTGCAGTTTCCTTGGGTTGGGAACGCTTATCTTATGTTCACAGTGAGTTTTAAAATGTATGTGGAATAAGAATGAAAATAATGTCTCCTCAAGTTCATTCCCCTCTCTTATGCCCCGGCCCATGCCCCACCTTTGCACCCAGGTGACACCTCTCTGCCTGTCAGCACCCCTCCTCAAGGTCCACATCCTGTTTTACACTGCATGGCAAGGACTGTGGGGAAGGCCCAGGCATCCGCCTTCAGCCTGGCCTTCTAGACTCTGGGGAGGTGGGCCTCATCCTGGCTCTCAGCTTCCCAGTTCCATGCCTGCAGAGCAAACTCCTTGCTCCAGCCAGGCCTCCAGCCAGGGTAGCCAGCTTGAATATGCTACATTCATTCCTGACCAGGGTCTGGCACTAGCATTTCCTCTTCTGTTTCACCATGTCCTTTTGGGAAAGGTCCATTCAGATTCCCGCTTAGCAGAAGAAGCCCTACCAACTGTCTGGCTGTCACTGAACATCAGATCTCTGGCCTCCAGCTCTTATAGTAAATGGGGTCTACATCTCATAATTTCTTTTTTTTTTTTTTTTGAGTTGGAGTCTCACTCTGTCACCCAAGGAGGGCAGTGGCATGCCTCTCAGCCACCACAGCCTCAACCTGCTGGACTCCAGTGATCCTTCCACCTCAACCTTCCAAGTTGCCAGAACTACAGGTGCACGCTACCACACCCAGCTAAGTTTTGATTTATTGTAGAGACGAGGTCTCGCCAAGTTGCCCGGGCTGGTCTCTAACCCGTGGGCTTAGCCAATCCACTCACCTCAGCCTCCCAAAGTGCTGGGATTACAGACTGAGCCACTGAGCCCAGCCTACATCTCACATTTTCATACTCTTACTGCCCAGCACTATTGCTTACCCAGATCAGCAGCATTTGGGAAGCAGGAAGTGAGCATTTATAGCTGAGTATCACCCCTTTAATGGCTAAAATTATTTGTTTGGGCTGAGTGTGTTGGCTCACATCTGTAACCTCAGCACTTGAGGAGGCCAGTATGTGAGAATCACTTGAGGCTAGAAGTTCGAGACTATCCTGGGCAACATAGAGTGAACTCATCTCTACAAAAAAATTTAAAAATTAGCTGGGTGTGGTGGCATGTACCTGTTGTCTCAGCTACTAGGGAGGGTGAGGTGGGAAGATCACCTGAGCCCAGGAGTTTGAGATAGCTGTGAGTTATGATCGTGCCATTGTACTCCAGCCTGGGTGATAGAATGACACCATCTCTAAATAGAATTTAAAAATAAAAATAAAATTGTTGCTGTGGAAGGCATTATAGGTATAGTGCAGAGGTCCCCACATGCCAGCAGAGAGCATCACAATCTGGCAAGCCTGACTAAAATACTGATGGATTGCTGGCCCTACCCTCAGAGCTTCTGATTCAGTGAGTCTGGGGCGGGACCTGGGAATTTGCATGTCTAAGGAGTACCAGTGCTGCTGAGGCTGCTTGTCCTGGGACCACACTTTGAGCACCCTGGAATAGAAGTTTGAAGAACATGAGCTTGAAGCCCACCCGCCCGAGTTTGAATGCTGGTTCCAAAACCTTTCATCTGACCAAGAGCTTTGACCTCTCTACAGCTCCATTTTCTCATTTGTAAAGTGAGTAAAATTATGGTACCCACCTTGTAGAATTGTGGGGATCAAGTGAAATACTACATTGTAGCAGTGTTTTGCACATAAGAGACCACTATAAATATCAGCCATTATTAATAACCATTTTTGACAGAAATCAGGAAAGCCATTGGGATATGGTAGCAAGCTGACATAGGAATGAGATAAGCTGGGCTCTACCTGGTGCTGTCTCAGCTACTCTTGTTCCTCCAATTCAGAGCAAGCTATTTCAAATTATTTAAGCCTCAGTTTCTTTTTTTTTTTGAGTTGGAGTCTCACTCTGTCGCCCAGACTGGAGTTCGGTGGCCGTGGCCACCACAGCCTCAACCTGCTGGGCTCCAGTGATCCTTTCGCCTCAGTCTTCCAAGTAGGTGGAACTACAGGCGCACGCTACCACGCTCAGCTAGTTTTTGATTTATTGTAGAGTTGAGATCTTGCCAAGTTGCCCAGGCGAGTCTCGAACCCGCGGGCTCAGGCAATCCACTCACTCACCTCAGCCTCCCAAAGGCTCGGGATTACAGGCTGAGCCACCAAGCCTGGCTAAGCCTCAGTTTCTTGATGCATAACATATAGGCAGTAGTATTTGTCTTGTCTTCCTCTTGGTGGTGTGAGATTCAAATGGAATGATATTTCAAAAGAATTTGTGAGAAAGGCATGCCTTGGATGTTATGAAGAGCTGATACGTGCTGTTCACGTATGTGTAAAACGCTGCTAGGCACATGTTTCTGCTGATGCTGTGTGCCATGTAGTATAAGCAGAAGTGGCTATGCCTCGGGGGGCATGGGAAACCCCTGGGTGGACCAGCTACCCTCCACCAAAGGCCCTGATTACTCACTGTGATTGCCCAGTCTCTCCTGTGGCTGTAGTTTATTTCTGTGATCTGATTTTAGCAACATTCTGCCTGCCTGCCCTCTTCTAAGCCTTTGTCCTGGCTATGGCTAACTTGAGGCCAGACTAGAAGTTGCCAGGCTAGTCAAAAGAAAATTGATAACCACACTAAAGTAGCATCCTGAATTTCATGTACAATGCTAATTAAGCCTGTAGGCTTACAGAGAGTCCCTTGTACATTATGAAATCTCATTTGTAATCTTTGCATTTAAAAAATGATATTCAAGTTGCCTTGAGTTTTATTGAATTTATTTCATAGCTTGCAGCCTCATTTTTTACCCTATAAGATAGACTTAATAGTAACTTTCTCATGAGGACCGTCATTATTTACATGTGATCAGTATGTGTGTTGTGTTCTGAAATTGTCTGCCCTCTTTATTATGATAAGGCATGTTGGGAGCTTAAAAGGAGGATGAGAGGATTTCCAGCTTTTACTCACACATTTGCACGGTAATTGTCATCTCTTCATTAGATGAACTGCTCTGACAGTGGATTTCCTGATCATTTTATGTAACCATTAACCAGTTCTTTGTGGTTATATCTTTTATCCTTAACGGAACCAAAGATGATCTAAAGGGATCCTTGAAGCAAAGCAGAAAGCCATGTTCTGCTCACTCCACAAAGTAGACCTGGTCTTCCCTTATTATTCCCAGTATCTGTGGATGTGTTGAGAGGGGGAGGGGGGACCGGTTTGGATGATTTTGCCTGGATTGCTACCCGAGTGTATTCTGAAAAGGCTTAGGTCACAAAAGGTGTTGGTTTGGCCTTGCTCCGGTCCTTTGTAGACATCTGCCCACATCACAAAGCCTCCACGTTGGCTGAGCCTGCGGTGATTGGCACTGACTCCCCGGGAAGAGTCCAGTCCTGGAACAGTGGGGGTTGCAGGTGCATTGGCACGTGGCAGTGGGGAGCACACACAGGCCTTGCCTACCCAGCGCCTGGCGGCGCTCAGCAACACCGTCCCATCCCTGAAATATCTTGGCCTTGTGGGCTTGTCCCTCCAATTAAAACTTAAACATGAAAGCAGCCCAGGCTGCATCTCCCTTTGTGCTGAATTGAAGCGTGGACTGTGCCAGAAGCATGTCATGGAAACTGTTAAGGGGTGCCACATTGCAGGGAGCGGTGCTGCTGTCGGGATCTGTGTCTTCAAGCTTTGCATCTCACCAGTGACTGCTGCTCAGTGCACCTGAGAGGCAAGTTTCTGTTTGCCAACAGAAAGTCACCTTTGGGACGGTGGTGAAAGTCATTTTCCACATGTTCACAGATATGGCCATGTTACCAAGCCTCATGCTATGACTTATCTCTGGCAAAGACTTACAAAATAGTCTCTCTGGCTGATTGTCAAAAATTACATCATATTGGAGTAAACTGCTTTTAAATCAGACATCCATTATTCATGTATATTAACTGCTTTTTTATTTTTTTATTGGCTGTTTTGTGTATGATTTACTCTTTTCTCACTAGCTCTCCTCCCTTTCCAATTGTCTATCCTTCCCATCCTTTAAAAAAAAAAGTCTTAGCTCATCTGTAAATTTTATAGAGGCTGTTTGCTTAGCTTTATTTGTGAACACCGATACGCCTTTTTTTGTTGTTAAATTTCATATTGCTGTGGTCATATTTATGTTGGGTCAGAATAGCAACTCAGATCATTTATGTGAGTAAATTCTACCCAAAGACTTATAGGCCTTTTTCTATAAAAAAAATAAAGATATTTTTTAAAAATGAGCATGAATAGCCTTGTACTTCAAGGTCTGTACTGAATGAGAGTATACCTACCATTTAGGAAACAGCTAAATGCATTGAAGTTGGTGGACAGCAAATTGACATCATGTGTCTGTCTGTGTGTATGAAGCCTGTTTTTACTGGAAGCCCATTGTAGTGTTTGCCTGTGGGGGTCTTGGGTTTTTGGCCTTGGCATTAGTGTAAATTCAAACACTGAACTTGTGAGGGCAGATGTGTGATTACAGATTGCATTTTACACCCTGAGCTGAACCGGACGAATTCCCAGGCAGGCTCTCCTTACCAGTGGATAGAGAGAGAGACAGAGAGAAAGAGAGAGTGAGAGAGAGAGAGAGAGAGAGAGAGAGTGTGTGTGTGCGTGTGTGTGTGCGTGTTTGTGTGCGTGTGTGTGTGTGTATGTTCCCCTAGCTGGCTTTTTACTGAGTACATATAGTCCTACAAGGGTCCCACTTCATGCAGAGACCCAATTTTGATGTTCTGCCTTGTGCTGGCTAAACACTTGGTCTACTGTTTCCTCAACCCTCTAAGCTCCTGACATTGGAGAAGGAGCTCCAGGCTAACCCCTGGCTTGAATGCTCGCTTACCTTTCTGGGTTTAGTGTTCTCTTCAGTTTTGACTCCTGTGAACTGCCCTGATTTCTTAAGCGCTAAATAGAATGTTTGAAGGACTGTTTGGTAATAGAGCTTATCCAGCACGTCCATGGAGTGTTTGGAAATGGGAGGGTTTTCCAGACATTCTTGTCTGCCATGTTGTCAGAGATGGAACTGTAGGACTGGATACAGTTTGGGTGTTCTAGTATCTGGATATTATAAGGAGATGTCTGTAGGACCTTCTGTTTTGAGTGGGATGAAGCAGTTTCTTTGTACATGCCAGCAACAAGATCAGACATCGAGGAGTGGAGGAATGTGTTAGCGAAAAAGAAATATCAGAGGATTCCTCTCCAGGAATTTCAGTCAACTCTTCGTCCCCTGCCTCTTTTACTCTGCTTTAATCCAGCTCAACAACTCTTAACCTTTTGCTGTCTTTGTCACTTTCCTTTTTCAACATGATGGAAGACAAATATTCTTTAATTGACAAAGCTTTTTTTTATTTTTTTATTTTTTTTTGAGTTGGAGTCTCACTCTGTCGCCCAGACTGGAGTGCAGTGGCTGCTCCCAGCCACCGCAGCCTCGACCTGCTGGGCTCCGGCGATCCTTCCGCCTCAGCCTTCCGAGTAGCCGGAATTACAGGCGTGCACTACCACGCCTGGCTAATTTTTTGATTATATTGTAGAGATGAGGTTTTGCCTGCCCAGGTGGGTCTCAAACCTGCGGGCTCAGGCAATCCACTCACCTCAGCCACCCAAAGGTGCGGGATTACAGGTTGAGCCACCGAGCCCAGCAGTTTTTTTTTTTTTTGAGTCAGAGTCTCTGTTGCCCAGGCTGGAGTGCAGTGGCACACTCATGGCTACTGCAACCTTGACTTGCTAGGCTCAGGTGATCCTTCTGCCTCAGCCTTCCAAGTAGCTAGAACCACAAACACGCGCCACCATGCCCGGCTAATTTTTTTGATTTAGTGTAGAGATGAGGTCCCACCAAGTTGCCCAGGCTGGTCTCAAACCCATGGGCTCAGGCAGTCCTCTCACCTCCGCCTCTCAGGGTGCTGGAATTACAGGCGTGAGCCACTGCACCTGGCTTGACACAGCTTTTAAAATGCTGTAGTCTCTTAAGGAAGCCTTCAACCACTCCTGACCTCTTTGGACAGGTAGTTCTGGGTCCTGAGGGGTGAGCCAGCTGTTCGGGTTGTTATTATTGTTGGCTTCATGCCTGTGGCAGATATTTGGGTATGAAGAAGACTCACTATTTTGGAAAACTTAAATAGAACACACAAAGGGAGTTCCCTTCCCCATTCATCAACACCTGACCAGAATTCTGGGATAGCAAGGCCTTAATCTCTTCACGGCCATTTCTGCATGGAAGTGGTTCATGTTTAATTATGAGGTGGTATCAGTCTCAGATTTAAGAACAGTCTGCAGTGCAAATAAATCCAGCTCTGCAGAAGGAGTAAAGGAGTTGGCCTGCCTTGAGCTCACCCCACTATGAGGACAGTCGCTGACTCTCCACCCTCCCTGTCATGGTTTGGCTGGAAAGCCAGTGCAGGTCACTCCTGGAAGAGGTACGCCTTGCCTGCCCCAGGGCGGCTGCTGGTGCTTCCCAGATGTTGGGCCTGCCTCCCTTCTGACTCTGGACTGCTGCACCTGCTGCTGAAGACATCAGCTGCTAGGACACCGCTAGAAGATGGCTATGGTCTCCTCAGAGAGTCAAGTCCCGTGTTTGGAGGAACAGGACAGCTGGCGGTAGGGCCCCAGCTGGTGACGAGGCGAGTGCCTTCAGCTGGCAGCAGGCTGAGGCTCCTGCACGTCATCCTGCCCCTGCACGTCCATTCCGGTGCCTCGTGCCTGCAAGATGATTGATAAATATTTGCTGACTGGTTCTTGAATGAATCACAGCATTATTTATTTTGTCTAAAAAATTAAAAACAACCCAAATGTTCATCAGCATATCCTCAGAGAAATTCTATGCAGCCATTAAAAAGAACAGCATATATCTATAGATACTGACATGTAGGGAAAAGAGTTGTAAAACAATAATCCTATTTAGAAGAAAAATTTGTACACACAGACATATAGAGAGAGTGACCGACAGGCATGTGCATTAAAAAAGTCTAGAAATTTCTAAGTCCAGAAATATCACTTCTCAGCCTTTTAGCTAAGGTCAAGTGCAAACAAAGTCTAGAGGTATATATGCCAAATGTGAAAAGTGGTTATTCCTGAGAAGTGCATATACAGAGGGCTACTGTGTTTTTCATGTAATTCTATTATGTTAGAATTTGCTGCAAGATGTATTATATTGGAAATTGGAAAAAGCAAAGACTCTTTTAGACACAAATTTCAGAGAAATCAAAATAATTGGCAGAACTGGACATTAAGATTCCAAGACTAGAATTTATAGAAGTACTTTCAGACCTCTAAGGAAAAAAACAAATATAGAACCTTCTGCTAAAGTCCTTTTTGCGACAGTGCTTGCTTCCTCCCACTGCCTTGTAGAACTACCTGGAAGCCAAAGAGAAAGGAAAGCCACCCAGTGTCATACGGCTACACACTGCATTTACTAGCACTATCTTTGTAAAACACAATCAGTCTTAACTTGGTTTAGCTGTTTTAAATAATTCTTAAAGAAGCATCTAATGCCTATAAAAATTTACTCTGTAATCACCGTTTACTCTTTTCTTGAATATACACGTGGTCCTTAAAATAAAAAATCCTCAATATCATCTACTGATTTGGTGGTTACATTCACGCAGAATAGTTTCTCCAAGATTTTAGCTATGGGTGGGCTTTTCTTTTCATCATATCTGTACACCTCTGAGGATGAGTCAAGTAGCTGTGGGTTGAGACTCACCCAACTAGGGCAATAAAGAAAAAAATTAGTCTAATGCATGGCCTTAACAAGAGGGAGAGTGTGAGCATGAATAATTAATCCTGCTAGTCTGTGGCAATCAGATAAAATGAAGTCCCATTTGCTCAACCTTATTAAAAGAGAGAGAGCGTGGGAGGGAGGGAGAGATGGTAAAGGTCGTTAAGGGACTTGTAACATGGAAAGAACTGCCTCTGAGATGGGTAATGTGTTTTCTAATCTCTGTGGTCTTTAACTAATCGTAATGGTAAAGGTACCCTTTGGATAGTTGGATTCGTTGAATTATTAAACATTTTAGAAAATACTTGACTCTGGACTACAAACTTAGTTGTCTTTATGATAAATTTGTCGTCTTTTGGAGAAGGATTAGATCTCACTATATCACTCAGAAAGGATTCATTCTCTTGTCAAAAAAAAATAACTTTAAAAAAAAGTAAAGACACATGAACCTCCTCAGTATCAGATTTTAATTCTTATATTTACCATGGACATTTTACTGATTTTAAGGCCTACGTTCTGACTGTGTAAGTTGAAGTACTTTAAAAACAAGAAAATATTGAGTCCAAAATGTTGAAAGTTTTATAGTAAGTAGGTGCATTATCATAGACCGTGAGGTTGCTGTTTTTAAATTGTTTTCTCCCTCCAGGAGCTGATTTTATACAATTTTTTAGGTTGTTTGCTAAAGAAAGAATATTTGGTTACTTCTACATTCTTACTTGGAAGAACAACCTTATTTTGGATATTTTAGAATTATTGAACTTTTCTGAGTCAGAGACTTATATTTTCAACTGCATTTTAGTTTCTTCTCTGCAGTCTTTATAGACAAAAAGGGTATTTAAAATTTTGAAATTGTCCTCTTTCCTTTCGGATGCTGTTAGCAATAGTTAATATTATGGTGTTATTTTGACTATTAGGAATTTCCAAAGATTCGGTTGTTAGAATTGTGTGTTGACAACAAAATTGATGATTTTCAGGGTGAAGACCGTTTACTTTAGTATTACCTTCTCAGTACTAAAATAAAAACCTGTGCACTGATAAGTGATAAATGTACAGGTTAACTAGAAAAAGCATATTATTTCCATGTGTGCTGAAGGAGAAATCTCTCTATAAAACATTAATATTGAAACCTTTGAGTTCAGTGATTAATTCAAAAATATTAAGCTCATGATCAACAGAATTGGAAATATGCTCAGAACTTGGTGTGTGTTTGTTAGTAAGAGACTTCTGAACTGTGAATTCCTGGCAAAGATTGACTTCTGCACCTACAACAGTGGCTGACTGAGCATTTAATGTTAATGAAATTAAGTTGATTGAGTTGCTAAGATTTTTTTTTTTAGTGAAAGACTTAAATAATTTTCAGAAAGATTCCTTATGAATTTTTTTTTCTTTTTGCTGAGAGAAGGTACAGGAATGTTCTAATCAACAAATGCATTGTCTAGAGATCAAGGGTACCTTCTTCTCTACTTTCAAACCCAATGGAACAGAGCTTCTTAAAATTAGTAAATAGAGAGCAATTGAAGAGAGAAATGTCTGGAAATAAGAGTTTGTCTCTCAAATCATCTAGTGGCTAACCATGTAAGTCTCATTTTCCAGGAAACTTGTACTATTCTTTACTGTCTGTGGTAGAAATACAGAGAACCCATGCTGACTCACCTGCAAGTTTCCTGATCCCTTGTTAGCTTTCCTATTAATTCCAAATCAGAAGCAGTCTGCGACCTCTTAGTTTCCATACCTCTTTTTCTTTGTTAAGAAAATAGGATATCTGATTTCCCTCATTTGGCATTTTCCTTTGTGTCCTATGAGTTTGTTTATACCTTGGCCCGAGGAATTCTTTGGATTCCTTCTCTCTCTTTTTTTTTTTTTTGGCCTTTCCTTTTGTCATTCTAATAGCCATATCCCTGTACTGTCAGTGACCTGGAGGTCAGGAAATTAAGCAGCACATCATTTAACAGATGCTAAGCGGTAGCAACCATGTCCTGGAAAATGAAATGAAAAGTGTCTGATGTTGGCCTGGTGTATCGAATTGTGCACCCACGTATTTTTCTTCGTCTGTCAGATCCTGGTGTATAGCCTGGAAGCAGAACGCTGCCTCTCGAAGCTGGGGAACGCTCTTGGTGACTTCACATGCGTCAACCTCAGGGACAGCCCTCCCAACCTCATGGTCAGCGGCAACAGGGACAGGAGGTATGTCTGAGTAGAAAAACAGCACTCAGTAGCCCTGCAGCGTCTACCAGGCCACCAGGTCCCCCTGGCTGGCTGATGTTCTCCATGGCTCCCACTCCTCAGGTCTCACTCCACGGCCTTGCCACCTGAGTTCTGCGCAGGTCCCGTCAGCACTCGGGACCTGGAGAACAAAGTTGTGTATTAGGTAATTGTTGGATATAGCTATGTCTCTGCTTCATTTCTGAAGCTCCACGGGAAGGTCTTCTTTTAAGCCATTTGGTGGACGCAGTTGGTAGAAGGTCCAGGGAGACCACTTGGACTATCTTTTGTTCCCCTGCTGCAAAATTTGTTTGGCACTTAAAAGCTCACTTTCTAATATTAAAAACAATAACCTAAGGGATGAATCATGTTCAACAAAATAGGCTTGCCTGCCAAGTGATGTCAAGAGTGTATTTCAGAACACTATGGTGTCCCTCTGGTGAGGGAGGAAAAAAAAGACTTCATGTGAACAGATTCCAGTTTCTATTTAGCTGATTAGCAGTCTTCTCTTTAACGTGTTGGCTTAGGAAGTTGGATTTTCCCAGCACAGGGTCCAGTGCCAGCCCTGGACGCCCCAGGACCCATCAGCACGAAAGGATTAAAGTGTTTGAAAAGACTCGCTGAGTCCAAATTTTAGGTCTTTACCCCCCTTCCTGCCTCCTCTCCCCTTGTCTTTCTTTTCGTTCTTTTTTTTTTGGCTGGTGATCTGCTGTGTCTGATCCAGTGCCCCAAAGAGAGGTAGCATGGCTGAAGGCCAGGGTCTGCTGGCTCCCCCTCTCCTGGGCCCAGCCCCGGGCTGCAGGTGGCAGGCTGCTTGGAGGCGAGTGTCAGATCCTGAGGTGGGTGCTCTTCAGTGCCAGATCCCAGACCTCTGTCCCACCAATGCAGCAGCTTGCAAAAATAATTATTTTGCCAAATAATATTTTCAACTCCTGACCTTCACCCCTGGCTACCCACCCCCCACTTAGAATAAAAAGATGATATGCATAGGCTTTGTTGGGAAAAAACACTCGATTTTTCCTCAAGGCCTCTTAAAATGGCTGATGTTCTGCTACTTGAGAATTGAACTATTCAGTTTATGTTTAGGCATGTACTTAGTCTAGTTCTTTTAAGAAACTAGGTCTGAGGCTGGGTGCGGCAGCTCACACCTGTATTCCTAGCACTTTGGGAGGCCAAGGCAGGAGGACTGCTTGAACCCAGGTGAGACCAACCTGGACAACACAGCAAGACTCTGTGTCTAAAAAAAAAAAAAAAATCACAAAATTAGCCAGGTGTGGTGGCATGCACCTGTAGTCCCAGCTGCTCAGGAGGCTGAGGCAGAAGGATCACCTGAGCTCAGGATGTCAAGACTGTGTTGAGCCGTGGTCATACCACTGCACTCCAGCTTGGGCAACAGAGTGAGATCTCAACTCAAGAAAAAAAGAGAGCCGGGCTCGGTGGCTCACCCTGTAATCCTGCGCCTTTGGGAGGCTGAGGTGAGTGGATTGCCTGAGCCCGTGGGTTCGAGACCCGCCTGGGCAGGCGAGAACTCATCTCTACAATAAAATAAAAAAATTAGTCGGGCATGGTAGTGCGCGCCTGTAATTCCAGGTACTCGGAAGGCTGAGGTGGAAGGATCGCCGGATCCCAGCAGGTCGAGGCTGCGGTGGCTGGGAGCGGCCACTGCACTCCAGTCTGGGCTACAGAGTGAGACTCCAACTCAAAAAAAAAAAAAGAAACTAGAAACTAGATTTGATATGTGACCCTACTTGTGGCACAGCAAGTGAAAAAAATCAGTTTGTAGTTTTACTCCACGTGTTAGTTTCCAGGCTGAGCTATACAAAGGCTCCAAGAGTATCTCTTAGGGCCTAGGAGCTACTTGTTTTCAAAGACAGCCAGTGTAGAGGACTCTTTGGAATTGTAGAGTGTGCCCTAGAGTTTTTTTGGAGTGTGAGCATTTAGGTATTCAACCACAGCTAGGCTCACAGGGTGCTGCAGAGAAGAAACCTCTTCTTTCTGCATAACTTTGCCCATTTGGTTCTAGAAGAACAGTTGAAGCCAGACTGTCCTGACCATTGTCAGCTGCACACCATACTCCAGTTAGGGGAGACCTATACAGTTAGCCCTCTGTATCTGCAGGCTCTGTGTCCATGGATTCAACCAACCTTGGATAAACCATTTTCAGAAAAAAAAGATACAAAGTTTCAAAAAGCAAAACAGGAATTTGTGACACGCCAAGTACTACATTGAATCCATGCGAATTAAGTATGTGTGGGCATTGTATTAGGTATTATAAGTAATCAAGAGGAGATTTATATGGGAGGATGTGTGTAGGTTACATGCCAACACTTTATACACAAAATGGGACTTTATGCACAAAATGCTATTTTTATATACAAAACACCATTTTATACACAAAATGGGACTTGAGCACTGATGCATCTTGGTGTCCGTGGGGGGCTCCTGGATCCAATCCCCTGCAGATACTGTGGAATGACTGTATATACTCGGGGAAGCTGACTTTCTCCTCTGGCACAGGGCTGCCTGATTACATTCCCCCTGCCAGAAGAGGAGCTCTGTGCTCAATGTCAAAGGGCTCTGGTCAGTTTGAAGTCCAAATTTGACTGTTAAGTCTATTTTTTTTTAGTTAACCAATATTATATTTTTTAAAAAACCCTCTTCTCTGTGAATGAAAGAATAGACTAGTGAATTAGAGTTGAGGGTGGGGTATCCAAAGTGGCATTTAGTCAGGACTAGCCCTAGAGCTGATACCAGCCGTCTGCCCACTGCAGGCACATCAGGGGCCAGCCGTCGTAGGTAGGAATACTCTATGAGGCACAATGGCTGGGTCAGCAGTATGCACTTGAAATACAGGAGTT
The DNA here is from genome assembly GCA_027257055.1 of Cephalopachus bancanus. NCBI lineage: Eukaryota > Metazoa > Chordata > Mammalia > Primates > Tarsiidae > Cephalopachus > Cephalopachus bancanus. The sequence goes on from JAPVLO010000050.1 coordinate 6,579,433, forward strand.
AAAGTCTGGTGTCTTTAAAATAAAAAGTATACATCTAGAAAAAGGAAGGAATGAGGACTATTAAGTGTGGTGAAAGGAAGATTTATTTTTTTCCCTAAAGGCATCATATCTGTGAGTAAGATCTCATTCGAGATGCAGACCCAGGCTTATACAGCTTATGTTTTATGTCAAAAGCAGGACTAAGGGGTCAGGTAACTATGTAGAGAACCACTTTCTTGGCTGTCACTTAATGACTGATGCAATTTTTTACAAACCTTGGAACCTCCCTACTTTATTTAAATAAACTTAATTTTCACTGCATTCTCTTGAGAATCAAATAGATGCTAAAGATACCTAAAATTGCCCCAGATTAGGACAAAAATAAATAAAGTAATTTTTAATTAAAGTAAGGAAATCAGTTTGAGTAGTTTGCAAACATAGGTAGAATTTGCAAGGAGTTTTATTTTGGGGAGAAAAACAGACTTAAATTAAAAATGAGGCCGGACTCGGTGGCTCAGCCTGTAATCCCAGCACTTTGGGAGGCTGAGGTGAGTGGATTGCCTGAGCCCGTGGTTCAAGACCCGCCTGGGCAACTTGGCGAGACCTCATCTCTACAATAAATAAAAAATCAGCTGGGCGTGGTAGCGTGCGCCTGTAGTTCCAGCTACTTGGAAGGCTGAGGCGGAAGGATCACCGGAGCCCAGCAGGTCGAGGATGCAGTGACTGGGAGCAGCCACTGCAGCACTCCAGTCTGGGCAGCCGAGTGAGACTCCAACTCAAAAAATTAAAAATTTAAAAATTTAAAATGAAAAAGTTTCTAGCTTGTCACCCTTTGAGAAAAAAATAGAGAATAAATAGAGTCTGACAGAATAAGAATGATTAGGGTGGAAATTGAGTTGTTATTAGGCTGTGTCTTGCTGAGAGGGAAAGCTTTAAAGTAGGGGGCGAGAGAGAAGTAGAATTTTGCATAAGAGTTTTATCAATATAGAATAAATGAATTTTTCTAAATGCATATTTTTTCTTGCTGGACTAGGAAGAAAGAGCAATGAGCGGTGTTGAAGGAGGTATATTAGGTATCGGGACTAGTGCTTGTGTCTACTCTGTTTACTACAGTATCTTTCTAGTACTCAGTGGCTGCCTAACACTGTATGTGTGTTTTCTGTTTATTCTAAGGTGCACTTTCTATTTTTTTTTTTTTTTAACATTTCCACATCTATAAAATCAGGACAGACTTCTACGGTGGTGTCATAAAATTAATTGGCAGCATTTTAAATGTTAGATACTGTAAAAGTGCTTATTATAATCAGCAATGTTTGCAATTAAATGAAAGTATGTATTTGTTCACTGAAGGCAAAAAATGAATAAATAACTTAGGAATGGGGATGTTTATGAGAAACTCGAATGAGTTACTAAGAAAAAGTCTGCAGGAAATAAATCACATTGGTTTGTTGAGTTTAAACTCTAATTTGGGGTTCATTGAACAGTTAGAATCTGTAGTTATGTATTCTGCCATAGTTGGGAAGTTTCTAGCCATTATTTCCTCAAATAGTTTTTCTGCACTAATCCCTTTCTCCTCTCCTTGATACTTCACTGATGGAAATACTAGACCTTTGAAACCGTCTGATAGGCCACTGAAGCTCTGTTAATTTTTTTCCCCAAACCTTCCTTTCTTTTCTTCAGGTTACATAATTCTGTTGATCTAACTCCAGGTTCACTGACTTTTTCCTTTATCATCTCCTTTCTGCTATTGATCCCATCCAGGGAATTTTTTATTCCAGATTTCATATTTTCTTGGTTCAGAATTTCCATTCAGAATCTCTTTCGTAGTTTCTATTTCTCTTTGGAAAGTTACTCTTTCTACTCATTTTACCTTCACCTCATGGAATACAGCTGCAATAGGTATTTCAAAGTCATTGGTAATTCCCCAAATCTGGCTTATCTCAGGGTTGACACTTGTTAATTGTCTTTTACCTTGAGAATAGGTCACATTTTCCTGTTTTTGTTTTGGGGCATGCCAAGTAATTTCGGGTTGTATTCTGGACTTTTTGACCACTATGTTGCGTATACTTTGGCTCTTGTTATATAATCTTCTGAAGAATGTTGGTTTTTATTTTCTTAAACACGAGTTACCCTGAGTGGGTTCAGACTGCAAGGTCAGTCCTGCCTTCTGTGGGCGGTGATTCCAATGTCAGTTTGATTTCCAATGCCTTTGCTCTGCTGTTGTCAGTATGCCCTACACAGAGGCCACTCAGGGCTTAGTCTAAGACTTGGTTTAAACCTTCGTTGAGTTCCCAGAGCCTTTACTGCACTTCTCTAGATCTGTCCCGCACAGCTCAGGGATGAGCCTGGGATTTGTGTGGGTTTAGCCACAGTATTGTGGGGTCCCCTTCTTCAGGTTCCCCCTCTCTTAACCCTTCCATTTTCTGGCCTTCAGGGGCTCCTTTCCCTGTTAGTCATCTGGCCAGAAATGCGGGATTTCCTTTGGAGTTTTACCTGCCTGCATTGCTACCCACCACTCTGCTCTGTGACTAGAGACTGTCCTTGGGACAGAGCTGCAAGAAGAAAAAGGGGGGAAGAAAAGCCACAGTGACCCTCACTCTCATTCTTTGGGGACTGCAGGGGCCCCTTTCACTGGTTCCTCTGATTAGAAAAATGGGGTTTCTGTTGGAGTTTCAACTCCCTGCACCACCACACAGTTCTACTATGTGGATCCCATACTCAGGGCAAACCTTCAAGAGGAAAAAGGAAAAAATTGGGAAATTCCTCCTCTGTACGGCAGCTTCCACAGGTTTGACTCTCTTCCACAATCTACTGGCTTGTTGATTCTCCAGAGTTCTCAGGTATTTGGTTTTTTGTATTTTGTCCATAGGTTTTTGGGGTTTTTTTTTTTTTTTGAGTTGGAGTCTCACTCTGTCACCCAGACTGGAGTGCAGTGGCCGCTCCCGGCCACCGCAGCCTTGACTGCTGGGCTCCAGCGATCCTTCCGCCTCAGCCTTCCGAGTAGCCGAAATTACAGGCATGCGCTACCACACCCGGCTCATTTTTGATTTATTGTAGAGATGAGGTCTCGCTGCCCAGGCAGGTCTCGAACCCGCGGGCTCAGGCAATTCACTCACCACAGCCTCCCAAAAGCATGTCCATAGGTTTTGATGGTGGTCATGAGAGAGATGGTAGTGGGCTTACTCCATCTTGGCCATAATCGGTACTCTCTTTTTAGTGACTTAAATCAGCACTGTAGTCGGCAGTCAGGGGCTATGTTAAATGAGGGCCCTTCCTGTTCTGTTGCTTTCAGTCTTCTCATCTATGGTCTGCTCATCCTTGCCAATTAAATCAGGGATCTAGAAGGGAGAAGCTTATCAATCAAAAGTCGGTGCTAGCCAGACTTGGTGGCTCAGCCTGTAATCCCGTGCTTTGGGAGCCTGAGGTGAATGGACTGCCTGAGCCCATGGGTTTGAGACCCGCCTGGGCAACTTGGCGAGACCTCATCTCTACAATAAAATTAAAAAATCAGCCGGGCATGGTAGCACGTGCCTATAATTCCGGCTACTCAGAAGGCTGAGGCGGAAGGATCGCCAGAGCCCAGCAGGTTGAGGCTGCAGTGACCGGAAGCAGCCACTGCACTCCAGTCTGGGCGACAGAGTGAGACTCCAACTCAAAAAAAAAAAGGTCGGTGCTAAGGGCAAAGGTCCAGCTGCTATTGGGCTGCTAAGGCAACATTCATTGAACCAACAAATTTCAGTTTTTCCTCCCATATTCTCGTTTATTTTTTTAACAACTTTATTGAGATAAAATTCACATACTGTATAATTCACCAGTTGTACAGTTTAGTGTTTTTAGTAAGCTCACAAGGTTGTGCAGCAGTTGCTTTAGCCAAGTTTAGAACATTGTGTCACCTCAAATAGAAACCTTGTACCCACTGGCAGTTACTGTCCATTTCCACCTAACCCCTCTAGCTCTAAGCAGCCACTCATATACTTTCTATGATTTTGCCTGTTTCAATTCCATATACATGGAATGATGTAATATATGACCTTTTATAACTGGCTTCTTCTACTTAGCATAATGCTTTCAAGATAAACCTGTGTCATAGCAGATATCGGTACATCATTCCTTTTTCTGGCCAAATACTGTTCCTTTATATGGTATGCCACATTTTGTTTAGCCATTCATCATTTGGTAGACACTTGGGTTATTCCCACCTTTTGGCTATTTTGCATAATCTCGCTGTTATCATCATTCATGGATAAGCTTTTGTGTGGAAACATGTTTTCAATTCTCTTGAGTATATGTGTCTGGGAGTGAAATACCTGGATTATGTCGTAAATCTGTGTTTAACCATTGGAGGAATTACCAGACTCTTCTATAGTGGCTGCCCCATTTACATCTCCACCAGTACTGGATTGAGGGTTCCTGTTTCTCTGCATCCTCACCAACACTTGCTGTTGTCTCTGATTATAAATTTGCATTTCCCTGATGACTATTTGGTGTCAAACCAGATCCTTTCGTGTGCTTATTGCCCATTTGTACATCTCCTTTTGACAAGAGATGTCTATCCAAATCCTCGGCCCATTTTTTAATTTGGCTGTCTTTTTATAGTTGGTAGCATTTTCTTTATAATTCTGATAGAAATCTCTATCAGATATGTAATTTGCAAATATTTTCTCCCATTCTGTGGGTTTTCTTTTTACTTTCATGATAGTGGCCTTTGAAGCACACAAGTTTTAATTTTGATGTTTATCTGTTTTTTTCTTTTGTTTTTGTCATATCTAAGAAACCCTCCTAACCCAGGGTTACAAAGATTTACTCCTGTGTTTTCTTCAAAGGATTTTATAGTTTGGGCTCTTACACTGAGGACTGTGAGTCATTTGTAGTTAACTTTTGTCTATGGTGTGGGGCAGAGGTCTAACTTCCTTCTTTTGCATGTGGCTATTGAGTTGTCCTAGCATCATCTGCCAAAAAGACCATACTTTCCCCATGAGATTGTCTTGGCACCATTGTTGGAAAATCAGTTGACCTTGGCAGTAGTGGGATACTGCCAGGGTTAGGGGAGTGGGGGACACACAACATCAATAAGGTTCCTGATCACAAACCAGGCAAAGTGGGGACTGGAGGGAGGCCCAAACTTTACCTGTACGATGACCACTTGTATATCTAATCCTGAATTGTACCCTACATCTTTAAAATAATAAATAAATAAATTTAAAGCTCGAGGAAAAAATAGAGTATAGATTTATAACTGTAATAATCCAAATATTATTTTTAAAAGAAAAAATATAAAATCAATTGATTATACATTTGTGGGTTTATTCTGGACTCTCAATGCTGTTCCATTGATCTGTATGTCTATGTTTTGCCAGTACTGCAATGTCTTGATTGTCTATAGCTTTTGATAAAGATTTCCCATCCCTTTTTTACTAATATATAGTAAACTGCCAAATGTCAGGCATGTTGAGCAGAATCATTGTATGTGAAAGTAAAAAATTTGTGTTGGAATCTATGTGCAGTATGGATGTATGAAATAATTCATATGATTACAATTTAAAATATTAAAATTAACTTAAAAGTTGTAGTGTTTTCAGCTAGGGATTATGTGCCTTGTATTTTTTGGAATTATATTCATTATCATCATTGTCCACAGGACAGATTTGTCATGGATCCCAGAATTTTCAGTTTAGCAGAGTTCTTCAAGCCCATCGAATGCTGGCCCAGCTGAGGAAACTGAGTCCAGAAGGGTTCAGTGACTGATCTCAAGGGCTTGTTATTCTTGGCATACTGATTTTTATGTTCTATACACAGAGAACTCTAAACCTGAGAAATACAGGGTTAAAATACAGAGAGCAGTAAGCTTAGTCTAGTTGGATTAAACTGGACAGTTCTACCTGAAAATACAGCTTTTTCCAGTTACTGCTCAAAATGAATTCTTCACCAAAGACCATCATCAGTGCTGTGTAGATAAAGCTATTGATTCTGGTATATAAGATTATAATTTAAAATTCTTTTTAATAGCCCAGGTTCAGTGAGACCAAACAGAATCATCAACTGATTTCTTTTTAAAAAAAATACTAGTTTTTTGGATTAATTTGGTCATTTAAAAAGGCCTACATTTTAATGCCTTACTGCCCATTCTCTTTATTTTCTGGATAGAAATATAGCTAAAGGTCAGGTCCTTCTTAATGAAACTGCCGTGCCAGAGACTGAATAGGCTCCAGCTTTGCCATCAAATACAGTTTGCCTTATTATCATATGGGTCTATTTAATCCAAGCCAATAGGAAGCAAGCCTGAGTTGTGACCCCCAATTAAAGAGTCTCGGCGCTTACTTCTTGCCCTGACAAATATAAAGTTGTGGTGTGCTTGTGGTCCTGCTGCCTGCTGTTAGAGAGAGAGTGATTGGAGCGTAAATGTTGCATTTGCTCCATCTGCAAGTGTTATAATAAGTGATTCAGAGCTCTTAACACAGGACCAACCAGAGCGTGCCTCCCTCTCAGTTCCAGCACGTTTTCCTGCCCATCAGATGGATGCTCCTCTGCTGGAGTCTTTGGAAGGTTCTGGTGTCTTTTGTTTTAATTGGCGGGCTAGAGCCGACTCCTATGGTGTGATTTTCATTAGAGTGGGGCTGGAAAGAGGGAGTGTTGGAACCGTCCTCCAAGCCCAACCATGAATATTAAACATAATACAATTACAGCTTTCAGACCAATTATTTTTCTTTTCAACAGGCAAAGTTGATGAAATACTCACTAGATAGGGATTCACAGTATCTACCATTGGCTTCTTTTTGTCCCTGGAATCAGTCGCCTTGGCATATTTTGGTGCCCATTTGCTGTGCTACCTGTTTCCCAGCATCGAGTGTTTGGTTTGAGTGAAGAGCTGAAGGACTTGCCAAGGCACACTGCATTTCGGGTCGGTGCTGTACACTGTCAGATGTCCGAAGCAGATACCTGTTTCCTTCTGTGCATGAGAATGGCTCGTGTGGACTTGGCACACTGCAGCGTCTGCTGTTCCTATCTGGCAACAAGAAGCCAGAGTGGTGCCTCTGTAAGATGTCAGAAAAATGCTTTTTCTTTTTTCCTGGGGCGAGAAGTTCAAGGCTGTTTTGGCCTATGTTTGTTTTCCTTAGTGATATAAAATACACTAGTGCTGTATCTTTTGGTGTATTTGTTTATTTTGTTTGGATTCACCCATGCTGGTATCTAAATACAATAGGAAAACAGATGGCAAACTTTGAACTTCTGGACCAAATTTGTGTTTGCCTTTGTCTCCTTAACAGCCAAACTGTAAATTATGGAGTATAAATATTCAATAGAGGAGCTCTTTATGGAAATCGCCAGGGCAAAATAGACTCTTATTAACCAAATATGTACTGAAAAGTACTTGGGCTAAACATGTCTGCCCCACCTCATCCCTTTCAAGTCCCCCTTGTGGCCTGAAGGCCAAGGGCTTTTACAGCATGTACGGTCTCCTCTCCTTCTGCCCAGACAGCCTTGTCTCTTACCTGCAGATGCCCAAAGGCAAGTGTTTCTGACTAACAGAGAGAGACCTTTGTTTCCAGAGTACACTTCATGTTCTCCTTGCGTCTTTCTGGTCCAGATCCCTCACTGGAAAGTTGGGGACTGAATGGCATTTGCAGCAGCAGACCTCTTGAGGCGCCTCTGTCACCTCGTCAGTTACATGGCCTGGCAGGGAGAGTGGACGCTCTCTGCTCTGTGTTCTAAGACTGTATATCCTGTTTTACTTCACATGACCTATGAAACAGATGAAGGTATGATTCTTAAAATTAAAAAGCAGAGCATACATATCATGTGGGAGGGTGCAGAAGGTGCGTGTCCAACTTCAAAACTAAGTTCTGGTGTTGTAAACATCATGGCAGTGTCTAGCATGAGAGGTAAAGCCCCCTTGAAGGCCCTTAACAGATTGATTATTTTACCACCAGCGAAATTACTGTGCTGGGCAGTGAACTTACCACTGGGTCAGGCCGACCTCCACGTGGGGACACAAAGCCAGTCGCATCTCAGCTTCCTTCTGAATGACTCGGGTATCTTTCCCTGATGAGCAGATAACGTGGGAAACAGGGCGGCTGACATCCTTGTCCTGGGTCTGTCTTGTTCCATGTGCTTTAAATCATTGTGATGAAATGGCTGTGGGTACTCTCTGACAGTGTACTAATTAGGAAATAGAAGTTTGATATCATCATTACAGGCATTTGCAACCAAAGGAGACTTGCCTAAGAATGCTGTACACAGCCCAGCACGGCTGAAGAGGAATTCACAGTTTCCAACCTTAACTCCAGTTCCATGTCCCTTTCTCTGCTCTTCTTGGGTCTTCCAGGGTGAGAATCCACGACCTCCGCACCGATCAAGTCGCCCTGTCGCTCTCCGCCCACCAGCTCGGGGTCTCTGCTGTCCAGATGGATGACTGGAAGATCGTCAGTGGAGGCGAGGAAGGCCTGGTCTCTGTGTGGGACTATCGAATGAACCAGAAATTGTGGGAGGTGCACTCCAGGTAAGGTGGTCCATCTGGAGCTCGGCAGAGCATCACAGTGAAGACAGTATGGGTCAGCCTGAGCCGGTCACAGGGCTTAGTGCCCCAGGCTCTGCCGTGTGACTTGTGATTCCTCATCCTGACCCTGGGAGCCTGCTACTGTACTAGTTGCATTTTTCAGATGAGGAAACTGAGGCTTGGAAACGGTGTTGGCCAATGGATGTAGTTCTTCTCTCTCACATCATTAAAACTCATAACCAGTATTATAAATCAGACCCAAGTTACTCTTAGAATGAAACTAACTTCTCACAAATGCCATGCTGGGTATTTTAGGATTCCTCCATCTCAATAACCAGAAGAGGTGACTCAAAAAATGTAGGAAGCAGCCAGGCTCGGTGGCTCAGCCTGTAATTCTGCGCCTTGGGAGGCTGAGGTGAGTGGATTGCTTGAGCCCGTGGGTTCGAGACCCGCCTGGGCAACTTGGTGAGACCTCATCTCTACAAGAAATCAAAAAACTAGCCGGGCATGGTAGCATGTGCCTGTAGTTCCAGCTACTTGGAAGGTTGAGGTGGAAGGATCGCCGGAGCCCAGCAGATGGAGGCTGCGGTGGCCGGGAGCGGCCACTGCACTCCAGTCTGGGCAACAGAGTGAGACTCCGACTCAAAAAAAAAAAAAAAAATGTAGGAATCCAGTGTGGCTAGACCATGCTGTGCCTCCCATCGAGGTGCGGGTACACCATGGCCACCATCTGCCCGTAGAGGGAGGAAGGGCCAGCCCAGGCTCGCTGTCCTCCAGTCTCGAGTCACATCGCAGGTAGCCATGATCTTCTGCCTGTTGCTTGGACTTTCCTCGCATTATTTAGATAGAAGGTCATGTAGGACTGAAGGTATTCAGGTTTCAATCAAAGAAGAATTTGTCATTTTAACCTTCAGCACTAATACTCAAGAGAAAAATAGGTATTACCCTGAGCACAGGCTGGATGGCTTCACGGATGCAGGTGCATTTGCCTAACTGTCTCTCAAATGTTTGCCTGAGTCTGTCCTAACCTTTAGAGTTCAGGCAGCCTTGCCTGGAGCAGGGCCACTCAGAGCTGACTCGAAGCTGTCCCCACAGGCCTTGAGTGGAAGACCCTGCTTTTGAGGGAGGTGGGAAGAAAGGCATCAGGTCTTCTTCCCCGCTGTCCCTCAATTCTGGGCATGGTGGCACTTTTGTAGTCCCAGTTACTTGGGAGGCTGAGACAGGAGGATCACTTGAGCCCAAGAGTTCAAGGCTGCAGTGAACTATTATGGCACCACTGCACTCCAGCCTAGACAACAGAGCAAGATCCTGTCTCAAAAAACAAAAACAAAAAAAAGGCACTAACCTTGGGTTATGGGACTGTGACTATAGTGATAAAGGAGAGGAGGAACCGATGCCTGGGTCCTCACCTGTGAACTGAGGCTTGTTCCCCCAGCTGCAAGTCAAGATACACAGAACTGAGAGAAGTAGCACAGTCTTCATTTAGGTGCAAGTCAACGACTTGACACGTGAGAGACAGCAGGGTTAAATGGAGGACGGATTTCGTTCTCGAGAGCAGTGTTGGTGAGTGCTGTGGCCATCAGCTTTCGCCTCCATCAGACAAGAGCCCTGGTGACGTCTAGCCTGCCCATCACTGTCCAGCCCCTCCTGACTGGCACACAGGTGCACCAGCCCTTTTCTCTGGCTTTCATAGTGATGCACTGAGTTGCCACCAGGTGGTGCTAAACGGCAACTAAAACTCCTGCACTGGAATCCGAGCATTTGCCTTAACCCAGCATCTGTTTTAGAGTTGACTGGGCCAGCCTCAGGACAGCGCCCTCTGCCACCTGGGCCCCCAGGGAGGGCGGCCAGCCCCTGGCAGAGTTTCCTCAGGCCTCGGGTTAGCTCCCTAGGCCTGCACTCCAGCAGGTCTCATTTTTCTCTCTGAAAAGCTGCGTTCCCTTGGATGAGCCACCCAGGTGAAGCCGGGTAAGTGGAGTCTTCCCCAGAGGTGTGGTCTGTCCCAGCATTTGCCTTTGTACCTGCACGTCCGGTGCTCGCCACCGGTCAGTCTTGTTCTCATGAAGTCACCATTTTTACCCATACAAAGCTAAAGCCTCCCGGTCTGCATGGTCTCCTGCCCAGAACTCACTGGCCCACTCAAGTCCTCACCAGCTGGTGCACAGTGCCCATCCCGAGTTTCTTTAGCAGCTCTCAGGGCCTCGTGGTGGCCCGCCCTACCTGTCGGTGTACCATCAGGCTGCAGGCCTGAGCCAGCCTTGCCCTCTTCTCTTCCCAGCCTCCTTGGGTCTCCCTCCCCCGCCCTCAGCCCTCATTCCCCTGGTCTGGCCCCTGTCCCCGCCGCCTCACTGGCCCCTAGCCAAGCCCTCCACCACTTTCCTCCAGTGGCGCCCAAACCCTGGGCTGGCAGGGCTCCACTCCTTCCTAGCTTTCGCTACCCTCAGGAGAACCCTCTGCTCTAGCCAGAAAGCCCGTCCCTTGCCCCCACCACGCTGGGAGCAGACCAGACCCAGCCTGAGCAGGCCTGTCCCCATCCCCTCCTGTGACCCTCTGCAGCCCCTTTCAGCCCGTGGTGACGTCTCCCGTTCCTCCTGCTGCTGCTTCACTCTGTGCCCCACTGTCTAGCTTACTACACGAGCATTGGCCATGGTTTTCTTTCTTCTCTTTTTTCTTTTGAGTGGGAGTCTCACTCTGTTGCCCAGACTGGAGTGCAGTGGCTGCTCCCGGCCACCGCAGCCTCGACCCGCTGGGCTCCGGCGATCCTTCTGCCTCAGCCTCCCAAGTAGCCGGAACTACAGGCGCGCGCTGCCACACCCAGCTAATTTTTTGATTTATTGTAGAGATGAGGTCTCGCCAAGTGGCCCAGGCAGGTCTCAAACCGCGGGCTCAGGCAATTCACTCACCTCGGCCTCCCAAGGTGCGGGATGACAGGCTGAGCCACCGAGCCCAGCCAACTGTGGTTTTCGAGAATGTTTCTTACCTTGTATTTGCTGAGAACTTCTCTGAGGGTGGGTGTATGAGACACCTTTTTTTTTCTGGTGTCTCCTAGCTCAGTACTGTGACCCCAGCAGGCACTGCACGAAAGTTTCCAGAATGAACAAAAGCATCGTTTACAAAGACCTGAAGCTGTTTAGCTCCAAGATTTTGTGAATGTGCTTTCTCAATCCAGAGCACATCTGCCATTTGCAGCCCTGACTCAAGGACTGGTGGCCTTTATGGGTCAACACTAAGCTCCCACATTCCCCAGATGGGGAGCCCTGCTTGGGGTGGAGGTCCCTGCTGCATGTTTTGGGTGTGTCAAGTAGAGTTTGTCCTTCCTGTCTGGAACATACCGAGCTGTGGGGGCAGCCAGCTCGATGGCGGGGTGGGGGCGTGCAGCTCTGCTCACAAAGCGGTGCCGGAGTGTGGTCATGCTCACACTGCCCCTGTGGGGCCCCTTTTCTCCTCTGTCAGGGAGAAGCCAGCTTAGGCATTCTAGGCCCTGGCGCTCTCCACTCCGAGTCTGCGGCAGGGAGCGCGGCTGTGCCTCTGTGCCTACACTCACAAATGGACTCTCCTGTTGCTTTCTAGACACCCAGTACGGCACATCTCGTTCAACAGCCACAGCCTCATCACAGCTAACGTGCCCTACGAGCGGGTGGTGCGCAACACCGACCTGGATGGCTTCGCCACTCACAGGAGGTCAGCGGGTGTGGCTGGGCTGGGCTGGGCATGTTCAGAAAAGATCATCTCAGTCTGGTTTATTCCTAGACAGCCCCATGCCACACTGGCCCCTGTGGGCTATACCCTCAGGCAGGGCCATTCTTTTTAGAGCACCTGGGAACACAAGTGTGGCTGTGGTGGGGTGATTGCAGCCAGTAACCCATGTGGGACACTTGGTGGAAATGCCTCCCGTGACAGCTGGTGACTGGTGCAGGACAGTGGCCAGGGAGCGATGCTCTGCTGGTTGTAGAGAGGGCGAGCCTTAGCCTCTGAGGAGTCAGAGTCAAAGGCTCAGAGACCTGCTGTGGTCAGAGCGTGTCACAGCCCAGTCCTCTGAGCTGAGTCCTTGTGCTCAGTCTGCTGGGTGCCTCAGCTGCCGATCAGAAGAAACCCCCAAGCAGGTGGGCCAGGTACCTTTTCTCATGAGACTGTTGGCCTGGCTCCTGGGCATCCCCTCCTTGAGGCTGTCCCTGAGGCTGCTCCTGCCCCTCCAATGTGTCGCCTTCCAGCTCACAATATGACCATCAAACCTGTGTGCCTGCCGGGTTCACTTGAGGCCTGGGACTGTGAGTATCTGACATGCTGTGGGCCCAAAGGATGTATTGTTTAAAACAAATCTCTATCCTGTCTCGAGCAAATGGTTCCTGCAAAGACAGAAGCTGTTGGGGGGTGAGAGCCAGCAACACAGACCTGACCGTCACGTCTTTATGCTTTCTCCAGACACCGGGGGCTGATCCATGCCTACGAGTTTGCAGTGGACCAGCTGGCCTTCCAGAGCCCTCTCCCCATCTGCTGCTCACCCTGTGACACTACGGCTGGCCACAACTATGACCTTGCACTGGCGTTTCCCCACGACCAGATGTAGGGATCACCCGTCTAGAAGTAGGGAAGGAAGGGGGAAGAGCCAGTCCTCTGCATTTTACAGCTGAAGGGAGCCCTGTGCGGGGCCCAATGTCTGGGGAAGAGAGCAGCCCAGGGTGGCCGCTATGGCACACGTTCCTGAGCCCCAAGCCCCTCGCTTGTTTCCCTGCCAGTTCGTTCCTCTCTAGAGTCTCAAGAAGCTGCAGCTTGTCGCGGTCTGCTTCCTTTCCTGTTCTCAAACTCAACGCCCTTCCCCCCACCCCCCGACCTGGCACCTCCTCCAGCCCAGCTCAGCAATGCCACCCCCACCCACCCTGCCACGTTCGGCTCCCTGGGACACCTCGTGGGTCCCCCGCGGCACCCTGTGCTGCCAGCTCCTCTGTGCCTGTGCTCCCTGCTCCAGCCCTAAGGGCTGTCGTCTGGTCTCCAGACTCTTTTTAGGGACCTTGGATGTGTCCCCACCCTCACTGTCCTGTCCTTGGGTCGCAGCTCAAGTATTTGCTTCTTTGACGCCTAGCCAGCACCTCCCAGCATGCAGCTGGCAGAGCGGTGCCTTCTCATTGTGGCTCTTCCCAGAGTTTTGAATTCTATATTTATGCAGCTATTTAACTAATGACTGTTTTGCTTACTATTGTATCTACACTATGTGATAGATAGAAATATTTTCTAAATATTCCTGGCCTAGATAGCCACCCGCCACATGGGTTGGAGATGATTCTGCACAGAGGATGAGTGGGGCAGGAGGCCTGGAGGAGAAGCCATGTCATCAACACTGAGACGAGACGTGTCGACGCCAGGAGATTGTGCCCCTTGACGCAGGGCTTCCACCCATGGCACAAGCAAGCAAGCCTCTGTGTAACTCTGGGTTTGCATTCTTTTAAGCAGCAGTCACCGAATATGCCTTCAAGTGTCAAAGCAAAAACTTACAGAGTTACAAAGAGAAAGAAAATCTTTTCTCACAAGAAGTGATCAGTAGATGACAGCAGTGACAAAATGTAAAGATGTGGAGGATTAGCTGGGCTCGGTGGCTCAGCCTGTAATCCCAGCGCTTTGGGAGGCCGAGGTAAGCGGACTGCCTGGGCCTGTGGGTTCGAGACCCATCTGGGCAACTTGGTGAGACCTCATCTCTACAATAAATAAAAAATTACCCGGGCCTGGTAGCGTGCACCTGTAGTTCCAGCTACTTGGAAGGCTGAGGTGAAGGATCGCCGGAGCCCAGCAGGTCGAGGCTGCAGTGGCCAGGAGCAGCCACTGCACTCCAGTCTGGGTGACAGAGTGAGACTTCAACTCAAAAAAAAAAAATGTGGAGGATTTACTTAACATCCATTAACAAGCTCGATCCAGTAGATAGACATAGAATTTTGTAACTTTTCAGATACCCAAGTACACAAGAAATGACTACAGAAGGGCCACAAAGAAAATCTCAGATGCACAAGATGGACACATATAGGCCAAGTTTACTGACCTCAATGTAGTAATTAGAAGTCATTAGAAGTCAACAAAAAGCAAAGTGAAAAAAAACACCAGGAAATTCTAAACACTCCTGTATTAACTTGGATTTAAAGAGAGTAACAAAGAGAGAAAATATAAACTCTCTGGACAAAATGCTGAGTACAAAACCCAGGAGATGAGGCCAGAAGGGACTGAGAGGAGCTGTGACTTTAACAGAAGATAAATGGGCCAAGCTGTCACCTCAGCTCACAAAAGGTGGCTGTGATCCCCAAAGGAAGTAGCAGGATGGAGTGACTGTTGGGGACAGAAAAGGAGACTGTGCCTGACACAACATAAGTACCTTCTGCATGGGGGGGTGCCTACAATAACCCTCTATTGCACAGGCAGTGTATCATTGGGAAGCGGCCGCCATTACTCAGAGGTCTAGAACTCTCGAGGCATGAGGGTTTGAGGAGGTTTTCCAGATTGTGTAAGACCCTCCATCCTTAAACATCCATTTCCAGCTACATGGGAAACAGAGCCAGATACAGCGCAGCGACAGGGAAGCGTTTCCCTCCCTGTCTGGAGCACGGCTTTCATTCTTGCCACCTTCCTGGGAAGCAAATTGGCTGCAGGGTTTTCTGCTTCCTTTCAACCAAGCTACTCCATAAGTGAGGCCAGCCTGCAGTTAGCAAATGCAGTGTTTTACTTACTCCCACATCGTGTGCTGGGCTGACCCCTGGAGGCCTTACTGTATAAGGTTTTCCCCAGGCCCTGCCTTTTTCTTCTCATAGTCTTACTGTAACCAGACCACTGGGAAAGCCATTTCTTTTTCTTTTCAAGAAGCAGCCCCTTCCAGGCTGATTTCACAGCTCATTTTGCAGGTGCATTCCTAACTTAGCAGCAACAAAAGATAACTGAAGAGTTTCGAAGAAATTAGACCTAGAAATTTGTACTGAAATTAAGCACAGTTTAAACTTGTTACTCTCTGCCAACAGCTGGTCAGGATGAAATGCATTTGCAGCCTCTCCCCAGCCTGTTTATAGCACACCTCCCATTCATGACAATGGCCTGGGGTCTGCACAGAAGAAGCTTATTGGGCCCCAACTGTCAACTTCCAGCACCCTGACCTCAGGCAACGCTTTCTGCTGTAAATGTGAACGTCCTGGAATAAATCACCCTGACAGGGAAAGGAGAAGCTTTATGAACCACCACTTAAAACTAAACACAAGCCTTGGCCCGCGCCCACCCACTCTGTCCAGCTAGCCTGCTCCTGTCTACCCTGTGGCTGTTGGAGGGGCTTCCTCACGAGTTCTGAGTCTCCAGTGGATCTAGCCTCCCCGTCTCTCTAGCTCCTCCCAGGGGGGTCTCTTGTCTTTTCTCAAAACACTTAGGACTTTATCTGTCCATAGTTCTCATATTAAATGCTTTGACTTTATTTCTGGCTCAAATTATGTGAACACTCGGGCAAGGTGTGCAATGATATCACTCCTCATGACATTTCAAGATCCCTCCCCATTCCCCTGAAACCTACCTCCCGTGATAGTATTGTACAGCCCACAGGTGAGTGGTTTTTCCCAAGACCCTTCACTGCAGGGGTTTCCAACCCAGGATCCAAGAAATCAAGTTTTATATAGGAAGCCCTCAGTGCCATCCACAGGTTCTACGACTTCAAGCAAAATGACGTAATGAAACCAATATTCCATAGGCTAGAGGATATAAACAAGGTAAGTACATATGATATATTTCTGGTCACAAAAACATTGCCATTGTGGCCTTTGCAGCAACATGGATGTAGCTAAAACCATGCTAAGTGAACTATCACAGAAAAGACTGAACACTGCATGTTCTCCCTCATAAGTGGGCCCTGATCATTGGGCACGTGAGCACAAGGGTGGGATTGGCAGACGCTAGACCCGCTAGGAGAGAGAGGAAGGGAGGGGACATGTGGCAACACACGGGGTACCAGGTCCACTACTTGGGGGAGAGGGCCGGCTAGGAGCCCAAACTTCACTGGCATGCAACTTATGTAGTGAGCCCTCACTTGCACCCCACAACTCTAAAATAAAAATCAACAAACTTCTTAAGACCTAAAACACTTCTGGTATTAAACACTGAAATAAATGTGAGCTACACACACATTGAAGAAAGACTGATGAACACAAGGTAATTATTTCCCCAGTTCCTCCAGCTCAGGGTACCAGGCGGGAGCCCCCCTCCCCTGCTCCCTGGGCAGGAGCCATCCATCGCAGAGCGCCCGTAGGCACGCCACACCATGAGAGTGTTCTCCCGTGCACAGCTCTGGGATGAGGGGGAACGGGCCTGCCTGGAGCAGAGCGAGCAGACTCCACACCGGCAGCAGCCCCGGCTGGGAGTCCATTTATTTTTCCTTATCCACATCATAATGAAAAAATGTTGAAAGCAACGACTTGAATCATGGGTCTGCTGCATGCAAAACTGCATGAGGGTGTTTTCCAGGAAAAAGTCTGCTCATCACATTCTCAAAGGGACCGCAGCCCCCTTAGAATTGCATCTCTGCCACTAGAGTTTTGTTTTAACCAGGCCACGTGCTACCTTGGTACTGCTGTTGCCAGGGCAATCATTCACATTTCAAAGATATCCTGGGGACAGCTTCACCTTCCCCTACCAAGCAGGACTCTCCCTGGCTGACTGCATTTCCCAGGGTTGAGGTTTGGTTCTTCCTGAAAGGGAAAGCTGACGCCCCCAAGAACCCCCTCCACCCCTTGAGGGCTAGAAACTCTGAACTTAAGGGGCAGCACTTCCCCTGATGAGGGTGCAGCCTCTCTGTGAGGACCACTGGTGGCTACTCTTGGGTGGGCCTAGACTCAGGCCCTGCCAGGCCTGCCTCCCCTTCCTGAGGGGCCTGGCTGAGAGCGGCAGCTGCGCAGCGCTGAGCTCACCGTGCTGGCCGGCCGGCCCGGCGCTGCGAGCCCCACAGGCCTGCCGCATCACCCACGCAGCCAGGCCAGATGGTTACCTGGCGACCACTGCTGGGGCCTGCGGCGACTTGGATGGGGCTGCTCTCGTGCGATGGCATATTCCCTCTTGCTGGGCTCCGGCCTCTGACGCTGAGCGTGGGCTTCCAGAAGAGCCGCTGGACTGCTCTGCACCGGGGCCTTCTCTTCCCCTAGCAAGGGAGGGAGACCCCTCCGCCCCCCCCCAGCTGAGCCTGTCATGCCGAGTCTTCTTCCCTCGCCCAGCACCAAGACAAACACTGCCTTGTTGTTCCTCTAAGACGGACGCGGCAGCAAGGTCCGCAGTGCATCCCTCCATCTCGCTCTGGGCGTGTTGATGCTCCCCTGACAGCAGGGCCCAGGCTGATCCCCTGCTAGCTTGGTCAGCAGTGGATTGGGAGGCCACACGGCCATCGTGTCCTCGTCAGAGTCCTGGGGCCGGGCTCATCCACCCCAGCCCCCACAGGCACTTGTTCGCATTCTGGGAAGAGCTGAGACGAAGGCAACATTGTGCCCTGGGAGTGTGGTTCCCCCCCGGGCACCACCCACTCAGTTCTTCCCAGCCTCCCAAGGTCGCTGCGTGGGAGGACAGCCTGCAAGGCAGGTGTCTGCAAAACCCTTGCCAAGACAACTTGTATTTTTAACTCCCCAGCTGCCTACTTAAGTCACACGGTGCATTTGCAGCGCAGCAGAGTTCAGCCTCAGCCTCGTTGGCGGCAGGCAGGTGGGGACAGGTTCAGCTGCTCGGTGGCAAGGAGCAGGTCCACAGATGACCTGTTTCCCGCTAGCAAGGCACAAAAGAACCTTCCAGTGCCCTGGCCCAGAAAATAATAGCATTGTTTTGTTTAAGTCTAGCAGTAATCTGCTCCCCAAGAGGGGCCTGGCCAGGTCTGGAAGCTGCTGTCATCCTGCCCTGTCCCCTCATCCATAATTCATGGTTAATGTGGCTGCAGAATGAGTCCCCTGAGCTGCCCCTATTAGATTTCCATCACACAGCCCCTTTGTAAACCTACCAAATGAGAGGGCTGTGTCAGGTCGCCATATTCTCTCAAGAGCCAAAAGCCAGCTCTCCCCTCGGTAGGTGGCGGTGCCGGAGGAGAACTGCCCTCCACGCGGTGGCTGGAGATGGAGGTGACTGCCCCTGGCGGCTGGCAGGCTGAGGACCGGACCCGGCTCAGCCTTCTGCTCCTGGGCCTGTGGGCCTCGAAAGACAAACGTATCAGCTTCCTTCAAATATTTGACTTCATGTTGGTCTCTGCCTGGTTCCTTTTAGTCAGTGTCCCTTCTGCAAGGAAGGCAATGACGCAGTGCCCTTGTTTATCACCCAGAACAAACACATCACCCTCTGAGCTGCTGTACTTGAGATGCCTGTTGTTCAGTTCATGTCCCCGTCCAGGGACAAGGGAGTCTTGCTACACTTGGGTCAGGGTCTGTACAGCCAGAAATGCCCTCCTGGGCACGCCCAATAGTCCAGAAGGTAGCAGAAGCCGTGTCCGAGCCACCTCTCCCGTCCTGTGGCTCAGACGACACTGCCCAGATGGTGGGGTGGGCCGAGACCCGTGCCTGGAGCACGACCCTCAGTCTTTGTTGACCCCAGGCCAGCAGCCCCATAAGCTGTGAGGACTGAGCCTGCCCCTTCTGAAAGTGACTTTGCTCCAACTCAGCCAACCCGCATTGCCCCCCGGAAGACACGGAGCAGGCCAGGAGCCGGGCAAGAGCGCACCAGGTGATTCCTCCAGCCCTTGCTGTGGTGGCACTGACCCCCCCATCCCTGTCAATCAGAGGACACCCTCAGCGATCATGCACAGGCAAGCTTGCTTCCACAGCGTGGACTAGACTCATCAACCTCGTTTTAATCCAGTTTAGATAAGCCATGGCCCAACGCTTCAAAGACCTCAGGCAGCCCTCCGTGCCTGGAACAAGTGTGCGTGCTTGACAAGTGCCCGTCACGATGGCCACTTCTCCCAAACTAAAACTCAGGGCACAGAGGCTGATAGGAGAATTACTACATACAAAACCTTTTACACTAATGAACTGCCTTTGTGGAAAAGAACAAGATCGAAGTAAACTGGGAGTCCCAGAAAACCCAGGCGTCCAGTCACGGGGCCAGCGTCTCTGTGGCTCAGGGCACTGCACAGCCACCCATTCAGGGCACATGGGGAGGCTGGACGAGCCTACATGACAAGACTGTCCCCACCAGGCTGTCCTGTGACTTTGCAGAGTCCTGCTGGCAGCCAGGAACCGAGAGGCTTCTAAGCAGCAGGGACGGGATGGCAGGGGGCGGGTGAGGGGGACCGCTGGGGTTCTCCTCGGAAGGTCCAGGGTTTGGTCTCCGCCGCCTCAGGCGGCGCCTTGAGGGTGGGAAGCAGAGACTCTGCCCCTGCCCCACCACTCTGAGTGCCAGAGCTCCTCCCAGAAGGAGCTCTGAAGGTGACTCCAGACCGTGCTCTTCACCTGCCCAGAGAGACGGGGCTGCTCCTCCAAGCACCAGCCTGAGTGGGGGGAGAGAGGCCTGGGCAGAGCCCAGCCCAGTTGGCCAGGCACCCGCCAACGGCAGTGACAACATGCGGCCAAGAGTCCCTCAGCCGCAGCCTTGCACCTGCCCCAGAGGTCGCACATGTTCCCCAGAGGATGAGGTTCCCCAAGCCCACTCGCTGCCCTGTAGCTGTCTGCACTGCTCTCTGTGTGGTGTGTTCAGGGCCCTTCAGCTCACCACGCGGCTTGGTTGTGTTTTGAAAATTAAATACTGCTTTTCACCTCCTCCTGAGCAACAACTCATGGACCCTGATGTGCTGTGAGTATTTTCTTACACTTTTTTTTTTAGTGACGAGTTCTCACTCTGTCTCCCAGGCTGGAGTGCAGTGGCACAAACATAGCTCACTGCAGTCTGGAACTCCTAGGCAGCAATCCTGCCTCAGCTCTCAGCCTCCCGAGTAGCTGGGACTACAGATGAATGCCACCATATTTTTTTTTTTTTTTTAAGAAACAGGATCTTGCTATGTTGCCCAGGCTGGTCTCAAACCCCTAGCCTCAGTCATCCTTTCTCCTTGGTCTCTCAAAGCACTGGGATTACAGGTGTGAGCTGCCATGCCCAGCCTCTTACACATACATATTAAAATAAGAATA